>CM066041.1:246244121-246899305 GCA_033557465.1 Ichthyophis bannanicus | reverse complement strand
CACTTCGTTCACACCATCCCATGCTAGCAACGGTATCCCAGGACAGAATGCATTCGTTCCTATCTGTTCTGACTAGTCCTTTTTACCAAATACAAAACGGATGAGGGTCTTCACCTAGCGAATTCCCATTGCCAGGCTACTCGGCTCGTTCCTTGAGAGTTTGATCATGACTCTCTTACCACTTACCAATCTCTCGAGAGTACAAATTCAAAATTACAATGGCAGTACTGCTGCTCTTTCTATTTTAGTCTAGACCCAAAATCAAACCTATACTCACCGGATCCGGTATCAAACTTCCCAAGCAGCGCGCATGACCGTTGGACCTCGGGACTCCCCTCACTAGGGGTGGCGAGGCGTTGGCTCCAACCGGGCCCGGAACCCGCCGAGGCTCCGACCAGCTCCCTCCGATACAAGGGACCGGTGGCGCCAGGGAGCGGCCATAGTCGGTGAAGGGCGCGATCCCGGCAGGACAAAAGCCCTATAGAGGCGGAAAAAAGTCGTGGTATATTGCCCTAATTACACTTTGATTCCACAACTTCCCGGCCCCAACGCACCAAGGAATATGTAGCAGCAAAGAGCAAAGGACAAACCAAGGATACCAGGAGTTAGTTCAGAAGGTCAAAATCATTTATTTGTGCACAAGTTATCACGCAAGGCAATTTCAAAAGGGGCCTGAGCAAAGATTTCAAGCATTACAAACAACTTTTATAGACTTCTGTTCCATTCTAGTGTAATAGGGAAAAAACATTTCATTGGTCCCGGTAAACGCAGTACCTCCCGTACCTCTGCGCTATTGGTCCCTACGCGTATGCAGCGTACTGATAAGTTTAGTCCAATTTATGTCCCTTCTGTAGAGGAGTCTGTAGGGCATGGACACCTGCCTGCCACCCTTCCAGTCCCAATTACAATGGTCCAAGTGCATCAACTTGTTACTTTCACCAACTCTCCAGGTTATGGGACCCAATTTGTGACGTGCAGAAGCAGCAAGGTTCTGCTAAACTAATCTGTCAGCACTCCTCATTATTTCTTTGCACAGATCGTACTTTATATCTTTATCAGTAACTTTAAAAACATGTCTTTTCTGTTATTTTTACATTTCTTAGGTCTGCTTTTTCAGTTCTTGCTTATACCTAAGCTAATTCAATACTTTCTACTTTTGAGATCCTTTCTTACAATTAGCCAAGCATATTGGGGCGGATGTGCAATCCTATATGCCTCTCCACAGGCCTCATTTACAGGTCAAGCTAGCCATGCTGGCCTGCCTATGTCAGACACCGTGGACAGTCACAGGCCTACACCTGCCACAATATCTTGACTTAACATATTCTTTCTTGCGATCAAAATATTTATGATACACCTTGTCCCACAAAGGGCTCAAAATAGTTTGCCCTTGAGGTCTCCTTGACATCAAGTACTCCATGCACCTCTCTTGGTGTATTTCTCCCGTGCCTAGGATAGCTTTCCATGGATCTCTTACCATCTCTTTTTATTGCTTTTCTTGCCACAGGACGTTTCTTACACTATCTTTACAGCAGATTCAAGCTTTGCCATTTAGTTTGTTGGTGCCACTCGGTAATATAAGTAACATGTACAAATCCCCACTCAGGCAGAAACTATTTGCAGTTGCATAGCAAGGTAAATGAGGGCCATATCTGAGATGTACAATTTGCGTTGACCATAGCGTGCAAAACTATGCTTTGCCAGGACTAGATTATGTGGCTTCAGGCCAGACATGTCTTGGAGCAGTTCGCCTGTTCCCAAAAGTCTGCACCTGGAATTAATGATCCTGACTATCAACAGGAAAAACGTTTTCAGCCAAAGTTAAATAAGGTCATGCTGACAATTTGCCCTCCTACGACCAGCATTCAAGCCAGTATGTCATGTGACATCATCGTTTCCTTCTACTGCTCATGTGGATATTCATTGCAGGTAGAACAATTGCTCACAAAGCTTTTGATCTCGCCTTGTATGTTAGACCACTATAGGGTATCATAGGCCAGCTGGTAACATGCTTCATCACTGATGTGGCTGGGACTATATACATGTTAACTTCTCTAATTTGGGTATAATAACCCTGGACCCTTTATATAGCATGCTATTTTATATACCGATTTCACCCCTGAATGACCAGTATTCCCTAATTTCAACAGGTGTTTCCTCCTTTGCGTGCAGCCATCCAGTTAGGACTATAGACTTCAATATTTGCAAGGAATCATCTCTTGTGGTGTGCTGTATGATCTATTACAACCTCCGGTCTGTGACATTCAGATAATCTGGCCTGGTTGATTAGTGTAGTGTTAGATTGTTCTTGTTGCATCCAATAAACCTTGAGGTGTTCGGTACTTGATCTGAACTGCTGATGGTCTGCAGCGTGTCACTAATAAACATCTCAGGGTTCAGCTTTTAAATGGCATTGAGGTTGTAAAGTTGCAGTGTTAGTAACATGCTCTGAAGTCGCTTGGGTGCACACAATAGGGGCATTTTGAAGATTGCTATCAGTGTTCTTTGTTTGTTTCATCTGTAATTATATCTTAGCCATAGAGGTAATGATGAAAGCGCTGGCAGGTAACACAATGCTGAGACATTCCCTTACCCCAGCTGAGCAAAATTTTGCTCATTTGGGGTAAACGCCCTGGATGCAATAGTCATTGGTTGACCTCTTACATTAAGCAACAGCCAAAGCCCATTTTTGCTAGTTACTCTGTATCACAACAGGCTTAATGACATCATAGTACCACAACACAGGGACATCTGTGGCTAAGCAGTTTATTTCCTGGACTGCCTGGTCATGTCTTGGAAGGCAGTAGCAAACTGCATCCTTATCAAGACAGATATCTCAGACAGATGTAGCATGAAGTGCTACACAGATTTTACATCTATAGGCAGTGCCATATCTCGAATGGCTTTAATCATATCTGGGTCTGCATTCAGCCCCTGTGAAGACAGCATATGTCCGTGGAAACAGACCTCTTTTATCTTGAATTGTAATTTCTCCACAGTAAGCCGAAGCTTTGCAGTGATACATTAGGACTACGGACTTCTGGTCATTGCCTCTTCATCAGAGTCCCTACAGCCAATGATGAGGATGTCATTTTCTATTGATTCAATGCTTGTGAGCCCAGTCAAAAGTTCATGCTTACTCCACTGTCTTCTGTTCTTTATGGTGAAACTTTCCTTTCTTCTTTATACTTTCTGTAGCAACTGACATTTTCTCTAGCACATAGGTCAACAGATTTAGTTGTTCGCAAGGATCTATGTTGGAGTGGAACGGTTCTGAGGTCCAAAAACCCTCCAGCCAACAACCAGAAACTATTACTTCTCTTCCATGTCTAGAAATAGGCTCTTTCTCTAAGAAAGGGTTTCTTCAAGCAAACTAAAGCTCAAATAACACCCACCCACACTCCAAATAACTTTATTGACCAATATTATATTTTGTAAGCACAAATTTTAAAATACCAAACTCTGGATGTTTCAGCTCTGGGTGCAAATTAAGTCACCTGATAGAATAAACAGTAACAGGTCAACAGTCCTGCTAACTATGCAAATTTCTATAAGCTCTTAGCCTCTTGAGGTGTGCTACAGCCTTAATATTACCCTACAAATGTTTGTATTATTATTATAGTCATGGGTCAAGAAGGTACCTCAGGCTGTGACTCTAAAAGGGCTGACACTCAGAAATACACTAACCTTGTTCTATGACAAGTATCTTTAAAATCAAGCACGAGTCACAGGAGGGGAAAAAATCTAATCAGGAATTCTACATTGTAAGGTCAGTATAATGTTACACTTCGATACATTTAGATGGAATAATTCAGCAGCAATCAAAATTTAAAATTTTCAAAATATTTAGTTAAAAAGATAAATAATATAAATCTTTAAAGTTCTGATTGCAGCCAACAATCTAATATGGCTAATTAAAATTCTTATATATTTAAAGTGTACTAAGAATGATATTGCATGTTTCTATTACAGATGTGTGAGAATGCAAATAAAATACTTCAGATAAGTCTCAATTTCAAACTTTTAACCATTTTTTTTTTGTTCAACGCTAACTTGTCCTGGATTTCAGCAAACTGGATGTTTTTGGTAAGGATCCTGACCTAGATTATAGCATAGCAGGAGGTTATGTGAGAAATCTAACCTGGATTCCATTACTACTACTACTATTAATCATTTGTATAGTGCCACTACGTACGTAGTGCTGTACCAACACATATAAAAGATGGTCCCTGCTCATCAGAGCTTACAATCTAATCAAGACATACAGTACAGTAGATGAAAGCAAGAGTACAGTAGGGAAAGATAATGAGAAAGAAGGAGAACAAAGGATTAAGATCCAAAAACGGCCTGAAAGAGGTGAGCTTTTAGCAGGGATTTGAAAAGGGGGAGAGATGAAACCTGATGTAAAGATACAGGTAGTTTGTTCCAGGCATAAGGAGCAGCAAGGTGAAAGGATTGAAGTCTGGAGTTGGTTATTGAAGAGAAGGGCGTAGAGAGAAGCAAGTCAGACGAAGAGCGGAGTTCACGAGGAGGGGTGTAGGGAGAGAGGAGAGAGGAAAGGTAGTGAGGAGCAATAGAATGAATGCACTTATAGGTCAGAAGGAGAAGTTTGTATTGGATACAGAAATGGAAGGGAAGCCAATGAAGTGATTTGAGAAGAGGGGTTATATGACTGGGGCTGGAAGATTAGCCATGCAGCAGAGTTTTGAACAGATTGAAGAGGAGAAAGATGACTCAGAGGGAGACCAGCAAGGAGGAGGTTGCAATAGTCGAGGCGAGAAGTGACTAAAAAGTGGATAAGTGTTTTAGTTATGTGTTCAGAAAGGAAGGGGCGAATTTTGTTAATGCTGTAGAGAAAGAAATGACAGGTTTTTGCTATCTGTTGGATATGTGTGGAGAAGGAGAGGGAGGAGTCGAAGATGACCCCAAGGTTACAGGCTGAGGAAACAGGAAGCAGAAGAGTATTATCAACAGAAATAGCGGTTTACAATTAAAACAACCGATACATTGAACATTGTAACAATAGTGTTGAAACAGGAGATCAAAAATGTACATGATTCTAGAAAGTTTTAACTTATTTACAGCTTATTTGCAGTTCTAGTGATCAAGAATATCAGTCAGTTCAGTATAGCATTAAGGGATGGGGGAGCTATTGACCATTTTGAGTAGTTGGATAGTCTAGTTGGCGGAGGGGAGAGGTTAATTATGTCGGATCAGTGAATGTTGTAATTTCATTCTGACCAAAATGTTCTATGAAGAGGTGGGTTTTGAGTTGGGAACGGTACAAGGATAAGTCTGTAATGTTTCGGAGACTGGGCGGTAAGGAGTTCCAGAGCATTGGGGATATAAATTCAAATGCTCTGCTGCTGGTGCATTGTTTAGACTTGTGGAAAGCTGATGAGGTAGAGAGAGTGTTGGTCATTTGCTCTCTTCTTAGTCGATCGTTGGGGGCTATTTTTCTAAAGATTTTGAAAGTGGTCATAAATAGCTTGAATTTTATGCAGCTTTGGAGGAGTAACCAGTGCAAGTCATATAAGATTGGCATTATAGATCAATTTGTCGTGCGTTGTGGATTTTTTCGTGTCGCGGTATATTGAGCCATTATGAGTGGGTATAGGGATATTTTAGGAAGACCATGAAGTAGACTATTGAAATAGTCTATATGTGGGGTTATCATTGCATGTATTATGGTTCTGAAGTCAGAGGGCTGAAATAGGGGTTTTATATGCTGCAGGAGTCGGATCGTGTTGAAAATTGTCTTTGTGAGATTTTTGATGTGTGTCTGAAAAGAGAGGTGTTTGTCTAGTGTTACACCTAGATATTTTACTTCATCTTTGATTGAGAGATCAACGTTGTCAAATGATATGTGTCGTGGTGGTATGTAGGCTTGATTCCTAGTTATTATCAAGGCCTCTGTTTTTTTGTAGTTGATATTTAAACCAGCATTCTTAAGCCAGGTAGCTATTTCCCTAAAGCAGGAAATTATGGTGTCAAAGTTGGGTGAGATTATGTTGAAGGGCATGAACATCATTATATCGTCAGCATAGATGGCATAATCAATCTTGAATTTTTTTATGATTTGACAAACTCGCTGTATATAGATATTGAATAACAGAGCTGAAAGCGTGGATCCTTGTGATTTGAGAGTAAGTGTTAGAAAAGATGTGTCCTATGCAGACTTGCTGAGATCGGTCTGAGAGATAAGAGATAACCCACTTGAGCATTATGTTGCTTAGACCTATTTGTCTTAGTCTTTGAATAGAAGTGTGTGGATGATCGATTCAAATGCAGCGGTTATGTCTAGGAATACTATTTTATTTATTTATTTATTTATTTGCAGTCTCTTTTATACCGCACTATTCGACATCAGTGCGGTTTACAATGAACATAAGAGTTGCACATCTCAATTTCATGATTTGTGCTTACAGTGAAACAGGTATAATAACTTGGGTATACATTAAACAGGAAAATTAAACTTGGGTATGGATTAAGCAGGTATAACAGGTAAAATAGGGTATAAATAACCAGTCCCTTAACAAGGAGACACGATGAATAAATACAGTCTACTTTATGCAACAATATAATGAATTATGCAGCACTGCATAAGTTTCTCATGGTGGTTGGAGGGGAAGGTGTGATTGCGAGTGATCAGTCTGGGAATGTGACGTGCATGAGTTTGAGGTGCTGCATTGAGATGTGAGAGTGGGTGAGTGTGGGGGGAAGACTGCAACATCGTAGTGATGAAGAAAGAGGTGCCGTTTCAGTGCCTTCCTAAATTGGGAGAGTTCACTGATGGTTCTGATAGTTGCTGGTAGTGCGTTCCAGCAGGATGGAGCAAAGAAGGAGAAGGCTCTGGATCTAGTGAATTGAGAACACTTCGTGCTTGCCTTAGGTAATATGAGAGTATTTGCGGCATTCGATCTCCTTGTTCGATTGGGAGGTGTGATTGAAATTAGGTCAGTAATGGCAGTAGCAGGGTATTTATTGATGGCTTTATGGGTCATAATTAGGATCTTGAAAGAGATCCTGGCTTGTATGGGTAGCCAGTGCAATTGTTTTAGTATTGGGGTAATATGAGAACTTCTTGAAGCTCCATGAAGGATTCTTGCAGCTGAATTCATTGCAAGTTGTAAGGGGTTAGTCGTGCACTTAGGTAGACCAAACAAGATCGCATTGGCATAGTCAAAGTGAGGCATTATTAGGGCCTGAAAGACAGTTCGGAAGTCATCAGGTTCTAACAGTTGACGCAGATTGCGGAGGGTCCGGATTTTATGGTAGACCGACTTTGCTATGTCTTTGATATGAGCCTTCATATTAAGTTGCTGATCAAGTGTTACACTTAGGTATCTTACTGTAGTCTTGCATATGATCTCTGCGTCGCGAAACTTGATAGACAGGGGTGGAGTAAAAGCCGGATTCCTGGTTACGAAGAGGACTTCTGTCTTTTTGAAATTTAACTTAAGCATTTGTGCATTTAGCCAGTCTGTGACAGCGTCAAAGCACCTGATAAGTGGGGATAGTTCAAGATGTTCTGTCGAAATTGGCATGTACATCAAGACGTCGTCAGCATAGACCAGGCAGTTGATATTAAATGATTGGATGAGATCACAAATGGGTTGCATATAGACATTGAATAGCAAGGCGGATAGAGATGAGCCCTGTGGAACACCTTTAGTTTGGGGGAAGGAATCGGAGTTGGAGGGCCAGAACGGACATGTTGCCAGCGATCAGTGAGGTATGAAGCGCACCATGACAAAGCTGAAGCTTGAACTCCCTTCTCTCTGAGGCGTAGCAGGAGAACTTCGTGGTCTACGGTGTCGAATGCGGCAGCAATGTCCATGAAGATTAGTGCAAAGCCTTGTCTGATGTTATCGAGACCTAAGGTTATGGTGTTGAATAAGGTTGTGAGTAATGTTTCAACACCATGTGCTTCGCGAAATCCATGCTGGCAGGGATGCAGGGGTGCATTAGTATCTATGTGATCTTGTATTGGTGTTGGGTAATCTTTTCAATGATTTTCGATAGGAGAGGTATGCTGGAGATAGGCCTGTAGGATTCCATCATCGAAGGGTCCAACTTACTGTTTTTTAGGAGTGGTCTGATAGCCGTCTGTTTCAGGCTTCGAGGAAATGTTCCAGTAGAGAACGATGCATCAATCAATTTGGATAGGAATGGGCTGAGCTCGGCACGCAGGGCCTTTATCCAGGGAGCTGGACACGGATCGGAGGGTGCTGTTGTAGTGTTTATGTTTAGGATAGTGTCTTGAATGACTCTTTCAGATGGAGTAGAAAATGATGTGATAGTGTGTTGGGACCCACTCAAGAAATGACCAAGAGGAGGTTGTGGGATGGAGAAAGGTAGGCTGGCTGGTATGGGGGGCTTAGCAGTGTGGGCAAGCTGATTACTTTTCTTACGCAAGTAATAAGCATATTCTTGTGAGTCTGGGAGGGTAAGTTCTCTTGAGATGGCTCCTTTGCTAGAGATTTCACAATTTGGAAAAGCTCGTGGGGTTTGTTCAAGGAGCGTTGTAGTCTTTTTGCATGATATTGTTTCATACTTGATGCTACAGATAACCGATGTTTTCCTAATTGTGCTGTAAATGCCTCATGGCTCTCAGCTGTTCTTGATCGTCGCCAGCGTCTCTCAAGTCGTCTGAGTTGAAGGAGCGAATTACGTAGTTCTTGGGCGTACCATGGGGCATTCTTTTTCTTATGTGGTGCTTTGTTCGTGGTAGGTGAGTGGATCACGGCATCTAGGCTTGAGTTCCAAGCGGCGACCATGTCATCGAGGCTTTGAAGAGGAGGGTCAAATAGATTCTGTGTCCTCTTTAGAATATCTTCTCTGTTAAAAGGGTGGAAGTGCTTTAAATGTTCTGATATGGGTTTATCTTCAGGTATGGATTTGGAGGAGTTGGTGCAAATTGGAATCTGGAATCTTATCAGGAAGTGATCCGACCAGGGAACCACACTTACGTTTAGGTGAGACTGGTGCAAATGTGTGAGGGCTGTTTGTGGTGCAAAGATAAGATCAAGTGAGTTGCCTTTTATATGGGTAGGGGTATCAACAAGTTGAACATAGCCTAGATCACTGAGAGCATCAATAAAGGCATTGGTGTGGCTGTCCTGAATGACTGGGAGATTGAGGTCACCTAATATCCAGTTTAGAGTATGCGAATTCGTGGTGTTGCAAGCAAGATCAATTATTGTTGCTAAGTCATCTGGAGATGAAGATGGAGTTCTATAGAGCAAGTTAATAGTGATTTGCTTATTTGTAATGGTAACAGAGTCAAGGGTAGAGGTGCTGCTTGAGGCGGCAAGCCGAAATTTGAGGTCGGCTTTCGTTAGGATAAGTACTCCTCCGCCACGACGGTCAGCTCTGTGACAAGAGTGGACTGAGAAATTAGGCGGGACACACTGGTGAAGGATCACGGCGTCAGCGGCTGAAAGCCATGTCTCGGTGACACATAGGATATCAAGGTTATGAGCTGAGAGCATATCAGTTAGTGCTGGCCATTTTTTCCTTATTGATCGTGCATTTATTAGTGCACATTTAAGGTCAGGGGGATGGTGGGACTGTAATCGTCGAGATAGATTAGTAGTATGTAGGCCTGGTTATTGTTAACCAAACCACAAGCGGATCACCAGGGACCAGGCCTACACGCAGATATGGTAATATACAAACTCAGTTTATTAAGGACCCATAAGAAGCAATGCAGGGAATGAAGGGGTGCAAAAAAACATCAATAAATTTTGAAAGAGGTTCCAAAACAGAGCCTATGCCAGAAACAATGGGACGCCCTGGAGGAGCAGTGAGGGACTTATGGATTTTGGGAATCGTGTATATTGTTGGAATGACTGGGTGCTTAACCACCAGAAAGGCATGCTCTCGTGGGGTGAGGAAACCAGCCTGTAAACCATATTGCAAAAGAGAATCAATTTCTAATTTGAGAGAAGGTGTAGGATCACAAGGCAGAACTTGATAGAAATCTCTGTCATCAAGTTGACTAGACAGTTCTTGAATATAATACGTGCGATCTAAAATTACGATACCACCCCCCTTATCAGCTGGCTTTATAATAATATCCGGTCGTTTGTTCAAATTGGATATAGCAGCTCTTTCTTGACGTGTAAGATTAGAGTATCTACATATAGATTTCTTTTCCATGTGTTGTATATCCCTCAAAGCACATTTCATAAAGGTGTGAATAAGGGGATCAACGGGACCAGGGGGATACCAACGGGATTTAGCACGCACCACGGAGGTGTCTGTTGAAGAACAAGGTTTGTCCGAAAAAAAATTTTTAATCTGTAGTTTACGAGAAAATTTGTGGAGGTCTACACGAGTTTGAAATGCGTCATAACGTGCTGTAGGAACAAAAGACAATCCTTTCTGTAAAAGATCAAGTTCTATTGGTGTAAGGGTGACGTGAGAAAGGTTGATAACAGGCAAGTCAAATTGTATCGAGCTCTTTGTGGCTATTGGGACATCATGATATAATAGGGCTCGTGAGGGTAATTTTGCGGCGGTCGAGATGTATGGCCTCTGCCCCTTCCTCTCCCTCTGAATTCTAACTGAGGGGGAAGTGATTTTTTGGACTTGCGTTGCGCTGATTCTTTTTCCCACAGATCTTCGAATAAAAAATCCTTAGATTTACCAGGGGAGTTAGGAAGGGGAGTGGAGACAGGAGAGGCAAAGAGTTCTTCTGACTCACTCCGAATACGTTGTTTATTTCTTTCTTGTATATCATCATATCTACTCTCTGGAGAATCTCGCTTTCTAGGATTACTAGAATCATCAAACCTATAACTGAAGGGTTCAGATCTTTTTGACTAATAGCCATTCTGATTGTCATTCTTCTCATATCTGCCATGTTGATTATGAGAGTGATCATATCATCTAAAATTATCATTATTACGATTACTCAAATTATCATCCTTGAAGCTAACTTGGCGTGGACCACTGAACGGGGCCCGAGGCTTCAACCATAAATACACATTATCATTTTTATAATCAAGTTCGTCACGTTTGTGTTTGTTAAGTTTCAGAGCTATTAAAAGCAGGGGAGTAACTAAGATGGCAGATGTGAGCGGGGTCGAGTGAGCTGATAATTTGAGTAATCGTAATAATGATAATTTTAGACGATATGAGATTCTCCAGAGAGTAGATATGACGATATATAACACTAACCTTGTTCTATGACAAGTATCTTTAAAATCAAGCACGAGTCACAGGAGGGGGAAAAATCTAATCAGGAATTCTACATTGTAAGGTCAGTATAATGTTACACTTCAATACATTTAGATGGAATAATTCAGCAGCAATCAAAATTTAAAATTTTCAAAATATTTAGTTAAAAAGATAAATAATATAAATCTTTAAAGTTCTGATTGCAGCCAACAATCTAATATGGCTAATTAAAATTCTTAAATATTTAAAGTGTACTAAGAATGATATTGCATGTTTCTATTACAGATGTGTGAGAATGCATATAAAATACTTCAGATAAGTCTTAATTTCAAACTTTTAACCATTTTTTTTGTTCAACGCTAACTTGTCCTGGATTTCAGCAAACTGGATGTTTTTGCTAAGGATCCTGACCTAGATTATAGCATAGCAGGAGGTTATGTGAGATATCTAACCTGGATTCCATTACTACTACTACTATTAATCATTTGTATAGTGCCACTACGTACGTAGTGCTGTACCAACACATATAAAAGATGGTCCCTGCTCATCAGAGCTTACAATCTAATCAAGACATACAGTACAGTAGATGAAAGCAAGAGTACAGTAGGGAAAGATAATGAGAAAGAAGGAGAACAAAGGATTAAGATCCAAAAACGGCCTGAAAGAGGTGAGCTTTTAGGAGGGATTTGAAAAGGGGGAGAGAGATGAAACCTGATGTAAAGATACAGGTAGTTTGTTCCAGGCATAAGGAGCAGCAAGGTGAAAGGATTGAAGTCTGGAGTTGGTTATTGAAGAGAAGGGCGTAGAGAGAAGCAAGTCAGACGAAGAGCGGAGTTCACGAGGAGGGGTGTAGGGAGAGAGGAAAGGTAGTGAGGAGCAATAGAATGAATGCACTTATAGGTCAGAAGGAGAAGTTTGTATTGGATACAGAAATGGAAGGGAAGCCAATGAAGTGATTTGAGAAGAGGGGTTATATGACTGGGGCTGGAAGATTAGCCATGCAGCAGAGCTTTGAACAGATTGAAGAGGAGAAAGATGACTCAGAGGGAGACCAGCAAGGAGGAGGTTGCAATAGTCGAGGCGAGAAGTGACTAAAAAGTGGATAAGTGTTTTAGTTATGTGTTCAGAAAGGAAGGGGCGAATTTTGTTAATGCTGTAGAGAAAGAAATGACAGGTTTTTGCTATCTGTTGGATATGTGTGGAGAAGGAGAGGGAGGAGTCGAAGATGACCCCAAGGTTACAGGCTGAGGAAACAGGAAGCAGAAGAGTATTATCAACAGAAATAGCGGTTTACAATTAAAACAACCGATACATTGAACATTGTAACAATAGTGTTGAAACAGGAGATCAAAAATGTACATGATTCTAGAAAGTTTTAACTTATTTACAGCTTATTTGCAGTTCTAGTGATCAAGAATATCAGTCAGTTCAGTATAGCATTAAGGGATGGGGGAGCTATTGACCATTTTGAGTAGTTGGATAGTCTAGTTGGCGGAGGGGAGAGGTTAATTATGTCGGATCAGTGAATGTTGTAATTTCATTCTGACCAAAATGTTCTATGAAGAGGTGGGTTTTGAGTTGGGAACGGTACAAGGATAAGTCTGTAATGTTTCGGAGACTGGGCGGTAAGGAGTTCCAGAGCATTGGGGATATAAATTCAAATGCTCTGCTGCTGGTGCATTGTTTAGACTTGTGGAAAGCTGATGAGGTAGAGAGAGTGTTGGTCATTTGCTCTCTTCTTAGTCGATCGTTGGGGGCTATTTTTCTAAAGATTTTGAAAGTGGTCATAAATAGCTTGAATTTTATGCGGCTTTGGAGGAGTAACCAGTATAAGATTGGCATTATAGATCAATTTGTCGTGCGTTGTGGATTTTTCGTGTCGCGGTATATTGAGCCATTATGAGTGGGTATAGGGATATTTTAGGAAGACCATGAAGTAGACTATTGAAATAGTCTATATGTGGGGTTATCATTGCATGTATTATGGTTCTGAAGTCAGAGGGCTGAAATAGGGGTTTTATATGCTGCAGGAGTCGGATCGTGTTGAAAATTGTCTTTGTGAGATTTTTGATGTGTGTCTGAAAAGAGAGGTGTTTGTCTAGTGTTACACCTAGATATTTTACTTCATCTTTGATTGAGAGATCAACGTTGTCAAATGATATGTGTCGTGGTGGTATGTAGGCTTGATTCCTAGTTATTATCAAGGCCTCTGTTTTTTTGTAGTTGATATTTAAACCAGCATTCTTAAGCCAGGTAGCTATTTCCCTAAAGCAGGAAATTATGGTGTCAAAGTTGGGTGAGATTATGTTGAAGGGCATGAACATCATTATATCGTCAGCATAGATGGCATAATCAATCTTAAATTTTTTTATGATTTGACAAACTGGCTGTATATAGATATTGAATAACAGAGCTGAAAGCGTGGATCCTTGTGATTTTAGGAAGGCCTTAAAACACTTCCTCTTTATTAAATACCTCACAGCCTCCCCCGAACCCCAGCCACCATGTATGAGCAACACACAATAACTCCATCTCTCATATATACAGTTACCTTGTTCAATGTTCCACATATGTAGATAGTTTCCCCTGTTATCCAAGTTTACTGCTCCTGTTCATTGTAATGACCTGACTCTTGTTTATTGTCGGATATTGTTTGTTCTATGTAAACCGCGCTGATCGCAAATAGTGCGGTATATAAGAGATGTAAATAAATAAATAAATAAATTTGAGAGTAAGTGTTAGAAAAGATGTGTCCTATGCAGACTTGCTGAGATCGGTCTGAGAGATAAGAGATAACCCACTTGAGCATTATGTTGCTTAGACCTATTTGTCTTAGTCTTTGAATAGAAGTGTGTGGATGATCGATTCAAATGCAGCGGTTATGTCTAGGAATACTATTTTATTTATTTATTTATTTGCAGTCTCTTTTATACCGCACTATTCGACATCAGTGCGGTTTACAATGAACATAAGAGTTGCACATCTCAATTTCATGATTTGTGCTTACAGTGAAACAGGTATAATAACTTGGGTATACATTAAACAGGAAAATTAAACTTGGGTATGGATTAAGCAGGTATAACAGGTAAAATAGGGTATAAATAACCAGTCCCTTAACAAGGAGACACGATGAATAAATACAGTCTACTTTATGCAACAATATAATGAGTTATGCAGCACTGCATAAGTTTCTCATGGTGGTTGGAGGGGAAGGTGTGATTGCGAGTGATCAGTCTGGGAATGTGACGTGCATGAGTTTGAGGTGCTGCATTGAGATGTGAGAGTGGGTGAGTGTGGGGGGAAGACTGCAACATCGTAGTGATGAAGAAAGAGGTGCCGTTTCAGTGCCTTCCTAAATTGGGAGAGTTCACTGATGGTTCTGATAGTTGCTGGTAGTGCGTTCCAGCAGGATGGAGCAAAGAAGGAGAAGGCTCTGGATCTAGTGAATTGAGAACACTTCGTGCTTGCCTTAGGTAATATGAGAGTATTTGCGGCATTCGATCTCCTTGTTCGATTGGGAGGTGTGATTGAAATTAGGTCAGTAATGGCAGTAGCAGGGTATTTATTGATGGCTTTATGGGTCATAATTAGGATCTTGAAAGAGATCCTGGCTTGTATGGGTAGCCAGTGCAATTGTTTTAGTATTGGGGTAATATGAGAACTTCTTGAAGCTCCATGAAGGATTCTTGCAGCTGAATTCATTGCAAGTTGTAAGGGGTTAGTCGTGCACTTAGGTAGACCAAACAAGATCGCATTGGCATAGTCAAAGTGAGGCATTATTAGGGCCTGAAAGACAGTTCGGAAGTCATCAGGTTCTAACAGTTGACGCAGATTGCGGAGGGTCCGGATTTTATGGTAGACCGACTTTGCTATGTCTTTGATATGAGCCTTCATATTAAGTTGCTGATCAAGTGTTACACCTAGGTATCTTACTGTAGTCTTGCATATGATCTCTGCGTCGCGAACCTTGATAGACAGGGGTGGAGTAAAAGCCGGATTCCTGGTTACGAAGAGGGCTTCTGTCTTTTTGAAATTTAACTTAAGCATTTGTGCATTTAGCCAGTCTGTGACAGCGTCAAAGCACCTGATAAGTGGGGATAGTTCAAGATGTTCTGTCGAAATTGGCATGTACATCAAGACGTCGTCAGCATAGACCAGGCAGTTGATATTAAATGATTGGATGAGATCACAAATGGGTTGCATATAGACATTGAATAGCAAGGCGGATAGAGATGAGCCCTGTGGAACACCTTTAGTTTGGGGGAAGGAATCGGAGTTAGAGGGCCAGAACGGACATGTTGCCAGCGATCAGTGAGGTATGAAGCGCACCATGACAAAGCTGAAGCTTGAACTCCCTTCTCTCTGAGGCGTAGCAGGAGAACGTCGTGGTCTACGGTGTCGAATGCGGCAGCAATGTCCATGAAGATTAGTGCAAAGCCTTGTCTGATGTTATCGAGACCTAAGGTTATGGTGTTGAATAAGGTTGTGAGTAATGTTTCAACACCATGTGCTTCGCGAAATCCATGCTGGCAGGGATGCAGGGGTGCATTAGTATCTATGTGATCTTGTAATTGGCGTTGGGTAATCTTTTCAATGATTTTCGATAGGGGAGGTATGCTGGAGATAGGCCTGTAGGATTCCATCATCGAAGGGTCCAACTTACTGTTTTTTAGGAGTGGTCTGATAGCCGTCTGTTTCAGGCTTCGAGGAAATGTTCCAGTAGAGAACGATGCATCAATCAATTTGGATAGGAATGGGCTGAGCTCGGCACGCAGGGCCTTTATCCAGGGAGCTGGACACGGATCGGAGGGTGCTGTTGTAGTGTTTATGTTTAGGATAGTGTCTTGAATGACTCTGTCAGATGGAGTAGAAAATGATGTGATAGTGTGTTGGGACCCACTCAAGAAATGACCAAGAGGAGGTTGTGGGATGGAGAAAGGTAGGCTGGCTGGTATGGGGGGCTTAGCAGTGTGGGCAAGCTGATTACTTTTCTTACGCAAGTAATAAGCATATTCTTGTGAGTCTGGGAGGGTAAGTTCTCTTGAGATGGCTCCTTTGCTAGAGATTTCACAATTTGGAAAAGCTCGTGGGGTTTGTTCAAGGAGCGTTGTAGTCTTTTTGCATGATATTGTTTCATACTTGATGCTACAGATAACCGATGTTTTCCTAATTGTGCTGTAAATGCCTCATGGCTCTCAGCTGTTCTTGATCGTCGCCAGCGTCTCTCAAGTCGTCTGAGTTGAAGGAGCGAATTACGTAGTTCTTGGGCGTACCATGGGGTATTCTTTTTCTTATGTGGTGCTTTGTTCGTGGTAGGTGAGTGGATCACGGCATCTAGGCTTGAGTTCCAAGCGGCGACCATGTCATCGAGGCTTTGAAGAGGAGGGTCAAATAGATTCTGTGTCCTCTTTAAAATATCTTCTCTGTTAAAAGGGTGGAAGTGCTTTAAATGTTCTGATATGGGTTTATCTTCAGGTATGGATTTGGAGGAGTTGGTGCAAATTGGAATCTGGAATCTTATCAGGAAGTGATCCGACCAGGGAACCGCACTTACGTTTAGGTGAGACTGGTGCAAATGTGTGAGGGCTGTTTGTGGTGCAAAGATAAGATCAAGTGAGTTGCCTTTTATATGGGTAGGGGTATCAACAAGTTGAACATAGCCTAGATCACTGAGAGCATCAATAAAGGCATTGGTGTGGCTGTCCTGAATGACTGGGAGATTGAGGTCACCTAATATCCAGTTTAGAGTATGCGAATTCGTGGTGTTGCAAGCAAGATCAATTATTGTTGCTAAGTCATCTGGAGATGAAGATGGAGTTCTATAGAGCAAGTTAATAGTGATTTGCTTATTTGTAATGGTAACAGAGTCAAGGGTAGAGGTGCTGCTTGAGGCGGCAAGCCGAAATTTGAGGTCGGCTTTCGTTAGGATAAGTACTCCTCCGCCACGACGGTCAGCTCTGTGACAAGAGTGGACTGAGAAATTAGGCGGGACACACTGGTGAAGGATCACGGCGTCAGCGGCTGAAAGCCATGTCTCGGTGACACATAGGATATCAAGGTTATGAGCTGAGAGCATATCAGTTAGTGCTGGCCATTTTTTCCTTATTGATCGTGCATTTATTAGTTCACATTTAAGGTCAGGGGGATGGTGGGACTGTAATCGTCGAGATAGATTAGTAGTATGTAGGCCTGGTTATTGTTAACCAAACCACAAGCGGATCACCAGGGACCAGGCCTACACGCAGATATGGTAATATACAAACTCAGTTTATTAAGGACCCATAAGAAGCAATGCAGGGAATGAAGGGGTGCAAAAAAACATCAATAAATTTTGAAAGAGGTTCCAAAACAGAGCCTATGCCAGAAACAATGGGACGCCCTGGAGGAGCAGTGAGGGACTTATGGATTTTGGGAATCGTGTATATTGTTGGAATGACTGGGTGCTTAACCACCAGAAAGGCATGCTCTCGTGGGGTGAGGAAACCAGCCTGTAAACCATATTGCAAAAGAGAATCAATTTCTAATTTGAGAGAAGGTGTAGGATCACAAGGCAGAACTTGATAGAAATCTCTGTCATCAAGTTGACTAGACAGTTCTTGAATATAATACGTGCGATCTAAAATTACGATACCACCCCCCTTATCAGCTGGCTTTATAATAATATCCGGTCGTTTGTTCAAATTGGATATAGCAGCTCTTTCTTGACGTGTAAGATTAGAGTATCTACATATAGATTTCTTTTCCATGTGTTGTATATCCCTCAAAGCACATTTCATAAAGGTGTGAATAAGGGGATCAACGGGACCAGGGGGATACCAACGGGATTTAGCATGCACCACGGAAGTGTCTGTTGAAGAACAAGGTTTGTCCGAAAAAAAATTTTTAATCTGTAGTTTACGAGAAAATTTGTGGAGGTCTACACGAGTTTGAAATGCGTCATAACGTGCTGTAGGAACAAAAGACAATCCTTTCTGTAAAAGATCAAGTTCTATTGGTGTAAGGGTGACGTGAGAAAGGTTGATAACAGGCAAGTCAAATTGTATCGAGCTCTTTGTGGCTATTGGGACATCATGATATAATAGGGCTCGTGAGGGTAATTTTGCGGCGGTCGAGATGTATGGCCTCTGCCCCTTCCTCTCCCTCTGAATTCTAACTGAGGGGGAAGTGATTTTTTGGACTTGCGTTGCGCTGATTCTTTTTCCCACAGATCTTCGAATAAAAAATCCTTAGATTTACCAGGGTAGTTAGGAAGGGGAGTGGAGACAGGAGAGGCAAAGAGTTCTTCTGACTCACTCCGAATACGTTTTTTATTTCTTTCTTGTATATCATCATATCTACTCTCTGGAGAATCTCGCTTTCTAGGATTACTAGAATCATCAAACCTATAACTGAAGGGTTCAGATCTTTTTGACTAATAGCCATTCTGATTGTCATTCTTCTCATATCTGCCATGTTGATTATGAGAGTGATCATATCATCTAAAATTATCATTATTACGATTACTCAAATTATCATCCTTGAAGCTAACTTGGCGTGGACCATTGAACGGGGCCCGAGGCTTCAACCATAAATACACATTATCATTTTTATAATCAAGTTCGTCACGTTTGTGTTTGTTAAGTTTCAGAGCTATTAAAAGCAGGGGAGTAACTAAGATGGCAGATGTGAGCGGGGTCGAGTGAGCTGATAATTTGAGTAATCGTAATAATGATAATTTTAGATGATATGAGATTCTCCAGAGAGTAGATATGACGATATATAAGAAAGAAATAAAAAACGTATTCGGAGTGAATCAGAAGAACTCTTTGCCTCTCCTGTCTCCACTCCCCTTCCTAACTCCCCTGGTACATCTAAGGATTTTTTATTCGAAGATCTGTGGGAAATAGAATCAGTGCAACGCAAGTCCAAAAATCACTTCCCCCTCGGTTAGAATTCAGAGGGAGAGGAAGGGGCAGAGGCCATACATCTCGACCGCTGCAAAATTACCCTCACGATCCCTATTAAATCAGGATGTCCCAATAGCCACAGAGAGCTCAATACAATTTGACTTGCCTGTTATCAACCTTTCTCACGTCACCCTTACACCAGTAGAACTTGATTTTTTACAGAAAGGATTGTCTTTTGTTCCTACAGCACGTTATGACGCATTTCAAACTCGTGTAGACCTCCACAAATTTTCTCGTAAACTACAGATTAAAAAATTTTTTTCAGACAAACCTTGTTCTTCAACAGACACCTCCGTGGTGCGTGCTAAATCCCGTTGGTATCCCCCTGGTCCCGTTGATCCCCTTATTCACATCTTTATGAAATGTGTTTTGAGGGATATACAACACATGGAAAAGAAATCTATATGTAGATACTGTAATCTTACATGTCAAGAAAGAGCTGCTATATCCAATTTGAACAAACGACCGGATATTATTATAAAGCCAGCTGATAAGGGGGGTGGTATCGTGATTTTAGTTTGCACGTATTATATTCAAGAACTGTCTAGTCAACTTGATGACAGAGATTTCTATCAAGTTCTGCCTTGTGATCCTACACCTTCTCTCAAGTTAGAAATTGATTCTCTTTTGCAATATGGTTTACAGGTTGGTTTCCTCACCCCACGAGAGCATGCCTTTCTGGTGGTTAAGCACCCAGTCATTCCGACAATATACACGATTCCCAAAATCCATAAGTCCCTCACTGCTCCTCCAGGGCGTCCCATTGTTTCTGGCATAGGCTCTGTTTTGGAACCTCTTTCAAAATTTATTGATGTTTTTTTGTGCCCCTTCATTCCCTGCATTGCTTCTTATGGGTCCTTAATAAACTGAGTTTGTATATTACCATATCTGCGTGTAGGCCTGGTCCCTGGTGATCCGCTCGTGGTTTGGTTTGCTTTGTGGATACCCTCTTCTCCTGTGGTTTCGGCCTGGTTATTGTTATCAATTCCCTTGATGATTTTTTTGTATAGGACTAGAATTAATGTCTCAGCACTGTGGTGTGGCCTGAACTCAAATTGGTTATCATCCAGTAGAGCATAGACGTCAATGTGTTCTTGCAGTTGCACATATACATTTTTTTCTATAATTTTGACAAGGAAAGAGAGACTAGAGATAGGTCTATAGGAAGATGGATTTGTTTTGTCTAGGGTTTTGTCTTTTATCTATTTATTTATTATTTATTTTCATTCTCTTATATACCGCGCTATTCTGCATCAGTGCGGTTTACATTGAACAAACTGAAATTACATTTAGTATTGGACGAATGATTGCTCTCTTAAGTTTGCAAGGCATGTAACCTTGAGAAAGTGATTTGTTGGCAATATCTTCTAGGAAGGGGGCTATTTCTGAAATTTAATCTTTGATCCATTTAACTGGGCATGGGTCTGCTTTGGAGGTTGTGGTGATCATATTTGTAATTACCTTTTTAAGATGTTCTGGATATATTGGATGGAACCTTTCCCAGGGTTCAGAAGGTGTTAATGTGCTAATTGCCCATTGACTGATAGGGTATGTTGTGGAATTTATTTTAGACATGTAAAAGTCTGCGAGTGTTTGAGGTGAGATGTCTGGTGATGCAGAGGAGGCATTTGGATGGGCTATGAGGGATTTAACAATAGTGAACAGATCTTTTGGCTTATTAATTGATTTCATGAGCAGCTTTGTGTGATAGTCATTTTTAGCTAGGTTAATATGGTGACGATTCTTGGTGAGCATAGTCATGTATTTGTCTCTATTGTCTGTTGTTTTCATGGCCCTCCAGGAGCGTTCAAGCTTTCTCAGCTCTCTTTTCATTAATCTCAGTTCGTGGGAGGACCATTGTTTGGAAGGGTTTTTACAAGTGTTTGGGGAGTTCTGCGGTTTAGTGGCTATGCTGTTGATGGAAGTGTTCCAATTATTTACAAGAGTATCCAGATCATTTGTATGCACATCTAAGGACCTGAGGAGCTCATCTGTGAAGGTTTTTTTGTCAACATGTTTGAATTTAGAATATATTTTGGGGTGATTTTGTTCTGTGTTGGTTTGGAATGCTTTGATTTCAAAAGTGAACTCAATGAGATGGTGGTCAGACCGGGGAACTGGGGTTATCTGAGGTGGGGTACTATAAAGCAATTGGATCTCATGGGATAAAAATATGAAGTTCAGCAGGTTTCCTTTTTTGTGTGTGGAGTATGGTTATGACTCTGTATATTCTTTCCACTTTTTCTTGATCTTCTCAGCATCGTGAAATATTTATTTATTTATTAGGTTTTATATACCGCACTATTTAGTATCAGCGCAGTCCAACATGGATCCTTGAACACCTTGTAGCATTCCAAGTCGAAGCTGGAATTTTTTCTTTAACTCTTGTAGCCATAGGAAAACCGATCTTGTTCTTCCTCTAATAGTTTCTGATTCTATTTCCTTGCATGTCATTGTAGTACTTCTCCATGTCTTCTCTTGCTGCATGTTGAAGATCTCTGTTGAGTTCTGCGATTGCCTCTCTTTCTCCTCTGACTTTAGCTTCTCTGTGCTTCTGGACAGTTTTTTAGTCATCCATTTTGGCCATTTTTGCTTTTTTATCTTATGTAGAGACTACTTGTTTTCTTCCAACGAGACCTTTTTTTATTTTAGATTTATCATTTTACAAAAATATTCCAAGTATATGTAACTTGAACAGAAATAAGGTAATTGGATACAACAAGTTCTAAGAAAAATAAAAGCAAGGTAATACAAGGCTTTGTATGCAAACGCAACCCCCCCCCCCCAATCCCAACCCCTTATCCACCCCACAATAGCAGGGGGAATCACAGAGGAAACAAAATACACCATAAATGAGAAGAAACAAATAGGCGCAAAAACAGGCAGCCATTAATTATACAGTGGAGAGAGTTACCGGTTTGGAAACCATAGAACTGCGTACATTCAGAAAGGCCAGCAGTTGGGAAGGCTAAAAAAACACATATTAGATTGAAATTTAACCATGTAATTGCATGGAAAAAAAGAGCCCCAACTGCTGAACCCGAGGATGGAGCAGTAGAAATTCCTTCCGTCTATGTGGTGTTTCCCTAGACAAGTCTGGAAAAACATATACATCCTTTCCTTTAAAGAAAATATTGCTTTTTCTAAAGAACAATTTCAGAAACCACTCTTGATCAATAGCAAATGCAGAAGCAACCAGTAAGGTTGCAGGAGAAACAGATTCCAAATCAGATGATTCCAAGATAGCAGAAACAATTAAAGGAGTATTTAAGGCATCTAACTGAAGTCCCGATATTACCCCACCACCTTGAACCTTTTTCAACATTGGTAGGTAAATAAATCTTTGTGATAGGGGGATGGGATTCCAACGGGACACCTAGAATATCCGTTAGATACAATTTAAACATTTCCCTTGCACCAATACAAGAAGATTTAGGAAAATTAATTAAACATAAATTTAGGAACCAGAGTTCTCCAACATCTCTAATCTTGTCTTCATATCTAAGAAGTATTTAATAAAAGTCTCTGCATGATTTACTAAAGAAAAAAACTGAACTTGCAATGAAGACGTCACTGATTGTAAAGCAGAGATCTCTTCAGCTTGCTTCTGTATTGCTAAAGAGTTACCTTGAGTTTGTCCAGCAAGCGTTTGAATTTGAGAACCGAGAGTTTCACCAAGTTTCAGAATGGTTGACCAAATAGTCTCCAATGTGAAAACTTCAGGTCGTGCTAATGAGAATACCAACAAACCACCTACCACACCCTTTTCATCTTCCGAAGCCAGCAGATCCATCGCCGATGACCGGATGGGAGCTGAATCTACCACCGCTCCCAAACTACACCTCCGTGGTGTTTGACTGCTGGAAGGGTGACCTGGAACTACTCCACCGAGCTTCCCGTTCTGTCCCAGAGCCAGCCCCCTTACAGGAGAATGCTCACCACTGTTGGGGAGAGAATCTTCCTGCAAACTCCTAGAAACAGCTACCAGCAGTGCCACTTTGGAGGGCCTCTACCAGCTAAGTGGCGAGTGGAGGAGTGGCCTAGTGGTTGGGGCAAGGTACTTCAGGCCGGAAAGTCAGGGGTTCAAATCCCACTAGAGGACAGCAACCTTGGGCCAGAAGGACTGGGGTTTCTAGTCCCACAGGTGCTCCTTGTGGTCTTGGGCAAGCCACTTAACCCTCCATAGCCCATGTTCCCTGTAAAATAGTTATCTCCAAGTTATAATGCCCTGTTCAATGTAATTTCAGTTTGTTCAATGTAAACCGCACTGATGCAGAATAGCGCAGTATATAAGAGAATGCAAATAAATATCTGTTCCCAGGCTAACCACTGAGCCACCTGACTCAGGAGAAAAGCTAGCAGGATTCTGTGCCACTGCCACAGCTGCCTGCTGCTCAGACCGAACCACGAATGCATCCAAGGGATCAGAAGCCACTACAGATAATAGAGAAGAAGCCATTGAGGCAGAAGAGGGCTTCTTGTCCATTTTTGCTTTCCTCTTCCCCATTAGGAAAGGCAGTCAGATCAAATGTGTCAACTTGTCGCCATCTTGGATTCCCCTCCTGACATTGCTTTTTCGCCCCAACATAATCTTCTTGATGTCATCCCCTAACTCTTCTGGAACTCTGTCATTTGTATCTAAAGCAGCAAATCAATTTTTCAGGCACTCTTCAGTGGTATATTCTGAAGGTCATATTTTGCTGCATTCATGAGTGGCTTGCTCTTTTTCAATTTTAGCTTGAGTTTGCATACGAGTAGTTGGTGACCTGTACCACAGGTCAAGCTTTTCCATCATTGTTTTTCACAGATGTAGTTAATTTGATTTCTGTACAATCCATTGGATGAAGTTCATATGTACAGTCAGTGCTTGTGTTGCTGGAAGAAGGTGTTTGAGATGAATAGATCATTGGTCTTGCAGAATTCTATCTTCTTTGTCCAGCTTCATTTCTGTTGCCAATTCCATATTTTTCAACCACTTTGCCCTCTTCTTTGTTGCCAACTTTTGTGTTTCATTCACCCATGACTATCAGGATATTCTGTTTGCATGTTCTGTCAATTTCAGCTTGTACTTGTTCATATAATTCATCAACATCTTCCTCTTCTGCAGCTGATGTTGGGGATATACCTAAATTATAGATGTGTTGATGGGCTTTCCTTGTAAATGAATAGAAATTAAGTGTTTACTGATTGCATTGTATTTCATTACAGTTCTTGCAAGTTTCTTTTAAATTATTTTATTTATTTAGCTGCATTTATATCCTGCTTTTTACCAGGTCAAAGTGGTTGAGGGATACATTTAACACGAGGAGATATGAGACACATACACTAATACTTATAGGGAACATGGGCAATGGAGGGTTTAGTGGCTTGCCCAAGACCACAAGAAGCACCTGTAGGACTAGAAACCCCAGTCCTCCCGGCACAAGGTTGCTGTCCTCTAGTGGGATTTGAACCACAGACCTTCTGATCAATGTTCCCTCTAATTTTCTGTAGGCTGTATGCGCATAAAATATCAGCTGTGCAGCTTTTGAAGGAAGGTTACATTTTTTGTGCGCCACATAACGACACTCGGAGTTATATACTTTAAAATTTGACTACACACCAGAATACAGTATGTATACCACATTGATTTTAATCAAATTAAATGTAAATAGACGATTACTAAATGAAGCGGAAAATTTCTAGTAATTACAATCACAAACGCGGTATTATTTCAGTTAATTTAAATATAATATAACTTGAGATTATCAACTACAAGTTGAGAAAGATCAAGAGAATTGAAACTCAAACTACCAAAAAAACCCTGCTACCTTCTCTCTTTAAACTACTCTTTTTTCCTTCCTCCCCCCGATGAAAACTAACTTACACTAATCAAACTAAGTAAACTAAGCAAATGAAGGTTCTCAGCAGAAATCCTGAAAAGACCACGAAGGAGAGTCCCCCCCTCGAGCCCCCTTCCTGCTCAGTACCAAAGTCTTCAGGAAACAGCCACGAATCTCCCACACAGCTGCTAGGCCTTCCTCAACCATGCAGCCCGCAGCCGTGCGCTCAAAAACACCTACAGAGGCCTTCTGCCTAACATGGCGCCTCCCAGCTCCCAAAATTAGCGATGCAGACCGGCAACCCTACCTGCACTATCTCTGCCATTGCCTCCGTTTTGCAAAAGGGGCTTCGATGCTGCCTATCTGCCCTGCGTTCAGCCGTCCTCCCCAGCTTCAGCGACAAGGAGAGGGCCTGGAATCGCTGCCTCCGGCTCAATGCAGACCACGCGGACGACCAGGGCAGGGAAAGTGAAGCCGCGTGGCTGGCTGGCGGTGCCTCAGACAGCCTCCTCTGCCCCCCTCCTCCTAGTCCTAGGCTCCTTCCTGTCCTCCTATTGCTCGAGGTTGGACTCATGACTCGTGTCACTTGTGAGAGGAGAAGAGGACTCAGAAGTGATGTCGTCACGTGACATGAAAAATGGCGTGTAGATCGCTGGCGCGGCCGTGGTGCCATGTGGTCTTAGAAACATCCAAGATTTGAAATGAAATGAATGCAGTGAAAAAAGCCAAAGCAGACCCTTGTGCGCTCTGTTTTAATTTGTGTGCGCTCGCTCGGAGAGGTGTGTGCGCACGCACACGTGCACAGCTTAGAGGGAACAGTGCTTCTAATCTGTGGTACCTTGCCCCAAACACTAGGCCACTCCTCCCTATAAATTATAAATGCAACACCATTTCTTCTTTGTCTTTCATTTCCAGCACAGTAAACCATATGATCATCCAATGCAGTGTTTCTAACGCTAGTCCATTTCAGTTCACTGACACCCAACAGATCGAGCTGTATACATTACATTTCATTCCTGACCACCTCTAACTTCCCTTGGTTCATGCTTCATACGTTCAGTGTCCCAATATGTAAGACATCTTTGCAACTTCTGACTCTCATTTCAAGTGCAGCTACATCAGCAGATCCAACCACATCATAAATGAGAAGTCTTCAGCTCATCCCCAGTAGCCATTTGAGTGCCTTTCAACCTAGGGGTCTCATCTTCCAGCACTATAGAGCAATCTGTTTTGTGACTAACATAGTAACAGAATATATGACGGCAGATAAAGACCAGTATGGTCCATATAGTCTGCCCAGCAAGGTGGCAAGTGTAGGTGCACCTGCCACTCCGTACAGGTCACCCCTCCCCATGCCTTTGTTTAGGGGTGTACCCACTGCTCTTTGTAGGGCACCCCTATTTGTTGAGATATAAGAGATAATTAAGTTTATTTTGATTTTATCCTGTTGCTATAAAGGGATCCATTGTGTCTGTCCCATTCCATTTTGAATTCTGCCACTGTATTTGCCACCACCACTTCCATTGGGAGGACATTCCAAGCATCCACCACCCTTTCAGTGAAAAAGTATTTCCTGACTTTGCCTTTCAATTTACCCCCTTGCAGCTTCATGTTATGCCGTCTAGTTTTACAGCTTACCCATCTTTGGAAGAGTTTTGTTTGTTCATTAATACTATTTAAGTATTTAAAGGTCTGAATCATATCTTCACTGTCCCTCCTCTCCTCCAGAGTGTACATATTTAGGTCTTCAAGTCTCTTTGCATAAGTCTTCTGACGCAGGCTCCAAATCATTTTGTTTGCCTTCCTCTGAACCGTTTCCAGTCTTTTTATATCCTTTGTGAGATATGATCTCCAAAACTGAACACGTATCCCAAGTGAGGCCTCACCATTGACTTGTACAGTGGCATTAGTACCTCTTCCTTTCTGCTTGTAATTCCTTTTTGTATGAAACCCAGCATAATTCTGGTTTTTGCCACCGCCTTGTCGCAATATTTCGCCACCTGGAGATCCTCAGAAATAATCACTCTAAGGTCCTTCTCTTGGTCCGTGCACACCAACCTCTCGCCCCCTATCGCGTACATTTCCCTTGGATTTCTGTTTCCTAAGTGCATGACACTGCACTTCTTCACATTAAATCTTAACTGCCAAGCATTAGACCATTCTTCCAGCTTTTGCAGATCTTTCCTCATGTCCTCCACTCCCTCAGGGGAGTCCACTCTGTTGCAAATTTTCGTGTCATCTGCAGAAAGACAGACTTTCTATTCAGTCCTTCAGCAATATCACTGACAAATACATTGAACAGTACTAGTTCCAGTACCGAACCCTGGGGCACACAGCTAATCACCTCCATTTCATCTGAGTGAGTTCCGTTTACCATCACCTTCTGTCGTCTGTCAGTCAACCAATTTCTGATCCAGTTCACCACCTTAGGACCCATCCCCAAACTACTAAGTTTATTGATAAGCCTCCTATGAGGAACAATATCAAAGGCTTTGCTGAAATCCAGGTAGATAACATCCATCGCATGCCCCTAATCTAGTTCTCTGGTCACCCAGTCAAAGAATTCAATCAGATTTGTTTGGGTTTTCGAGGCAAGATGTAGAAGTAGATTTGCCAGGCCTTTCTTCCGCGTAGTTAATTTCAGTGTTGTTGAAATGTGATCCTCCACTTACAACACCGTCCCATTCTGCTGCTGCCCAGAGGGTGATTTGTCTTAGTCTGGCACCTCAGCTAAAACCTGTCTATCTTGGGAGACCCTGCCAGTAGCTGTAACTGGATACTTATTCCTTTTGTCTTATCTCTTCACTTCTACAATTACCTGCTCAGATGTTTTGGAGACATTTAGGAGGATTAGTCAGGCATAGAGGTCCTTGGCAGCTTCTAGATATTCTTCTATCCTTAGAGATGGTATGGCTGGGGATGGGAGTATATGCCAATGGTCGGGCATCCTCCTGCATGGGTGTTGGCAGGAAGAGAAAAGGATGGGAAGGCCCAGGAGTAGATGGAAGTAGCATCGCCTGATGAAAGGTTCCCCTAGTGAGGACAGTACTAGGGGGAAAGCCAAAGAAGGAGACCACTACTATTACTTCCATTAACCATTGATATAGTGCTACAAGGCATACGCAGTGGTGTACAAACATATAAAGAAGACAGTTCCTGCTTGTAGAGCTTACAATCTAATCAAGACAGAACAATACAAGGGAAACAAGGGGGGGGGAAGGGTTCAAATAGAGAAGAAGAACAAGGGATTAGGATCCAAATGTGGCCTCAAAGAGGTAAGCCTTCAGCATGGATTTGAAGAGGGGGAATGAAGAGACTTGACGTATTTGACGTAAAGATATAAGAAGTTTGTTTCATGCATAAGGAGTAGCAAGGTGAAAAGATCAAAGTCTGGAGTTTGCAGAAGAAGAAAAGGGCTTAGAGAAAAGAAAGCCAGAGGAGGAGCGGAGTTCATGAGGAGGGGTGCAGGGTGAGAGAAGAAAGGAAAGGTAATGAGGGGCAGTAGAGTGAATGCATTTATATTTTAGAAGGAGAAGTTTGAATTGGATACTGAAATGGAAGGGGAGCCAGTGAAGTGATTTTAGAAGAGGGGTTATATGAGTCTATCAGGACTGAGTTCTGGATAGATTGAAGAGGAGAGAGATTACAGACCAGCAAGAAGGAGGTTGCAATAGGCAAGACGAGAGGTGATCAAGGAGTAGACAAGAGCCTTAGTAGTGTGTTCAGAGAGGAAGGGACAAATTTTGTTAATGTTGTAGAGAAATAAATAACAGGTTTTAGCTATATGTTGAATATATGTGGAGAAGGATAGGTAGAAGTCAAAGATGACCTCAAAGTTGCGGGCCAAGGAAACAAGAAGAAGAAGAAGACTGTTGTCAACAGTGATAGAGAAAGGAGGAAGGGGGTAGAGGGTTTAGGAGGAAAAATAAGAAGTTCAGTTTTAGCAAGTAGAGATATGAATTTGGAGCAAAGAAGAATATGGTATATAGTAAAAGCATATATATAGTATAATGTTGATTGTACATAGTTATCCCTGTTATTCCATGTTATATATTCCCTTGTTCTCTGTAAACTCAATGTTACCTGTATGCATTGCAGTATATTTTGTTCGATGTACACCGCGCTGATTTTAATAGCGCGGTATAGAAGAGATGTTAAATAAATAAATAAATAAATAAAATAAATAAGAGATGTCAAGTGTAGACAGATAGATTTGAAAGTCATCAGCATAAAAAAAAGATACTGAAAGCCATGAGAAGAGATGAGGGCACCAAGGGATTGGGTATAAAGAGAGAAAAGGAGAGGGCCCAGAACAGACCCTTAAGGTACACCAACTGAGAGAGGGATGGCAGAAAAGGAGGAACCTCCAGAGCAACTGAAAGAGCGATTGGAGAAATAAGAAAAGAATCAAGACAGTACAAAGAGTCTAAAACCAAGAGTGGATAAGGTGTTAAGGAGGAGGAGGCAGTCAACAGTATCAAAAGCAGCAGAAAGATCAAGAAGAATGAGGACTGAGTAAAGGCCTTTGGACTTATCGAGGAACAGATCACTGGAGACTTTGGCAAGAGCTGTTTCAGTAGAATGAAATGGACGAAAATCAGACTGAAGTGGTTCAAGGAGAGCTTGAGAAGAGAGAAATTCGAGACAGCAGTGGAAAACTGCACATTCAAGAATTTTGGAAATGAATAGGAGAAGGGAGATGATTAGAAGGGCAAGTAGGGTTAAGTAAGTTTTTTTTGAGGAGAGGAGTGATTACAGCATGCTTGAAGGCTGCAGGGAAGGTTACAGTGGAGAGCGAAAGGTTGAGAATGTGTGAGAAGAAAAGGATGATAGAGGAGGAGATGGAGTTGAGGAGATGATTGGGGATAGGCTTTTATTTATTTAATATTTTTTATACCGTTTTTCTGTAATTCAAAACGGTTTACAAGGAACAAAATGTAATAGTGTTTTACAAGGAACAACAATGGTTTGAACACTAGTAGAACCTTTTCAACAGAACTATTTACATATCTACACTGGGAGGTGGGAGGTAGGAGGATGGGGAAAGGTGGGGGGATCAGGAAAGAGGAGGGGAGAAGATGGGGTTTAATTCTGATTAGCTTTGGAGATCTGATGTTTAGGGGGGCAGAGTAAAGTATTCCCTAAAGAGGAAGGTTTTAAGCTTTTTGTGGTATTCCGAATGTTCGGAGCATCCTCCTAGGCCAGGAGGGAGGGCATTCCATATAGAGGGGGCATAGAGGGAGAAGGCTCGGTTACATGTGGATTGTGTGCACCTTTTCTTTTGTGATGGTATGTTTAATATGTGTTTGATCTACGTGGTCTGGTGGAGTTTAGAAGAACAGATAGTGAGTTTGATCTATCTGCCGCCGCTGGGACCAACCACCCCCCACGGTGCTCCTGCCCAATCGGGGCAGTGGGAGAGGAAAACCAAAAGCAGCCCACCTCCATAAAAGCGGTGTCCCTTGCCTCCGGAGGGAGCCGCTGCTGCCGCCGCTGGGACCAACCACCCCCCACGGTGCTCCTGCCCAATCGGGGCAGTGGGAGAGGAAAACCAAAAGCAGCCCGCCTCCATAAAAGCGGCGTCCCTCGCCTCCGGAGGGAGCCGCTGCTGCCGCCACTGGGACCAACCACCCCCCACGGTGCTCCTGCCCAATCGGGGCAGTGGGAGAGGAAAACCAAAAGCAGCCCGCCTCCATAAAAGCGGCGTCCCTCGCCTCCGGAGGGAGCCGCTGCTGCCGCCGCTGGGACCAACCACTCCCCACGGTGCTCCTGCCCAATCGGGGCAGTGGGAGAGGAAAACCAAAAGCAGCCTGCCTCCATAAAAGCAGCGTCCCTCTCCTCCGGAGGGAGCCGCTGCTGCCGCCGCTGGGACCAACCACCCCCCACGGTGCTCCTGCCCAATCGGGGCAGTGGGAGAGGAAAACCAAAAGCAGCCCGCCTCCATAAAAGCGGCGTCCCTTGCCTCCGGAGGGAGCCGCTGCTGCCGCCGCTGGGACCAACCACCCCCCACGGTGCTCCTGCCCAATCGGGGCAGTGGGAGAGGAAAACCAAAAGCAGCCCGCCTCCATAGAAGCGGCGTCCCTCGCCTCCGGAGGGAGCCGCTGCTGCCGCCGCTGGGACCAACCACCCCCCACGGTGCTCCTGTCCAATCGGGGCAGTGGGAGAGGAAAACCAAAAGCAGCCCACCTCCATAAAAGCAGCGTCCCTCGCGGGCGTGCCCGCGCCTGGCGGGCCCGCACCTGAGGGCCTCTCCAGAGGGCCATTTGGCGTGGCCCTTAGGCGTGGCACAGAGGCGCACAAAAAAGAAGCAGCAACCGACATATCCTCCTCAAAGAAAGCCACATTACATCCAACAGCAGAGATACCCCCACCACCGAACTGAAGAACAACGACAACAACAACTTCGCAAAGAAAAAGACCCCACCACTCCGAGAACCCAGGTACTCCCACACAGCATGCCACCCTTCCTAACCCCCATCTATCTCCTAACCCCCCTCTTAACCCTCTACCCCCACTCAGCCAAACCCTACAACACCCTCTGCCCAGACACCACAACAGCTCAACCCACATACATCCACAACCGTACACACAACCATGCACACACATACTCACTCTCACATTGCACACCAACCTGCACCACCAACCCCACAAACCACCACCACCTCTCCATCTCACTCATAAACGCTCGCTCAGGAACAAATACCACATGCTCCAGGACCTGATCACACCTGAGAAGATTGACATCCTCTGTGTAACAGAAACCTGGCTAACAGACCACGACACAGTAGTAATGAACCAGCTAACACCAAAGGGTTACAGCCTCCAACACTGCTTCCGGACACATGCCAAAGGCGGAGGTGTAGCCATCATTGCCAAAGACAACCTCCACCTCCGGATCCACGCCTCAGAAACCTCCAATGAAGCAGACATCCTCACCCTCAGCAACAAATACCTCTCGATATGCCTGATCTACCGTGCACCCACCACAACCTCTGACCTACCACAGATTCTACACCTCATCTCCGAAAGCACCAGCCCTTTGAAGGAACAAATTATCCTAGGAGACTTTAACCTCCCATCACTCCAGGAGAAGCAAGCAGAAACCTTCCTCAATGCCATGACAGCAATGGACCTGACACAAATCATACAAGAACCAACACATGAAAAAGGAAACATACTTGACCTCATATTTCTAAACTCCCAAACCACCTCCTCATACAGAAAACCAACAGTCTCGCCAGTACCGTGGTCAGACCACTACATCATCAACATATCCCACACCTATCAACTCAAAAATAACAGAGAAAACAAACACCACGCAAGGAGATTCAAAGCATTTAGCAAGGAAGACTTCCTAACAAAAACCCTGCCTAACTTACACACAAACTCCAACAACCTTGATGTCCTGATCTACAACTGGAATACCACAATCTCCTCAGCAGCCAGCACAACTAGAAACAACACCAATACCAGACCCATCTCCTCAAAAGCCCGATGGTTCACCCCCAGCCTCCGCAAACTGAAAACCAGACTTAGAAGAACCGAAAGGAAATGGAGAAAAACCAAAAGCGACAGAGACAAAGCAAAATACCTCTACGAACTCAATGCATACCACTCAGAAACTGACAATGCCAAAAAAACCTACCACACCAAATCATCGCAACAGCCATAAACAAACCTCGAGAGCTCTTCCAAATTGTCAAAAATCTAACAAAAGCACCCAGTAACTCCGACCAGCTGCCAGATATCCCCCCTGACCTTCTAGCCCGACAATACAAACAGCTTCAGCAACCACAAAGCCCACATCACTACGCTGAAACAACAACCAAGACAAATTCATACCCCACCCTGAACAGAGACTGGAATACATTCGACACAACCTCAAAAGAAGAAATATCTTCCACCATCTCCTGCTTGAACACCACCACCTCCCCGCTGGATCCTTGCCCTGCCGACTGGATAAAGAAAACCAAAGAAGACCTCAGTGCACCACTAACCCACATCGTAAATGAATCCTTTAAACAAGGACACATGCCAGACGCCCTCAAGACCACAATCATCCGACCAACCCTAAAAAAGCACAACCTAGATCCCCTAGACCCCACCTCCTACAGGCCAGTAGCAAGCCTCCCGCTCACCGCAAAGATAATCGAGAAGATAGTCCAACGTCAGCTTCAAGAACACCTAGACGTTAACAACATACTGGACCCGCAGCAACACGGATTTCGACCATTACATGGGGTCGAGACCCTAATGACCATTCTGATGAACACCCTCATCATAGGAATCCAAGAGAAACACTCCGGATACATCCTAATTTTTCTGGATATATCAGCGGCATTCGACACCATCTCCCATAACACCCTTATCCACAGACTCCAAACAATTGGGATCAAAGATACTGTACTCCAATGGTTCAGGTCCTATCTAACCAACCGACAGCAACTGATCCGCACCAAAACCTCAACCTCACCCCCCTTTCAGCAACATCAAGGAGTACCTCAAGGATCCACACTATCAGCCATGCTTTTCAACATCTACCTCCGTCCACTCTGCTCAGTCATACGCACTCACAATGTCAACTTCCACATATACACCGATGACATAATGCTCTACGTCCCAATTACAACCACGGACCCAACAAACGACCAGCTATCAACCTGCTTTACCGACGTATCCAACTGGCTACAAGAGAACAACTTATCCATTAACATAAAGAAGACCGAAGCTCTTATAGTGACAAAAGACCCAGACTTCAAACCACCCACTCACCTCACCATGGGAACCATGCAAATTCAAATACAACCACACATAAGATATCTCGGCATTATCATTGACCAAGCCCTAACCCTTAAGCAGCAAATCAACAAGACCACGAGAACTGTATTCCACAAGGCAAAAACGATACAACGCCTCTGACCCCTCCTCGAACCGCAAGACTTCAGGACAGTAATGCAAGCTCTAACACTCCCTCATCTGGACTACTGCAACATAATCTACCATGGCCTACCTGCCACACAGACCAATCCCCTCCGAACTGCCCTAAACACCACGGCGAGAATAATTCACAATACAAAGAAACGAGACCACATCACCCCAATTCTGAGAGACCTTCATATTCTCCCCATCGAAGCAAGAATCAAGTACAAAACTCTTCTACTCACCCACAAAACCATCCACCAAACACAAGGCACCCCACTCCGTGCCCTACTGCCTCGCCCAACCCACAGCAGAACAACCAGACAATCCTCCAACAGCTCCGTTGCCATCCCCCACAAAAGAACCAAAGCAACACAACGGACCTGCAACAGAGCCTTTGAACTCTATGCCCCATCCCTCTGGAACTCTCTACCAAACCACATCAGGAACAACGGTGATCTCCCATCATTCAAAAAGCAGCTAAAAACCATCCTATTCCAAGAACATCTCTGAATAGGAACCCCCCCTATTTCTCTCCAAGAACTCCAAACCAGTAACTATGCTATCTTGTCAGTCTCTATGTTCATCCCAAAATCATCTATGTTGTGCCCCCGGTGATTGCCCCCCCCCCCCACATTTTATCCCCCCCCCCCCCCCCGATATATGTCCCACCGCTTTGACCCGGTGAAAAGCGGGATATAAATACAGTTAAATAAATAAAATAAATAAATGTGGTCTGGTAGAGTTTAGAAGAACAGGTAGTGAGTTTAGAGGAGGAAAGAAGAAGAGAGGTTTCCTCAACAGAGATTTTAGAAAAGGATGATAGGGTTTTAGAGGTTGAGGCGAAACGTTGTTAATGGAGAGGGGGAAGAGAGGGTGAAGAATTAGTACGGAATTGAAGAGTAATCTTATGTACTTTGACATGGAAATAGTCTGCTAAGGTTTGGGCAGAGAGAGAAGGAGGGATTGGAGGTGGAGGTGACATGAAGAAAATTGAGAATAGAAAAGAGTCAATGAGGGTTAGAGGCAAGAAAGATGGAGAAAATAGTTTTGCTTTGTGAGTACAATGGCAGACTTGAAAGAAGAAAGCATGAATTTGAAGTGAAGAAAGCCAGAGAGAGAGTGGGATTTGAGTCGTGCACTCAGCTGAGCAGGCACAGGAACAGGTAGCGGGTAGTTGAAGACAACCAGGGCTGAGGTGCACCTCACAGGACGTGAAATGGGTGCAGCAAGAGTATCCAGAGTAGAGGAGAGAGCTGTATTATAGGAAGCTATGGTTTTATCAACAGACTTAGAGGACAAAGTGAAAGAGAGAAAGGATTAGACAGTAGTGGATAGGGTCAGTGGATCAATGGCATGAAGATTCCTAAAAAGATAGGAGGAGAATGGGCAGTATTGAGGAGGGGAGTAATGAAGAGTGAAACTTAACAGGTAATGGTCAGATAAGAGATGAGTGGAGGTATGAAAATTAGAAGGTAAACAATTAGAGGCCCATTCTGTTTGGGGCATGTCTGGATGTTTGGACATCCAAAATCTGGACAGTCCGGAGTTGCACCCGATTCCGCACCCATGGGAGCTAGATATTTCCCATGGGAATGGAATCGAGGGCAGCAATTCATTTGTCCCGCACATCCGGCAACCTCCCTGTCTAGCTCTCCCTATGTTCCTGCATGGAGCTTCGGTGCTGTGGCATTTTGTCGCCATGTCATCGGGACGCCATGCAGAAGCACTGAAGTGCCTAATGCTATCCCTCTCGTATTTCCCTGCCACCCGGCCCTCAGCTGGGGCAGCCAGGGCTGGGATCAGGTGGCGGGGACTTACCTCTGTCTAGCCTGTTGCTGCAGCGAGCCTGCGGACCCCGATTGCTGCCATCCATTGGACATATTCCACCACGGAGGAGGAATAAATCCGACATCCATCTTGGTGCACCTGGACATACAGGGCCATGACCTGAATCAGCCCTGTACAACCAGATTGTGCGCCCTGCCCCCACACCACCCACTCTCCTTCTCATCACCACCCCTTCCCACTCCTGTCTGGAGCTCCCCGCACAACTGCCCTAGATGTGCAAGAAGCTCCTATATCAGAATCACTGAACTGTGAATAGCGGGCTTGTATGTCTAGTCAGGAAGTACATCTCTGCTATTCCCTGTTCAGAATGACCCCTTTAGAATAGAAAACAAGATCAAGGCAATGACCAAACTGATGAGTAGTGGCAGAAGAAGTTGAAAGAGGAGGTAAGAGAAAGGAGCTTGGACCATAGGGATCAGAGGGGATATCAATATGAAAATTAAAGTCACCAAGAATAAGGGAGAAGGAGAAGAAACCAGGAGTAAGGAGAGCCAAGAGTCAAAACGAGTGAGGAAGGTAGAAGATGACTTGTCAGGAAGTCTATAGATGACAGCAATCCGGAGATGTAGGGGATTAAAAAGACTTATGGAATGGACTTCAAAGGAGGGAATGAGATTGAGAGAAAAGGAGGGGTTGAAATTGACAAGAAGGAGAAAGTAGAAATCCAACACCACCGTCATGGCCATTGGGATGAGGAGAGTGGGAGAAATGATAGCCGCTGTGGCAGAGGGCAGCAACCGAAGCAGTATTATCAGGGAGGAGCCAGGTTTCAGTAAGAGCGAGAAGATGGAAAGCGTCAGAGATAAAGAGATCACGGGTAAAGTTATAGTAACATAGCATATGATGGCAGATAAAGGAAAGTTTATTAGAAATCGTATGAGCATTCCATAAAGCACATGAGAAGGGGAGAGAGGAGAGGGAAAGGAGAGGGATGTGGATGAGATTAGGGTGGTGGAGAGAGGAACTAATATGGGAGTGAGAGAGAAGAAAAGGGGGACCATGGTTGGGATTAATGTCACCAGAGGACAGAAGGAGAAGGAGAAGAAGAGTGTGAGGGAGAGAGGAGACAGCACATCAGAAATGGGGTGAGGTTGTTTTAGAGAGAAAGGAGAGGGATGAATGAGAGGAAGGAGAAAGTGAAGCCCAAGGAAATGGTGGATAAGATGAGAAGGAAATAGGGAGGGTAGAGAGAGGGTGAGAAAGAGGGGGTATTAGGTTGGTGGAGTGAGAGAAGAAGGTTAGGGAGGATCAGAAAAAGGAGCAATGAACATAAGAGCATAAGATATGCCATACTGGGTCAGACCAAGGTCCATGGAGCCCAGTATCCTGTTTCCAACAGTGGCCAATCTAGCTCACAAGTACCTAGCTGTTTCCCCAAAAGACACAGGTTCCACAATGCTTGTATTGGGTCAAGCAGTGGATATCCCGGGTCCCTTTTATCTTTATCTTTATTGAAGACTTAATATAAAAGCGTCAAAGCGGTTTACAATCATTGAAAAACAGAGGCAGAGCTCCTTTGAAAAAGAAAAGGAACGCCAACAAATGCAGACAGAAAAGGAGAGATGAGAATCAGAGATAAGAGCAGATAGTGACTGCGCTGCAGTGGGGAAAAGAGAGGAGGGAGTTTAACATCAGCAGGGGGCTGGGATCAAAGGGGAGGGGGTGCGGGGAGGTCAAAGGTGGAGCAGAAAAGGTGGGTTTTTAGTCTGGCCTTGACGGTGTTGAAGGAGGGTCAGAATACAAGCAGCAGTGTTTTGGACAAGTTGTAGATGATGCAGTTGGGATTGCGAAAGGCCGGCAAAAGAGACATTGCAATAGTCCAGACAAGACATTACGAGGGGCAGGAGCAACGTGGTCAGGGAAGGGACAGAAAGAAAAGGACGAACTGAGCGAAGTTGTCTCAGAGTGTGGAAACAGCGCTGGACTACAGAAGAGATATGGTCTTTGAAGGAGAGGGACGAATCAAGAGTTACACCCAGGTAATGAATGGAAGTGACAACGGGAATAGGGGAGGAGGAGAGAAGGGGGGCAAGAGGCGGGATGGGATTGCCAGAGGTAAACCAAGTGGCAGAAATTTTGGAAAGGTTAACATATAGGAAATTGGAAGACAACCAAGAGGCAACAGAGGATAAACAAGTGTTAAGGGGACTGATATCGGGGGAGGACGAGTCTGTATGGTGAATGAGGATAATGTCATCAGCATAGTAATAGGCGGAGATACTATGCTGCTGAACCAGGAATGTGAGAGGGGCCAGGAGAGGTACTAGGACAGAGCCCTGGGGGACACCGCATTGGAGGGGGATAGGGGAAGAGGAAGCATGCCCTGATAAAACTGAGAAAAGAACGGAAGCAGAGGAGAACTGAGCCGGAGATGCTGATACTGTGAAGACGTGCAAGAAGGGTGCGATGGTCAACAAGGTCAAAAGCGTTAGATAGATCAAGGGAAAGAGTAATAGAAAAGGAGCCACGCTCATGGGCAGCATGCAGTTCAATGAGGAGGGAGAGAAGGATGGATTCCGTGCTGTGCAATGAAAGCAGTGATGAAGATCTCTCTCATGCATATTCATTGTGGATATCCTGAAAACCTGACTGGCCTGGGGGTACCTGAGGACTGGATTGGGAACCACTGCAATAAAGGAACCAACAGGAATGACTAGGCAATGTCAAACAAAGTATATCTTAGGACTTTTTATAACAGGTAATGCGAGACCCGGTAACAAGCCCAAGGTGGTCCCCTTTATATACCAGCTTCCAATACCTCTTGGTCGCCCACCATTTTCTCTTCCTTCTCCTCATCTTCCTCTGGGATGGTTTCCAGCTGGGGGAGGGTCTGAATAAGGACATGATGGGGTGGACATCTGTGCAACTCTTCGGGCTGTAAGCATCTGATCTGCATTAAAGAGATGAGAAAAATAAAAAGAATAATATGTTCTCTTACATTAGAAGACCCCCAGAGAACAAAGTGAAACATAAAAAAAATATTTTATATGCAGCGAGACTTAAGTGACATCCAGAGCACTTTGGAAACGATAAGTAGTAAATAGTAAGATTTCTTAAACTGCCTCCATATGCAATCCAGCATCTTGGCTTTCAGACAGTTTATTTTCTATATTTGAAAACTATGATATCGTTACCTTCTGACGTTTCCAAGCCTCACCCTTCCTCAGCAAGGCCCACGCTTGCTGCCATTTCTGTTCTGCTGAGATGATATTTCATTGCAGCTGCGGTGGGACTTCTCTTGATTCCCCAGTGCCGCCACATCCCTCCTCCACCCTTGTGGCGGGAGTTTCAGAGTCATTTGCAACAAGCACTTCCACCTGCATTTCCAGCTTAACTCGTGTCTTCCAAATTGTAGGCCACCTGCATCATCTCCTCTTGACTCGCTCTCCATGTTGCAGTCCAAAGCAATTCGCATTGTCAAGAAAGTGCTGCCTCCCTCTCTGAGGTCAGCAACTAAGAGCAGCTCCTCCCCCTGCTCCTTAAGTGTGCTGAGATCCTGCTGATGTCACCGTGCTAGCCCCTCCCACTTAGACAGTGACCCTGCCCATATCAGTCTACCAGTCCGTGAATATCATGCTGCTTGATTTCCCCTTTCCCGCCAGCATGTTTTCTGGATCGATTTTTTTATTTCGCTTTTATGAGAGCTGTACTGGAAGATTTGTACTTGAGAGGTATGATCGAGACTCTCATACTGTGATGCGAGACTTCTGTTCTTGCAAAATCCTGATGTGGTTTCACAGGAAAAGTACAAATGTACCTGCAAAAAATTATTTCATCATTCTTTCCTGTTAGTTCCTATTTCTCATTTCCCAGTTATCAGTGTCATCTAATAATGTATGAGCAAATAATTCACCTTCTTTTTTTAAACCAGGTATGAAAAAATCTCTCAGCTGTCCCTAAACCCTCTTGTAATCCTACTTCTGTCTTTGAAGGCAGTGAGGACATTAACTGACCCTAGGAAGGACTTGTGCTGGGAGCATGCTCATTTTGCACTGGTTGGTTTTTTTCAGTCTATCCAACCCCAAAACATAGGAAGAACTATCCAGAAAGGACTGAGAAATCTCTGACTGCCCATCTGTCTGGGAACAAAGCAGCTCTCTGAAAATTAAACGGAATGGGATGAATCTTGACATGTGGGAAAAATGGTGAAAAGACACATCAAGGATGAAAACTGGCCAGTTCGTAACATAGGTTCCACAGAAATTAGCACCCCAAAAATGGCCCAGTGCATTTCTATGGGAGAAAGAATTCTGGCTTCTGCAACATAGAAACTTACATATGGTGAAACATAACAGTTAGGCCTAGACCGCCTATGTATAGGGTAACTAGCTGCAGAAAGTGTAGATAGGATGCAGACATAGAGAAGCCACAGGAGTCAGGAACAGCGGAAAGCAGTTTCAGCTCAGAGACAGTTGATAGTATCCAGCTAATGTGAAGTCTGTGGGGGTAGAGCACTCTAATCACTGTAAGGGAAAACTTATGCTGGGGGAAATTTCAGTGCTGTGCAACTAAACTTTCTGTATATGGTAAAAGCTGAAGACCCCTCCCTGCAAAAAATTATACCTTAATGCATTTCTAGGGGAAAAGAAGTTTCAACAGCTGCAGCATACTAACACTGATTCACCTCTCAGTCTCTTCTAATCACAGATAAACAAGAGCTTCCATTATCTCTTGGCCCTCCTCCGCTTTCTCTTCCTTTTCCTCACCTTCTTGTGGCATGGTATGTAGCTGGGGGGGGGGGAGGGCTTGAACAAGGACGCGATGGAGTGGGCATCTGCAATACTCTGTGGGCCACAAACATCTGATCTGTATTAAAGAGATGAGAAAAACATAAAGAAGAATATATTCTATTACATTAGACAAGCCTCAGAAAACAAAGCAAAACAGGTAAAAAAAATAATCTTTCATATATGGCAATATCCAGAGCATTTTAGAAATGATAAGTAGTGTAACCCAGAATTACCTCTTCTGCCCAGCAGTTGCTTAAACCAAAAAGAGACAAGCCCATAAACGCCTTCAAGAGGCTGGGGATTCTTGGTGCTTAGATATGTACTCTAGCCCCTGGAAAATGTACAGGGCTCAAAGGACTTGTATCAGATGTAGTGAAACTGGTTAATGCTAAATGAAATAGTGGGTACCAAGTCCTGTAGTGTAATGCACTGTGTTCAAAATAAAAACAGGTAAAAAAAATACTTGAACCAAACCTTTACTTTCATGAAGGAGTAAATAAATATGAGGATGGATCTAGCAAAGCTTGAAGAATGGTCGAGAATTTGGCAACTGAGATTTAATACTAAAAATTACAGGATCATACATTTGGGCTACCAAAATCCAAGGGAACAGTATACTATAGAGGGTGAAATACTTTTGTCCATGAAAGAAGAGCGGAATCTGTGGATGATTGTTTCTGATGATCTTAAGGTGTCTAAACAAGTAGAAACGGTGACAGTGAAAGCCAGAAGGATGCTTGGGTGAAAAGGGAGAGGAATGGCCAGCAGGAAGAAGGAAGTGATAGTGCCTCTGTATAAATCTGTGGTGAGACCACATTTGGAGTATTGTATGCAATTCTGGAGACCACACCATCATATGGATATAAACAAGATGGAATCATTGCAGAGGGTGGATACCAAAATGGTCTATCAACTTTGTCATAAGGCATATGGGAACAGAGATCTCAATTATGGAAGAAAGGTGAGAGAGAGGAGATATGATAGAGACATTTAAATACCTCTGTGGCATAAATGCATAGTTAGAGAATCTCTTTTAATTGAAAGAAAGCTCTGCAATGAGGGGGCATAGGAAGAAGGAGAAAAGGAATAGACTCAGGAGTAATATGTGGAAATATTTTGTTTATGGAAAGAGTGGTAGATATGTGGAATAGTCTCCCAATGGAGGTAGTAGAGACAAGGACAATATCTGAATTCCAGAATGCATGGGACAAACACAGAAGATCGCTAAAGGAAAAAAAAGGGACTGTTGTAGTTGGTATGGAAGGGGAGACTAGATAGGCCATATGGTCTATTTCTGCCGTCTCATGTTTCTATATGTCTGAGATATAAATTTAGAATGTTTTATGTGTCAAAAAACTTCACAAATTAAAGCAGGGAAGAAAATATTTAGCTTTCTTGGGTGCCTCTGAAAGGATATAGACAAGAAGTACTATGAGGACCAGAAACATGGTCACGCAATGTTCCTTGGGGGGGACCAAGCTCCGTACCTAGGCCAATTGAACTCCATGTGGCTGTGATGACCAGCCTTCCCTTCCCATCTGCCCGCAGGGATCCTATCTCCCATGGGCAGAGAGAGGGGATCTGTGCCGCGATTGCAGGAGATTGGATCCCCGTGGGCTAAAGTAGGGTAAGTCTCAATCATAGCAGCAAGGTGTTGATAGGGCCAGGGCCCCCCCCCCCCCTTTTCTGACACCTATGATTAGGACAGTTTTAGCTCATGCTTACTCTTACTCTTCAGGTGCATGAAGACACGCAATGCATGTACTGTCACACATCAGATACACGCACGTCTGGTACTGTACTGCTACCTGCTGCTCATGTGCTCATTCAGTTACTATCTCCACCATCCAGCTCCCCCCCCCCCCCAGCAGCATGTAACCTCCTCTGCTGCCAGCTCTTTTCATCACCTTGTAGCCCCCTCACACTTTCCCTGTCCCCAAAAGGACACTCACTGATTTCAGTGGCTTTCTCCAAGGCTAGTCCAATACTTCATGCAGAGCTCAGCCCCTGCTCTTACTGGCACAGCTCAGGAAGGTCATCTGGATACCTTTCTCCGATGTTGTGACTGGATCCTACCATAGCTGCTTATGTTGGGTAGAGGGGAAGAAAACATAAACAGCTTAAATTCTGAAAATATCCAAGCACTTTAACATCCTTCAGGCTTTTGGACAAATGTAAAAATCTGTGGTATATTGAAAAAACCAAGACATTTGGCACTCCTATTAATTAATATCTCATGCCTTTTCCAGAGAGATTCAAGGCAACTTACATTCAGGTACAGTAGTTATTTTCCTGTCCCCAGAGGGCAGGTTGAGGCAGATAGACTAGCGTACCCTTTATACACAGATGATGCAACATATGCACACAAATACTGCTACGCCAAGTGCAGAGAAGAGATTGACGCACGCATAAACAGCAAAAAACATATGCGCACACAGCAACGCCAAGTGTATTTAAATAATATGCAAATGAGTTGCGCAGATTAAAATAAAATGCTAATAAGGTCTGTGCCCAATGCAGAAAAACGCATAGAGGATTAATGACCAGCAGGAGTGCCATTATCTCTACGCCTGGTCTGAGGTGACTTAACAGTCTTGCACATGTAGGGAAAGACTGTTTCAGTGTGTGTGCCGGTGAACAGTTACCGTTGATGTGAAAATCCTCTGCATATATCTTTCAGCGTATAAGCGAAAGTCTGACATTCAAGAAGAAATGTCTTTTGCTTCTTATCCTCATTTTTTATTTTCAGTGCCATCAAGTCAGTGTTGACTCATATTGACCCAGCTACCTCTGGGTTTTCTTGGCAATGTATCACTGGAAGTAGATTGCCAGCCTTTTTGCAATGGAGGGTAAAGTGACTTGCCCAAAGTCACAAGGAGTGCCAGTGGGAATCAAACCCTTGATCTTCCGGATACTAGGCAGTTGCTCTAACCACTAGGCTACTCCTCCACTCCATGTTCTTTTGGACACACTTATATAATTCTTCATTTATCGTTATGTCTTGTGATTTAATAAAAAACTGGGGGGGTTTTGGCAAAATAGTGTTGCTGCTTATGAGATGAGCACCAAAAGAACCTGCATGTCCTATGCGCATAACACGAGCATCTGACATATATGCACATGCACTCACAGCCACTTGTAGCGCGCCTATTGTTTGCGCATGCCTTGGCTCCCCTCTTTTCAACTTTACACTGAAGTTTTGCGCACATCTTATTTGCATACACGCCCTTTGCTGCATACTGGCGCTGATGTTTCGTGCTGTAGGCGCACTATGAAAATGCTTATACGCTAATAGCACTGGACTTCCATGCTCACTTTCTACATTGGCCTGTAAGGTTGTACCTGGGGCAATGGGAGGTTAAAAGACTTGCCCAAGGCCACAAGGAGTTCCAGTGTAAGGTTACCAGATATTTTGCAGGAAGGAGATTTCAGAACTAGCCAAAATGTCTCCCTCTTGGAACTGGGTAACTCAGCAGCTCTGCTTTGACCCTAGGATATCCCAATGTGCTTGTTTCTGGGCTAAGGCCAGATTCTTCACTAGGCTAACCGTACTCGCAGCCACTCTCTTTGTCTTCTTTTTCTCTCTTCGTCCTGCAGGGATTATTCTAGAACAATTCTCATAAAACAAAATCCTCATTATCTCCTCCTTGACCCTTTCTCCAAGTTCTAGGCCCTCCTGGACCCTAGGGATCCACTGTCTTTTGTCCTGAGCCCACTGTTCCCTGAAACCAGTACACTTCAGGAAGGGTAGAGAGGAAAAGACAAGAGAACACACTCATCACTATAGTTTGCTTAAACATGCTTCACTTTTAACACTTCCCCCGGACAGTGTCATCATTTCTTCTACTCCAGAACTGACATCATGACTTTCAGAGCTTGCGGAAACTCTGAAGTCATTATTAAGGGAGAATTTGTAGGCTCCCTTACATGAGTATAAATGTTTAGTGGCTCTGACAATTAGCACTGCAATAAAGCCATATTGACATTGCAAAAACACTGCATCAGCAATGTAATACCACAGTTTCAGAGCTGTTCCCAGCCTCTCAACACACCTGGCACTGGCTTACCATCACTTTCCCAGTCCCCAGCATCATCCGTTCCCAGTCCTCCACACAATCCCTGGCATCACCTTCCTTTCTTTCCCCCACCTTCCCTTTAGTCCCACCTCCCCTAGTATCCTTCTGGATGGTCTCCCACCAACAAGAAGAATAAGTCAATCAGCACTCCTCACCTTTTGCTGCTTGCTACTCTACCAGCTTCCTTTCTTGGGTGAATCTCTTAAGAAAGGCAGTTAATCTTAATAAAGAAATACAATATATAAACCATGTGAGACGCCATAATTTCACAAGACCCTCTGCCCTTTGTGGTGGCGAAACTGTATTAGAGCCCATGGAAATAGATAAAAGACAAACATAACCTTCAAGCAAAGGGATAGCCCAGAGAGCACTGACTTTCAAAGTACAGCCAAAGTGAAAAAAAACACACACGGGGCTGCTGAGCTCAGACCATGCCCAAGCTCCAAGGCAACCAAGAGAGGTAATGAGAAGCACCTGAGGGAGGAGTTCGAGGCTGTAGGGCAGCCCCACTCATTTAAACCTCAGGTAACAGGAAGAATGGAGACCACCAGGGAAACGGAAGGTGAGGAGATCACAAGGGAACCAGAAGGAAAGGAATCTTTCAGGGGAGCTGAGAGAGAGAGGTGCTCCAAAGACAGCCTCAGAAGGGATTCCCATTGCAGCCAAAACACAGGAAACTACATCCCTGAAGGAAGCCCGTGTTGTAGAGGAATTACAGCTGGCTCTGGGTACAGGAGCCTTTGGCCTGAGGAAGCTGCAGACTATAAGCAAGGTACGGGAACAGCCCAGCAGGAGCCTGTGGGGAGAGTTTCACTTCTGGAAAGGCCTGTGAAAAGAACTGTTGCTAGAAAGAAGGTGAGCCCATTAGAAGCCTTGAACAGTTTATTGAAAGATAAGGATCTCCATAGCCCATCAAAAACCCCTGAACCTAGAGAGAGGTCTCGCTGGGAAAAGGTTTTAAAATTGTTAGAAGAAATTAAGCCTACGTTCCCACAAGCTTTTTTCAGTCAGGAGACAACAGATCCTGATTATGAGGGCATGCAGATAGATAATTATGATTCTGATAATGCCTCTACAGAATCTCAAATGGATTGCTCTTTTTGTATAAAGACAAAATGAAGAAGCTATAGGGTTTAAATGTGGAAAGACCCAGAAGCTATTACACCAGTATGTCTTGTGCCTAGAGTGCTGAAAATGTTTGAAATGAAGTGGCTGGTGTTTTAAAGCAGCTAGAAAATATTCAAAGGCTTGATTTGAATGTTTAAGAAAGAACTATCTGAGTGGGCAGCAGCCAGAAGTAAAAGAAGCTTTAATTTGAATATTGCACAGTTTGGAAAAGCAGTTGTTTAAACCAGAAGTAAAGGAACTATCAAGCTACATTATGTAACAGCTGAAGAAGCAATTGCAACTTTTGTCACTGTGAAGTTCTTGATCTGAAAATTCTTTTTCTTTTGTGGGAGACGTATCCTAATTTTGTTAATATGTGTTTTTGGTGCAAAGGAAGAGAAAAATAAATTTTCCTGTGTTTTTGCCTTCAAACCCTCGGCTTACTCATCATTTCACACAACTACAAGCCCCAGAAGCCTCAGCTCTGGGAACCCATACTGAAAAGGGACATTAGGAGGTACACCCCTGCCTATAGGCAACCGCCTAGACAAGTGGGGGCGCCACACCTTGTGAGGTTTGGAGTTCACAGACAAGCTGGCAGAGGAGACCCCAGCAGGAAGATGTTCTGCTCCACCTGCTGGTCAGTGGGAGGAGCACAGGGGGCTCGGGGAAAGGCTATTACTACTACTAGTACTTATCATTTCCATAGGGTACATTGCACACATACAACTGGGAGACATTCCCTACTCCATTCAGCTTACAATCTATTCCAGGCAGACAAAGAGGACAAGTAAGAAAACTAGGGAGCTTCAGTTATTATGGGAAATGATTAAAAATGACATAAATATAAAAAGAAGAACAAGGGATTAAAACTGAAAAGCAGCCTCTGAAAAGTGAGGCTTTGACCCACACAGGTTTTCTCCGTGCAGGGGGACAAAGGCACACCAGCCGCTGACCTTTTCTCTTTCAGTACAGTTACTGCAAGACCCTTCCTGAAACTGTGCTGAAAGGTGGAGGCAGAAATCCACACAGACTGCATCCACATTAACTGCTGATGCCACCAGACCCTGTTCTCCACCGGGTTCACTTACAATAATACTGGCAGCACACCAGCCAGAATTCTTTCACACAAAGCACAGAAAACAAATAGCAGCCAGCAAGCAAAAAGTGGCTTCCCAAATTGTCAACACAATGAAAATGAAAAGCAATAAAGATGTGACGTATGAAGGCAAAGATGTGAAAAATCAATAAAATACTGAAATGCAAACAGTCGTGCTGGTTGCCAAATGCATTAACTTTTGGCACCTGGACATGGGAGAGAAAAATCTAACACCTTAGGTCTGAACGAAACTAAGTTAAAGATGAATTTGTCTGGTTAGCCAGCGTGTGTCTTTAAGACAGTGACTGCTAAGGTTAGAAGACAATATTCAGTGAACTGATATTCAATTATCTTCAACTGAATATTTATTTTACATTTCTTATATACTGAACAGGGCATTATAACTTGGAGATAATTATTTTACAGGGAACATGGGCAATGGAGGGTTAAGTGGCTTGCCCAAGACCACAAGGAGCATCTGTGGGACTAGAAACCCCAGTCCTTCCGGCCCAAGGTTGCTGTCCTCTAGTGGGATTTGGACCCCTGACCTTCTGGCCTGAGGTACCTTGCCCCAACTACTAGGCCACTCCTCCCTCCTATTCATCCAGATAGCTGGTTATGTTGGTGTTGCTAAAGTTAACTGGATATCTTTGGTTCAATTAGACTTACTATGCACGTGGACTGACTTAACTGGTTAAAGTTAACTAGATCCGCTATACGATAGGGTCAGGCTATCCGGTTAGTAGTATGAAAATTGGCACTAACCAGAAAAGTGCTGGGTCCGCCCTCGCTCTGCTCACAGACCACCCTGGCACACAGAGTGGATAGCAGGCCTGTGCCTTGTCTGGGAGCCAGGAGAGGAACAAGGCTGATTCAATCACTAGGCACGACTAGGCAGTCACCTAGAGCGTCAGCTTTGGAAAGGCAGTAAAGAGTGGCAGCAGTCAAAGCAAAACAATAGATCCTGAGCACATCACCTGCAGAGAAGATGGGCACGCAAATACATACAAAGCAAAGTTTCATATTTGAAAGTATGATTCCAATCACGCATTTTTCCAAGACTGCTGCGGGAAGCGTGGCATTGGGATGGTCATGACCGTTGATTTTAATTATCCAAATCTTAGGGGCTGAAGGTTCACCTAGGGTGCCCAAAGCCTTGCACTGATCCTGAAGAGTAGGACTTCACTTAAGAGGCACAGTTTATGCTCCTAAGACCCACATGCACAGCATGATATGGCCATTTGCCAGCCCTGCATTAGGATCTAAACCTCCTGGGGGTTTACTAAATCCCTAGAAGGCCCACACAGTACACAACTGCAAGGTTTGCCCCAAAAGTCTAATAAGATGAGACTTAAGGCCCTAAGTAATCTATTTCTACCTTGGAGGAGAAGAGAGATACAGGGATAAGACAGAGATATTCAAATGTAGAAATGATACACGGGATGCAAACCTTTCTCAGAGGAAAACAGCTGTAGAAAAATAAATCAGTGCATGATGAGTCTGCGGGGGCACAGTCAGGATTAACATCGGAAAAGATTTCTTCTCAGAAAGCTGGTGGAAGCTTGGGATGGTATCTCAGTAGAGGTGCTGCAGATAAAAAGGAAGCACTGAGAACCGCTCCTTGAAAAGCAATGAAAGGAAAGTCAGCGATTAACTGTGGTCTACAGTACTACATGATGTAAAAATCTGAATAAATCAGAAAGGCCTCAAGTTGGAGAATTAGCTGAGTTTGAGACCGGTGCTGTGTGGCAGTGATTACCATCTGATTGGCTGCAGCAGTCTTCTCCCTTCTGCCCCGGCTGTTCTCGGCAGCATATTTCAGCGTCGGCTGCCTTGGGAGAGCGAGAATCAGCTGAGTTTGAGACCGGTGCTGTGTGGCAGTGATTACCATCTGATTGGCTGCAACAGTCTTCTCCCGTCTGCCCCGGCTGTTCTCGGCAGCATATTTCAGCGTCGGCTGCCTTGGGAGAGCGAGAATCAGCTGAGTTTGAGACTGGTGCTGTGTGGCAGTGATTACCATCTGATTGGCTGCAGCAGTCTTCTCCCGTCTGCCCCGGCTGTTCTCGGAAGCATATTTCAGCGTCGGCTGCCTTGGGAGAGCGAGAATCAGCTGAGTTTGAGACCGGTGCTGTGTGGCAGTGATTACCATCTGATTGGCTGCAGCAGTCTTCTCCCGTCTGCCCCGGCTGTTCTCGGCAGCATATTTCAGCGTCGGCTGCCTTGGGAGAGCGAGAATCAGCTGAGTTTGAGACCGGTGCTGTGTGGCAGTGATTACCATCTGATTGGCTGCAGCAGTCTTCTCCCGTCTGCCCCGGCTGTTCTCGGCAGCATATTTCAGCGTCGGCTGCCTTGGGAGAGCGAGAATCAGCTGAGTTTGAGACCGGTGCTGTGTGGCAGTGATTACCATCTGATTGGCTGCAGCAGTCTTCTCCCGTCTGCCCCGGCTGTTCTCGGCAGCATATTTCAGCGTCGGCTGCCTTGGGAGAGCGAGAATCAGCTGAGTTTGAGACCGGTGCTGTGTGGCAGTGATTACCATCTGATTGGCTGCAGCAGTCTTCTCCCGTCTGCCCCGGCTGTTCTCGGCAGCATATTTCAGCGTCGGCTGCCTTGGGAGAGTGAGAATCAGCTGAGTTTGAGACCGGTGCTGTGTGGCAGTGATTACCATCTGATTGGCTGCAGCAGTCTTCTCCCGTCTGCCCCGGCTGTTCTCGGCAGCATATTTCAGCGTCGGCTGCCTTGGGAGAGCGAGAATCAGCTGAGTTTGAGACCGGTGCTGTGTGGCAGTGATTACCATCTGATTGGCTGCAGCAGTCTTCTCCCGTCTGCCCCGGCTGTTCTCGGCAGCATATTTCAGCGTCGGCTGCCTTCGCGGCCGCGGTCGCGCGCCCGAAGGGGGCGTGACCAAAGGGGGAACGCCCCTTTGGTGCCCCTTCACTTCCAATTCGGGGCCATTTTGGGGCCTTGAATTTTTTGTCGCCGCTGGTATGCTGCAAGGCCACGCGAAAAGAAAGAGTAAGAAGCTCCAGGGAAATCAATCTGCTGCATAACTTGCAACAGTTACTTCTACTCCCTCTACTATCATCGGGCCTAAGGATCAACATGTTGTAGTTCTTCCCCAGTCTGCTTCTGTAGTCCAGCACTCTTCATCGCCTGGTTCCGGCATTACCTTGAGTTCCATCGAAAGGACTCCTCCACCTAACCCAGGATCTTCTCATGCGTCTGTGGATTCTTTGTCCTCTGTGGGGGCGTCCTCTTCCTCGGGAGAGGAGGAAGAGCCTCCTGTTTCTCTTTCTGTGTCTTCACCAGAGGTGCTTTCTTTAGTTCCTATCTCCCCGGTTGCCGGTTTTGATGTTCCCAGTTTTCCTCAAGTTGAAAATCCTGATACTGTTACTTTAGCGGACAACAGGTTACAGCAACTAATTTAATGATATCTCAATTTATGAACCAAACGGCTGAGTTTTCTCAACAGGTTTCAAGTAAATTTCAAAAAGTGGAGGCTTCTGTTAATCAGCTGTTTCAGCGCGCTGATCAGCTGGATTCGCAGGTAGCCTCACTGCAATCTGCTAATATGTTAGCTTCAAAGGAAACATTATTGTTTTATCAGCAGCTTGAAGTTTTAGATAATGCTTCTCGGGCAAAAAATTTGTGAATTCTGAATTTCCCCAAGACTCACTTATTGACATCAGTTTTGTTATTTAGACAATATTGTAAAGAAGTATTGATGCTTCCTAATGCCGACACTGTTGTGTTAGATAGGACTTTCTATATCTCTGTCCCAGCGACTTCCGGGGAATTTGGAGTGGCGCGCCAAGAGGAGGGAGCCTCTATGGATTTAACAAATTTCTTGGAACATTCTCAGACTCCCATCTCCACTCGTGCCACTTTGTTAGTCTCTCTGGCCCATTTTTCAGATAAGTCTTCTATTTTGAAGGCTTTCTTTTCAAAAAAGGATTTTCTTTTTTATGGCCAGAAGGTTTCCATTTTCCCGGATGTCTCTAGACAGATGCAGAACCGTAGGAGGTCCTTCCTTCAGTTGAAATCTCGAGTTTTGGCTGAAGGAGGTACCTTTCTTTTACGGTTTCCATGTAAGTGTCTGGTGACAATACAAGGCTCTAGTTATGTCTATTTTGACCCTTCTTTGTTAGAATCACTTTTGGTTTCTCTACAGGCTTAAGTGACATCGTTTTTCTATTGTTTTTGTTAAGGAAGGTTGGGTGTAGTAGCTTTATAACCTATGCTCCGGTATCTCTTTCTTAGCTGGTTTCTTCTTACTGTGGGTGGTTAATGTGATATGTTATTGTTTGTATTTCTTTGATTGAAGAGTTTGTGATATTTTCTGGTTCATATCACTTATTTTCTTTTTTCTGTATTCCTTGGATGTAAAATTTGAAATTTCAAAAAAAAAAAAAAAGGCCTCAAGTTCCTTACCTGACGTCTTTTTCTCGGTTTCTCATTTTTTTGAGGTTATAATTTATTTATTTTTATTTATTTAACATTTCTTATATACCACCTTTCATGATATCAATATAATACCTGAAGACACAGCACGGTTCAAGTATATTGTGTCTCGGTGGATCAGCCTAGCTTGTAGCAGACAATACCCCAACATCCAACATCTCCCGCTCCCCAAACATAGTCCATCTCACACTTTAAACACAAGAGCTGATTATCTTCTCAGCAGAGGCCAATGCTGGAAGCACGGTGCCTTGCTACGAGTCAGAATTCAGGCACATGGTCAGAGCAGTTTGGGGCTGTGAACTGTATCTGCTGTCAGAATGAATGAGTCTAGCCAACACTAGTAATCCCTCACTTTCATGGTCACTAAAACCTGGGCACCAGGCCACAATGCTCTCTTGGGAAGGATCAAGAAATCTGGCCCAGGCTATGTTTGTTTATATTTTAATAGGATATTTATTTTTCACAGCCTTCCATATGTGAGTTCCCTCTTAGCTGTTATTGTGTAGATGTTTAAGTAAACCACAAATTGCTGTTTCTATTATTTGTTTTACTCGGTTCTGGGCGAGAGTGTGTGTATATATTCTTTGGCATTTATGATGTAAACTTGAAGCCTTCTATATTTATTCCATATGAATGGAGGCTAGCAAAGACAACAGAACAGTTCTGGCTTTTGGGGGAGGAGGCAGCAAAGTGGATTGGATGACCCCATTCTGCTGCCTATGGAGACTGTATTAATAAAAAAATATAAACTCTATAGTCAGCACCATGGGGCAGTGATTAGAACAAGATTTTACCATATATAAATCCCGGATCTCGTTCCCTTTCAGCTACCCGAGGCTTAGGAAGACTAGTTTGGCTGGCTGAAGAGGATGTATCACTAATAGGGGCACGCAACAAGGCAGCTGGACAAACTGAGAAGCAGAGCAAGGGGCCTGAACATATTCACATATACTAAATAGGGATGTGTTTTTGTTTCAAACAAAATATTCCAGAAAGAAAGAAACATGAAATATTTGTTTGATTTTTAGTTCATTTTGTAATCAGGGTCATCTCCAGCTTATGAAATAGGCCGTCATATTTATTATTTCCAACCCAACAGAAATTAGAAAGAATTATACAAAAGGGGTCAAGAATGCCTGTCTGTCCATCTGTCTGGGGCAAAATAATTCTCCAGAAAATTAATGGAATAGGATGAAACTTTGCGTATGGGAAAAACTGCTAACAAGATACATTGAGTTGGACAATGGGACACATTGGATTGGGGGTTCCAGAGAAATAAGCCCTGACAAAAAAATGCCCCCTACAACTGCCCAACCACCTCACAAACTGTCCCTATGCCCAAAAAATACTCTCTTGTAATTGTCCTGCCAACCCGCCAAATGCTGACACCCAAAAAAATACCCCCACACAACTGCCTTCCCACTCTGCAAGCTGCTCCACCCCAAACATGGCATCTCCACAATTGTCCCAGCACTCTGCAAACTGTCCAACCTCAAAACCTCCTGCAACTCTCCCACCACCAAAATGTTGCCAAGTTCCTAATAAATCTAAACCCCTCTTCTTTGCACCATCATCTCATCCACGCTTTGAGACTCTGGAGCTCTGTCTTTCTTTTGGGACCTGCGCGTAGAATGGGAAGCATTTCAAAGAATGCTTCCCTGGACATTCTGGATTTCAACTTCCTACCTAAAAGTCTAAATTTAAAGTTGTTAAAACACAAGAGGATTGTGGAAAATTGCTAGAGGATCTTGATGAATTGGAAGATTGGGTATCCAAATAGCAGATGAAATTTAATGTGGACAAGTGCAAAGTTATGCACCTAGGAAAGAACATCCCAAACTATGATTACATGATACACGGTTCCACATTGGGAACCACCACCCAGGAAAAAGATTTAGGCGTCATCATGGATAACATGTTAAAACCCTCCGCCCAGTGTGCAGCGGCAGCCAAGAGAACAAATAGAATGCTAGGTATCATAAGGAAAGGAATGGAAAATAAAACAAAGGATATTATAATACCTCTGTATCGTTCCATGGTGAGACCGCATCTTAAATATTGTGTACAATTCTGGTCGCCGTATCTTAAAAAGGATATAGCGTTATTAGAAAAGGTACAGAGAAGAGCTACCAAAATGGTAAAGGGGATGGAAGGATACACCTATGAAGAGAGGCTAAAAAGGTTAGGGCTCTTCAACCTGGAAAAGAGATGGCTGAGGAGAGATATGATAGAGGTCTATAAATGAATGAATGGAATGGAATGGGTAAATGTAGATTGATTGTTTACGTCATCAGAATATAAAAAGACTAGGGGGCATGCACTGAAACTACAGGGTAACCTATTTAAGACTAATAAGAGAAAATATTTTTTCACTCAACATGTAATCAAACTCTGGAATTTGTTACTGGAAGATGTAGCAAAAACTCTTAGTATAGCTGGGTTTTAAAAAGGTTTGGACAAGTTCCTGGAGGAAAGGAAAGCTGTGTTTTCTGGAAACTGGAACTTTCCGGTACCCGATACATGGTATTGAGTCATCGAGTATGAGGGGAAATTGTGAGAGGCATTTCCCACATCTGGAGCATGAGGTTCTGGAATATACGGTGAAATAGGCAGAGTAGTTACCTCCTTAAGAGCTGTAGGATATTGGAGGATTTCCAATTCCTCTGCTCTGGGCTCTTTCTCTGATGCAGGTGTTATGGAAAGGCCCCTTGCCATATCCTTGATAAACTCTTGAAAAGACATATCCTCAGGAGGGGACATGCACCCTTGCGGCGATGGTGAGGGTTCCTCCAGAAGACTTTGCATTTCTTGGGTACTGATCGATTCATCATCTGAAGAATTGGAATTGGTAAAGTATTGGCGTGAGCGATGCTCATGCTCTTGCAAGTTCCAGTACCAATCGAGATCAGTATCAGCCCGAGACTTGTCTGACTGGTACCTTGGAACCAGGAATGGACTCGAGGACCGGCATGGGCGGGAATACAGTGAGCGGCATGAATCCCGATGCCGACTGCATCGATACCATCGGTAACGTTCTAACCGTACTGACGCCTCCAGTAGAGCCGCTAATCTCTGCTCAATGGCCAGAATACGCTGTTCCATAGAGCCTGCCGATGCCTGGATATCGGTACCGGAAGCTTGGGCTATCATCCCAGAGCATGGCACTAGTTGCTCTCCTGAGGTGGAGGCCTCGGGGACATTGTGGAACCCCTCGGTGGCTTTGGAGGGGAGGTCCTCCTGCCAGGGTTGTTTGGCCGGTCGATCCACCTCCAGGTCAACGCTTGAAGCATCTCTATGCTTAGATAGAGATCTACCCTTGGGAGGATGGCCTGTCTTTGAAATAATGCTACTACACTTAGAACATTTTTTAAAACCACTAGTTGGTTTTTCCATTGTGTCGATAGACTGGATGGAAGGCATCAATGGGAAGACAGACGCAAACCACAAAAAAGAACAAAAAAGGAAGAATAAGGAAATTTTCTGCAGTGACAGGATTTGCTTCCTGCTGGCTCTGTGGAAAATGAAGAACTGAGGAGGGAGAGTTGTAAAGGCGGGAAGGCAGCAATGTAGGCGCAGTGGAATCTTCCAAAAGGCTTTTCTATTGGATGCTGGGAAGCATTCCCGCACATGCTCCATCGCTATCGACATCACCCATATGTGAAGACTACATTCCTGCTGGATCCTGGAGAGAGAGATATGTTTTTATTACTTTTCTGTGGTCCGATAAGTTCTTGATGGATCTTATTGAGGTAGGTAGTTCATTCCATAGTGGCAGAGTGTATACAGAGAAAGCTCTTTTACAAGTTGTTTGCTTGGCTTTCATCTTGCTTGTAGAGATGTCCAAGGTGTTGTTATTGGATATTCTTCTTGTTCTGTTCTCTGGTGTCTTTGTGATCATTGGTTGAAGGATGGGAGGTGAAAGGTTGTGGATTATCCTGAAGATTATTATTAAAGTCTTGTATTTGGAACGTATAGTGACTGGGAGCCAATGTAGCTGCTGTAGAGTGGGGGTTATGTGACTATACCTTGCTGTTCCAGTAATTACTCGAGCTGCAGTGTTTTGCACCAGTTGGAGAAGGCCCTGTTAAATTATGTTGCAAAAGTCTAATATGGGTGTTACTATGGCCTGGTATACTGTTCTGAAGTCGCCATCACTGAGTAGAAGCTTGAGTTTGTGTACGGTTCTTAATTTTTGGTAGGCTGTCTTGGTTGTTCTTTAGATGTGAGGTTGAAAGCTGAGTTGTTGGTTGAACCTAGCTCTGGGGTATTTGACTTCTTGCTTGGCTGTTAGGGTATAGTCCAAGATTTTTATTGACTCTGGGAATGATTGTGTCATGAGTAACACACATTTACTAATCGTTACTCTTCCAAATAAGACTCATGGAGATCACTGGGGAAATAATTAAAGAAGCCTCAGCACAGGGTCTGCGGCTTATATTGCGACGCTCCTGCCTGGGCCCTAGAGCTTACAGGCAGGAGTGGCCTTATATAATGTCCCTTGTGAATAAAGGTGGTACTGATCCCTCTGAATGCTGGGATTCGTAGTACTCTTGTTTTTTCCTTTAGGGATGAAAGTTGTAGTTGTGACTCGAGTGATAAGGCTTGCAAGAAATTTATTTGTTGTGGGGATATTTTCAACGCATTACAATTCAAAGGTGCATAACGTAAAGGTGCAATTTTCAACATAAAGGTGAAATCAGGAGGTCAGGGAACAACTGAAATCAAATAGCTTTAACTCAGCTTTACACAGTCACGGTAGCTTCTACTCAGCTTTGCCTCGTGTGGTTGCTTGGGATTATTGCAGCCTCACAGTAACAGCTGTTCTACTCACAGCGTGGCTTTACAGAAACAGGTGAAAACAATTTGTGAACTTTCACGACTAGGCAACAGGTATAGCAAACGTTTTGTATTCTTCTCATACAAACTCCAGATGCTTCTTTACACTGCTACTCTCTAAAACATAAAGAGCAATCCATTGCACAAGGATCATAACTCAAGGTAGGCACATCATTATCTATCTGCATACATTCATCTGGGCTAAGGCAATTGTTCTCTTCATCAGGTTTCTTATGTTTCCCTGACTTTAGCTCCAGAAATTGCTGAAACTCTTTTAGAAGCAATTCAGCCTGTAGCTGCTCTTTAGCTGCTTGATAGTCTCCGGTAAGGGTCACACCCTTCCCCCACTCACTATCTGCTCCTGTTGCAGAGTTTGGCTTAGGGAGGTCAGCACAATAAAAGGGTTTCTCCAGAAAGGCATTAAAATTAGGAAATTCAGCTTTACCTTTATCAGAGACGTTGGCATAAGAACAGGCACCTTTCTTCCAGGACTCTCTCCTCTTTAGAAACTCAGGAGCCTTATGGCTAGTTCTTCTGCTAGGGGAATTTCTCTCAGAAAAACTTCTTTCCTGTTTTGGTTCCTGGCTTTTATAGCATTGCTCGCCACCAGACAAAATACCTTTTCTCCAAGAGCTGGGTTTGCTAGCCTTCCCACGTCTAGGCTCTACAGTGTAGTAAGGATTTCCTTGAGAGTATATTGGGCTCCAAGGCTTACTGCTCCAGGGTTCTGCCTTCTCCCAGGGTTCTAGCGTTTTTCCCCTTTGATTCCAAGTTCCTCCTGAAGACCAACGTGCACTGGAAGCTGCTTCTCGTCTGCTTCGTTTCTTGCTGCTCTCCTTGTCAACCCTACTGCCTGCCTTGCCAGCCTTGCTGCCTCCTTTGCCAGCCTTGCTGCCTCCTCTGTCAATCCTGTCTGAGGATTTAAAAAGGGCTTCATTTCCTGGCACTTCTTGTCGTTCCCCTGGGCGTGCCCAATCAGTGCTGAAGCCTAACTCCTCGTCTGGGCTGGGGCTTGTCTTCAGCTCAGCCGATAACTGTGTTTTTTCCAAGTCAGTTTTGGAAATCCTGTGTGTGTCATCCCTTCTATCAGGATTTTCCCCTATCTCCATTTCCTCTGGAGGGGAGTCTTCACCACAATATATGGTTGTTATGCCACTAAACCTCAGCACACCGTTCACTGATTTATAGGCTTCCAAAACATGTTTACAATTTTCTAAATGCATTTAGAAAGCCTGAAACACTTAGCTCAATCCCCCCATCAGTTATGGTCTCCAGTCAGTTACACCAGTCGACTCGAGTTTCGCCCTATAACTCTAAGGGCTGCATCAGGACAAAGTCAAACAGCATGAGTAAATGTTCTTCAAGAATGATGAACCCCAATTCCTCTAAATTAAACAGAACACATACCACCCAGTTTCAGCTCAGAACAAAAATTAGTGTTCCTATGCCAGCATTAGGACCCCAAATTCAGTACTTTACAGATGTTTTTACAGAACTTGAACCCCATAATACACCTAATGGCAGTTTTTAGGTATTTTTGATACTTGCACTTTCAGATAATGTTGTTTTTTTTAACCCTAAACATTCTATTTCCCCTAGAAATGAAGAATAAACAAACTTCAGAAGATCCCTGCATTACCTCAGCACCTGTAAGCTCAGACTGTAACACCTACTAAGCATGCTCAATACTCACATAGCCTTCAAACACTTCCTGCATAAACTTAAAATTAAAGTTTTTGATTTTATTATTTAATCTCACTCCTCTAAGCCTCCCAACACCCACTATGACATTCTTTTCCAAAAATGAGGCTCCAGAGCCCCCCTCCCCCAATCCCTGGGAAATCACCCCCGCCCCTCCCCACCCCTAGTCTTGTCTGTTCAGAGTCAGTAAAAAGAACAAGGCTTCTTTAACGCCAGCGCCTCCTCCCTGGCAAGCTCAAGCCAAGGACTCTAGTAATGCAGCTCCAGCTCCAGGGCTTCTGTATATCAAAGCACCCAACCTACTTCTTTCTAAGACTGTGATCCCCTGCTGAAATCAAAACCCTGAGAAGCTAAACAAATACACCAGCTGCAGGAGCTCTGATCAGTCCCATCTTGGCTACAAAAGTAAGCATGTCTTTATCAAAATTAGCCATGCTTCCTTCGGCCCAATGCCCCCCTCACATTCATTTAATTATTTTACAGAAACCTGCACCATTGGCTCACAGCAGCACCAAAACCCCAACTCTTTTAATTTATTTATAGACTGCTCTCCAGCCAACCCTTCCTGAACTCTTTTTATTTTATTTTTAAACTACTGCCATTTTCTTCCTATTTACACTTGATGCAACAAACATCCTGCAACCCTCTCGGGACCATCAGCATTCCATGTAAATAAATTTACACTATTTTATTTGGAAACTGGTTACATATAGAATATTTATATGTAAAAAAAGCTGTTTAAGCATACATGTATGTATATATATATTTATTTATTTATTTAACAGGTTTTTTTTATACTGCTTTATCATTTCAATCAAAGCGGTTTATATTGTGTGGAGGAGTGGCCTAGTGGTTGGGGCAAGGTACTTCAGGTCGGGAGTTCAAATCCCACTAGAAGACTTCAGCCTTGGGCCGGAAGGACTGGGGTTTCTAGTCCCATAGGTGCTCCTTGTGGTCTTGGGCAAGCCACTTAACCCTCCATAGCCCATGTTCCCTGTAAAATAGTTATCTCCAAGTTATAATGCCCTGTTCAATGTAATTTCAGTTTGTTCAATGTAAACCACACTGATGCAGAATAGCACAGTATATAAGAGATTGTAAATAAATAAAATAAAATATTGTAACTTAAACTTGGTAAACGTACATTAAATAGGGATATTGATAACTTGATGTTTTCTGAGCAATGGAGGGTTAAGTGACTTGCCCAAGGCCACAAGGAGTGCTAGTGGGAATCGAACCCTGGTGTCTTGATTCCCAAGCCAGTGCACTTATGACTCAAAAGTATGCTATAATCTTTTTTTTTTACTTTAGAAATTACTGAATGCTACCTAAACTAGTCATTTTGAAATATATGAGGAAAAGATGCTTGAGGAGGGAAGACCCCTGTCTCTCCCAGCCCAGCTCAACCCTGCCAAGGTGTCCCAGATTTGTTTTTCAGAAATCTGGTAATTCTACAGTACATGCAAAAAGATCAGATGCATATTCATTGTAGGAATCCTGAAAACCGAACTGAGTGGCATCCCTAAAGGGTCAAGCTTGCCCACCCCTGGATCACAATATTTAAAGCCTAGGACTTTACTACTTCCTCACTGGATTTCCAAGAATTATTGTAGACCCATTCTAAGGTCTGTGACTATGCACTGGCTGCCTGTCTTCCTGTCAAGACTTCATCTGCCTGGATCCTCTGGACCCAAGCAAGTACCCAGAGACTATTTTCCTTATCAGCCTCTCATGACCTCACCCACAATTAGTTACTGTAATTCCTGAAATAATATAATAACACAACTTCATCACTAAACCTAATGAAGTTTCTTTTCTTGCCCAAATACTGAAGATGTCTGGTCTGGTCCTGGAGGAGAAAGATTTCAGCTCAAGATCCCCCTCTGCTGGTGCTGCTGCTGTGTCTCCTGCCTGCTCCTGCTGCCTATATTAGCCACTGCTCATCTCCAGCTTTTGTTGTGTTCTGCCTGATTGTCTTCCCTCTGTTTTGCTCCAGGTACCTCTCCTGGCTCATGTGTCTGCTGATTTGCTGCTTCCCACCCACCCGGAAATGAAGCAGCCGCTGGAATACGGCCATGTCCCCTTTGTGTGTCCCGTATATTTAATCCCGTTTCCTGTGGCATGACACGCACCAAAGAAGCATGTCCAAGGTGCAGGACATGCTCCTTGGGTGAGCTCCTTGGGGCGACTCCGAGGTGTCAAGGGAGTCCTTCCTCCATCACCTTCGCTTGTGTCTGACTGCATGGTTGCTGCTCCTGAATCTTTTCAAAATATGGGTGTCTTCTGTCTGTAAGTTGGCCTTTTTATCTCTCGCTTTGTTGTGGTTGCTACCCGCTCTGATCTCTAAGGCCCCACCCATGGCTTCCATACCAGTCCATTGGGGTTGGCATCCCGACCTTCCTCGCTTCCACTCCTGTCCCACCTGTCTCGGGTCACTTCGAACCTGTTACCTTGTTGCTCTACACGCCCTGGGTCTTCTGCTCCACAGGTCCTGCCTCCTCAATTTATTTTTATTGTGGCCCTTCTTAACTGTCACTCTCTCCACTCCAAAATTCTTCTGGTTCATGATTTAGCCCTTGATCACTCATAGATGCTCTATTCTTGACTGAAACCTGGCTCCGTGAAGGGGAAGATCCGTTTCTCACCCAGTGTCTGCCTCCTGGCTACTCTGCCTTTTTGACCTCCCATTTTTGGCGGATGGGAGGTGGAGTGGCTGTCCTCTATCGTTCCTCATTTCAGCTTTGGGTTATTCATACACTGGTGCTACACTACCACAAGTCCCTTCTTCTGCAGTTGGATTCTACCCCTCCGTTTCACTTCCTACTGATCTGTGCTCCCCCTTCTCTCCCAACCCAGGACTGGGAGGATCTTCTGTTGACCATCTCTGAGGTCTCCATGTCCTACCCCCATGTTTTGCTTCTCGGAGACTTTAATCTTCACATTGACCTCACCCCCCCCCATCCGGTCTAGGGACAGAGCCTTCACCTCTCTCCTTGATGATCTCTCCCTCCTGCAACATGTCTCTTTCCCCACCTACTCCACCAGATATACCCTCGACCTTCTTATTATCCCTTCCACCTCTCCCGCTACTCCCATGTCCCTCTCATCCCTTCAACTACCCTGGTCTGATCGCTTCTGTGTTTTCTTCACTCTCCCGTTGCCTTGCCCAGCTTGTTCCTCCTCTTCCGTCCCTCATTCTCACCAGCCCACCAATGGATCACACCTCTTACACTTCAGAGTTTTCCATTGGCAGATCAAATTCTCCCCCCTGACTTCCCCCTGACTTCCCTCTGTTTTCTCTTGACTCTCAGGTACATATCTGGGACAATGTCCTTGATCTCCTGGTCCCCCCTCTTCTGGTCCCTGCTGTACGTCCCCCTACTCGTCACCCCTGGTTCTCCCGGGGGTTGCGCACTCATCGCACTCAGCTCTGCCGCACATCGCGTCTTTGGCATGCCCATTATTCTCCCCTTAACCTTCACATTTATTGCAAACATCACAGGGAATATCGAGCACTGCTTCATTCTGCAAAGCAGGACTATTACTCCAATTTGATTCTTGGATCCTCCAATTCCTCCAGACAGCGTTACTCTATTTTCTGGTCCTTATCCACTCCCTCTTCCTCCACTCCAGCGCATTCCCTGTATCCAGATCCAGCCAGTCTGGTTAACCTTTTCTCATACAAGATTCTGTCTCTTCGCTCAGCCTTTGCATCCTGTCCCCCACCTCTTTCTCCCCTCCCATTTTTGCCTTTGCCTTCTTCTCCTTCGTTATCACTCTTTCCCCATGCTTGGTCCTCCTTTCAACCAATTACTTCTTCTGAGTTATCCAAGACCATTTCTTCCTTCCAGAAGACCAGTTACCCTTTGGATCCTATTCCTTCCAAATGACTCCTGGAACCTTCACTTGCCCTTCTTCCCCCTGTCCTCACTATGCTTAACACTAGCCTTTCTACTGTTTGTTTCCCCTCCTTGTGGAAACAAGACCTAGTACATCCCCTTCTTAAAAAACCTTCCGTTGATCCCTCCACCCTGGCTAACTGGCGCCCCGTCTCCAACCTTCCTTTTCTTTTCAAACTCCTTGAGCGGTTCCTTTTTGCACAATTGTCCTCTCATTTTGCTTCCACTAATGCTCTTCACTCTCAGCAATCCGATTTTCGTACAGACCACAGCACAGAGTCTATTCTTCTTTCCCTTCTGAATGAACTGCATACTACCCACGACCGCAGTGACTTCAATCTTCTTGTCTTTTTAGATCTGTCTGCTGCCTTTGACTTAGTAGATCACCGCACCCTTCGCCAATGTCTCTCTGACCTTGGTGTTTCCGGTGTCCCTTGGCAATGGTTCCATTCCTTTCTCATTACTCGTTCCTTCTCTGCTCTGTCCTCTATCTCTACTTCTCCCTCCTTGCCCCTGATCCACAGTGTCCCCCAGGGCTCTGTTCTATCCCCTTTACTCTTTAATGTCTTCCTGGCCTCACTAGCTCTTCTCATACAACAATCTGGTATTTCTGCATATTATTAGTTTAAAAGGAGAAATATTTTCTTTAGTGGGGTAGGTTTAAAACTCTGCTTTAGTAACTTTCTCAGCTCTTTGGGGCTACCGACTTCTAATCAGGAGTTAGTGGGCCTGATTAGCCTGTGAAAGAACGGAGAGTAGCTGAGGCCTGCATAAAAGGCTTCAGAGCTCTGCACTGTTGAGGCATTCCTAACAGGGGCTATACAGTTCAAACAAAGGAAAGAATTTGTGTTTTTTTAAATTGCTAGCTCTCTGACTGGGAGCTCTTAAAAGGGTTTTTGTACATTTTTAAAACAAAGTTACATTCTTTTTGCTGCTTTAGTTTAAAAGGAGAAATATTTTCTTTACTGGGGTAGGTTAAAAACTCTGCTTTAGTAACTTTTTCAGCTCTTTGGGGCTACTGACACCTAATCAGATGTTAGTTCCCTCCCTACCCACCCACCCCCGACTCCCACCCACCCCTACTGAGAAGTCTTGCTTTATAGGGCACCTCCCCAATTAAGAAAACACAGGGACTTGGAACAGCACATTTTGAATATAATTAAAGAGATTTAACTGCTTTTTCTCTGAAAGGACATTTGGGAAACCGGCTGGTACTTTGGTAGATCTCTCTCTTTTGCTTTAACAGATACCTAAGCTCCACGAACAGAACAATGGCTGGGAAAAATCATATCGCTAAAGCTGTTGCCCCATTACAGCTTCTGCCTCTGTTCAGACAGAGGTCCCAATGCTAGTTGAAGGACCGGTTCCATGTGCAGGGTGCCTGCATGCTGAAGTTCTGAGGAAACAAGTGGAGGAACTCAGAGAGGAGGTGGCGAGGCTGAGGAGCATTCAAGACAGTGAGACATACATTGATGAGATGCTTCTTGCAACAACCAAGCTCTCCAGCAGAGGAGAAGATGGGTGCCTTCAGAATGACGAATGTTGGATACAAGTCACCAGGGCCTGCAGAATCACCAATCCAACTTCTCCAGCCCTTGAGTTGGAGAACCATTATGCAGCCCTGGAAGTGGAGGAGGTGAAAGCATTCCTGGAAAGGGAAGAACTAGAGCTCAAGTACCCCAAAATTGCAGAATCAGTGACCAGAAGGAAGCGAAGGGTAGTGGTGGTTGGTGACTCTCTTCTGAAGGGTACTAAGGCATCCATCTGCCGACCAGACTTGATGTCCAGAGAGGTATGCTGTCTGCCAGGTGCCAGAATCCAAGATGTTACTGAGAGTTTGCCGAGACTCATCAAGCCCACTGCCTATTACCCAATGTTGCTAATCCATGTCGGAAGAAATGATACTGCCAGGTATTCCTCTGAGCATATCAAAAGTGACTTCATGGCTCTGGGACACAGGGTGAAGCAGATAAGTGCACAGATGGTGTTCTCTTCAATCCTCCCTCTTGAGGGTAAAGGCCAAGGCAGAGAGGCTTGCATCATGGAGATGAATGCATGGCTGTGTGGATGGTGTCATCGAGAGCGTTTTGGTTTCCTGGACCATGGGATGCTGTTCCAAGGATTGCAGAGCAGAGATGGCATCCATTTGTCCAAGAAAGGTCGATGCATCTTCAGTAGTAGACTGGCTAATCTACTGAAGAGGGCTTTAAACTAGATTTGTTGGGGATGGGTAAAGAAAGCCCCCCAGGTTAGTGAAAGCCCCCAAATAAGTGAAACATTAAATACCTTTATGGAAATGGGTAAAAGGGGTAACATATGGAAAGCAGTGTGTATAAATGCCCGTAGCATGGGAGATAAGATCCCAGATGTTGAGGCTTTAATGGGAGAGGCTGACTTGGATTTAGTGGCAGTTACAGAAACATGGTTCACAGAAAACCATGACTGGGATGTAACTATACCAGGCTATACTTTATTTAGAAAGGACAGGGTGGGAAGAAGGGGAGGAGGAGTGGCATTGTATGTAAAAACTACTATTAAAGCTTTGGAATTAAACAGCTTCAAAGGGAGAGAGGAGGCACTGTGGGTTAAACTAGAAAGAGGGAAAGAGAAATTTATTTGCATTGGTGTGATATACAGACCTCCCTCACAAGAGGAAGAGATGGACAGAGAGTTAATTGAAGACATATGCAGTATTGCAAGGAAAGGGGAAGTGCTACTGATAAGGGATTTCAATATGCCAGATGTTGATTGGCACATTCCTGCTGCAGTATCATCTAGAAGTAAGGAGATCCAGGATTCTCTACAGTGAGAACTATTCAGGCAATTGGTAATAGACCTCACACGTGAAGGGGCCATACTGGACTTGGTGCTTACAAATGGTGAAAGTGTTTCTGATGTTATAGTGGGAGATCATTTTGCATCCAGTGATCACCAGATGGTGTGGTTCAGTATTAGGATTAGGGCTGTTAGAATCCATTCAAAAGCGAGGGTCTTAGACTTTAGGAAAACTAATTTTGCCAAGATGGGCCAATACCTCAGGGGGTCGTTAGCGGGATGGGAACAGCTGGGGGATGTAGAAAAACAGTGGGCAAAACTGAAAGGGGATATTTTAAGGGCAACCAACCTTTTTGTTAAAATGGTAAATAAAGGTAAAAGGTAAAAGGAAAAGGAGACTGCTATGGCTTTCAAAAGAAGTAGCTGAAAAGGTGAGGAAAAAGAGGGAGACCTTCATGAAATAAAAGAGATCACAGAGAGAGGAAGACAGGCATCTATATTTGGAAAAGCTTAGAGAAGCTAGCAAAGTAATCAGGAAAGCAAAGATTCAAAAAGAGGCGGAAATAGCCGATGCAATAAAATGGGGGGATAAGACATTTTTCATATATGTTAGTTAGAAGAGGAAGGGCAAAGGTGGTATTGTCAGACTCAAGGGTGAAGGGGAGGAATATTTAGAAGCTGATGAGGATAAAGCGGAATTGCTTAACAAATATTTCTGTTCTCTATTCACAGATGAAGAACCAGGAGCAGGACCTCAGAAAACACCCACAAACAGGAACAGAAGCGAGGGGCATCCGAACAATTTTCAGAAGACTGTGTTCGTGAGAAACTAGCTAAACTAAAAGTAGACAAAGCGATGGGACCGGATGGGATACACCCTAGAATACTGAGGGAACTTGGGGACGTTCTAGCAACTCCACTGACTGACCTTTTCAATTCCTCGTTGGAGTTGGGAGTGGTGCCAAAGGACTGGAGAGAGGCTCATGTGGTGCCTTTGCAAGGATGTGGTTGAAAACTACAGGCCGGTTAGTTTAACTTTGGTGGTGAGTAAATTATTGGAAACGCTGCTGAAAGAGAAAATAGTGAAGTTTCTGGAGTCCAGCAGATTACAGGATCAGAGGCAGCATGGATTCAGCAGAGGCAGGTATTGTCAGAAAAATCTGATTGATTTCTTTGACTGGGTGACCAGGGAGTTGAACCGAGGGAGAGCTCTAGATGTGGTGTATTTAGATTTCAGTAAAGCCTTTAACACCGTTCGGCACAGGTGACTTATAAACAAACTAAGCACCCTAAGGATGGACCCTAAAGTTACTGCTTGGGTTGGAAATTGGTTGAGTGGGAGGCGACAAAGGGTACAGGTAAATGGAGCTCACTCTGAGGAGAAGGAAGTTACCAGTGGTGTTCCCCAGGGATCTGTCCTTAGTCCGATTCTTTTAAACATCTTTGTTAGTGAAATAGCAGAAGGGCTGTCGGGTAGGGTTTGCCTCTTTGCGGATGATACCAAAATCTGCAATAGAGTAGACACCCAGGAAGGTGTAGATAACATGAGGAGGGATCTAGCTAAGCTTGGTCTAGAATTTGGCAGCTGTGATTTAATGTTAAAAAATGTAAGGTCATGCATTTGGGCTGCAGCAATCCAAGGGAGCAATATAGAATAGGGGGTGAAATACTTTTGTCCACTAAAGAAGAGCGGGACCTAGGCGTGGTTGTGTCTGATGATCTTAAAGTAGTTAAACAGGTAGAAAAGGTGACAGCAAAAGCTAGAAGGATGCTTGGGTGCATACGGAGAGGAATGGCTAGCAGAAAAAAGGAGGTGATAATGCCTCTGTATAAGTCTTTGATGCGGCCTCATTTGGAGTATTGTGTGCAATTCTGGAGACCGCACCTTCAAAAGGATATAAACAGGATGGAGTCAGTACAGAGGGTGGCTTCTAAAATGGTTAGTGGTCTTCATTATAAAGCATATGAGGAGAGACTTAAGGATCTTAATATGTACACCTTAGAGGAAAGGCGGGATAGAGGTGATATGATTGAAATGTTTAAATACCTCCGTGGCATAAATGCACAGGAGGAGAGCCTCTTTCCTCCTGTGCATTTATGTCACAGAGGTATTTAAACAAGAAAGCAAGTTCTGCTATGAGGGGACATGGGATGAGGGTGAAGGGGGATAGATTCAGGAGTGATATGCGGAAATATTTCTTTACGGAAAGAGTAGTGGATCCGTGGAATAGTCTCCCAGTGGAGGTAAAAGCATGGGACAAACACAGAGGATCTCTAAAGGAAAAAAGGGGACTGTTGTAGTTGTTGATATGGAAGGACAGACTAGATAGGCCATATGGTCTTTTTCTGTCGTCATTTTTCTATGTTTCTATTATGCAGACGATATTATCCTCCTTCACCATACTAGTTCCTCCACTCCTGACATAGTACCTCTTAATGCCTGTCTGTCCCTTTTCCATAACTGGATGACCTCTAACTTCATTCATCTGAATCCTTCGAAATCTACGGTGACTTGGATCACCTTTGGGGCTCTCTCCCCATCCCTGGCTCCCTCACTTGTTTCTACCGCTATTCCCGTGGTCCCATCCTTTAGGTACCTCAGTGTTACTCTCGATTCCTCTCTCTCCTTCTCTGAACACATCTCTACAGTCATTTGTCATGCTTTCTTCTACCTCTGACAAATACGTGTGGTCCTGCCGTTTCTCTCTTCTGCTTCCCTGACCACTCTCCTCCTCGCCCTCGTCACCTCAGGATTGACTACTGCAATATCACCTTTACCGGTCTTCCACAATGCCAGCTCCTCAGATTCCATCTTTTTAAAAATATAGCTGCTCGCATTCTCAGCTCTTCTTCCCGCTACAACCATGTCACCCACCCCCTTGTCCATCTCCACTGGCTGCCAGAACGCTTCAGAATTCAGTTTAAAATACTCATCTTTGTGCATCAGACTATCCACTTCTCCATGCCACAATATCTTGCAGACCTTCTCCACTACCACAATCCCCATCGTCTCCTGTGTTCCATCCATAACCACTGTCTGGTACTCCCCTCCACTAATCAGGCTCACTTTGCACATACCTGTTCCTCTGCCTTTTTCTTCCTGGGCCCCTCTCTCTGGAACTCCCTCCCGCTCAGCCTCCAAACCCTCTTTTGCTCAGTTCAAGGTAGGCCTGAAAATACATCTATTTCATTTAGCCTTCAATCTCCTCAACACCAGCTCCTGATTGTCTCCCTTTATCGCTCTTCTCTTTCTTTCTGTCTTTGACCCTATCTAAACTTCTCCTCCCACTGTCCTAGCAGATATTGGCATTCTTTTCTTTTTGTCTTTTAGCAGTTGTTTTGTTTGTATTGCTCACCGCTTTTATGATCCGGCCTAGGTGGTATATCAAGTAATTGAATAAAGATAAAGACCGTGTGTGTGGCAATCAGCAAGTCACTATTTCACTGTGCCTCTATTTACCCAACCACAACTGGATAATAAATTTAGAAACTTCTAAGGTTCTGCTTTATTTGAGCTGCAAAGACCTCTAGTGATCCTACGAAAATACTGTAAAGTGATCTTTTAATCACCCAGTATTCCCAGAACATTGGGGGGGAGGGAGTGTTCTCTCCTAACAAGTGAGGTATTGGTGAAAGGAGACCTCAACTGTAGGGAAACTTGACTGGTATAAAGATCAAGCCCTAAAGCAGTTTCCTGTCTTTGGCTGGCTCAGCCATTATACCACAATGGCAGGTGTTTTGGGCTTCAACCACAATTACACTATAAGGAAGGAGGAGAGGTTAACTCAGCCAGTGAACCAACACAGAAGTAATGACAAGAAAAGATTTGGCTATGACACTACAACTTGCTTAAGGAGTTTCAGGAGGAGAGCCTCTATATACTGTGAAGGAAAGGGGTACCACTGATCCTGGAAAAAGCGAAGAGGAGGATACAGCGGACGGCCATTGGTCTGAGACAGTGAGGACCAGGCTATACAGGAGTGCAAGGTCTGCAGTCACATTCAAATCCAGTATCTATCTCTAGAAGATACTCTTGGAGGTGAAGGAGAGGGCTTCCCCAACTCAGGGACAGTTCCCGTGGAAGGAGAGTGGCTGTAATTGTTTGATTTCTACTTTGCCATTTTATAATGTATAAAGATATTTTCAGCAACTCCTGGTTCAGAACAACTAATTCTGGCCTGGACAGATTTATTGAGTGGGTGAGGCAAGGAGTGAGTAGATCTAAGGTGCCAATGTCCTCCCAGTTTTATTAGTCCCATCCTAGAACTCTAAAAATTACCAGTTAGATTTGAAAGGGCAGTATTACTTCCCAGGACCTCCAGAGTAGCAAATGCTACATAAACAATAATATTATTCTTTCTCCCTGTTAGAAGCTGCCAGGCTGGTTGCATGTTTCTGAAATACTAAAAAGCATTTTGCAATTCTGCCTTGAGGGAAAATACCAGTTAAGCCCAAATTATTTTTTTGATTGCTGATGAGCGGGGCTCAAGAACCTTGTATTGAGGTATGGATGGAGGCCTTTAAACCACACATAGATATATCTTTTCTCCAGCATTAATGTTACCTCTTAAACAGAGAAAAGTATGCTTCTGTGTTGGTATCAAGACATAAACTGTAATTCTTTCATCTTAAATGATGTGCTCTTTTAGGGTTGTCGACTGGCTTGTTTTTAGCCAGCCTGACCAATTTTTATATAACTAGGCCGAATGTCAGCAGACCTTTAAAAACAGCAAAGGAAAAATCCATTTTTTGTGACAGGAGGAAGACGGCCAAAGCTTTGAGTTCAAAGAACGGCTGCGCTCCATCCTTCATGGCACACACAGAACTCTATCAGCATCATGTTAAGCCTGGCCTGCACACAAGGTTCCACATGCTGTAGGCACAATGTCAGGCAGGCAGCAGGGCGGGGGCACTGGTGAATCTGCACAGCAGCAGCAGCAGTCATGGTTCCACTGGCTGATGGCCAGACCTGCTGACTTCAGGCTCAGACTGAATGACTCACCCGGGCCTAATCAGCAAAATGTCAGATGAGCGAACCCAGCCTCAGCAGCTCTGCCTCAACCTGACTCGTTAAGATTGCTACTGACTATAGTGTTGTGGAGGACAGTGCAGCAGCTAAAAGCGGTTGTTGAGACTGAGCAAGCTACCGCAGTCCAACTGCTGACATATTAGTTATTCAACATTATGTCACAGCTAAACTGAGCAAGTGCCCAAGTGACAAACCCTGACCCACAGTGATCCTACCCCGCACACAGACACAGCCCATAGCCCAACCATGAGCGTGCACCAACCAGGACCCACAAGCAATCCCACCGTGCCCTGAGCCAACATTAAGTGCCAACACTGCTGCAAACTGCCGCTGTACTGTCACTGCCGCAGACTCAGAGAGAATGAGTCCAGAGTCCATTTAAATGCCTGCCTTCAGTCACTGCTGCAGCCTGCAGTTGGCTTGTCCTGCCTTTATCTCTATTGTGGGACTTAGGGGTATGTTTACTAAACCGCGCTACTGTGCGGAGCGCACGCTAAAGATGTGTTTTTGTGCCCCGCACACGTGCGCGCCGCACTAACGGGCCCACACAAGTGCGCGGCGCGCTGATGTGCGATAGAGGCGTGGAAAGGCTTTCGGAGGGCGGAGGAAGGCTCCCCAGGGGCGGAGAGACGGGGTCAATGGGTGGAGAATGGGAGGGGAGAGGCTCCCCGCACACGAGCGGGGCTGAAATTCAACTAAAAAAATACCGCGAGTGAAAACCTCGTGTTAGAGCCGATTTAAAGGGAAGAGAAACCATTTCTGTCAGCAATGTACAGCAAAACCAGGGAAACCTACAAAACGTGAGTAGTGTGATACTTGTGCACAGAACAAAATAGCAAATAAAAATTGAAAATGACCACCACAAAATTCTAAAAAATTATACTCCAGCTGAGCAACAGTGATAGTACTGGAAAACATCAAAAATCACTCCCAATAAAGCCTAAAAAAAAAATGAATTTTAGAAGGGTCTACGCTCCGTCCCCATACAAGGGAAATGATCCCACAGTGAAATAGCAATGATCAGGGTTTCCCTCTCCATTGGACAGGTTACTTATGGCATGCACATTTCCACAACAGCAGGGCGGCCAGGTCGGAATGGGCAACTGGACAGATGCTGGGAAAGGGGATACAGAGGGCTGCAGGCGGAACATGCTGTGGTGCAGCTGGGGCACAGTGCGGACTAGGCAGATGCCTTGATGGCACCTAGGAATGCTGAAACTAAACAGCAGCCAGACAGCAACTGATGAGGGCCCAACATGGGCATGAGAGTGTTTATCACAGTGTCACAGGGGATAGTACCCAGCAGGTACCCCCAAGGGCACAGAACATTGGCAGGCGGTGATTGGCGGACGTGCGGACAAATTTGCAGGCACCCCTACCCCAGAACCCGCACCAAAGGCAGCCGCCTACCCGTACACAGGATGGCCTGAGACTGCGTACCACCAGCACCACCAGCAGAAGGGCATGTAAGCAGGGTGGCACAGGGGTACTGGAGGCGGAGGGGGGCAGTGGCAGCTGCCCAGAGCAGACCATCGCCTAGCCCTGTGTAGGTGGGTGCCATGTACTGCAACAGACAGGCTCTGTCTGACAAACAACCATGGTATCTCCAGGGACTGCACTGTCTCTGTGAGCACAGTGTGATGCAGTGAACACCGCTAGTGAGTTCAGGAGCAGAAGGTCACAAGTTCAAGTCCCAGCTGGGTCTACTGCCAATCCAGTACCCATATTTTACACACAACTAACTAGTGATAGTAAATACGAACCTTTACTGCAGAGAACATAAGCATGGCTCAAACACCTCTATTTTACCCTACAGAGCACAGACACCAGAAACATGCACATTACCTAGAGCAGATTCCCCCAAATGCAGTCCTGGAGGTCCACAAAACCTTCAGGGTTTATGCTGTCTCCAATCTAAGGATGGAGCGGTACTGGTGGTGGAGGGTGGCAGCAGCTGGTGGCCACAGCAGACCATGGCCTAGCCCTGTCCAGGTGGGTGCCGTGCACTGCAACAAACAGGCCCTGTCGGATGTACAGTCATGGACTCCCCAGGGAATGCAGCATATCTGTGGCAACACGGTGGTGCAGTGCACACAGACAGTGTGTGCACGAACACAAGGTCACAGGTTCAAAGCCCAGCTGGGGCTTCTGCCAATCCAGTCCCCACATTTTTCCCACAACTAAAACGTGATAGCAAGGACAAACCTTTACTGCAGAGAACATACGCATGGTTAATACGCCTATATTTTACCCCACCAAGCACAGACACCATAAACAGGCGCATTACCTGGAGCGGAGTCTCCCAAATGTAGTCCTGGAGGGCCAAACACCATTCAGATGCCATGCTGCCTCTCATAAAGATGCCTGTGCTGCATATCTAGGTACCAACCAAAAGCACAAATCCACGTGCTTGTAAACAACCCAGTCTGAAACGTGGATACCAATGTGATTCGGCAGATCTCGAGTGTGTAGTGTGGAATGGTAACTCTTTTAAATGCATCTGCCACTCTGGATAATTTGATTTGAAGTGAGATTCAATTGACATTCCAGTAATTGCAGTGGTTTGGGAGTCCAGACAACTGATAAAACCTGCCCCTGAAGAAGGCAACGAAACACGGCCTGTGTCGGGCCATATGCTTTTTGATTAGTAAAGAACATCTTCCTACTGCTATCCACGTTTCAGACTGGGTTGTGCTGCATATCTATGCACCACCCCCATGGTATGCAGATGTATCTCATGCATATTCATGAGGGACAGCATGAAAACCCGAACAGTGTTTGGCACACCAGGACTGGAGTTGGGAACCTCTGCCGTAAAGCAGCAGCCAACAGGGGCAGACACACCCACACCCACAGGCCCCATTGGCTAATGCCTCCTGGAGAGGCAGGACATTGGGCCCTGCGTGCATCTCCCAATACTAGCACTTGCATATCTTAGCAATGCCACCCTACACCTGGGTATAAGGTACACACCTATCAAACGTTTCCTATGATTACTGGCAGATAGCAAGTCCTACGTTAAGCACAGTTTGCTCATTGAGCTCCATCATAACAATCTTTCTGATGTCTGCAGTGTGTGCTTCAGGTCTGGTCTCTGACAGTGTTTACCATCCTAGGGAGTGACCCCCAACAGCATTGCGTAGCATATCCATGCCTGTACTGTGCCCAGGACTGGTGTGGTGGGCAGGGCTGCTAAACTCCTCTATAGTAGCACAATGCTGGCATAGGTGTGGGAGTGTGTGTCTTTCTAGACCAGAGGTGTCCAAACCTGTCCTGGAGGGCCACAATCCTGCCAGGTTTTGGGATAGCCCTAATGAATATGCATGAGATATATATGCATTAGAGATAGCCTGCCAACCTGATTGGTTTGTGGCCCTCCAGGACTGGATTTGGAGACCCCTGCCTTACACCTCTGTCATTTAAGATTGTGAGTGGGCAAGGTGCAGATGTCCAAGACATCAAAAAGGTCAGATAGAATTTGTCACATTCCTCCTCACTTCTCACCACCACCAAAATATTGTCCATTAAACATCTTTTTGGTGGTGGTGAGAATCGAGGATGAATGTGACACATTCTAGCTACCCTTTTGATGTCTAGGACATCTGTACCTTGCCCACTCACCATCTTAAATGACAGAGGTGTAAAATAGGGGTCTCCAAATCCAGTCCTGGAGGGCCACAAACCAGTCAAGTTGGTAGGATATCTCTAATGCATATATATCTCATGCATATTCATTAGGGCTATCCCAAAACCTGGCAGGATTGTGGCCCTCCAGGACAGGTTTGGACACCTCTGTTCTAGACCAGGGGTGGGCACCTCCGGTCCTGGAGGGCCGCAGACCAGTCAGGTTTTCGGGATATCCCTAATGAACATGCATGAGATATATATGCATTAGAGATATCCTGCCAACCTGACTGGTTTGTGGCCCTCCAGGGCTGGATCTGGAGACCCCTCCCTTACACCTCTGTCATTTAAGATCGTGAGTGGGCAAGGTACAGATGTCCTACACATCGAAAGGGTATATAGAATGTGTCACATTCCTCCTCGATTCTCACCACCACCAAAAAGTTGTCTAATAGACAATTTTTTGGTGGTGGTGAGAAGTGAGGAGGACTGTGACAAATTCTATCTAACCTTTTTGATGTCTTGGACATCTGCACCTTGTCCACTCACAATCTTAAATGACAGAGGTGTAAGGCAGGGGTCTCCAGATCCAGCCCTGGAGGGCCACAAACCAGTCAGGTTGGCAGGATATCTCTAATGCATATATATCTCATGCATATTCATTAGAGATATCCCGAAAACCTGACTGGTCTGCGTCCCTCCAGGACCAGGTTTGCCCACCCCTGGTTCTAGACAGTGTGTGGTGGCTGCAAACACCTTCCACAGCCCACACTGCCAGCACTGTTGCCAGTATTGGCCTGCCAATGTGCATAATGAGGAGCAAGGTACCATGGGTATAGCCCAGACAGGGTGGCCTGCCCAGGATGCATCTGCACAGGGCATAGGGCACTGGCTGGGACATTTTAGTGCCCGGCCACCACCTACACAGACAGGGTGACCTCAGTATGTCCTGCTGGGAGATCACTCTCACCCTGACTGTGCAGTGATGACAGCATGGCTAGGCACCCCCATAGTGCTATACAGTATTTCTCTTATGTGATATTTATGGGTTTCCTTTTGGGGGCCCAGTCACTGATTTATCTGCTTGTTGTGTATGCTGACATCCCAGTTCTGGGTGCATGCATTTCCACCAGGAACATGCACTATGGACTAGCTAGCAGACTCTTTGCAGCTGGTATGTGTTTTGATGGAGCGGCTTGCAGGGTGCAGCGGCTGAAGGCTTGCTGCAGGAGAATATCAGATAGTGGTGGGGTGCAGCTTAGCATATCCAGGCCTAATGTCTGTCTGCTATTGTGTTATGGATGTGTACAGAACTGCATTGACTGCCCTGTAGGGTGTCTGTTACCCAGCAGGACCGGGGTTGATGGTCCCCTCTACTGCCACCATTGCAGGGAGGTAGAATGTGGATCTGTTGATGGGAGACCCTGTTTGCCACCCTTAGCCCTGGAGGAGGAGGAGGAGGAGGAGGAGGAGGGTGGTGGTACATAATCCTCCTAGGGGTCCATAGGGGCTACACCTGTCTGAGACAGACAGAGATATCCAAGGTGTTTCTGCAGAAACTACCTATCTCACACATTAACACTGCTTTGGACCTCCAGCATGGCCTCTTTCAGCCATGGAAGGTGCTGTGCAGGGCCGGCCCGTCCATTGAGCGAGAATGTTTTTTGCACAGGGCCCCGCGTTTCAGGGGGCCCCGCGCAAAAAACATTCTGATCCTAAAGTAAAATTTAAAAAAAAAAAAAGCTGTCTTCTCCCGCTGCCGGGGCCGCCGCGGCAGAATCGAGTGTGCCGCGGGGCCCCCCCTGCCCAGCAGAGCCTACCCTCCCCCGTATCACCTCTCTCTTCGTAGCTGCAGTCAGACGCGCCGGCTTTCAGAGCGCGAGGGGAGAGTTTCTCCCTCGCTGCTCTGTTAAGCCCGTGGGGGCTGATGGGAAGTTCCCATCAGCCCCCGCGGGCTTAACAGAGCCGCGAAAGGGAAACTAGTCCCTTCGCGCTTGAAAGCCGGCGCGTGTGACTGCAGCTACGAAGAGAGAGGTGATATGGGGGAGGGCAGGCTCTGCTCGGCAGGGGGGGCCCCGCGGCACACTCGATTCTGCCGCGGCGGCCCCGGCAGCGGGAGAAGACAGCTTTTTTTTTTTTAACTTTTCTCTGGGCTGGGGGGGGATTAGGAGTGGTGATGGGTTGGGGGGGTTAGGAGTGGTGATGGGCTATGGGGGGGCTATGGGGGGTTAGGAGTGGTGATGGGCTATGGGCGAGCTAAGTCTTTATATGGGCTGATGGGATTAGGACTGGAAGTGGTTTGATTGGGGTTAGGACTGGTAATGGGCTATGGGGGGGCTTAAACTAAAAATTGGGTGATGGGGGATTAGGACTGGAAATGGGCTGGTGGGATTAGGACTGGGAGTGGGCTGATGGGGAGGTTAGGACTGGTAATGGGGTATGGGGGGGCTTAAACTTAACATTGGGTGATGGGGATTAGGACTGGGAGTGGGCTATGGGGGGCTAGGACTGGTAATGGGTTGGGGGTTGCTAGGACTGGAAATGGGCTGGGGGATTAAGACTGGAGGTGGGCTGATGGGGTTAGGACTGGTAATGGGCTGTGGGCTGTTGGGGGTGGGTTAGGACAGGTAATGGTCTATGGGTGGGCTAGGACTGGAAATGGGCTGATGGGGGGGTTAACACTGGAGGTGGGCTGATGGGGTTAAGACTGGTAATGGGCTATGGGGGGGTTAGGACTAATAATGGGCTATGGGGGGCTAGGACAGGAAATGGGCTGATGGGGAGGGGTTAGGACTTGAGGTGGGCTGATGGGGGTAGGACTTGTAATGGGCTGTGGGCTGATGGGGGGTCATAGAACTGGTAATGGGCTATGGGGGGCTGACTGGAAGTGGGCTGATGGGGGGTTAGGACTGGAAGTGGGTTGATGGGGGGGCTAGGACTGGTATTGGGTTGGGGGGTTGCTAGGACTGGAAATGGGCTGATGGGGGGCTAGGACTGGAAATGGGCTGATGCAGGGACTAGAAGGAAATGGATACTGGGTGATGCTGGAACTAGAAGGGAGCTGATGTTGGGGGAGGATTAGAATGGGATGGGGCTGGGAGAGTAAAATGGAGAGGGGAAAAATATTTTGTGTGGGAGGGATAAAAAATCTACAATTGGCCGGGTATTGGGAGAGTAAGTGGGGATTGAGGATGGAGGGGTAAAATTTGAGTGGATGAAATAGGAATGAGGAAAGAGCAAAAGGAGAAAGATTAGTATGTTAAAGCAGATGTAGAGAGAGAGAATGGAAAAAAAACTAGAAGAAAGGACAAATGGACAGCAGATGATGGAGAGTTAGCAGAAAACATGAAGAAACCAGAAGAAAGTAGCTGGACCAATTGCAACTGAAAAAAAATGCACAAAAGGTAGAAAGATATCTCTTTATTTTGAATTTATTAACTGGAATATGAAAGCTCTGGGAAATGTGCATCATTAACGTCCGTGCTTTGTTTGGTACAAGAGGAAATTAATTTATAGTTTTATTTCTACAGTGTTGTTGTACATTCCAAGTTTGGCTTTTGGGGTTCCCAGTTTAATTATTGTCTTCCTGTTTCTAAATTGTGATTCCTTGTTTGGTGATGGTCTATGTTCTGCATGTGTAACTGAGCTGAGGTATTCTGTTTATGTAATTCCTATTAGACATTGCCACTTGTTCTCTTTCCCCAGTAGGTCATGTATTGTTCTCTGAAATGTATTGGTTTAATATTTGCAGTGTTGCCTTTTGATAGGTAGAGTATGGTGCTTTGTGAGTCCTGGTAGTGCTGTTAGGATATGGGGGTTTGCTATGGGTTCTAAATGGGCAGTGTTTGTAGTAGTTCCTAATGTGCTTGGTGGTTGGCACTGGATTATAGCAATGTAGAAATCTTTTAGTCTGTCTTTATCCATACACTCATTAAGAGACATGTTTACTAAAAGTTAGTGTATGTTAACATTATGCAAATAAGGCCCCACACTGAGTCTCTGCACATGGCCCTGCACCCCCTTTGGGCTGCCCCTGGTGCTGTGGACCTGGTGCTGGGCGCCTCACCGCACCCTCAGGGTGAGCACAGTACCCGCACAATGTGACGGTGTGTAGCTACTCTGTGCCAGTAAAACACACGGTCAGTACCCCCTATCAGGCCGAGGTGCTGTGGGGGTGCACATGGTCACTTCCCCCTACCAGGCCGAGGTGTTGTGGGGGTGCATACCCCATCTTGTGTTTATCTGTGGACAGCTGATTTGCATGTGCAGTGCATCATGGGTACGGGTGGGCTAACCCTATCCTGGTGACCACAGCAGACTGTCTGTGTGGTGACGTGCACTCCCTCTGCAGCCAGCCAGGGGCTTACTAGCAGCTATAGAGCTGTAGCACAATGGTTACTTCACTGCCTGTGGAGCCAGAGGTTGTGGGTTCACACCCACAGTGGGGTTATTTGATAGGGCTGCCCAAAGCATTATCTATTTTTAATGTACATTATTGCTGCCAGCAAAAACACCCTCATCGTACTGTACCCATAAGGTGCCTCAGAGGGTGCTTTATAGGGTGCCCTATAGGTTCCCTTATGGTTACCGTCCATATAAGGTGCACTATACGTTATCCTGTGGAGCAACTTATAGGGTGCCCTATAGGGGACATTTTAGGGTGCCGTGGCGGACAGTGCACTTTATAATGTGCCCTATGGAGTGCCTTATAGGGTGCCTTATGCGGCACCTTCAATTACGGCACGTGAGGGCCTGTTTGCTGGCAGCAATTAATAAAATACAACTAAAGTGCTGCAGGAAAAAATACTTACAATGCAAAGCTGATGCCTCAGCCAGCCTTATGCATTAGGCACACGGGGGAGCAAACTCATGACTCCTGCATCAGCAGTCAGTGCCTTAACCATTGTGCTACACTGCTGCTCTTCTTTGCATGTCAGCGCACCTACTTATGCTTTTCATTCCTTAAACTGCACAGTGCTGCCATCAAAAACATTGCTGTGACCTTGCGGTACCTCATACGGCACCTTATAAAGCGCCCTATAAGCAACATTCTAGGGTGCCTTGGTGGACAGTGCACTTTAAAATGTGCCTTATGGGGCGCCTTATGTTAACACGCTTTGAGAGTGCGTTTGCTAGTAGTAGTAATTGAAATAAAAAATAAAATGCCTCCTAAAGCAAACTTCCCAATAATAGGTAATGCTTCAGCCAGCCTTCTTCATTGGGCACAGTGGGAGATTGAACCCATGATCCCTGCACCATTGGTCAGTGTCTTAACCATTGTACTGTGGCTCTGTTCCTGTGCTTGTGCATCAGCACGCCGCCTTATGCCGCCCAATATTAAAATGCCTCCTAAAGCAATAGCACAGTGCCTTATGCACATCAGCGTGCTGCCTTATGCTGCCCAATATTAAATTGCCTCCTAAAGTAATGCCTCAGCCAGTTGTCTTCATTGGGCACTGTGGGGGATTGAACCCCTGATCCCTTCATCATTGGTCAGTGTCTTAACCATCATACTGTGGCTCTGCTTCTCTGCTTGCACATCAGCGCGCCACTTATGCCTCCCACGCAGCTTTCTCATGCGCTAATGTGCGGGGCGCACATGGGCGCCGCGCACATTAGCGCATGAATAATCCCGGTTTTGCTTTTTTCAGCCAGAAACGCCCACTCCTTATATGGCACCCGCACACTAGCGCGGCCCGCACATTACCGGGGTTTTAGTAAACATACCCCTTAATATACCGCACCTTTGTAAAAGTAACAAACAAATAACAATGACTGCCTTGTCGTGTGGGGTCTGCCTTGCAGGCAGATTAGAGCACTGGGCCACCCGGCAGATTGCAGTTGCTCTCCAAGCCAAGGGGAAGCCTAAGCAAGCACTACCACCAGCAGCAGCAACCCCCCACCACTGCACTGACTACTGAGTAAGCAGGCAGCAGCAGCTGAGAGGACGCAAGCTACAACATGCTCATCTCCCACCTCCTCCAGAGCACGACACGGAAGATTGAGCTGAGAGGCTTATCATAACATCATCTAGTCTAAGACTCTAGTTGACACCAGCAAGTCAATACGCCCATGAGGCCACAGGTGAGCCAGCAGGCTGTTGGCATTGATTCTTCTACCTCTCAATCTCTCCAGGAGGCTGGCGCATGGATCCACACCTGAGAGTCTAGAAGAAGTGCCGTAACAAGCTAAGCAGATGGTCCTAACTCCATATTGTGGGCCTGTGCCAATGGGGGGAGGGAGGTGAGCATGGCTGGAATTGCTTTCTAGTGAGGATTGGGAGTGATGTGGCTGGACTTGCTGATCACCAGTAATTTGGGGATTGGGGGATGAAGGATCACTGTCGAGAGGGAGAACCTGAAGAGTGGAAGTACCTGTGCCCCTGCCCTTTCCTCCATATGTCCTACAGGGGCTAAAGACCTTAAGATCATATGACCTATTCAGTCTGCGCAGCCATACAGACCAACTACTAAGCTCTACAATCCTTTCCTCTCCCTTAGAGATCTCCTGTGCTTATCACACACTTTCTTGAATTCACAGTCCTTTTTTTGAAAACCTCCTCCACTGGGAGGCCATTCCATGCATCCTCTACCCTTTCCATATAGAAATATTTCCTTAGATTACTCCTGAGACATCAGAGCAGGAGCAGGAAGTTCCAACCTCTGCTCCTCACATTCATCCTATGTCCCCTCATTCCAGAGCTTCTTTCAATTGAAAGAGGCCCGTTTCCTGGTTATATATGCCATGGAGATATTTAAAAGCCTCTGTCATATTTCCCCTCTTCTACCTTTTTTTCCAAAGAATTCAACGCAAGATCTTTAGGTCTTTCCTCACATGCTTTATGACGAAGGCCACTGACCATTTTATTAGCTGCCCTCTTTTTGAAAATGCGATTTCCAGAATTATACATAGTACTCCAAATGGAGGTCCCACTAAAGACTTATACATGAGCACTATCACTTCCTTTTTCCTGCTGTAATTCTTTGGCGTACATATAGGTGTGCAAAATTGCCTGGCTATATGGGAAAGTGTTGGCACCGGCACGTCCACGTGAACCTCAGTTTTCCTACATGTAGATTTGTAAAGTGGCTTCTCTCACTGTGCTTGCCGGCAACAAGCACGTCTGCACATCCTTATACATATTTTCAAATGTTATAGAAAACAAATCTGTTACTTTCATAGTCTCTAGTCTTCAGCAAATATTCAAGCTTGAAGTGTAAAACACAAAATCCCTTAGGCATCCAAACACAAATTTCTTGAGCATTTACAGAAAGGAATCCTTGGCCTCCCACATTTCCCACTGGACTCTTTTTTTTTTTTCTTGACCTTAAGAAAGACGAAGCACATTTATCTCTCCATATGTTCAAGCTTGACTTCAATTCCGTGTTGGTTCATACTGTTCCAGAACCAGCTCCTACCCCTGAGACTTGCCTGGAAAGTCCCATTCTCATGCATAAGATACTAAAACACAAAGAGCAGCAGGCATTAGAAAAGTCAGTTTGGGGTGAAGGCATAGCAGGCTCGAGATGGGGGAAGAACAATTTATACCCTCTTAAGCAACAGAAGAATTTTTATTAACCCCTGAATGTAGGGCTGGGACAGGAAGGGAACAGAGGTCTGCCAGGCACCTGGAAGCCAGTTTCATGGAGCTTCGCGAACCAGGAAGCCTTCTGAACTGACAGAATGCTGATAAAAGTGGTATGTAAAACTTTAAATAGAGATAAAGTGCTGTTCTGGAGGGGGATAAAATCCCCATGCCTAAGGCAGTAAAACACATGTCTTTATGCATTTACTACTTCAGCTGTGAGAGACGGCTGGAACAAGTGATCAAGTTCAACAGAATGCAACCAAACCTTAAGTGACGGTGAAACAAAGAATGGCAGAAATTCAACAAAAGCACCAGCCAAAACAGCAAAAGAGAAAGCCAGGAAACAAAATTCTATATTTCCAAAGGATTGGCTAAAAAATAGTACTATGACAGGCCAGCTAAACATGATGATCCAAACTGGGCCTGAAATTCAAAGCGATTAACGCAGTTAGCAGAGCCGCTAGCCATGTTAATTGCGATGAACGGGATATTCAGTGGGCCTCACATGCTTATGGCCGCTGAATATCTGTGGCTGCCCACTCTACATGCCATGATGCTAACTGCTTAGCACTGGGGTGGAGCTGATCAGTTACCGGTCAGTGGCAATATTGAGCCGTTGATGGCTAGCGATATGTAGTAAAAGCCAGGTGCAGGTAACCCTGGAATAACATCTGCCACATATGATTAACCGGACAGCGGTTCAACATTGCCACTGCCAGTTACCGATCGGCAAGAGCAGCTAACCCAGATATTCGATGTTGGGGCCGGATATAACACCGGCATTGAACATCCGGGTTTACTGTTCAGCACCACTTCTGCCCCCGTGCAAAAGAAAGTGAAATCCAAGAGGGGAGGACGCAGGAACAACACCACTGCTCCAGAGCTGAAGTTAACTCTGACGCTTTGGTGCCATCTTAAAGGCTTTCCTGCCACTTCACATCTCAGTGAGGGGCAGCAGTGGGTGCACCAGCCCTGTGCAGACTATGCCATTTCTAGCCTTGCTGTAAAATCCCCCCCAGGGGATGGCTGGCTTGGTTCTACCTGCCCGATATATAACCCCAGTATAGAGAATGTTAGGTGTGGTCTTCTCCTTAGTGGAACTTGTGGTTTAGCTTTCCTTTGGTGATTGTATGGTTCTCTCTGTTGTAATCTGTATGCTAGGCCTAGTCTTGGCCTCCTTAGTATTTCTGTCCAGTGTAGAATTGTATCTTCATTCTTGAATTGTCTACTTCTGAAGATTAGAGAGCCAAAGAGAAGTTTTACTCATCCCTCTGCCTGAGTGTGGAAGAGAGTGTGGAGGTGTTGGCTTCTTCCCAAGCTAACCAAGGAGTCTACACTACTGAAGTGGGTTTTGTCTACCAGAGAAGGTATGGTGGGAAGAAGCATCTAGGTATAGCATAAGGAAGAGAAAAGTAGGATTACTGGGAGGAGAGAGAAAGGAGAAAGACCAATCGGGTTGCTTCAGGAACAACAATAAAAGTAAGAGCACCATCGGGCGCATGCAGTACCTCACCAGGACCCGATCTGCAACAGAGCAAGGAGCAGGAAGTTCCAACCCCCTGCTCCTTACCGTGAGGCCAATCGGGCCTCTCCAGGAACAGCAATAAAAGTAAGAGTGCCATTGGGCATGTACAATGCCTCAACAGGACCCAATCGGCATTGGAGCAAGGAGCAGGAAGTTCCAAACCCTGTTCGTCACCGTGAGGCCAATCGGGCCGCTCCAGGAACAGCAATAAAAGAAACGCATCATCAGGCGCGTGCACTGCTTCACCAGGACCTGATCGGCATTGGAGCAGGGCAGGAAGTCCCAACCCCCTGCTCCTCACTGCGAGACCAATTGGGCCATTCCAGGAACAGCAATAAAAGTAAGAGCACCAGAAGATTGCAGCTATATGACTTGTCCTACCGCAACCAGATACACCAGCATAGTAGCTGAGACTCCACACAAGCTGTCAAAATGGTGATTCCATCCTCAACCCTACAACCACACCATAGAAAAACACTGCCAAGTAGCTCCCTAATGTACTCAAGTCTCCCGCACACTGACAACAACCAGAAGACAAGAACTAGAGCTGAGACACCACAGCTCATAAGGACTGCACTGTAAGTACATCTAATGTCTTCTGTACCATTGCTTTCTACACTAATTCCTGCAATTATACAATGCACATTGATTCTCAAACGACCAACCATTAACACCAAAATCCCAATTATGGCCCTCCTACTAACTACTATCTTCCTCAAGGCGAAATTTTACATACCGTTAATTTCCTTTCCTGGAATCCTGCTAGACCAGTCCAGCAGCTGATGGAGACAGAGAACCAATCAGAAGCTTTGGCTACGCCCCCTCTCTGGCTTTAACCCAACACCCCCTAGGGGTCAACCTCCTACTCTGCATCAACAACACTCAAACAAACAAGCCAATAACATGCTGAGATGCACTGTGGTCAACTCCATCTCCAGGCCGTACAAACATACAGACATCCAGACGGCAAGGAGACCCAGCCAATTCTATTCCCATGGGGGTTAGAAATTCCCACAGGAGCAGAATCGCAGCACAGTGACTAAACATCCAAAATGTGCTCCTATTCAGGAACCCTGGACGTCCAGCCACTTATCTGGCTAACTCAGTCAGGCACTTTAATGGAGTCACGGTGCATGGAATCATTTCCCCGGCCGCCGCAAAAATGTTCTTTCCCCATAGCCCGATCCCTGATGCGACCTTCCAAAGGCAGGGTCGGGCTGCCGGGAATCTCCTCCACCCCTCGCCCCACTGACCTGGCCCTGCGCCTCTGTCCCCCAACGTCCAGGGGGACTTATACCACCTTTGAGGTGGAATAAGTCCCCCATCTACCTGGTCAACCCCGGACATACAGGGACGACTTCAGAATAGGCTCTGTACGTCCGGGGAGATGACCCGCCCTTGTTCCGCCTTCCCCCGACCCCATCTAAGGCTCTGCATACAACTCCAATGTACATATGGGGAGCCTTTTTCCAGCAGACACCTTTGGACAACTATTGGGGATGTATGTCCAGCCTGGACATACATCCCCATTATTTGTGGTTGGGAATGACCCCCATTGTGTGTAACAGAAACATAACTGATGGGCACCAATCAAGTTATCCTCAATCAAATTGAATCTCACTCTTACACCATGTACAACTGCACAAAATCTGCAAGAAGAGGTGTGGGGGTACTTATAATCTCAAGGAAACTACTTAGCTTTCAAACAATATTTGCACACTCCACAACTGGATGCAATATGATAACAATATTTAACAAGCACATCTCCGTCTGCCTAGTTTATAGTGCCCCAAGCAGTCCAGATGAAAACCTCTCGCTCATCCTAGAGAAGATTTGCAAACATTCAGGAAACAAAAAGCCCAAAATACTGCTAGGGGACCTCAACATCCCATCTACACCGAATAAAGATTGCACAAGTATTTCAGCAAGCAATGGAAGACCTGCAATACACCCAAATAATCCATGGCCCAACACACAACAAAAGAGCAACACTGGACCTCATGTATATCCCTAATGCACTACTTAACCAAAACCCCATCCACTCACCCCAACTTCAACACCAGTTCCCTGGTCAGACCATCACATACTCATTGTTATGTTAATGATCCCATCAAAGGCTGAAACCATCAAAAGAGTACCGAAGGAACAGAGGAGATTCACTCATTTCAATAATGACGCATTCATAAAAGATGTAATTCCAAACCTGCTATCCACTTAAACAAATCTAGAAAACACAATCAACAATTGGAATTCCACATTGAAGGAAGCTCCAGTGCCCCCAATCAAGAACCTGAGCAACCACAGAAACCACTCAGCACCATGGTACTCAAAAGAGATCAATGATATGAAATAATCCCTCCAGAAAATGGAAAGAAAATGGAGACTGTCCAAGACACAGGAAAACTTTCGAGAAAACACTACAAAGCTACAAGAATACCAACGTCAAATCACGTCAATGTGAAAAAGAATATCATACGAACTTCATCTTGAGATCTCTAAATAAACCAAGAGAACTGTTTGACAACGCACATTCTCTAACCAAGGATAATCCATGGCGTGATGATACTGCCACACTTCACCCTAAGAGCATGGTTGACTTCCTAGAAGGAAAACTACAACCCACCACCTCACAGCCACCATCCCAACTATAAGAAAATGACCTCACACAAGATCCCCCTGAACACTGGAGCTCCTTCAACGCACTGTCCATTGAACAATTACAAAACATAGTGTCTGATATTAAACACCACTACCTCTCGCCTAGATCCTTGCCTCGTCTCCTGGATTAAGCTAACGGCAAAACAATTAATCCCTACCCTACACTGCATCACACGGCTCTCACTTACACAGGGTGTCATGCCCCCTAGCCTTAAACAAACAACTGTGAGACCAATATTAGAAAAACAAACATTGGAGCCAGCAGACCCCAACTTTTACAGACCCATTTCAAGTCTTCCATTTCTAACAAAAATTATAGAAAAGGAGGTGTTAACCCAACTGCAAGACCACATAGACCCGCATGCCCCGCTCGACCCCCATCAATATAAGTTCAAGCCAAATCATAGCACTGAAACATTATTCACCTCTCTACTAGATAGAATTATAACCATCATGGACAATGCAAGAAAGGGGGCGCTTCTAATTTTTATTGATATCAAAGCGGCATTTGACTCCATAATACATTCAACACTACTGGACCACCTGAAGAATATGGGAATCACTCTCCAATGGTTTTCCTCTTACCTCAGTCAATGCAAACTTCAAGCAAAATCAGGTCCTAACCATTCAAGACCAATTGACCAACTACAAGGGATACCTCAGGGATCAGCACTCTCTGCTGTATTATTTAATATATACCTACAACCTTATGTAACTTAATAAAAAGTCACAATATCGAATTTACACAGATGATATTGCCCCATTCCATAGTGCACAATCTGACTACTCTGGGATTATATCATGTCTAGAATCAATGACTAACTGGCTAAGAAGACAAAACCTCCACATAAATAATGGCAAATCAGAAGCACTCATCATAACCCAAAATAGCTCATTTACTCCTCTGAACAAACTTAAAATACATTAGAATGACATAGAAGTCAAACAGGAAGTAAAATATCTTGGAGTCACACTGGACCGGAACTTAATTTTCCAAACATAAATAGCCAAAGCAGCAAGATCAGTCTACTCTAATCTGCGAAAAATATAAAAACTCCAAACATTCTTGGACGAGAAGAGTTTCCACACAATCTGTCAGGCCATGATAATGCTGATATTGGACTACTGCAATTCCATCTATCAGGGCCTGCCAAAACACAGCATCCAACCACCTCAACTAATACAAAACACAGCAGCAAGAATAATATCTGTCATACAAAGGGACACCAACATGCCCTCAACTTTAAAACAGTTGCACTGGCCCCCAATCTTTCAAACATCTAAATTCAAGTCGCTCACCATCATCTTTAAGATAATCCATTGGTTGGCACCAATCACCCACCAAACACTGATAGAAAGAGACCCAGAAACACAAAACCGGCAATAAAGGTCTTATTACTGTATAATAGTTCATCTAAGTTTCTATGTTATGTGCATATTTCTCCAAGTTACTTCCCCTGTTCATGAAATCCTCCCAGTCCTAGAACATGATGCATCTGACTTAGACGCTGCCGTAAACCACTGGAATACCACCCTATCAGCAGCATCAAATGCTCTAGGAGGCAACCAAAGACAATGTACCAAACCAAAAAGACTATCTGCACCCTGGCTCAATAAGAGAAGCCAAAAGAACCCTCTGAAAACTTGAACGAGCATGGAGAAAAAATAAGACACAAACTACCCGGTCGCTCTATTACAACAACCTAATTAACCAACATAAACAGGAGCACCACACTAACCTCATCTTCAAGGCAAAAAACAAGCCAAGAGAGCTCTTCAGTATAGTCCACCTGCTCACAAAGGACCCAAGCAACACTGGAGTGATTAAAATCCCCCCAGAGTCCTTTGCACAACATCTGGTTTCCAAACATACCCCCCAAGTACAGAACAAGCACAGGATTTTAACCCCACACCTACAAATACAATCCCCATCCCTCCATGGGATAAATTCCACATACCCACAAAAGAAGAAATCACCCAAACCATATCCACCCTCAACACCAGTACAGCTCCTACGGACCCCTACTTGGTCCCATGGGTCAAATCAGCAAGTAAAGAGCTTCTAGCCACATTCACAAGATAGTTCACGCTTCACTAACCCAGGGATACGTCCTGTCTCCAAGCTCACGACCCCCTCCCCTACTGACCCAACAACATATCACCCAATATCTAGTCTCCCCTTCTTAGCCAAGATCCGGGAGAAGATGGTATATCAACAGTTTCAAGACCATGTAGATAACCATGTACTCCTGGACCCCTACCAATTCGGATTCTGACCTCTCCACAATATAAAATATCTGCTTACATTGCTACCGGACAAACTCATCAAAGGACTAAACAACATTACGACAGGCTTCCTCCTCATCTTTGTCGATATAACTGCAGCATTCGACACTGTATCCCACCCTATCCTCCTCAAAAGACTAGAGGCCATCGGGCTTTGTAATACTACACTCAAATGGTTTGATTCATATCTCAACGGAAGACAGCAGCAAGTCAAGATTGGCTCAACTTCGTCATCTCCGTTTCCATTAACACAAGGAGTACCTCAAGGTTCTTCGCTATCCGCCCTACTCTTTAACCTCTACACATCCAACCTATCTGCAACGTCATCGCGCAACACGGCATTCAATACGCATTATACGCTGATGACATCATGGTCTACATCCAAATCAACTTAGACAAACCTGACTACACACCTATAACCAACTGCCTCCACGATTTATCCCAATAGCTATCCAACAACAACCTCAAGATCAATTTCAAAAAAACAGAAGCTCTCTTCGCCTCATGCAACAGCAACTCAGCACATCGACCTTGTAAACGAATCCATTCCAGTCAAAGAGGAGATAAAGTATCTGGGAGTAATTCTGGATAGGAATCTAAACTTCCACTCCCATATCGCCAGGACCACTAAGAATACATACCACAAGTCGGCAGTCATATGAAGGCTAAAGCCCATTTTAAACCAAGACCACTTCAGGACAATCTGTCAAACAATAATAATCCCATACTGGATTTCTGCAACTCCATACTCCTTGGATTACCCACCTCAACAATTCGTCCCTTACAGATGGTACAAAATACGGCAGCCCGCATCCTTACAGGAACTGCAAAACACCATCACATCACCTCAATCCTGAGCCAATTACACTGGTTCCCAATTACATCAAGAATCAAATTCAAAACAGCCCTCATCCTCTTCAAGATTCAGCGAAACCTGGCCCCTAACACCCTCAATTATTTAATCAAAATTAAAACCAACACTAGACCCAGACGAAGACCGATGATGGACATCATCCAGACCTCAGCCTCATACTGCAAAACCATGAACAACATCTAGGAGGGCACTGTCCCTAGCAGCACCCTCCCTCTGGAACTCCCTCCCTCAGGACATCAGAACTACTACAGACGCCAAAGACGTCAAGACAAGGCTAAAGACCTTTCTATTCACTGACTACTACGGGGCCATCACATAACCTACCCTCCGCCCACCCCCTTCCCACCAGTAAAGTCCTTAATCCTACGTATCCCCTTGCTGTCTATAGCTCACTCCTCTTATTGTAAATAAGGTCCCTTGAATCCTCTTTTATGCCCTTTAACTAACATTCTTCCCTCCCTGTAAATAGCTCACCCTTCTCAAAAACCAACTAAAATCTCCCTCCCTCTAGTGCTCCCTCTCCACCCAAAGCTCTCACACAGAGATCCAATGCAATCCAATGTTTATTGAAATTAAGTGTTAGATATACCTCATGTTTAGATGTAAGACTTTGTTTCTCTGCAAACTGCTTTGATTAAACGATAAAGCGGTATATAAAACCTGTTAAATAAATAAATACAACAACTTTATTTATTTATTTTTAATGTAAATCGCCCTGAATGAAAGATAGGGTGGTATAAAAGACCTGTTAAATAAATAAATAAAATAATTGTGATGTTCAGTTCTCGGGAACCAAATCCAGGATCCTCTTTGCCAGAGGCAAAACAGACATATTTATCTCGGGATTACAAACACAAATATTTCAAAAGGACACAATGGGGGGTCACTCCGATTCATGTTTAGTGGGGATATACATCCGGGGTGAACGTATTTCCCTGCTAAACGCCAGGGTGCCGATTCCAGTCAAGGAGCTCCCTGCACGTGCTGCAGAGATGTCTGGGGAGCTCTGGATGGAGGCAGGAGGGAGTGGGCCAGAGGAAGAGTGAAGGCGGGGAGTAGGCGAGACCCTGACCCAGGGCCGGCCGGTCCATTGAGCGAGAATGTTTTTTGCACAGGGCCCCGCGCTTCGGCAGGCCCCGCACTAAAGACACTCTTGCTGCTGCCCTTGTCTTGCCTGCCTGAACACCTAGAAAAAGTGCTCCGTCCCACTGCTGCTGCGGCGGTGCCAGTCCCATTTCATTCTGCTTTAATCTGCCATTCTGCCAGCCCGGGCGGCAGCACCGCTCTTGCGATCCAACTCCTTTTTGTTTTGTTTTTTTCTATCATGCTGGTGTGCTTTGCTGCCTGACGTTGACGTGCCGCCGCCATTCACTACAGTTAGTTAGGCAGGCATGCATGATGCATGTAGATACAAAACTCCTCCCACTGACTCAGCACGCCTGCTGCACGTGGAACTGGACTTTCTCAGCAATTGCATGCTTTATAAACTTTGGGAATCAGGATAGTTTATAGCCTGCTCTCTTTAAAAAAAAAAGCCAGCCAGCAATGCACAGTAGGTAAAATTCTTTTTGTGATCGTGTGTTCATTGTCTGGCCCATGCTCTCCTCAGCGGTTGGTCCCCTATCCGGCCGCCAGCACTGCGTGAGGGAGAGGGCCTCGGTCTGGAGAGCTCTGTTTTGGCTAGCTCGTTGGCACTGAAGGTGTCTGGTTTCTTCTAATTCCGTCACAACGGCGTGGTCTGAGCCGGGAAAAAGAGCCGCCGCCCCTTCTGTTTCTAGCCGGCAACTTTCTCCCGCCAGGCTGCTCCTTCCTCGTGGGACTGAGACCATCTAGGGAGGGGGAATATCTGTCTCTGCTTTTCGTGGTGTTCAACTGGCTTTAGGGTGGGGGTGGTGTTGACTTGGTTTGGCTGAGATAGAGGGGAGAAGTAGTACCAGCTGATCTGCTTCTTTTTGGGGGGATCTTGATTTCTAAGGAGCTGAGCAGGTGCCGGCTGGCTTGTGTCTCTAAGGGGAGGGGTTGTTTGGGGGAGGAGCAGCATTAAGCGCTGGCGCTCCTTCTGATCTCAGCAGGGGAGCTGCCGTCCTGTTTCGCTCTCTTTTCTCTTAGTAACGAGTCTCCTGGTTCTTTACTTTCGTTATTGTGAGCTAAATAAAAAGATAACAGCAACATCTTTTTATTAGTTCAAGATATTAAAATCAGATACAGAGGGTATTTTTTTCTTGTTCCTGGCCAAGGCTTGGTGCCATCGTCATTCTCTGGGCTCCAGGTGTGGATTACTCTGGGTACCTGTGAAATACCTCTGTGAATATGCTCAGACTTCACTGATATCTAATAGCATTGGTGATGAAGTGTGTGCTAGGTACGTTGGGCTAGACATATGTAGACTAGTGGCAGTGGACCAGCTTTTTGCTTTGGCGAGGCCAAATAAACCAATTTCTGTCCCTGTCCCCAAGCATTCTAGTTGCAGAGGCTATGTTAGGCAAAATATTGGTAGGGCCATGGCCCCAATGGCCCGCCCACCCTATGTTGCCACATGTACTACTTTCCTGTGTCATGCAGATTTCATTTTTTTTTTATAGGGGAAGCAAGTTGGGATTTGACTAAAAATAAACATGTCAATAAACAAAAATATTAATAACCATTAGTTCTATAGTGTGTTTCAACTTTTAAATAATTTAATGATCCATAACGCATGAAAGCACATGTTAGAAGCAACACCTACCATTTGCTTTCCATGGTTCGAGTGCTGTTGGCATAGTAACAAGATATTCTTCAGATACGGGATACTTTTTGTTCCATTAGTAAAGGATGGACACAGGGACAGTATTGGTAATAGAAATTCTATACAGAGAAAGGGGGCGAGAAGGTCCTCTAGCATCAAAGGTGCAGTCGGAACAAGAAAATTAGTCGAATGGGACAAAAATAGTCTCGTTTGAATTTGGGCCTTCAGCCTGATTAAAAAAATAATTCTAAGCACACCTTCATAATGCCTTTGTGTAATAGATGGTAATATATGGATTTCAGAAGGAAGCTATATTTGGCACAATGCAAGCATTAAGACATGCATAAGGTTTCTACTTTCAACTCCCCCCTCCCCCCCTATTAGATACCATTTCTTCCTCCATGGGCAAACAAATCTCCTTTTTCTTTTTCTTTCCCCCTTGTTTTATCCCTGTCTACAGGGACTGTCTCTTACATGTCTGTGCAGCACTGCATAGGACTTGTAGCGCTATACAAATGCTCAGTAGGAGTAGTAGTGATTGTGAATGGTTCAATGTAAGACCGTTGCTTGACGCAAATGCACGTCTCCTTTGAAGTTTTTGCCTGTAACACGCTCCTAACTGTGATCGGTGTTCCTTTGGTGTACAGCCCTATATATTTACATATTTTCAATCCACTCGAGATGACTCTGATTTGTAAAGTTTTAAGCACCTCTGTTGTTTTGGGACCTGCCCACATGATATGATGCATTTTTTACCTTTTATCACCATAATGGAGGTTCATGAGGAGTTTGATACACAACCCCTACTGTTCGGTCGTCAGAACCAGGTTAAAAGTGTTTCTAAGCTTTGTTTCTCACTGTTCTCTTTGTTCTGGGACCCCCCTTTCACCAGCACAGTATTACATTTATTCATATAGCCTACAAGTTTAAGAACGTGAACCTATGGTATCTGCTGGTTAAAATACTAGTGTTTGGTGGGTTTAATTTTGTAATTTTCCTTCAGTGGTATGTGCCTCCTTCCTTAATAATGGGTTATGTTTAAGTCAATATGTTTTAATCTTTTATTTATTTGCAGTCGATTCCTTTTCCTCAGTCTTCCCTTCCCCCCTCTCTCCCTCCCTCCCCCCTCTCCCTCTCCTCCTCTTCCCTTCCCCTCCTCCCCGTCCCCTTCCTTTCCCTTCCCCCCATTTCTCCAGTCCCCCCTCCCCCTTTTTCTCCCCCTCTGGCACCAAGCAGCCATGGAAAAATTTGCCTAACTTCTTCCCTCCCCTGCTTGGCCACAAGGGCTTAAGAAATGTCTATCTCCCTCCCTGTCTGCCACACCCTAACCAGGAACCCAGGCTGCCAATGAGTTACAGTGAATCATTTTTTAATATATGCACATACATTTAGTCAGATGTAATTAATATTTACAGTCATCAAAATCACATCTCTCCTGCCTCCACTGGCAGACTATTTCACGCATATACCACTCTTTCCATTTATTACTCCTGAGTTTATCCCCTTTCACCCTCATCCTATATCCCCTTGTAGCAGAGCTTGCTTTCAATCAAAAGAGGCTCTCCTCATGTGCATTTATGCCACTGAGGTATTTAAATGTCTCTATCATATCTTCTCTATCCCGCCTTTCCTCTAACGTATACATATTAAGATCTTTGTCCCCATATTTTAGATGTGAATCTAAACAATATGACTAAGTCATAGGGGTATGTTTACTAAACTGCGGTAATGTCATTCGCGGTAGGTTCCGCGGTAAATGTAGAGATGCCCATATAAAGGCGTGGGCATTGCATCGTTACAGCAAGCTGACAGCTAACGTGCGTTACAAGGCGCCTTAGGGGTATGTTTACTAAACCGCGCAATTGTGCAGGGCGCACTTGAGCGTGCACTAAGGTACCTTAGGGCACGCTAATAGTGCGTTTTTGTGCCCTGCACACGTGCACGTCACACTAACGGGCCCGCACATGTGCGCGGGGCGCTGATGTGCGCTAGGGGCGTGGGAAGGCATTCCGAGGGCGGAGGAAGGGTCCGGAGGGGCGGAGGGACGGGGTCAATGGGTGGAGAGTGGGAGGGGAGAGGCTCCCCGCACAGGAGCGGGGCTGTAAATCAACCTAAAAAATACCGCAAGTGAAAACCTCGCGTTAGAGACGATTTAAAGGGAAGAGAAACCATTTCCGTCAGCAATGTACAGCAAAACCGGGGAAACCAACAAAACGTGAGCAGTGTGATACATGTGCACAGAACAAAATGTCAAATAAAACGTTAAAATGACCACAAGAAAAATTGTAAAAACTAAAATTCAGCTGGGCAACAGTGATAGCAATGGGCAACAATAAAAAACACTCCCAGGAAAGCCCCCAAAAAAAGAAATGATTTTTGGAAGGGTCTACGCTCCGTAGACCCTTTCAAAAATCATTTCATTTTATTGGAGCTTTCCTGGGATTGTTTTTTAATGTTGCCCAGTGATATCACTGTTGCCCAGCTTGGTTATGGGTGTTTGCCCCTTTTTACGAGGTCATATTTGAGGTTTATTTGCACTTTTGTCTCCATACAAGGTAAATGAGCCCACAGTAAAATTGTGCAGAGCAGGGTTTCTGACTCATCAGGCCAGGTTTCCTATCTCCAGGGACTGCATCATCTCTGTGGCCACAGTGTGGTGCAACAGACACAGCCAGTGCCTGTAAGACCAGAGGGTCACAGGTTCAAATCCCAGCTAGGGCTCCTATCAACCAAGTCCCCATAGTTTTACCCACCACTAAACAGTGATAGTAAAGACACTCCTTTATTGCAGAGAACATAAGCATGGTTCAAACACCCGCATTTTACCCTACACCTCACACAAACCATAACAATGGGCATTACCTACAGCCGAGTCCCCCAAATCCAGTCCTGGAGTGCCACAACTCAATCAGGTCATATGCTTTTTCCCAGATAAGGACATGTCTGCATGTTGGCAGAAGGGATAGGTGGTGGAGGGGGCAGTGGCTGCAAGCCACAGCAGACAGTGGCCTAGGCCTGTGCAGGCTGGCACCGTGCACCGCAACAGACAGGCTCTGTTGGATGTACAGTCATGGACTCCCCAAGTAATGCAACATATCTGCAGCAACACAGTGGTGCAGTGCACACAGACAGTGTATGCAAGAACAGAAGGTCACAGGTTCAAAGGCCAGCTGGGGCTACTGCCAATCTTGTCCACATATTTTTCCCACAACTAAACCGTGATAGTAAGGACAAACCTTTATTGCTGAGAACATACGCATGGTTAATACGCCTATATTTTACCACACCAAACACAGACACCAGAAACAGGCGCATTACCTAGAGCAGAGTCTCCCAAATGCAGTCCTGGAGGGCCCCACACCATTCAGGTTCCATGCTGCCTCTAATAAAGATGCCTGTGCTGCATATCTATGCACCACACCCATGGTATGCAGATGAAAACCCGAACAGTGTTTGGAACACCAGGACTGGAGTTGGGAAACTCTGCCGTAAAGCAGCAGCCAACAGGGCCAGACACACCCACACACACACCCACAGGCCCCATTGGCCAATGCCTCCTGGAGAGGCAGGACATTGGGCCCTGCCTGTATCTCCCAATACTGGAAGTTGAATACCTTAGCAATGCCACCCTACACCTGGGTATATGGTACACAGCTATCAAACGTTTCCTATGATAACTGGCAGATATCAATTCCTACGTTAAGCACATTTTGCTCATTGAGCTCCACCATACCAATCATTCTGATGTCTGCGGTGTGTGCTGCAGGTCTGGTCTCTGACAGTGTTTACCACCCTGGGGAGTGACCCCCAACAGTATTGCGTACCATATCCATGCCTGTACTGTGCCCAGGACTGGTGTGGTGGGTATGGCTGCTGAACTCCTCTATAGTAGCACAATGCTGGCATAGGTGTGGGGGTGGCTGTCTGTCTATCCAGTGTGTGGTGACTGCAAACACCTTCCACAGCCCACACTGCCAGCAATGATGCCAGTATTGGGCTGCCAATGTGCATAATGAGGAGCAAGGTACCATGGGTATAGGCCGGACAGGGTGGCCTGACCAGGGTGCATCTGCACAGGGCATAGGGCACTGACTGGGACATTTTAGTGCCCGGCCACCACCTACATAGACGGTGATCTCAGTATGTCCTGCTGAGAGATCACTCTCACCCTGACTGTGCAGTGACCACAGCATGGCTAGGCACCCCCATAGTGCTATATGGTATTTCTCTCATGTGATAGATATGGGTTTCCTTTTGGGGCCTAGTCACTGATATATTTGCTTGCTGTGTATGCTGACATCTCAGTTCTGGGTGCATGCATCTCCACTGGGAACATGCACTATGGACTAACCAGTAGACTGTTTGCAGCTAGTATGTGTCTTGATGGAGTGGCTTGTAGGGTGCAGTGGCTGATGACTTGCTGCAGGAGAATATCAGATAGTGGTGGGGTGCAGCTTGCCATATCCAGGCCTAATGTCTGTCTGCTATTGTGTTATGGATGTGTATAGAGCTGCATTGACTGCCCTGTGGGGTGTCTAGTCCTCAGCAGGACTGGGGTTGATGGACCCCACTACTGCTACCTTTGCAGGGAGGTAGAATGTGGATCTATTGATGGGAGATCCTGTTTGCCACCCTCAGCCCTGGAGAGTGGGCGTGGTGGTGGTACATGGCCCACCTAGGGGGTCCATAGGGGCTACGCCTGACTGAAACAGACAGGGATATCCAAGGTGTTTGTGCAAAAACTACCTATCTCACACATTAAAACACTGCTTTGGACCTCCAGCATGGCCTCTTTCAGCTATGGAAGGTGTTGTGGACCTGGTCCTGGGCGCCTCATTGCACCCTCAGGGTGAGCACTGTACCCGCACAATGTGACGGTGTGTAGCTACTCTGTGCCAGTAAAACACACGGTCAGTACCCCCTACTGGGCCGAGGTGCTATGTGGGTGCACACAGTCACTTCCCCCTACCAGGCCGAGGTGCTGTGGGGGTGCATTCGCCATCTTGTGTTCATCTGTGGACAGTTGATTTGCATGTGCATTGCATCATGGGTACTGGTGGGCTAACGCTATCCTGGTGACCACAGCAGACTGTCTGTGTGGTGACGTGCAGGCTCTCTGCAGCCAGCCAGGGGCTTGCTAGCAGCTATGGAGCTGAAGCCCAATGGTTACTTCACTGCCTGTGAATCCAGAGATCATGGGTTCACACCCACAATGGGGTTATTTGATAGGGTTGTCCAGTGCATTATCTGTTTTTTAATGTACATATTTTGATGCCAGCAAAAACACCCTAAGCGTACTGTACCCATAAGGTGCCTCTGAGGGTGCTTTATAGGGCGCCCTATAGGGCACCTTATGGTTCCCATCCATATAAGGTGCACTATATATTATCCTGTGACGCAACTTATAGGGTGCCCTATAGGGGACATATTAGGGTGCTGTGGCGGACAGTGCGATTTATAATGTGCCCTATGGAGTGCCTTATAGGGTGCCTTCTACGGCACCTTCAATTTCGGCACGTGAGGGCGTGTTTGCTGGCAGCAATTAATAAAATAAATAGAAAGTGCTGCAGGAAAAAATATGTACAATGCAAAGCTGCTGCCACAGCCAGCCTTACGTATTAGACACACTGGGGAGCAAACTCATGACCCCTGTATCAGCAGTCAGTGCCTTAACCATTGTGCTCCACTGCTGCTCCTCCTTGCCTGTCAGCGCACCTACTTATGCTTTTCATTCCTTAAACTGCACAGTGCTGCCATAAAAAACAGTACTCTGACCTTGCGGTACCTCATACGGCACCCTCTAAAGCGCCCTATAAGCAACATTCTAGGGTGCCTTGGCTGACAGTGCACTTTAAAATGTGCCTTATAGGGCGCCTTATGTTAACACGCTTTGAGAGTGCGTTTGCTAGTAGTGATAATTAAAATAAACATAAAATGACTCCAAAAGCAATCTTCCCCATAATATGTAATGTCTCAGCCAGCCTTGTTCAGTGGGCACTGTGGGGGATTGAACCCTTGAGCCCTGCACCATTGGTCAGTGTTTTACCCATTGTGCTGTGGTTCTGTTCCTGTGCTTGCACATTAGCGCGCAGCCTTATGCCGCCCAATATTTAAAAAGCCTCCTAAATCAACAGCACACTGCCTAATGCTGCACAATATTAGACTAGCTCCTAAAGTAATGCTTCAGCCAGCTGTCTACATTGAGCACTGTGGGGGATTGAACCCCTGATCCCTGCATAATTGGCCAGTGTCTTAACCATTGTGTTGTGGCTCTGTTCTTCTGTATGCACATCAGTGCGCCACTTATGCCGTCCAGTATTAAAATGCCTCCGAAAACATTAACACTTTGCCTTATGCCCATCAGCGTGCCGCCTTATGCTGCGCATTATTTAGATGCCTCATAAATTAATGCCTCAGCCATCCATATTCATTGGGCACTGTGGGAGATTGAACCCCTGATGCCTGTACCATTGGTCAGTGTCCTAACCATTGTGCTGTGGCTCTGCTCTTCTGTATGCACATCAGCGCGCCACTTATTCCTCCCGCGCAGCTATCTCATGCGCTAATGTGCGGGGCGCACATGGGCGCCGCGCACCTTAGCGCATAGGTAAATTCTGGATTTTCTTTTTCAGGACGGAACGCCCACTCCTTATATGGCACCCGCACACTACCGCGGCCCGCACATTAGCATGGTTTTAGTAAACATGGCCCTTAGACTAACGAGCGTTACAAGGTGCCTTGCAAGGCACCTTGTAAAGCGCCTTGCAAGGCACCTTGTAAGGCGCCTTATAAGGTGCCGTATAAGGTAACATGTAAGGTACCTTATAAGATGCCTAGTAAGGTGCCCTGCAAGGTGCCTCATAAGGCGCCCTATAGGGCCTCCTAGGCTAAGCGCCATATTAGGCACCCTTGGACAAGGCACCGCAGAAGGCACCCTGGGCTATGGAACCATAGGCTAAGGTGGCCTAACAAGGTTATGGTTGTAAGATGTGGTCAGGTTATTCTCCTGTAGGTCCTGGGTTCATTTCACTTCACAGAGGCAGTAGGGCTTGTAATAAGACAACCAAACAGGGGTGGCTTGGAGAAGGGTTTTTTATGTAGAAATAGGCTTATTACATAGGTATTGAACAGAGGTATATAGTGATTGTTACAGAGCTGCTTCAGTGTGCCTCAATGAATCTGTGTGTGTGTGTGTGTACATGTGTGTGTGAGAGAGAGAGGTAAGAACATGTGGGTCAGAGCCTCATGGCAAGGTGTAGTGGAAGAGAGAGAGAGAGCGGGGGAGGGGTGAAGAGAATTGATTATCAGAGCCTCCTGTCCTTCATGTCCGATGAATGGTGGAAGAGAGAGAGCAAGAGGAAGTGTTTCTGTCCTTTATAGTGAATTCTCTAGCAACTCCCTTTGAGGTCTGCTATTGTTTCTAGCCACTCCCTTTGAGGTCTGCTATTCTTGATTTAGCAGGGAGGGGCTGCAGACCATTCTCAACAGGCCCTGAGACTGACATCAACAGGGGGTCAGAGTTAAACTGCCCTATTACCTTTGGAGACTGAAATCACCAGAGTAACACAGCTGCATGAAATCCAAGGTCTGGGGAAAAAGCCATGACTCCTATGTCATGTATGCTGACAATGGTGTCCTAGGTTAGTGTGCCCTAGGGACTGCAAGGTGCCCCAGGATGACATGCATGACCTGTGCGGAACAGAGACAGATGTAGCCCTAACACTAGATAGAGCACTCAGGAAAGGCAATAAACAGGTGAGTGAAGGAGGGAGAGGTGGGAGCTGCTGGACCTGCCATATCTGCGGGCATCCCATGTGCCTGCCAGTACTGATGACAAACATGGTGGGGCAGCTGTACCACAGCACAGGGTGTTGGCAATGTAAAGTACCAGAAAAAGAGCTGGTGGCAGACGATGGGAATACGTGTCTCCCAGTGGAGGCAGAGGTGGCAGGATAGTTACAATGATGGGTGGACAGAGGAGTGGTGGTGCCATGCAGATCAGGCACAGGCGAGGCAAGGCCATTTTGAAAGACTCCTTCTATCCAAGCAAGGACTGTTAATCATCCAGGAAGTCGGTCACAGCTTACCTCAGCAGCACAGGCATAAATAGCTCAACCAGAGCTCTGTGTTCCTCAGTCTTGAAGAACTAGAAAAGGGGACTGTTACTTCTGGAGAGAGATCTGCAATTGTGAGTATATACTTCTGGGAATTTTCTGAAAGGAATTCTTTCTATTAAAGCTATTAATCTGTGAACCCACTATTTTTTTGTTAAATCAGTCAGGGCCTAGTAGCAGCAGTTTAAGTTTAAATTTAAAACACAGAAGAGAACTTTCTGGTTACATTTCATACCCAGCAGAGAGCTCTAGTTTACATTTAATAGTCACTCAGGGCCTAGCATTAGCTAAGTACTTTTAGTTTAAATTTAAAACACAGAAGAGAGCTTTTTGGTTAAATTTAGAACCCAGCAGAGAGCTTGTAGTTTAAATTTCATAATAAGTTAGAGCCTAGCAGCAGCAAAGAGCTATAATTTAAATCAAATAAGAATATATATTAGCACAAAAGGCAAAACCGGGTCAGTACTCTTTGAGCAGCAAATAAAGTCTTCTAGAGACCTTTACAAAGAGGCCTTCTACCAGGGGGGCAAGAGACCTATGAAACCTTTTCAAATAGGTGTTAACACCAGGTGGCAGTTCAAAAGGCCATTTTGAAAGAATCCTTCTATCCAAGCAAGGACTGTTAATCATCCAGGAAGTTGGTCACAGCTTACCTCAGCAGCACAGGCATAAATAGCTCAACCAGAGCTCTGTGATCCTCAGTCTTGAAGGACTAGAAAAGGGGACTGTTACTTCTGGAGAGAGATCTGCAATTGTGAGTATATACTTCTGGGAATTTTCTGAAAGGAATTCTTTCTATTAAAGCTATTTAATCTGTGAACCCACTATTTTTTGTTAAATCAGTCAGGGCCTAGTAGCAGCAGTTTAAGTTTAAATTTAAAACACAGAAGAGAACTTTCTGGTTACATTTCATACCCAGCAGAGAGCTTGTAGTTTTAATTTAATAGTCACTCAGGGCCTAGCATTAGCTAAGTACTTTTAGTTTAAATTTAAAACACAGAAGAGAGCTTTTTGGTTAAATTTAGAACCCAGCAGAGAGCTTGTAGTTTAAATTTCATAATAAGTTAGAGCCTAGCAGCAGCAAAGAGCTATAATTTAAATCAAATAAGAATATCGCTTACCTCAGCAGCACAGGACAGAGTACTGTGTAGCAGCCCTCTTTTAATAAGTGGATGAGACAATGGTGCAGAGATGAGGGGTTTGGATTTGTTAGGAACCGTGGAACATTCTGGGGAAAGGAGGGGCTCTTCCGAAGGGATGGGCTTCACCTTAACCGGGATGGAACCAGGCTGCTGGCATTAACCTTTAAAAAGGAGATAGAGCAGCTTTTAAACTAGATAATAGGGGAAAGCCGACAGTCGCCCAAGAGCGGATGGTTCAGAAGAATGTATCCTTGAAGGATACTACCAAAAGCAGAGAGGTTCCAAAAAAGAGTAAAGTAGCCCAAATGCCCTCGAGTATGGAGCTGACAGAGCTTAAAGATCCCAAATTACCCATGTCTACCAATAGCCAAATTAATATAAATAAAATACAGTCTCTAAAATGCTTGTATGCAAATGCTAGAAGTCTAAAAAATAAGATGGGAGAATTAGAATATATAGCACTAAATGAGAGGTTAGATATGATTGGAATATCAGAGACATGGTGGAAGGAGGACAACCAATGGGCACTGTGATACCTGGGTACAAACTATATCGTAATGATAGAGCTGATCAAATTGGTGGAGGGGTTGCGCTCTATGTTAGAGAGGGCATTGAGTCAGAAAAGATTAAAGTTTTGCAGGAAACAAAATTTGCTGTAGAATCTCTATGGATTGAAATTCCATGTAAAAAGGGGAAGGCAGTGGGGGTGTACTATCGACCGCCTGGCCAGAATGAACAAATGGATGATGAAATGCTCAAAGAAATCAAGGAAGCCAACAAAAGTTACAGCGCGGTAATAATAATGGGTGATTTCAATTACCCCGGTATTGACTGGCTTTCCTAACCAGGGCTCTACAGATCAACAAACAGTAAGGATTTGAGGGTTTGTTTGTTTGTTTTTATTATATTACATTGCTAGCTCTCTGACTGGGAGCTCTTAAAAGGGATTTTTGTATATTTTTTAAAGCAAGGTTACTTTTCTTTTTGGTGCTTTAGGGGAACTTTCCTTGAGCACAGTAGGTTGCTGAACTCTAGTAACCTCCTCAGGTTTAGAAACTGCTAACACCTAATCAGGAGTTAGTGGGCCTGATTTCCTGAGTGCAGCTGAGGCCTGCATAAAAGGCTCCAGTGCCCTGCCCTGTTGAGGCTTTCCTAACCAGGGCTCTACAGATCAACAAACAGTAAGGATTTGAGGGTTTGTTTGTTTGTTTGTTTGTTTTTATTATATTACATTGCTAGCTTTCTGACTGGGAGCTCTTAAAAGGGTTTTTTGTATATTTTTAAAGCAAGGTTAATTTCTTTTTGGTGCTTTAGGGGAACTTTCCTTGAGCACAGTAGGTTGCTGAACTCTAGTAACCTCCTCAGGTTTGGAAACTGCTAACACCTAATCAGGAGTTAGTGGGCCTGATTTCCTGAGTGCAGCTGAGGCCTGCATAAAAGGCTCCAGTGCCCTGCCCTGTTGAGGCTTTCCTAACCAGGGCTCTACAGATCAACAAACAGTAAGGATTTGAGGGTTTGTTTGTTTGTTTTTATTATATTAGATTTCTAGCTCTCTGACTGGGAGCTCTTAAAAGGGTTTTTTGTATATTTTTAAAGCAAGGTTAATTTCTTTTTGGTGCTTTAGGGGAACTTTCCTTGAGCACAGTAGGTTGCTGAACTCTAGTAGTCTCCTCAGGTTTGGAAACTGCTAACGCCTAATCAGGAGTTAGTTCCCTCCCTACCCACCCCGACTCCCACCCACCCCTAGTGAGCAGTCTTGCTTTATAGGGCACCTCCCCATTTGACAAAGCACAGAGAATTGGACCAGCACATTTTGAATATAATTAAAGAGATTTAACTGCTTTTTCTCTGAAAGGACAGCTGGGAAACTGGCTGGTACTTGGTAGATCTCTCTCTTTTGCTTTAACAGATACCTAAGCTCCACGAACAGAACAATGGCTGGGAAAAATCGTATCGCTAAAGCTGTTGCCCCCGTTACAGCTTCTGCCTCGGTCCAGACAGAGGTCCTAATGCCAGTTGAAGGACCAGTTCCATGTCCAGGGTGCCTGCATGCTGAAGCTCTGAGGAAACAGTAGAGGAACTCAGAGAGGAGGTGGCGAGGCTGAGGAGCATTCAAGACAGTGAGAAGTACATTGATGAGATGCTTCTTGCAGCAACCAAGCTCTCCAGCACAGGAAAAGATGAGTGCCAACAGAATGTCGATGGTTGGACACAAGTCACCAGGGCCTGCAAAATCACCAATCCAACTTCTCCAGCCCTTGAATTGAAGAACCATTATGCAGCCCTGGAAGTGGAGGAGGTGAAAGCATCCCCGGAAAGGGAAGAATCAGAGTTCAAGTACCCCAAAGTTGCAGAATCAGTGACCACAAGGAAACGAAGGGTAGTGGTGGTTGGAGACTCTCTTCTGAGGGGTACTGAGGCGTCCATCTGCCGACCAGACTTGATGTCCAGAGAGGTATGCTGTCTGCCTGGTGCCAAAATCCAAGATGTTACGGAGAGTTTGCCAAGACTCATCAAGCCCACTGACTATTACCCAATGCTGCTAATCCATGTTGGAACAAATGGTACTGCCAGGTATACCTCGGAACGTATCAAAAGTGACTTCATGGCTCTGGGACAGAGGGTGAAGCAGTTAGGTGCACAGATGGTGTTCTCTTCAATCATCCCTGTTGAGGGTAAAGGCCAAGGCAGAGAGGCTCACATCCTGGAAATGAATGCATGGCTGCGTGGATGGTGTCATCGAGAGCGGGTGAAGCAGTTAGGTGCACAGATGGTGTTCTCTTCAATCATCCCTGTTGAGGGTAAAGGCCAAGGCAGAGAGGCTCACATCCTGGAAATGAATGCATGGCTGCGTGGATGGTGTCATCGAGAGCGTTTTGGTTTTCTAGACCATGGGATGCTGTTCCAAGGGTTGCAGAGCAGAGATGGCATCCATCTGTCCAAGAAAGGTCAACGCATCTTCTGTAGTAGACTGGCTAATCTACTGAAGAGGGCTTTAAACTAGATTCGTTGGGGATAGGTGAAGAAAGCCCCCAGGTAAGTGAAAGCCCCCAGGTAGGTGATACATTAAATACTTTTATGGAAATGGGTAACAGGGGTAACATATGGAAAGCAGTGTGTATAAATGCCCGTAGCATGGGAAATAAGATCCCTGATGTTGAAGCTTTGGTGGGAGTGGCTGACTTGGATTTAGTGGTAGTTACAGAAACATGGTTCACAGAAAACCATGACTGGGATGTAACTATACCTGGCTATACTTTATTCAGAAAGGACAGGGTAGGAAGAAGGGGAGGAGGAGTGGCACTATATGTAAAAACTACTATTAAAGCTTTGGAATTACAGAGCTTAAAAGGGAGAGGAGGCATTGTGGGTTAAACTAGAAAGAGGGAAAGAGAAATCTCTTTGCATTGGTGTGATATACAGACCTCCCTCACAAGAGGAAGAGGTGGACAGAGAGTTAATTGAAGACATACGCAGCATTGCTAGGAAAGGGGAAGTGCTACTGCTAGGAGATTTCAATATGCCAGATGTTGATTGGCACTTTCCTGCTGCAGTATCATCTAGGAGTAAGGAGATCCTGGATTCTCTACAGGGAGAACTATTCAGGCAATTGGTAACAGACCCCACACGTGAAGAGGCCCTACTGGATTGGTGCTTACCAATGGTGAAAGTGTTTCTGATGTTGTAGTGGGAGATCATTTTGCATCCAGTGATCACCAGATGGTGTGGTTCAGTATTAGGACTAGGGCTGTTAGAATCCATTCCAAGGTGAGGATCTTAGACTTTCGGAAGACTAACTTTGTGAAGATGGGCCAATACCTCAGGGAGTCGTTAGTGGGATGGGAACAGCTGGGGGATGTAGAAAAACAGTGGGCAAAACTGAAAGGGGGTATTTTAAGGGCAACCAACCTTTCTGTTAAAATGGTAAATAAAGGTAAAAGGAAAAGGAGACCGCTATGGTTTTCGAAGGAAGTAGCTGAAAAAGTGAAGAAAAAGAGGGAGGCCTTCATGAAATACAAGAGATCACAGAGAGAGGAAGACAGGCATCTGTATTTGGAAAAACTTAGAGAAGCTAGCAAAGTAGTCAAGAAGGCAAAGATTCAAAAGGAGGAGGAAATAGCCAATGCAATAAAATGGGGGGATAAGACATTTTTCAGATATATTAGTGAGAAGGGCAAAAGTGGTATTGTCAGACTCAAGGGTGCAGGGGGGGGGGAATATGTAGAAGCTGATAAGGATAAAGCGGAATTGCTTAACAAATATTTTTGTTCTGTGTTCACAGATGAAGAACCAGGAGCAGGACCTCAGAAAACACCCACAAATAGGAACAGAAGCGAGGGACATCTTGAACAATTTTCAGAAGACTGTGTTCGTGAGAAACTAGCTCAATTTAAATTAGACAAAGCGATGGGACCGGATGGGATACACCCTAGAATACTGAGGGAACTTGGGGATGTTCTAGCAACTCCACTGACTGACCTTTTCAATGCCTCGTTGGAGTCGGGAGTGGTGCCAAAGGACTGGAGAGAGGCTCATGTGGTGCCTTTACACAAAAGCGGAAGTAAGGATGTGGTTGAAAACTACAGGCCGGTTAGTTTAACTTCGGCGGTGAGTAAATTATTGGAAACACTGCTGAAAGAGAAAATAGTGAGGTTTCTGGAGTCCAGCGGATTACAGGATCCGAGGCAGCATGGATTCACCAGAGGCAGGTCTTGTCAGACAAATCTGATTGATTTCTTTGACTGAGTGACCAGGGAGTTGGACCGAGGGAGAGCTCTAGATGTGGTGTATTTAGATTTCAGTAAAGCCTTTGACACTGTTCCTCACAGGCAACTTATAAACAAACTGAGCAACCTAGGGATAGACCCTAAAGTTACTGCTTGGGTTAGAAATTGGTTGGGTGGGATGCGACAAAGAGTACAAGTAAATGGAGCTCACGCTGAGGAGAAGGATGTTACCAGTGGTGTGCCCCAGGAATCTGTCCTTGGTCCGATTCTTTTTAACATCTTTGTTAGTGATATAGCGGAAGGGCTTTCGGGTAAGGTTTGCCTCTTTGCAGATGATACCAAAATCTGCAATAGAGTAGACACCCAGGAAGGTGTAGATAACATGAGGAAGGATCTAGCTAAGCTTGAAGAATGGTCTAGAATTTGGCAGCTGGGATTTAATGTTAAAAATGTAAGGTCATGTCTTTGGGCTGCAGCAATCCAAGGGAGCAATACAGTATAGGAGGTGAAGTACTTTTGTCCACTAAAGAAGAGCGGGACCTAGGCGTGGTTGTGTCTGATGATCTTAAAGTAGTTAAACAGGTAGAAAAGGCGACGGCAAAAGCTAGAAGGATGCTTGGGTGCATACGGAGAGGAATGGCTAGCAGAAAAAAGGAGGTGATAAAGCCTCTGTATAAGTCTTTGGTGCGACCTCATTTGGAGTATAGTGTGCAATTCTGGAGACCGCATCTTCAAAAGGATGTGAACAGGATGGAGTCGGTGCAGAGGGTGGCTACTAAAATGATTAGTGGGCTTCATTATAAAGCATATGAAGACAGACTTAAGGATCTTAATATGTACACCTTAGAGGAAAGATGGGATAGAGGTGATATGATTGAAATGTTTAAATACCTCCGTGGCATAAATGTTCAAGGAGAGAGCCTCTTTCAATTGAAAGCAAGTTCTGCTACGAGGGGACATGGGATGAGGGTGGAGGGAGATAGATTCAGAAGTGATATGCGGAAATATTTCTTTACGGAAAGAGTAGTGGATCCATGGAATAGTCTCCCAGTGGAGGTGGTAGAGATGAGGACAGTAACTGAATTCAAAAAAGCATGGGACCAACACAGAGGATCTCTAAAGGTAAAAAGTGGACTGTTGTAGTTGTTGATATGGAAGGACAGACTAGATAGGCCATATGGTCTTTTTCTGTCATCATGTTTCTATGTTTCTATGGGTCAGTGTCATGGCAAGACATACTAGGGAGATAAAGTTTCTAGATGAAATAAATGACTGCTTCTTGGAGCAGCTGGTTCATGAACCGACCAGAGGGGAAGCCATATTAGACCTAGTCCTTAGTGGAACACCAGATCTAGTGCAAGAGATAAGGGTGTTGGGGCCACTTGGCAATAGTGATCATAGCATGATCGCCTTTGATTTAATTAGTGGAGGAGGGATAGTAAGGAAATCCACAGTATTACCTTTTAACTTTCGAAAGGGAGACTATGATAAAATGAGGAAAATAGATAAGAAAAAACTAAAAGGAGCAGTTGCAAAGGTTAAAGACTTACATCAAGCTTGGGTGTTGTTGAAAAATACTATCTTAGAAGCCCAGACTAGCTGCATTCCACGCTTTAAGAAAAGTGGAAGGAAGTCCAAAAAATTGCCAGCATGGTTTAAAGGTGAGGTCAGAGAGGCTGTTGTTCCCAAAAAAGCATCTTTCAGGAAATGGAAAAAAGAGCCAGACAACGAAACCTGAAAACAGCATAAGGCAGATCAAATGCAAGGCATTGATAAAGCAGGCAAAGGGTGAATTTGAGAAGAAGCTTGCTGCGGAAGCAAAAACGCGAAATAAAGATTTTTTCAAGTACATTTATAGTAAAAAACCTCTCAGAGAGTCAGTTACTCCATTAGATGATAGAGGAGTTAAAGGGGCACTAGGAGGCGACAAGGCGATAGCGGAGAGACTGAAAGAATTCTTTGCTTCGGTCTTTACTGAGGAAGATGTAGGGATGTTACCCATGACTGAAGTGGTATTTAAAGGTGCAGAAGAATTGAAGGAAATATCGATACATCGGGAAGATGTATTACAACTATTAGATAAACTGAAGAGTAGCAAATCACCTGGGCCGGATGGTATACATCCAAAGGTGTTGAAAGAACTGAAATATGAGATTGCAGACCTGCTATTAGTAATCTGTGAACTATAATTAAAATTATCTCTAATACCTGAAGAATGTAGGATCGTCAATGTAGCACCAATTTTTAAAAAGGGTTCCAGGGGTGATCTGGGAAACTACAGACCAGTGGGCCTCACGTCAGTGCCGGGAAAAATGGTAGAAACCATCATAAAGAATAAAATTACTCAGCATGTAGATAGTCATAGCCTAATGGGAGACAGCCAACGTGGCTTTAGACAAGGAAGATCTTGTCTTACTAATCTGTTATGTTTTTTTGAAAGTGTGAATAAAGAGGTGGACAAAGGTGAGTCGGTTGATATAGTGTATCTGGACTTTCAGAAAGCCTTTCACAAGGTCCCTCATCAGAGACATTTGGCAAAACTAGAGTCATGGGATAGGAGGCAGTGTACTACTGTGGATCAGGAACTGGTTAAAAGATAGAAAGCAGAGGGTTGGGCTAAATGGCCAATTTTCCCAATGGAGAAAGGTGAATAGTGGTGTACCCCAGGGATCTGTGCTGGGTCCGCTGCTTTTTGACATATTTATAAATGACCTGGAAAGTGGACAAGTGCAAAGTTATGCACTTAGGGAAGAACAACCCAAACTATGGTTACACAATGCAAGGTTCCACATTAGGAACCACCACCCAGGAAAAAGATTTAGGCGTCATTGTGGATAACATGTTAAAACCCTCAGCTCAGTGTGCAGCAGCAGCAGCCAAGAGAGCAAATAGAATGCTAGATATCATAAGGAAAGGAATGGAAAATAAAACAAAAGATATTATAATGCCTCTATACCGTTCCATGGTGAGACCGCACCTTGAATATGGTGTGCAATTCTGGTCGCTGTATCTTAAAAAGGATATAGCGTTATTAGAAAAGGTTCAGAGAAGAGCCACCAAAATGGTAAAGGGGATGGAAGTATACTCCTATAAAGAAAGGCTAAAAAGGTTAGGGCTCTTTAATCTGGAAAAGAGACGGCTGAGGGGAGATATGCTAGAAGTCTATAAATTAATGAACGAAGTGGAACGGGTAAACCAGGGGTCTCAAACTCAAATTGCTTTGAGGGCCGAATGAGGACTTGTAAAGTAACCCGGGGGCCGCATAAGACGCGGGGCCTCATTTGCATAAGGGGTCTCATTTGCATAAATATTTGCATAATGTTACCATGCACTAACTTTTAGTAAACATGCCTCTTTAATGAGTGCATGGATAAAGAAAGACTAAAAGATTTAGAAACAGGAAGACAATAATTAAACTGGGAACCCCAAAAGCCAAACTTGGAATGTACAACAACACTGTAGAAATAAAACTATAAATTAATTTCCTCTTGTACTAAACAAAGCGCAAACATTAATGATGCACATTTCCCAGAGCTGACATATTCCAGTTAATAAATTCAAAATAAAGAGATTTTTCTACCTTTTGTGCATTTTTTTTCAGTTGCAATTGTTCCAGCCACTTTCTTCTGGTTTCTTCATGTCTTCTGCTAACTCTCCATCGTCTGCTGTCCATTTGCCCTTTCTTCTCTCCTAGTTTTTTTTCCATTCTCTCTCTACATCTGCTTTAACATACTAATCTTTCTCCTTTTTCTCTTTCCTCATTCCTATTTCATCCACTCAAATTTTACCCCTCCATCCTCAATCCCCACTTACTCTCCCAATACCTGGCCAATTGTAGATTTGTCTTCTCTCCCAGACAAAATATTTTTCCCCTCTCCATTTCACTTTCCCAGCTCCATCCCATTCTAATCCTCCCCCAACATCATCTAGTTCCAGCCCCACCCAGCATACGCTCCCTTCTAGTCCCTGCATCAGCCCATTTCCAATCCTAGCCCCCCATCAGCCCATTTCCAATCCTAGCCCCCCATCAGCCCATTTCCAATCCTAGCTCCCTCCCCTCACAGCCCATTTCCATTCCAAGCCCCCTCCCCATCAGCCATTTGCAGTTCAAGCCCCCCTTCCAATCAGCCCACCTCCAGTCCTAACCCCCATCTGCCCATTTCCAGTCCTAGCCCCCACCATAGCCCATTACCAGTCATAACCCCCCCTGCCAATAGCCCACTTCCAGCCCTAACCCCCATTACCCCATTTCAGTCAGCCCCTCCATAGCTCATTACCAGTCCTAACTCCCCCCATCAGCCCACTTCCAGGCCTTCCTTACCCCACCTGCCCATTTCCAGTCCTAGCCCCCTCCATAGCCCATTTCATGTCTTACCCCCCCTGCCAATAGCCCTTTTACAGTCATAACCCCCCCCCCCGCCAATAGCCCATTTCCAGTCATAACCCCCCCTGCCAATAGCCCATTTCCAGTCATGACCCCCCCTGCCAATAGCCCATTTCCAGTCATAACCCCCCCCTTGCCAATAGCCCATTTCCAGTCCTACACCCCCCTGCCAATAGCCCATTTCCAGTCCTACCCCCCCCCCCTGCCAATAGCCCATTTCCAGTCCTACACCCCCCTGCCAATAGCCCATTTCCAGTCCTACCCCCCCCTGCCAATAGCCCATTTCCAGTCCTACACCCCCCCTGCCAATAGCCCATTTCCAGTCCTACCCCCCCCCTGCCAATAGCCCATTTCCAGTCATAACCCCCCCTGCCAATAGCCCATTTCCAGTCCTACACCCCCCTGCCAATAGCCCATTTCCAGTCATAACCCCCCCCCGCAAATAGCCCATTTCCAGTCATAACCCCCCCCTGCCAATAGCCCATTTCCAGTCCTACACGCCCCCTGCCAATAGCCCATTTCCAGTCCTACACCCCCCCCTGCCAATAGCCCACTTCCAGTCATAACCCCCCTTGCCAATAGCCCATTTCCAGTCCTACACCCCCCCTGCCAATAGCCCATTTCCAGTCCTACACCCCCCCTGCCAATAGCCCATTTCCAGTCCTACCCCCCCCCCCCCCGCCAATACCCCATTTCCAGTCCTCCACCCCCCCCCCTGCCAATAGCCCATTTCCCGGCCTACCCCCCCCCCTGCCAATCGCCCATTTCCAGTCCTACACACCCCCCCCCCCGCCAATAGCCCATTTCCAGTCCTACCCCCCCCCCCCCCGGGTAAATAAAAAAAACACCTGGCTTCTTCTGCTGCTGCTGCTGCTGCTGCTGCAGCAGAAAATCAGCTGTCCCGCGGCCCCTTCCTCTCTGCCCGGAGATCCCTCATTGTGCTTCATCAGCGTGTGCTTCTTAAGCCGCGAAGAGAGTATTTCCCTCTCGCGCGGCTTAAGCCTATTCACTTGTCAAGCCTCGCGAGAGGGGAATACTCTCTTCGCGGCTTGAAAAGCACACGCTGATGGAGCACAATGAAGGATCTCCGGGCAGAGAGGAAGGTACCGCAGCACAGCTGATTTTGCTGCTTGAGCAGCAGAAGCCCGTTTTAAAAAAAAAATTGACAGTCGATTCTGCCGCTGCCACGGCGGCAACGGCAGAAGCAAGGCTTTTTTTATTTCCCTCCGTCGCGGGCCGCACAACCTTCTCTCGCGGGCCGCATGCGGCCCGCGGGCCGCGTGTTTGAGACCCCTGGGGTAAACGTAGATCGATTGTTTATGTTATCAGAATATAGAAAGACTAGGGGACATGCAATGAAGCTACAGGGTAAACTATTTAAGACTAATAAAAGAAAATATTTTTTCACTCAACGTGTAATCAAACTCTGGAATTTGTTACCGGAGGATGTAGTAAAGGCTGTTAGTGTAGCTGGGTTTAAAAAAGGTTTGGACAACTTCCTGGAGGAAAGGTCCATAAACCATTATTAAGAAGGGACCCAGGATATCAATGCTTGACCCAGTACAAGCATTGCGGAACCTGTGTCTTTTGGGGAAACTGCTAGGTACATATGACCTAGATTGGCCACTGTTGGAAACAGGATACTGGGCTTGATGGACCTTGGTCAGACCCAGTATGGCATATCTTATGTTCTTATAAACATGAAGAGGTGCAATGCAGGAATGGGTATGACATGGGGTGGCAGCCTGCACTGGCAGACAGGACTCTACACAGCTGACAGACGCAGATAGACGGACCAAGGGAATGTTGGCAATTGTGGCGAGGGTATTATGGGCTGGAAGCACAGATCTGCAAAAATACGACCTCTACAGGCATGCACACTTTATGAGTAGGACAGGCATGAGAGGGGGTAACAATGAGGAACTGAACCCATGAACACTGCCAAGAATGGCATTGTATTAACCAGTAGGCTATACCTCCATGGTGCATGTCACAGTAATGTCTGGGTACATAAGGACTGCAGGTCACCGCACAAATTGTCTGCTCTGAGTGCCTGGATAGGGTAACCCTACCATACCCATGATGCAATACCCATGGCCCAGTGTGCAGCAGCGGCCAAGAGAGCAAATAGAATGCTAGGTATGATAAGGAAAGGAATGGAAAATAAAACAAAAGATATTATAATGCCTCTATATCGTTCCATGGTGAACACAATCTATTTACCAGGCCCAACCTAGCCAATAGTTGCTAGATCACCGACCTACCACCCCCAACCATCTTCCCCCCCCCCCATGTGGAAGGGCCATAATAGTGGCAGGCGGTGATGGGGGGGGACATGTGGATGTCCATGTATGCCCCCCCACCCCAGACCCCACACCCTAGGTACCCACCGACCTGCACAGTGGATGGCCTGGGACTGCACACCAACAGCATATGGGCACATCAGCATGGTGGAGGAGGGGGTGTTGTTGGTGGAGGGGGCCGTGACACCTGCCCACAGTGGACCAAAGCTGTGCCCTGTACCAGTGCATGGTGTGCAGTGCAGCAAAGGTCTGTCAGATGAACAGCAAAGGTAGCCCCAGGGACTGCTATGCTTCTGTGGCAACAGTGTGGTGTAGTACACACAGACAGTGTGTCTTGGAACAAAAGGTCACAGGTTCAGGTCCCAGCTGTGGTTCATGCAGACCATGTCCTTACATTTTACCCTAGGTTGCAGATATACAACATCGTCATGTGCACTCCCCAAAGCATTTGCCAACAGGAGCACAAACACCCACACCCACAGGCTCCACTATCCAAAGCCCCATGGATTGTCAGGTTGTTGGGCCCGGCATGAAGCAGCAGTTTCCAGCAAAGCAGCACTACTAGCACCTGCATACCTTAGCAATGCTAGCACTGTGCCCAGGATCAGTGTGACGGGCAGGGCTGCCAACCACCTCTATCTTTGCACAATGCCAACATAGGAGTGGGAGTGTGCGTATGTCTATCCATTGTTTTGTGGCTGCCTACTTCTCAATGGGCCCACAATGCTTACACTGATTCAACATTAGCCTATCAATGTGCATAATGAGGAGCACGGTATTGTGGGTATGGCGTGGACAGGGCGGACTGGGCATCTGCACACAGTGTGGGGCAATGGCTGGGAGATTGTAGTGGGCGACCACCACCTGCATGGACAGGGTGGCCACAGCATGTCATGCTGGGAAGTCACTCTCACTCTGACTGAGCAGTGACCATGGCATGTCTAGGTTCCCACATAGTGCTGTTCAGTGCTTCTCTCCTGTAATATCTGTGTGGTCTCTGCTCTGGGGCCCAATCACTGAAATATCTGCTTGGTGTCTGTGGGTACCCTATAAAGCGCCTTCTGAGGCACCTTATGGTTACAGTCCATATAGGGTGTTTTGCTGGCAGCACTAATGTACATTAAAAAAAAGACAATGCTTTGGACAGTCCTATCAAAGAACATTATAGGGGACATTATAGGGTGCTGTGGCGGACAGTGCACTTTATAATCCACCCTATGGGGTGCCTTATAGGGTGCCTTATGCGGCACCTTAGGTTAAGGCACGTGAGGGTGTGTTTGCTGGCAGCAATAAATAAAATGTCTCAGGAAACAATACTTACATGTCACAGCTGATGCCTCAGCCAGCTTTATGCATTAGGCACACTGGGGGATCAAACTCATGACCCCCGTATCATCAGTGAGTGTATTAACCATTGTGCTACACTTCTGTTTCTATGTTTGGCTGTCTGTGCGCCTACTTAAGATTACCGCGCGGTAACGCGCTTAGCGGCGCTTCGCACGATCATGTGCGCAGCAGCGCGCGTTATCGCGCATACTCCCGTTTTGCTGCTTTAAGACTGAAACGCTCACTCCTTTTATGGCAGCCTGCACACTATCGCCAGGCGCACATTAAGACGGCTTAGTAAACATACCCCCAAGTCTCAGACAGACCCTAGCTGAACCACATCTTTAGAATGCAACCTTTGTCTGTCTCACTTAGAAGGAGGCACTCAAGCCAGGTTTCTATACTCTGCCAGTCCCTCACATGATCTGAGCTCGAGGGAATCCAAAGGCTACAGGGTCTGAGTTTCTGCACCAAAAGACTAGGCTTGCTGCAGAAGGAAAAGAATTCCAGGAAAGACAACCCAGATTTTGGGAGTTCCCATCCCTGAGAATGACTCTCAATCGCAGGAGACACAGCTGTAGCTGAACCCTCCAAAGAAGGAGAGGAGCCAGAAGCATGGTCACTGGAACTCAAGGCGGGGCTATTATTCTTACCCAAAGCATCTTCAGTCACCTCCTAGTTTGAGATGGAAAATGTGAAAACCAAATCCCCTCTGAGGAAGAAGGAAGACGGGCCCACCAATGATGTCAGAAGTTGCTATGCAAGATGAATTCAGTGATGAGGCTCTTCACTTGCCACAGGACAAATAACGCTTGCCAGAAGATGACAGAAAGAGTTAAGGCAAGGCAAACACTTGCACGCACTAAGGCAGCGTGTATATGCCCTTGGGGAGGAACGCACTTTGGAGCTGCTCAAGCATTTTCATTGGCTCTCTGTCTCCTCACATTTTCTGGTAGGGGAACACAAACCACTTGCCTGGACTGATCTAGCAGGACGACATGGAAGCTAATGTTTCTAAAGACCATCTCCCCTTGCTTTGTTTCCATTCATGTTCATGTGGCTGGGAGGAGGAGGAAGGAGTGTAGAGCTATATTGAGAGACAGTTGCCAAAACTCTTTGCCTTCAGCGTCTAGCTGTGTTTTGACAGTTTGCACTGCAGTCTCTCTGGGATGGTGTTCATTTCCAATGGTATACCCTTCAGCCCCCCTTACCAGAACGTAAAAAAAAAAAAAAAAGCAAAATCCAAAACAAACAGAAGAGAAATAAGACAAAAAGTGTCCCTCTGCAGCTGTTTCCAGTCATTTCTGACGCAGCCCCACTTCTTTTATTGCCAGTCCTGCTCAAGAAATCTGAACCACAGCCATATTGCAGCAGTCGCAAATCCCAGTCCTGCCTGCTCTCGTATTTCCAGTGAGTTGGCTTAGGCCCACATGGCAAAACTAAAACAAAAAAAAAAGGAGAGAAATAATGGAAATAATACAAAGTATAAAGAAAGACGTCCTTTCCTCTTGCTTCTCTCTGCTGCTGCTGCCCGCCTCAGTGTTAGCATTGCTCTCATGACTTGCCTCGCTGCTGCCCTTTGATCCTCCCCCTACTGATTTGGGTGGTTCGTGCCGTCCTTCTTGCTGCATGGCTCCGCAGCCAGTGTGCTTCTTTGTCTTTTTTTGGGCCACTTCTCATCCTCCTCCTGCTTTGCACCTTTATGGGTGCTTTTGCCTTGTTATTATATTGCCACCCACTTCGGCATGCATTTCCTAAGTCCGGGAGTCCAGGAGAAACTACCAGAAGGTTGGAGGAATACCACCAGCCTACCATTGTAAACAACCCTTGAGTTCTCTCTTCAAATTCTTTCAGATTTCCATTATCATACTTGTTTAGAGGTTCATGCAGGGGAGCTCAACTACTTCTATACCCTTGAATGAACACGCGTATTTCCTCTATCAGGAGGGAACAGCATCTGGCACTCATGGAGAAAGAGGACGCCTCTTCACCAGCCGAATAGCCAAATCAACTCTAGCTATCATGGGGTGACAGATTGCCCTCACATTCACCATCCTCTATTACTGCAGTTTTTCCTTCTACTGGTTATGTCTCCCCCCTCTCCCTGTGCGCTCCAACATTCCTTTGGCTCTGATCACTGCCTTATCCCACTGTCCACTACTTTTGGGTCATCAGACATGATCATCGAGCGCCGTGCCTAGCCCCGTGCGAGCGGTGCAGCCGCATAGGGCGCAAAAGATTAGGGGCGCATTTCTGGCTGCCAATTTTGGTTCCCCTCCATGCTGCCTGCTGTTGCCCTGCCGCCATCACTTTCTTTTTTCCTCAGCCACATTGACACTGACAGCAGTGGAGCAGACATAATTTCAGATTTAAAAAATTTAAAAAAAAAGTCTTTCCTCCTTGCTTGTATGAAGATCTGATTGCCTTCTGTTCCTTGAGAAGAGCAGTGCTCTCCAGAGCTCTCCCGCAAGGTGATTTTGGCTGAATTTGCTGCCAAATTGTGAGTTCTATTGGTCTGTCTCCCCATATTTATTTATCTCTTTGTCCTTCTTGGTGGGTTCCCTTACCTACTCCATTGTGTGTGCCCACAATTCAGGAACAGCCTACTGGCCAGAGACACTTAGGTCTCCCTGTGAAGCATCTCTCTCCCCTTCAATCTGTTCAAAACTCAGCTGAACGGCTTATCTTCCTCCAGTGTCACTATGCTTATGTCACCCCTTATCTGTGCCCTTCTCTGCCATTGCCAGCTCCAGGCTTCGTCTATTGCATCTCGCTGCTCCATATGCCTGGAGCAAACTACCTGAGTTGGTGCGTCAGGATCCTTTTCAAATCCAGGCTAAAATGCCACCTCTTTGACGCTGTTTTTGGATCCTGATGCTCCTCGCTCTCTTGTTCACTACTTAACGTGTATCTAACCATACTCTAATCTCCAGTTTTGTGATATTTTTTTATCTTCATCAGACTGTGAGCTCTGATGAGCAGGAACTATGGGGTATGTTTACTAAACCGTCTTAAAGTGTGCTCTGTGACATTATCACGCAATAAGGTACCTTATCGCGCGATAATGGCGCTTTTTTAGGCGCACAGGTACCTTATCGCGCGATAACGCATGCAGTGGCGTAAACGAGCGCTGAAGGCGGAGAAAGGCTCCCGGAGGGCGGAGGAAGTCTCCCCAGGGGTGGAGAGAAGGGGTCAATGGGTGGAGAGTGGGAGGGGAGAGTCTCCCCGCACACTAACGCTGTGAAATCCGAGGCTGAAAACTAATGCCAGTGAAACCCTGGCGTTAGAGCTGATTTAAAGGGAAGAGAAACCATTTCTGTCAGCAATATACAGCAAAACCAGGGAAACCTACAAAAAAGTGATAAGTGTGATACATGTGCACGGAACAAAAGTGCAAATAAACATTGAAAATGACCCCAAAAAAATATAAAAAAACATAACCAAGCTGGGCAATAGTGATATTAAAGGGAAACATCAAAAAACACTCCCAAGAAAGCTCCAAAAAAAAAGATATGAATTTTGGAAGGGTCTACGCTCCGTCCCCATACAAGGCGAATGATCCCACAGTGAAATAGCGCTGATCAGGGTTTCCCTCTCCATTGGACAGGTTTTCTATAGCGTGCACATGTTCCACAACAGCAGGGCGGGCATGTTGGAATGGGCAACTGGACAGATGCTGGGAAAGGGGACACAGAGGGCTGCAGACGGCACATGCTGTGCTGCAGCTGGGGCACAGTGCGGACTAGGGTGATGCCTAGGTGGTCCATAGGAATGCTGAAACAGTACAGCAGCCAGACAGCAACTGATGAGGGCCCAGCATGGGCATGAGTGTGCTTCCCACAGTGTCACGGGGATAGTACCCAGTAGGTACCCCCAAGGGCACAGAACAGTGGCAGGCGGTTCTGGGGGGAAGCGTGGACATCTATGCAGGCACCCCTACCCCAGAACCCGCACCATAGGCAGCCGCCTACCAGCACACTGGATGGCCTGAGACTGCGCTCCACCAGCACCACCAGCAGAAGGGCATGTTAGCAGGGTGGCAGAGAGGCACTGGTGGTGGAGGGGGCAGTGACAGCTGCCCAGAGCACACCATGGCCTAGCCCTGTGTAGGTGGGTGCCATGCACTGCAACAGAAAGGCCCTGTCTGATGAACAGGCATGGTATCCCCAGGGAATGTACTGTCTCTGTGGCAACACGGTGGTGCAGTGCACACAACCACTGTGTTCAGGAGCAGAAGGTCACAGGTTCAAGTCCTAGCTGTGGTTCCTGCCAACCCAGCCCCCATATTTTACCCACTACTAAAACGTGCTAATACAGACAGAACCTTTATTGCAGATGACATAAACATGCCCAAAACACCTACATTTTACCCTACAGAGCACAGACACCATAAACAGGTGCATTACCTAGAGCAGAGTCTCCGAAATGCAGTCCTGGAGGGCCAAACACCATTCATGTTCCATGCTGCCTCTAATAAAGATGCCTGTGCTGCATTTCTATGCACCGCCCCCATGGTATGCAGATGTATCTCATGCATATTCATGAGGGACAGCATGAAAACCCGAACAGTGTTTGGCCCACCAGGACTGGAGTTGGGAACCTCTGCCGTAAAGCAGCAGCCAACAGGGGCAGACACACCCACACCCACAGGCTCCATTAGCCAATGCCTCCTGGAGAGGCAGGACATTGGCCCCTGCGTGCATCTCCCAATACTAGCACTTGCATACCTTAGCAAAGCCACATAAACCTGGGAATACGGTTGCTATGATTACTGGCAGATAGCAATTCCTAAGTTAAGCACAATTTGCTGATTGAGCTGCATCATAGCAACCTTTCTGATGTCTGTGGAGTGTGCTTCATGTCTGCTGTCTGACAGTGTTTACCACCCTGGGGAGTGACCCCAACAGTATTGCATACCAGATCCATGTTTGCACTGTGCCCAGGACTGGTGTGGTGGCCAGGGCTGCCAAACACCTCTATAGTTGCACAATCCTGGCATAGGTGTGGGAGTGTGTGTCTGTCTATCCAGTGTGTGGTGGCTGCAAACACCCTCCACAGCCCACACTGCCAGCACTGTTGCCAGTATTGGCCTGCCAATGTGCATAATGAGGAGCAAGGTGCCATGGGTATAGCCTGGACAGGGTGGCCTGGCCAGGATGCATCTGCACAGGGCATAGGGCAATGGCTGGGACATTGTAGTGTCCGGCCACCACCTCCACAGACATGGTGGCCACAGCATGTTCTGCTGGGAGATCACTCTCACCCTGACTGAGCAGTGACCACGGCATGGCTAGGTTCCCCCATAGTGACATACAGTGTTTCTCTCATGTGATATTTGAGGGTTTTCTTTTGGGGCTCAATCACTGATTTCTGCTTGGTGTCTATGCTGACATCTCAGTTCTTGGTGCATGCATCTCCACCAGGCGCATGCACTATGGACTAGCTAGCAGAGTGTCTGCAGCTGGTATGTGTCATGCTGGAACACCTTGCAGGGTGCAGCAGCTGGAGGCTTGCTGCAGGAGAATATCAGATAGTGGTGGGGTGCAGCTGCGCATTTACGGGTCTAGTGTCTGTCTGCTATTGCTTTATGGATGTGTACATAGCTGCATTAACTATCCTGTAGGGTGTCTGTTACCCAACAGGACTGGGGTTGATGGTCCCCTCTACTGCCACCATTGCTAGGAAGTAGAATGTGGATCTGTTGGTGGGAGATCCTCAGCCCCAGAGGGTGGGTTGGGTGGTGGTACATAATTCTCCTATGGGTCCATAAGGGCTAAACCCAACGGAGAAATACAGATGTAGCCAAGGTGTGTCTGCAGGAACTACCTATCTCACACACTAGCGCTGCTGGGGTCCTGCAGCCTGGCCTATTTCTGCCATGGAAGGTGCCGTGGACCTGGTGCTGGGTGCCCCACCTCACCCTCAGGGTGAGCACAGTACCCGCACAATGTGACGGTGCATAGCTACTCTGTGCCAGTAACACACACGGTCAGTTCCCCCTACCAGGCCGAGGTGCTGTGGGGGTGCATACCCCATCTTGTGATCATCTGTAGACTGCTGATTTGCATGTGCAGTGCATCATGGGTACGGGTGGGTTAACCCTATCCTGGTGACCACAGCAGACTGTTTGTGTGGTGATGTGTAGTCCTTCTGCAGCCAGCAAGGGGTTTGTTTGCAGCTGTAGCCCACTGGTTACTTCACTGCCTGTGGAGCCAGAGGTCATGGGTTCAAACTCACAGTGGGGTTATTTAATGGGGCTGTCCAAAACATTGTCTCAGAGTACTGTAACCATAAGGTGCCTCAGAAGGCGCCTTATAGGGCGCCCTATAGGGTGCCCTATAAAGCGCCTTCTGAGGCACCTTATGGTTGCAGTCCGTATAAGGTGTCCTATGGAGCACCTTATAGGGTGCCCTAAAGGGGACATTATAGGGTGCTGTGGCGGGCAGTGCACTTTATAATGTTCCCTATGGAGTGCCTTATAGGGTGCCTTATGTGGCACCTTAGGTTACAGCATGTGATGGTGTGTTTGCTGGCAGCAATAATTAAAATACAAATAAAATGCCTCAGCAAACAATACTTACATGTCAAAGCTGATGCCTCAGCCAGCCTTATGCTTTAGGCACACTGGGGGATCAAACTCATGACCCTTGTATCATCAGTCAGTGTCTTAACCATTGTGCTACTCCTCTGTTTCTATGCTTGCATGTCTGCCCGCCTACTTAAGATTACCGCGCGGTAATGTGCTTAGCGGCGTTTTGCCCGATAATGTGTGCGGCAGCGCACGTTATCGCACAATAATCCCGTTTTGCTACTTTAAGACTGAAACGCCCTCTCCTTTTATGGCATCCTGCACACTATCGCCGGGCGCACGTTAAGACGGTTTAGTAAACATGCCCCTATGTCTTGCATCTATATATACAGCACTGCGTACACCTTGTAGCACTATACAAATGATTATTATTAGTAGCAGTAGCAATAGTGGTAGCATTCTGCATTAACCAGTGCAAGATATGCGATTCATAGAATCACTATACTAGACACATGTTGTATTTCCCTCATCACGGTATAGCAGTGTGTTTCTGCTCTCGTGCATGTTTTATAAATCATAAAATGTTTTAGAAATATAGGGCCCAATATTTCAAAGCCTTTATCCACTTAGCAGTACCTGCTAACCGGATAAATGTTGCTAAACCAAACATTCAGCGGCACTATGCAGACCATTACAAGCCACCAAGGCAGAGACACAATTTATGCAGATTAGCAGCGACTTTCAGCACCGCAGTCTGCAGAACTTAGAAGAGGTTTAAAAAGCTGATGATCAGGTAGCTGAAAACCACTGCTCTCTGGACAAGGGTGGCACTATTTGTATAATCAAATAGTGCTACTGAATATCTGATCAGACATAAAAAGGCACGCCTGACCATTACCCAAACCCACCTTGAGAAGCCACAATCCTTCTGGGAAAATGATCTGACGAAACCAAACTTGAGCTCTTTGGCAATGCAGACCAGTGATACATTTTCAGGCAAAGAAATTAAGCTTATAAGGTAAAAAAACACCCTTTCCACAGTTAAATATGGTGGAGGTTCCATAATGTTGTGGGGCTATTTTGCTGCCTTAGAAAGAGGAGGCCTGGAACTTATTAAAGGAATCATGAAGTCAGAGGACTACCAAGGTATTTTGGAGTGAAATGTGTTACCTAGGGTCAAAAAGCTAGCTCTGGGTCGAAGTTCATGTGTCCTTCAGCAAGACAGTGACCCAAAACATGCATTCAAAAGTACAAAAGAATGGTTTAAAAGGAACAAATTAACTGTTTTTAAACAGGCCAGCAATGAGTCCTGATCTCAATCCAATTGAGAACCTTTGGAAAGAGCTGAAATCTGCCATTGGTAAAAGGAATCCTGGAAACATTCATGAGCTGGAACAAATTGTAGTTGAAGAGTGGGAGAAACTACCAGCAGACAGATGTACAAAATGTATAGATGGCTATAAGAAACGTTTGGAGGCTGTCATCACTGCCAAGGGTTGTGCAACCAAATATTAGTGAAGGGTGCCATTAATCCCATCCAGGTCATATTTTGTTATTTTCTCAGAAATTACTATGTCTAAGTTGCACAGACATCTTTTTTGTTGTATGCCTTTGAGCATACTATTAAAATATTATGATGACATACAGTTGGTATATTTCCAATTTTTCTCAAGATATTGTAGACAACATATTAAAATGCAAGGGTGCCAATAATGTTGACCACAACTGTATCTGAATTCCATAGCAACATAAATTAGCCTATTTTTGTTACATGCATAAGAACATAAGAAATGTCATACTGGGTTAGACCAAGGTCCAGCAAGCCCAGTATCCTGTTTCCAACAGTGGCCAATCCAAGTCACAAGTACCAGCAGGTTCCCAAAAGGCACACAGGTTCCACAATGCTTGTCCCGTGGCAAGCAGTGGATTTCCTGGGTCCTCTTTAATAATGATTTATGCACCTTTCCTCCAGGAACTTGTAAAAACCTTTTTTAAACCCAGCTACACTAACAGCTTTTACTATATCCTCCAGTAACGAATTCCAGAGTTTGATTACGTGCTGAGTGAAAAAATATTTTCTCTTATTAGTCTTAAATGGGTTACATTGTAGCTTCATTGTGAATCCTCTAGTCCAGAGGTTCCCAACTCCAGTCCTGGAGGGCCAAACACCATTCAGGTTTTCAGGCTGTCCCCAATAAATATGCATGAGATGCATTTGCATGCACTGCCCCCATTGTATTCAAATGCATCTCATGCATATTCATTAGGGACAGCCTGAAAACCTGAATGGTGTTTGGCCCTCCAGGACTGGAGCTGAGAACCTCTGCTCTAGTCTATCTATGTTTTGATGGAGTAAACCGCTAATCTACGTTTACCCATTCTACTTCATTCGTTAATTTATAGACCTCTATCATATCTCCCTTCAGCCATGTTTTTTTCCAAGTTGAAGAGCCCTAACCTTTTAAGCCTTTCCTCATAGGGGTATCCTTCCATCCCTTTACCATTTTGGTGGCTCTTCTCTGTACTTTTTCTAATTCTGCTAGATCATGTAAAGTTTGTGAAATAATCATAGATGTGGCTGCTTTTTCTTCTGAGCTGGAAATCCTAATGGGGACAGTTGGTTGTATAGGGATGGGGCAGGGCAGGGGCGTAATGAGGTAGGCACACGGGCATGAGAAGTGTCAGGTTTTTCTCTGTTCATAAGGTTGACAACCCCGTTTACAGTACATCTTGAAAAAGCAGCCTTTGATCATATGAGAAGTATCCTCTGGCAAGCAAGCTACAAAAGAAAGAAAATTAGAAACGTATTATCCCTACCCTTTGCGAGCACGGAGATTGTTCTTTGGATGAAGGGGCAAAGTGAAAGCTTCTGGAACCAGAGGATCAGCTGAGGCCCATTTCCTCACACTTCTAGGTTTATAAACCTATGATGCAAATAAGTTTCCAGTTAAATGTAAAAGACTATCAGTCATGGTAAGAAAAATAGATATGCATTCATTCCATGCCTTTTACAAGTCCGTGTTTGTTCACTGCAATTTGCCAGCTTAATAGATTGAAGGCATGCAGCGATTTATGGTTTTTCTAATCACAGTTTACCCCTGATGATTATTTTTAAGGAAATGGTTCCAAGGAATGCCAAAAACCTGAAAGAAAACATAATTCCCTTCAAAAGAAAGCATTTCTTATGCAAGTATAAACACAAGGCAAAAAGGAGTCAGAGTTGGTCCATTGTATAATCTTAGCTGTGTCTTATGAGGTACATCTATTTTTGTACTTAAAATCTGAGGAGGCAGAGCACCAGGCCAAAACACTATTAATGGACCACTTGAAATGAAGCTTGTATGGGGTTAAGGGTCACTCTTAAGAGGTAGCTCAACAAATGTCTAATTTTGTCAAACTAGAGAGAAGTAAAGAGGTGGCTTTTTCAAGAACAACCTTATGATTTTTGGTGCACATTTATGTATTTATTTTTTTAGTGCCATCAAGTCAGTGTTGACCCAGCAATCTCTGAGTTTTCTTGGCAATGTATCACTGGAAATAGATTGCCAGCCTTTTCTTCTGAGGCAATGGAGGGTAAAGTGACTTGCCCAAGGTCAGAAGGAGTGCCAGTGGGAATCAAACCCTTGAATGCCTGGGTATTAGGCAGTTGCTCCAACCACTAGGTTACTCCTCCACATTTATTATTATTATTATTTATTATTAGTGAGTTACATTTAAGTACAGTATTCATTTCCCTGTCCCCAAAGGGCTGACATAAAACATTATATAATTTTAGGCAGAGCTGATGCAAGGATATGAGGCACCCTCATCTCTTGCACTCCCTGCTCCTGCCCCTGACACAGTGGTGGGATCCGGCTGATTTGGCCCGCTTCACACAAACCGGTTCTTGCCATGGGCTGCGCCCCCAATGCCGTCAAACCACTTGCAGGCAGGGGGATCAGCCACTAAGCCACCAGGGAGCTTCTGCCCTGTGGTAACTGCCACTGGCCTGATCGTGCAGTACCGGCAACGCAAACATATGTCATGCTGCCGCCCGCTTGGTCTTGTCAGTGCCGGGATCCGATCCGAACCGGTTCTTGTTCGGATCAGATCCTGCCACTGCCCTGACCGCATTGCACCATTCTCTGGGACCTGCAGTGGTGGCAGTGGCTTTATATAGCCCTGTAGCATTTCTGCTCCTATACAAACCAAAGTCTGCATCAGAGGGGGTAAATGCACAAACAGCCCCACAGCACCAAAAGTTTAGGTAAACTGTGTTTGAAGCCATTGCCACCACTGTTGCAGGTCCTGGGCAATTGGCACTGTAGGCAGCCACCTAGTTTACCTTAGGGTTACATCTGCCCTGATTTCAGGTCACGTACGGCCCGACATTCAAAGGGGTTTATCCAGTTAGCAGGACCTGCTAACCAGTTAATTCCACTCAGATGGATATTTAGCAGAACTAATCAGACAGTGCTCCTGAATATCCCCTCGAAACGCCATGGCATTGTGTGGATAGAACTGGATTGGTCTGTAGGCAGAGCAAGGGCAGTCCCATCACTTATGTGGTTAGTAGGGATTTTCAGTCCTCTAACTGGATAAGTGTCTGCCTGACGTCAGTTCATTTCAATTGCTGTCCTAACTTCATGCGATTTGGCTATCCAGAGAGCAGATGAATATCACCGCTGTTCGAACAGCCACACTGGTCTGCACTGCAACCAGATATTCCGCACTGGAGAATATCCGGATTATAGCACTGAATATCTGGTTTCTGTTTTGCCCATGGTAGCCAGGTGCTATAAAACCACTGGCTGCTGCAGTCTGAAAATCGGCCCATATGAGGCATTGCGGTGTGGCTGTAAAGAACAATGGGAAACACAGCAGGGAACTAGCTGAGAGTCAACTTATGTACATTATGCAAAGATTTCAGTTATGATTTATTAAAATTTACTATACCGCCCTTCGGGTCAGCAGTTGTGATAAAAGCTGAAACATAAAGAGAGAGGAAAAAAAATCCAAGTTTTCAAATGAGATTTGAAAGAGGTGAAATAGCCCCCCCCCCCCCCCACAGGGAGAAGAGGAGGGGTAGCCTAGTGCTAAAAACAATGACGTCGGGGATCAAAACCCACTTGCCAATTCTTATGATCTTGAGCAAGTCACTTAATCTGTCATTACCTCAGGTAGAAACCTAGGTTGTAAGAACTTTTAGGCAACGGTCCCCAAAATAATGGATCAAGAATCACATTGGGAGTTTCTTAATGGTTTGAGCAGGGGGCTAAGAATGAGGACGTCCAGTTCAAATCCCACTGCTCCTCCCTGTGGCCTTGGGCAAATCACTTGACCTTCCATTGCCTCACGTACAAACTTCATGTAAGCCGTCTGGGAACATAACTCACCTTGGACCCTGAGAAAAGCATGGTCCAAATGCAAAGCCCGCCTCACTGAAAAGGCCAGGGAATATTGCCGTGGGGAGGGGAGGGGGGGGGGTCCCTCCGCTCTCCTCCTAAAAAACGTACCTCCTCCTACCTCTTGTCCTGCTGCCCAATGTGCTTGAAGCTCTGGGCCATAGTTTAGGGACCCTCTTCCTCTCCTCTCTCTGCTACCCTCCCTATTACATAGTCAAGCATCTCTCCCTCTCTTTCCTCCCTCACATATGGCTCAGAATCTCTCTTCCCCTTCCCCCCCCCCCCCATCTCTCCCTCTCTTTCCGCCCTCACCTATGGCTCAGAATCTCTCCTCCCCTTCCCCCCATCTCTCCCTCTCTTTCCGCCCTCACCTATGGCTCAGAATCTCTCCTCCCCTTCCCCCCATTTCTCCCTCTCTTTCCTCCCTCACCTATGGCTCAGAATCTCTCCTCCCCTTCCCCCCCATTTCCAGCATACCTCCCTCTCTCTTCCCTTCCTTCCCCCTCCAGTGGTCCTGCATCTCCCCATCTGTCTTCGCTCCCTCTCCCCTGTCGTCCTGCATCTCCTGTCTCTCTGCTTCTGCCCCTACCGCCTCTTGCCAGGCCTGCAGCAGTGAGTAAAGATATGTAACCTCACAAGCTCTGGTGCCTTCTCCCTGTCCCATCCCAACTTCTCTGACTTGCTTCCTGTTTCTGGCTGAGGTCAGGATGTGGCAAAGTGAAAGCACCTGAGAGCGTGAGGTAACATTTCTTCAGTCGCTGGTGCCATAGGTGTCAGAACAGGGTGGGCCACATGGTCTGGCCCCAGCAAACTGCATGGAGGATGCAGGATCCCCCTCCTATGAGCAGAAGAAAAGACTCCTTCTGCCTGCCTGCTGAAGACTGGATCCCTGCAGGCAGAACAGAAGGGAAAGGCCCCGATCGCAGCCTCCATGCAGGTTGTCTGCCCTCGGGGATTTGATCTCCTGTGGGCAGAAGAGAGGGGATTGGCCATAATTGCTGCAAAGACTCCTTCTGTCTGCCTGCAGGAGATCTGAGCAGATAGGAGTCTTTGCCATGATCCTTCTTCTGCCTGTGGGGATTGGGAAATCAGGAGGGGAAGACTGTGGGAGCTAAAGGCAGAGTCGAGGCAGAGCTTGGGGCCCCTCCCCCCAATCTTTTGGCCGTTCTGTCGCACCTGACTGGTGCTGCCATGGGCCTGACAAGGATATGGCACTAGCAGCAGCAGGAAGAGGGGAGATGCAGGTTCATAAGGTGGGGGGAGAGAGATGGAGAGATGTTGTACCATGGGGGAGGGGGGAGGGAAGGAAGAGAGATGGAGAGTTACTGGATATGGTGGTGGAAGGAGCTGCGGCTGTGGAGAAGGGAGGTTAAAATTTGAATGGTCCAGGACCCACATAGCATGGGGACCACAAAATGGTCTGGGAAAACAAGGCCATAATCTGGGGTCTCCTGTTTTTGGAAACAGGAAAATACCTACTGTACCTGAATGCAGCTCACCTTGAGCTGCCACTAAAAAAGCGTGAGCTAAATCCAAAAGAAAAAGAAGGGTGCAATTCCAAAAGATCAAGAAAAGGGAACATAAGGAGATTGAAGGATAACAGAGAACACAGTATCCATTCCAGGAAGGATCAAGAAGTAAGAGCTGTCAGCTGGAGCTTGATTCTGCTCTACCCGCAGCTTTCATTGACTGAGGTCGGTAGATCTGGTGCCCCTGAGAGTAAGCAGAACTATGAGCCCCTGCAGGCTGTGGGGTGAAACCAGAACTGAAGCAGCCTGTCCTGAACATCTGAAGCTAGTTAGCAACCCTGTCAAGCAGACAAAAAGCGATGCACACTCAGTTCTGTCATTTACACCGTGCACCTCTTGCACAAGCAATGCATGTTTCTCGTGCACCCATAACCTCTAAAATAAAGTGGCAAGGGTTATCACATCAGCTAATCGGGATAAGTCAAAAAGAGTTTAGTTGTAAGTGATACCAATCTTATTGGACTGAGGTATATACTTCAGACTAACTTTTAAGAGCTATCCTCCAGTCCTCAGCGCAGTGTGGCTATTTGCTAACCTTTATTTTAATCCTCTCAAACAAATGAAAAGGCATTGTTAAAACAGGGTATGCCTCTTCAAATAATCCTATCCATATAGTAATCTGCTTACTGTATTGGAGGGTTCGCTCCACTGAAGTACATCGGAAGGAAACAACCTGGGCAAAACCTTCCTGCCGCACACAGCAAGCGCTGGAACGGTCAGTCTCTCCACCATTCCGGCCACCATAGATGAAAAACGTTCAGAATCTGAAAAATGTACAGTCGGGGTGGCTGCAGGCCAGGACACCTCTCCAAAATACCCATCCTTTTACCCCTAATGATTTTCAATTAAGACGTGTCTTTTCTTCTTTTTTTAAATCTTTTGCAAACAAGTCAAAAGACTCAGACATATTTATCTTACTGATAAGGTCTCAAAGTGGGACCTGACCTCTGACTCTCCACTGCTCAGGGTGAGCTGAAAAGCAAAGGCCTGTCAGAGAAACTGCCACCTCCCAGCTGCTCCCTTCTGTTTGAACTCTAGAGTTAGTGATTTACTCTGTCTCTAATTAACTACCCCTTCCCCCATTCCTGCCCCTCTCACCAACCCATGAGATAAAAAGAACATTCTGATTTATTGATCCTTCAGTTCTGTGCTGCACTCCATTTGTTGGAAGTTCATGTTTGTCGAGTAAGTCTAGCTGTGTATTTTGTTTGGAAGAGCACAGCGAAAAATGACCCAAGTTCTGGTAACAGCAATTGCATCATAAATATACATTAATGGTTAGCAAAATGACATCCTCTTTAATTAATCTGCATCCCTGAAGGGAGGTAGAGTCTGGAAGAGAAAGAGCTGGAGCATCCACTCCCAAAGGAAGCAGCGAAGGGATACAGTGGTACACAGGCATCATAAACAGAGAAAGGGGGCCCAGATTCATGGACAGTAATGTTGGCACCTATTTTAAGCCTATGAAATAAAGACACATAGGTGCCTATTTGTCTACGAAATACTAAGACGACAGGGGCAGAAACTGTGCCTTGACCGAAACTGTGAACATTTAGAGCTGATCAGGAATGGGCGTTAAAGTACGCTGCTGAAGTGCACGAGGGTATTCATATTTTATAGACAATGGCAGTACTTTGCCCATACTAGGCCCCATGTCAGCTGCATAACAATTGCGTCTTCCTAGCACCATATACACCTTTACATATGTAGAGGCTGATTTCATATAGGGCGTGCAGAGAGGTACGTGCTTGAAACGTGCACGAGTCTCTATTATGACGGACTCATGCACTTACGCATGCACTTTGGGCGGTTGCTTTTCTGCAAGTGCACACGGAAGTCTCATTGTGCGGACATGCACTTGGGGTGTTCATAGGGCATAAGCAGGGGCTAAATCTACACGTGTTAAGTTCTAAAATACCATGACTAGATGCAGGCACATCCGTACGTCCCGATTCTATAAAATAAAGTCTATGTGTGCTTTATCTTATAGAATAGGCCCTAAAAAGGGCCAGCTCATCCACAGGCGGACTAGATGGCAGGCCATAGAAATATAGAAACACGACAGCAGAAAAATACCACATGACCTATCTCGTCTGCCTTTCCATACCAACTACTACAATAGTCCACTTTTTTCCTTTTGAGATCCTCTGTGTTTGTCCCATGCTTTTTTTGAATTCAGATACTGTCATCTCTACCACCTCCACTGGGAGACTATTCCACGCATCTACCATTCTTTCCGTAAAGAAATATTTCCACATATTACTCCTGAGTCTATCCCCTTTCACCCTGATCCTATGTCCCTTCAAAGCAGAGCTTCTTTTCAATTGAAAGAGGCTCTCCTCCTCTGCATTTATGCCACTGAGGTATTTAAAAGTCTCTATTAAATCTCCTCTATCCCACCTTTCCTCTAAACTATACATATTAAGATCCTTAAGTCTGTCCTCATATGCTTCATAATGAAGACCACTAACCATTTTAATAGGCACTCTCTGCACCAACTCCAACCTCTTTATATCCTTTTGAAGGTGTGGTCTCCAGAACTGTACACAATACTCCAAATGAGGTCGCACCAAAGACTTATACAGAGGCACTATCACCTCCTTTTTTCTGCTGGCCATTCCTCTCCCTATGCACCCAAACATCCTTCTAGCTTTCACTGTTGCCTTTTTGTAGCTGTTTAGCTACTTTAAGATCGTCAGACTCCATCATGCTTAGGACCCGCTCTTATCTTGTGGACAGAAGTACTTCACCTCCTACATTGTACCGCTCTCTTGGATTATTGCAGCCCAAATACATGACCCTTTTTTTTTATCATTAAATCTCAGCTGCCAAATTCTCGAGCATTTTTCAAGCTTAGCTAGATCTCTCCTCATATTATCTACCCCTTCTTAAGTGTTTACGCTATTGCAGATTTTGGTATCATCTGCAAAGAGGCAAACCTTCTGAAATATCACTAACAAAGATATTAAAAAGAATTGGACTGATCCCTGCAGCACACCACTGGTAACCTCCTTCTCCTCAGAGTGAGCTCCATTTACCTGTGCCTTTTGTTGCCTCCCACCCAACCAATTTCTAACTCAATCAGTAACTTTAGGGTCCATCCCTATGGTGCTCAGTTTATTTATAAGTCGCCTGTGCGGAAAGGTGTCAAAAATCCAAGTACACCACATCTAGGGCTCTCCCTTAGTCTGACTCCCTGGTCACCCAGTCAAAGAAATCAGATTTGCCTGACAAGACCTGCCTCTGGTGAATACATGCTACCGCTGATACTGTAATTCACTGGACTCCGGAAACCTCACTATTTTCTCTTTCAGCAATGTTTCCAATAATTTACTCACCACAGAGGTTAGACTAACTGGCCTGTAGTTTTCAACCACATCCTTACTTCCCCTTTTGTGTAAAGGGATCACATGTGCCTCTCTCCAGTCCTCTGGCACTACTCCTGGCTCCAAAGTGGCATTGAAAAAGTCAGTCAGTGCAGCTGCTAGAACGTCCCCAAGTTCCTTCTGTTTTCTTAGATGTACCCCATCTGGACCCATCACTTTGTCTACTTTAAGTTGAGCTAGTTCCTCACAAACACAGTCTTCTGAAAATTGTTTGAGATGCCCCTCACTTCTGTTCCTGCTTGTGGGTGTTTTCTGAGGTCCTGCTCCTGGCCCTTCATCTATGAACACAGAAGAGAAATATTTGTTAAGCAATTCCGCTTTATTCTCATCAGCTTCTACATATTCCTCCCCTTCACCCTTGAGTCTGACAATACCACTTTTGCCTTTCTTCTTCTCACTAACATATCTGAAAAATGTCTTAACTCTCCATTTTATTGCATTGGCTATTTCTTCTTTTTTTGTATCTGTGTTGGACTATGTCAATATTATTATCCAAGGCCTGCAAAAATACACACTCCAACCACTCCAATTGGCTATGAACAAAGCGGATTTGAACATGTCATATCCATCTGAATGCAGTTACACTGGCTCCCAATAGCAAGCCGTCTGATTTACAAAGCCATATTGATGATGTTTAAGATCCTACACGACATGTCTGTGGAATCCCTTCCCACAATTATACAACGTACCCCAAACAACAGAATGATGAGATCAAGCATGGAGAACACCCTGACGACCAAGAACCGTGCCTTTTCTTTATATGCACCTACTCTGTGGAACGCCCTCCCTGCTTCAATCCGAGCCATCTCCGACCATTTAACCTTCAGAAAAGCCATAAAGACTCACTTGTCCAGCTCTTCTACGACCACATTCCATAGATAGATAGGACATGTCCAATGCCTGTCACCCCACAGCTCAACCTCCCCTATGTAACTGTTATGATCTACTGACCAACTTGTAATTTAGTTCCCCCTGTTCTACCAAAGTTCCTCCTGACCTACCAAAGATGCTGTTCCTGGCAATGTTAATCACTTGCTCCAGTTTATGTAATACCTGTTTGATTGTTCATGTTCTATGTCAACCACGCTGATTCGGAAATAGTGCGGTATATAAAAGCAAATAAATAAAAAAATACTTTGCTACCTTCTCTAAGTTTTTCCAAATATAGATGCCTGGCAGGTGGCATGGTGGCTTTGTCTGAGGGGGTGTCAGAAATGACAGGTCATGTATGCCGAGGCACCTGGCTTGCCATGGGTACTAAACCAGAAGCACAAAGCTGCCACTGCCACCGGTCCCCCAGATGGAATTTGCATTGGGGGGTGGCAATGAAACTTGGCAGGGGGCAGTTGCCTGGTTTGGGGGGTGTGGCCCTCAGCAAGGGGGGGCAGCCCAGTATGAGGGGAGGGCTGTGACATGGCTGGGGCTCCTGCCCGGGGCAGCAGAAACCCTTGACCATGGCCCTAAATACATGTGGGATGGCACGATTTGCTTGCTTGCTTGTGAGATTATACAATTAGTGGGGAATTTTAGAAGATCTGTCCAAGTGCAATCTGGATGTTTAAGCCAGAATGTCTGAAGAAAATGCAGGCACGTCCAGGTGCCAACATGATTTCACAAATCTAGACGTGCCCGATAGAGACATCTGCAGGGGCGTCTACTTAGACATCCCCAGAACCGTATTTTAGAACCTGGATGTCTAGGATAGAATATGGTTAGAATACTGGGCTAGTAACAAGGCAGTGAATAGGGCTTCTAAAATAACTCCCTTGCCCTCATAATTCTGACAGTAATTTCATAAAAGCAGTTTTATGCATGTAAAAAGGCCGTTAGATGCAAAAGATCCTTTATAATATTACCTCCTAAAAATCCCAGCATTTCATTTGTTCAAAGTTCATGTTTGTCGAGTAAGTCTAGCTGTGTATTTTGTTTGGAAGCACACAGCGAAAAATGACCCAAGTTCTGGCAATAGTATTTGCATCATAAATATATATTAATGGCTAGCAAAATGACATCTTCTTTAATTAATCTGCATCCCTGGCAAATTATTCTGGCAAAACCAGAACTGATTCAGTCTGTCCCAGCTGAACTCAAGTCTTTTGGCAATTCTTAAATGTACAACACTTTGGCAACATAACCATTCCCAGGGGAGCAAAGGATTTGTTACTTTCAGAGTGGGACGATGACGTTTTGCAGTTTAAAGAGGTGGCGCAGCTTTGTACGTGCCTAGTGAAATGTATGTGTGAGAGCCAGATCTTGCTCTTTTAAGTTAGTTTCTTTTCCTATATTTGTGCTGTAATCACAAGTCAAAGACTTTTTGTAGTCAAATACGGGAGGAAAACTGGGTGTTGGATTAAGTAAGAAGATGACAAAAACCCGAGTTGAGTGAGGCACAATATTCTGCAGATGGTGAAACCTGTATGACAAGCAATTGGGAAATATCCTTAGCAGAGTATGACAGGAATAGCCGGGCAGACTGGATGGGCCATTTGCTCCTTATCTATTGCCATGTTAGGTTCTGAGGAAACATGGGAAAGTTCTTGTTTGGTGGATACTTCTTTGTTGGGGGATTGGATACCAGATGTCAGAGCTGATGTTGTGATAGAAGATGGGCAGATTTGTAGAGCAATTGATTTTTTCCTACTGTATTACTAAAGTTGAACTTCCAAGGATACAAATATCAGCAATATGCAAGGTTTAGGAACTGGATATGTGTAGGGTAATAGAACCATATCTGACAAAGCTCCTTCAAAGATGGCTCTGGGAAAACAATCTGAAAATACATTGGAGACAAGCTGTATAACTTCGATGAGTGGCACAATGTGGCATTTCATTTTACTGCGTGAGGTCACTCAGCAGACTCGCAGTCTGTGCTTTTCCTCAGAGGGAGAGGGAATGTACATACCTTCTTTTCCAGCTAACACTTTATCTTTTTGTCTGGAAAGGTAATTCAGAGGACACAGAGAACACTTATAATTAATGACCTTCTTCTTACAAATTGGCACTAGCAGTGTAGAGCAAATTCACAGATTTCCTGATATGGGTTCTTATCAGAAACCAGTTTTGCAGGAAGAAAAGCAAACCATTAAGAAATGAGTTTTCGTACAAATAACAAAAAAAAATAAGGAAGTCTTTTATTCATATGCTTCTGACATAATTTTTCTAATTCTCTATCTTGTACACATGACATAATCTTCTTGCCAAGAATTTAGAGCATGCACTACCACTGAGCATAAACATTCTTACCCTGAATTGCCCAACACCAGTCTGTTAGCACAAAGCTCCTAGGAACATAAGATACTGTATGCCATACTGGGTCAGACCAAGGTTTATCAAGCTGTTTCCAGCAGTGGCCAATCTACCTCAGAAGTACCTGGCAGTTTCCCAAAAAGATACACAGGTTCCACAGTGCTTGTACTGGGGTAAGAAGTGGATTTCCCGGGTCCTCTTTAATAATGGTTTATGGACCTTTCCTCCAGGAACTTGTCCAAACCTTTTTTAAACCCAGCTACACTAACAGCTTTTACTACATCCTCCGGTAACGAATTCCAGAGTTTTATAGCGCATTGAGTGAAAAAATATTAGTCTTAAACAGGTTACACTGTAGCTTCATTAAATATCCCCTAGTCTTTCTATTTCTTGATGGTGTAAACAGTCGATCTACATTTACCCATTCTACTCATAGTAACATAGTAAATGACAGCAGATAAAGACCAGTATGGTCCATCTAGTCTGCCCAGTAAGATGGCAAGAGTAGGTGCACCTGCCGCTCCGTGCAGGTCACCCCTCCCCATGTCTTTGTTTAGGGGTGAACCCACCGCTCTGTGTAGGACACCCCTGTACGTTGAGAAATTAGTGAAGTTTATTTTGATTTTATCCTGTTGCTGTAAAGGGATCCACTGTGTCTGTCCCATGCCATTTTGAATTCTGTCACTGTATTTACCCCCACTACTTCCACCGGGAGGGCATTCCAAGTATCCACCACCCGTTCCGTGATTTCATTAATTTATAGACCTCTATCATTTCTGTCCTCAGCTGTCTCTTTTCCAGTTTGAAGAGCCCTAACCATTTAAGCCTTTTCTCATAGGGGTATCCTTCCATCACTTTACCATTTTGATGTCTCTTCTCTGTACCTTTTCTAATTCCGCTTCTTAAGATATGGCAACCAGAACTGCACACAATATTCAAGGTGCAGTCGCACCATGGAATGATACAGAGGCATTATAAAATCCTTTGTTTTATTATCCATTCCTTTCCTTATGATTCCTAGGATTCTATTTGCCTTCTTGGCCACTGCTGCACACTGGGCGGAGGGTTTCAACATATTATCCACAATGACACCTAAATCTTTTTCTGGGTGATGATTCCTAATGTGGAACCTTGCATTGTGGAACCATAGGTGGGGTTGTTCTTTCCTAGGTGCATAACTTTGCACTTGTCCACATTAAATTTCATCTGCAATTTGAACGTCCAGTCTTCCAATTTATCAAGATCCTCTTGCAATTGTTCACAATCTTCTTGGGTCTTAACAACTTTGAATAATTTTGTGTCATCTGCAAATTTGATTAACTCCAGGTCATTTACGAACATGTTAAAAAGCATCGGACCTAGCACAGATCCCTGGGGTATGCAACTATTCAACTTTCTCCATTGGGAAAATTGGCCATTTAGCCCTACCCGCTGCTTTCTATCTTTTAACCAGTTCCTGATCCACAAGAGTACACTGCCTGATATCCCATGACTTTTAAATTTCGCCAAGAGTCTCTCATGAGGGATTTTGGTAGATGCACAACACAGGACTCCACAGCCAAGAGGTTTTAAAGAAAACATACTTTATTTGGCGACAAGCATCCAGACAATGGCTCTGGCCCTCCTTGGCACCTGTAGAGTTAAACCATCTGTTACCTTTGGCTTTCTCCAGCTGCAATGCCCTTAATTGCCCTCAGCAGGGCTACTCTGCTGAATAGCTGAACATTGCTCCAGCACAGATAGCACTTCGAAAACAAACAAAACTGGCTTCTCAAAGTTTCCTCCCTTTGAACAGCACAGCCCAGCAAAAAGTCTCCCCAACGGAGTAGAACTCCAGCAGCAAGGCTGAGCAGATAGTAATAAATTCAAATGCCTCCTACCGACACAGCAGGCTCTCTTTTACAGGTAAGTAGTCTTCAGCTATGCTCCAGAACTCCAGGCTTCTCTCTCTTTCTCCAGGTCTCCTGTTTCCTGGTTTAAACCTCTGGGACCTGGCCACACCCTCACCAGGCATTCTCCAGCCTATTCTCTTAAAGAGACAGGGGTTTAAGCTCTTACCAGAGCAATACCTCATCACTTCTGCCTTGGCTGGGGAGAGTCCCTGCAGGGGATGGGGAGTTTCCCATACACTCTTTCCCATACTCTCCCCCTCAGTTCAATCCTAGGTGATTGAGCATCCGGCATTCCCATGCTCTCTATGCCAGACAAGAAGTCTACGTTCTGGTGTGTCTTACCAGCCCTATCTTGGACCTCATACAGAAAGGGTTGGAAGCTGAGGAACCAGTGCATGATATGTCCATTGGTCTCTTTATTCCACGCCAACTACTTGAGTGGCTGGTGATCCGTAACCAACGTAAAATGACGGCCAAGCAGATAGCATTGGAAAGTCTCTAGAGCCTACTAGACTGCAAGGTCCTCCTTCTAAATGGTGGCATTAATTCCTTTTTCAGGGAAGTAATTTTTGGTTAATAAAAGCCACTGGATGCTCCTCACCCTCTATCTCCTGGGCTAAGATGGCCCCAAAACCGAGAGCTGAGGCATCTGTATGTACAACAAACGGCTGTGTGAAGTCTGGACTGACCAGGACTGGTTCAGAACACAAGGCTGTCTTCAATTTCCAGAACGTCCCTTCCAATTCTGCTGTCCAGTTGATCTTGTCCGGAGCTTTCTTCTGGAGGAGCCGGGTCAATGGTTCAGCTATTCCTGCCATGTTAGGAATGAATCAGCGGTAATAGCCAATCATTCCCAAAAAGGCCCGCACATGTTTCTTTGTCTTAGAAGCTGGCATCTAGGAAATAACCTTTATGGGCCCAATATTGAGATGAGTGCATCTTCGATGAGCTATGCGCCTCATCAACTCGTAGCCAACCCCTCCAACCTCTAACCTGGATATTCAGTGCCGCGAAGACAGCATTGAATATTCGGGCACCACCACACATGCCGGAAGCTGCCACAGCTAATCGGGCAGCTCCGGCACCTTAAAGATAGGTGAGGGTTTTTCCTCACCTATATTTCATTTAATTTTCATTTGATTTCCTTCCCCGATATTCGGGTGAAATATCACCTGCATAGTGGGGACATTTTTGCCCATTTGCAAGTTAAGCACTTTCTGCATCAAAAGGCTATCCGAGAGAGTTGGGAAGCAGCTACAGACGATAGGGAAGCGCTGTGGCTGGGATGGGAGAAAACTAGGGAGCTTATCACCCTTTTATATCGAGGCCTATGGGGGGGGCTCCCCTAAGACGTTCCCGCACCAATGTGAGTGGGAGAGGGAATTGGGGAGAGAGTTGGATGAACAGGAATGGAAGAGAGTGCATGTGAACATAGTCCGCCAGGCTTTATCAGTGGTGGTGCGGGAAACTTCCTACAAGCTACTTTATCGTTGGTACTATACACCGGTGAGGTTGCATAGGATGTTTCCAGCAGTATTGGATCGATGTTGGAGGCAATGTGGGGTGGAGGGGACTTTTATACATGTTTGGTGGGAGTGTCCAAAAGTTAATATTTACTGGAGGGAGGTGGGAGATCAGGTTTCGGGTATATTTGGTGTGGAAATGGGACTTGATATGGGGTTTTGTTTGTTGGGAATTTGGCCTGAAGTGTGTACTAGGAAAAGCGAGAGCCCCATACGGGCGTGCATTCAAGCTGCCCGAAGTGAAATTGCCAGAGCCTGGAAGCAGATTTGGTTACCAGGAATGGTGCAGTGGAAGAGTCGGCTGCGACGCATTGTCTTGATGGAACAACTAACAGCGCTGCGTCGTCAGAAGCAGAAGAGATTTAACAAACTATGGTCACCTTTGCTGGACTATTTAAAGCAGTGAGATGCCTTTGGGGGGGGGTAAGGGAGGGGGAGAGTGGTTGGGGGGGGGGGTATTACCAGTAAAGGGGATTAAAAATAACAAAAAAGGTTTGGCAATGAATGTTGACTGAAGTGTTTGAAATATGGTGTTTGTTCCAAACTTGAATAAAGATCAATAAAAAAAAAAGCCACAAACTCTTACCTGTACTTGAAATATATAGCCTCTGTTAGGAATGCCTCAACAGTACAGGGCTCTGAAGCCTTTTATGCAGGCCTCAGCATGTATTTTAAAGGATATCCATAGTGATTAGCCCTTCCTTTAATGAACATTTTAGTAGTCATTTTTTCTGACTGTTTTCAAGTTAATATGGTGAATGAATATTTAGTAAACAAATCTGTAATTATCAAATGTTTTCAAAGCCATTTCTAGTACTGTGTAGTCCATAGCAACTACAGACACTGCAATGCAATTCATGAAATATTTCTCTCTGGGGAAAAGATCTTTAGTTAATACACATTTTTTGCATTCTCCTATCCAGTTGGATATATCTTTTTCCATACTTGGCAAAAAATACTCCTGATTAATCATTGTTGAAGTAATTTTCCATAATGCCCTGCTTGATTGTGCTCGCTTTCCATAATTTATTTGTGGAATATTTTTGTAATGGTGAACTGATGTATGTCTCTAGCATCTCATAAATCTGTTATCTTTCTGTAGAGCACCACACTTTAATAAATAGCCTTTCACATCTTCAGACCTTTTCTAAAATCAGTATCAGTTTGATTTTATAACACAGCCACTATTATAGGTAAGTTGCGATCTATTTGCATTTTAACCAATACCTGTTTTGAAACAACCTTTTGCTCATCAGACTTTATTATGTGTATTTCAACTGGAACAAGAGTCTCTACTTTACTATTACTTTGACTGAAATAAGTTTTACATTTCTTCTGTTTTAAATCTGATGAAAGCCTTTTCTTCTTCATCCAACTGCTCAGACTCCAGCAACTCCCGAAGACCTGGATAAACAGTCAGCATTCATATTAAGTCTTGCCGGTTTGTGTATTGCTTCAAAATCTAACTCTGCTAATTGGGCTAACCAACATTATTCGATAGCTTGTACTTTTGTAATCTCCAGATATTTTAGAGGATTATTTTCCATTCTAACATGGAATTTCTTAGACAGTAGATAATCTCTGAACTTCTCATTTGTGGCCATTTGAGCACTAATAATTCCAATTTGAATATACTATAATTATGATCATTTCTTTCAGACTTTCTTAACCCACAGCTGGAATATACAATCACCGTCTCTTTTCTGCTTTACAATTGACTGAGAATTGTCCCTAAACCCTTATGACTGGCATTGGTCATTAGAATGAATAGAAAATCATACACTGGAAATGACAAGACTAGAGCTGATATTAATTTTTCCTTTAAAGTCTCAAACGCTTGTTGACAGTCCTAGCTCTTTGAAATGGAATCGGTTTGGCATTTATTTCCCACCAGTGCATGTACAGGTGAAGCCAGTTGTACAAAGCCTGAAACACATCTATGATAAAAGCTGGCAAAATTTACGAAGCTCCAAACTTCCTGTGGCAATTTTTCGGCATCTTCCGATTCCTTAAAGCTTATGTTTTCTCGGAATCTACGGAGACTCCTTTTGCAGAAGCAAACTATCCTAAGAATTTTGCTTCTTTACGAAATAATTTACATTTTGCTGGTTTTAGTTTAAGGCCACGCTCCCAAGATTAGTAAACTATCAAAACACTCTAAATTTTCAAAGGATTTTGAAAATACGAGTATATCCTTCCAGCATTATAACAAGAGCTGAAAGACATTCTCTTCCAGAATGATTTTGATAAGACAATGGAAACTTGCAGGGATATTAAACAATCTGAATGGCATCCTTGTCCGTTCAAATAGACCAAAGGGTATGGTCACAGCAGTTTTCTCAATATCCTCTGGCTTCATCCCCAGCTGAAAACGCCCTCACATCAAATCCAGGGAATGGACTACTTAATTTCCTGTAGTTGCAGCAGAATCTAAGAGTTCTTTTTACTAATGGGCACTAGGGTTTTACACCTAGCGTACCAATAGCACTGAAACCATGGCACACCTCCGGATTACCTCTCAGGAGCGTTGTTGGGATATTTTGGCTTAGGGATAGTTCTGCTCAGCTCTGCTTCTATGTCTACACTTTTGCTGGCCTGCAACGCACACAAGCATCCTGACGGCACAGAAATACAGCATGTGGGCTATAAGTGAAAGTATATGTTGTGAGGCCTGCTACAGTCTGGAAACCATGTTCTGGGCAGAAGTGCTCAGGATATGGGCCTACTACGAAATACAGGTCAAGCTAAAACTAATTAGTAGAAATACTTTCAGCCTTGAAGATTGCGTTTAGTGCCAAGAAAATAGCAGAACACAGGCCCGACACAGGAAGGTAGAGAACGACACGCTTGAAAGCACCAGATAAGCAAGAACCTTGAAGAAAAGCAGTTTCTGGCCCAAATAATCATGGGAGGCCCCCCCCCCCAAGTAGAAAGTTTGCAGACTGCAGAAAGCTGCACGTACTCTATAGAAAAAAACCTGCATATGACATCAGAAGCTATGCAGTACTTTCTAGAACTTTGTGACGGAGCAAAAATGTATATAAGGAGGCAGCTCTCTAGCTCGGGGGCAATCTGCTCTCTAACTCCAGTACAGAGAGTAGGTTGCCTGCCACACTTTCAGACAGAATCTTTTGCTATCTGCATTTGTGATTTGTTTGTTTTGTTACCCGAATAAAGAGCTTTTGCAGCTAAGCAGAAGTTGTCTGAGCAATTTGTTGGTGATTGATAATATTGGGGAAACTTTTGTAGGTGGACCCTGCCTACAGCGTGGAAAGCATTGTTCCGGCATTAATGTTCAGCCTTGTCCCACAGCATGTGCTGCATGAACACAGGTGCACCTAAGGACACCTATTGCAATAAAATGTGGTGTGAATGCAGCGCTAACTGTGCTTAGCTTACCACGCCCACTCTCTGCCCCCGCCCCGCCCACTCTCTGCCCCGCCCCGCCCACTCTTGCCCCTGCCCCGCCCACTCTTGCCCCTGCCCCGCCCACTCTCTGCCCCTGCCCCGCCCACTCTTGCCTCTAACATGGGTTGCATAGTTAGTGCAAGAATCATCCTGTGCTGTCATGATCCTGCGTTAGCTGGCAACACATGTCCCAGCACACCTTTAGCGTACGCCAGCTAGCGCTGGCTAATAAAAGATCCCTTAAATGTCCCATCCTTTTTCTTTATGACCACAGCTGGTGAAGCCCAGGGACTATTACTTCTCAAAATTCCCTGGCTAACTCACTTGAAGACATACTCTTTAAACTCATTGAAGCTATAAGGGGACCCTCGTCTGTAAGGCAACAAAATTGGTGGATGCTTAATGGTATTTATTGCATGTATTACTAAACCCATGTAGACAATATTCATGTTGCTTTTTAAGAACACTTTAATAACAACTCTTTTCGTTTTCTCTGCTGCACTAGAGCCAATACTTCCCTTTCCACTTTTACGACTGGAATTTCTTCTTCATACTCACTTGTTGCTATTTCTCCATCAGTCTTGTACATGTTAATACCAGTTGGAATTCTTATTATATCTGGACGTATAATCTGATCAGGTTTGGTCAAAGCTTCTATCTGAATTCTTGGTGGCATATGATGGTCTTGCTACCTGTTTGCAAGACTTTGACTGGAACTTTGTCTGCCTTTTGCAGTATTATTACTTTCTCTGGTAAACTAGCCATCACTAACACTGGTGACTTCCTTAATCCCTTCACATTTTGGCATTGCCCCTCTGATATTAAAAGGTGGAATCATTGGCTCCAGCCTCTGGGGGGGGGGGAGGGGGTTGGCCCCGATCACCAGGTTCATGCTGCTTATTCCACCTTCGAGGTGGAATAAACAGAACATTCCCCCTGACCCCATGGGACATACAGGGCCATGTCCTGAATAGTCCCTGTATGGCCTGCAGCCTCAGCCCACCCCTGCTTTGTCCAGACTCCACCCCTTCCTCCCCCCCCCCATTGTCTCTCCATGTACTGCTGCTCTAGCTGTGCAGGGAGGGCCTGAGGAGTTATAGGGGCAGGACAGCTTGTAGAGCTACATGTCCCACCAGTACATGCAGCCCCGCAAGTCACCTCTCTGAATTGGGCCCAAAGGCCTTAGCGAAATCTAAGTACACCGCATCTAGGTCTCTCTCTCAGTCAAACTCCCTGCTCACCAGACAAAGAAATCAATCAGATTTGTCTGACAAGACCTGCCTCTGGTAAACCCATGCTGCCTCAGATCCTGCAATCCATTGGACCCCAGAAACCTCACTATTTTCCCTTTTAGCAGCGTTTCCAATAATTTACTCATCACAGAGGTTAGACTAACCGGCCTGTAGTTTTCAACCTCATCCTTACTTTCACTTTTGTGCAAAGGGACCACATGTGTCTTTCTCCAGTCCTCTGGGACCACTCTCGACTTTAAAGAAGCATTGAAAAGGTCATTTAGTGAAGCTGCTAGAACATCCCCAAGTTCCCTCAGTATTCTTTGTGTATCCCATCCAGTCCCATCGCTTTGTCTATTTTTAGTTTGAGAACATAAGATATGCCATACTGGGTCAGACCAACGTCCATCAAGCCCAGTGTCCTGTTTCCAACAGTGGCCAATCTAGGTCATAAGTACCTAGCTAGTTCCTCACAAACATAGGGGTATGTTTACTAAACCGTCTTAATGTTACTGGCACTAGTTGCAACGTTAATGTGAAGAATGCCATATAAGGTAGTGGGCGTTCCGGCGGCAAGGTAGCAAGAATCTGTATCGCGTGATAGAGGGCGCCTTGGCTCATTAACGCACGGTAACCTTAAGTCCATGCCAGCGCTGTGCTAGAAGCTGTAGAGATGTAGCCCACTGGTTATGACAATGACTGTGGAGGCAGAGGTCATGCGTTCAATCCCACGGTGGTGTTATTTAATAATGATGTCTGAGGGATTTCCTTTTAATTTGAATCAGTGCTGCCAGCAAAAACACCCTCACAGTGCTGTAACCTAAGGTGCCTCATAAGGCGCCCTACAAGGTTCCCCATAGGGCACATTATAAAGTGCCCTGTCTGCCAAGGCACCTTATAATGTGCCCTATAGGGCACCTTATGAGGCACCTTAAGGTTATGGCACTGTGAGGGTGGTTTTGCTGGCAGCACTGATTCAAATTAAAAGGAAATCCCTCAGACAGCATTATTAAATAACCCTGTCCATGCAGGTGGTGGCCAGGCACTACAATGTCCCAGCCATTGCCCTATGCCCTGTGCAGATGCATCCTGCCCAGACTGCCGTGTCTGGGCCATACCCACAATACCTTGCTCCTCATTATGCACATTGGCAGGCTGACACTGGAAACAGTGCAAGCATGGGGGCTCAGTAAGGTGTAGGCAGCCACAAAACACTGGATAGTGTCGTGAAGTACAGGGTTCAGAACCAAGGGAGGCAGAGGATTCACTGCAAAGTGAAACCAGAACTGTCAGTGCTGAAACAAGCATGGAGGGTTGGCATGGAAACCCTAAACAAAGAACATCACAGAGTGTTAGGGAACGCCCATCCCCTGTGCTAGCTCCTGCCTCATCAGGGAAGTGGGAACACCTGGTGGGAGGTGTGGCTCAGCACAACGGAGAAAGAAACTTAGATAAAAAGCCTTTAGTTAAATATAGGACAGAAAAAGAGAAGGAGAAGGAGAAAGAGACGGACATAGTCTCAGATACGGAGACAGAAGGAAAAGGTAGCACAGCAAGCGTGGAGAAAGCTGAAAGAAGGAGAAAAACCAGAGAAAGATAGATACTCCGAGGGCAGCCAAGGTCTGTGGCTGAGAGAAGGGAAAAGGGAAAGAAATCCCAATTCCACTCGGAGGAACTTCTCAGAGGAAGAGAGCTGGGGAAGACATTCAAGTCCAGTTCCTAGGGAGCAGTGCTCAACTACAAAAAGCACTGGGGATTTTTACTATCCAAAAAGCAGAGACGTTTATTCTGGGAACCAGAAAAGACAACCACGCTGTGCTCCCAACAGACAGCCTGCAGGTAAAGCTTATTTCCCTGATACCAAGCTTTTATCAAAGGGGAGAGAAAAGTTTTACCAACCTTTTTGTAGCCAAGGGAGATTCCTGGGAGAAAGCAATTCTAAAGGCAGACACAGAATTCCCTGTAGCCAAACAGAAGAGGGAAACGTATATCCTTTTAATTACAGAGGGCTGTGTGCACAGGAAGCCAAACACCCAGACTCACAGAGCAGGTTGGGGGAAGGGAACCCTGTAATTGGAACGGAGAGGTTTGCGTGGCAGGCAGAAGAACCCTCTCTAAGAGACCATAAGGAAGAAGGTGATCTTATGCAGTGGGACCCTTATCAACCCCCTGAGTCCGAAGTGTTTATGGACTGCTCTTATATGGTGGCAGACAATGTGCAGTCCCTTTGTTAATAATACTGGATTTTGCTGAAGGAAGAAAAACAGCCAAAAGAAGTATTTTGGAGGGAAACTGTTTTATTCTTTTTGATTCCGTAACAGCTGAAGATAAGCATTATTTAAGTTGCCTATTTTTGTTCACATCAGGAGTATGGTTTCTCTTTGTAAATATATTCTTTGTTCATGGTCATCAACATCCAACCCCGGGAGGGGCAATAAATCCTAATTTAACCTGAACCACTCGTGCACAACTTGGACTCATTCTTACTACTGTAGGACTACATTACCCAGGAGGCCTTTCCAAACCTCCATTTAAAGTTCACAGTATAAGAAAACACAACTACCCACTTGCCTTGCCCACGCTAAATGCCTCTGGGAGGGTGAGTGGTGACATATCTGGCGTAGTTTTTCGGATGCTTGACCTTGAATGAAGGACACCAGAGGAAACTACGGCACCAGGACTCCTGCACAAGCAAGTGGGCTACCAGAAGGCTGCAAGAGAGATAAAGACAAGACACAGCTTCTTTTCCTGAAATGCAGACCTCTACACGAAGCCTCAGGTAATAGCACCTGGGCATAAGTGAGGGAGGATATCAGGAAAAGGGGGCGCTGTGGGGTTGAAAAAAAAAAAAAAAAAAAAAAACCTGAAAAGGGAGCCGCACTTGGGTTTTTTTTTCTGTCTCTTTCATTGCAGGTGCTGACACGAGATGGAGGCCCAGGACGTGATAGCGTGGATGCGAAAGCAATGGGACCTACAGATGGAACTTGCCAAGCACATCCAGGAGGAAAACGCTACACTCATGAGAGCAGCAAAAGCCGCTGCTGGACGCTGTGACAGCACTTCTAAGAGAACGCCGAGAACCACGGATGGAGAATCCTATGGTTATGCCAGGACCCCCAATGAACGCAAGTCATGCATTCTCTTTAGGACAATTAAGTCCCACTGATAACATTGACGATTTTATAGATGCGTTTGAGCGTATTGGGCAGGCGTTAAAATGGCCTGATAGTCAGTGGGCTACACGCTTTGCAGTTTCGCTGACAGGCGAAGCCCTGTCAGCCTACAAAGCCATGCCAGCCGCTCTTGCAGGCGACTATATGGAAATAAAAAGAGCGGTAAAAGACAGGTTAGGGCTGACAACCTCACATTATAGGAGGCTATTCAGGGAAGCCCGCCTGAGGCCTCAAGAAACTCCAAAGGCGTTACAACAACGTCTCAAAAATCTGGCTTGGAAATGGCTAAGTCCAGAAACTAAGACGATGGAAAATGTATTAGATACAGTTATTTTAGAACAATTTGTACAGGCTGTACCTAAAGAAATGAAGATGTACCTCACCTTGCAGGATTGCAAGACTACCGAGGAAGCAGCTAATTTGGCGGACCGGTTTCTGGAGGCCCAAATAGCTGACCCCTCGGAATACAGCATACTGCAAGCTGCAGGTTTGTGCGATGTTAAAAAGGGAAAAGTTCCCTATAGTGGAAAATATGCAATGACTACTGTGAATGTTAGAAATGGGAATGATGAGAGTGTTTTTGTGCCCAGAGCGAATGTGTTTACACCCAAGGGTAAATGTTATCTGTGTGGGAAAGTGGGGCATTTTAAAAGGGAATGCACCAAAAGAACTGTCCTGATGTCTGGGGTGGATGAACCAGTTCAGGGCAAATTTTTATTACATGCACAGGTGGAAGGGGTGGACACCTTGGCCCTGCTTGACTCGGGGGCCGACCAGAGTATGATTTCCCGCACACTCTGGGAGGCCATCGAGGGGCGCTGTTCGTCGCCCCCGAGTCAAGCAGAAAACCAGGTCAGAGTGAAGTGCATACACGGTACGTTTGCATTTTACCCTCGCCGAAATCTCTTGGTAACTGCACTAAAGTTCAAGCAAGTAATGCCCTTAGCTATACTTCCCGCACTACCCCAAGACCTTATTTTAGGCAGGGATTGGGTACCCTTTTATGAGGGACTAGTGGCAGGTTTGAACACCCGAACCGGCTTGGTCTCGACCAGATCACAAGCCAGGACCTCAGGGATGGGAGAGACATCAACTGGGGACAGGGGAGAACCTGGGGAAGGACTAGTGCCCCAAGAGGAGGAATTAGGGGAAGAAGAAGCAGATATTCTTCCTACCCATGAAGACCTAGTGAGTGAACCTTCTGCGCAAGGGAGGAAGGCCAAGGCAAAGAGACGCCATGAGAGGCAATCTAGGTCCCGAGGCAGAGCAGAGTTGGAGGCGGGCGCAAGCCTACCCTGGGTACCCGCCGAGTTAGTGAATAAATTTCCCTCCTTTCCTGCTGAGCAGCGGGCCGACCCGGCGCTCAAGAGAGCCTTCGAATGGGCCCAGCAGATTAGGCCCACATTACCTAGGTTCTTCATGGACAATGGCATCCTGTATAGGGAAAGTGTAGACCCTTACTCTGAGGCAGTAAGGAAGCAGCTTGTAGTGCCAACGACGTTCAAAGCCACGGTCTTGCGTCTCACGCACGACCACCCTATAGGAAGCCACAAAGGTATCCAGGGCACCCTGGACCAAATATTAGGTCGCTTTTACTGGCCCGGGGTGTTCAAGGAGACTAAGCAGTATTGCGAGTCGTGTGCTCCATGTCAAAGGGTATCAGCGTTAAGGCCAAAAGCTGTACCTTTGGTGCTTACTCCCACCATAGCCGTACCTATAAGCCGAATAGGCATAGATATGGTAGGCCCTATGACATGTACACCCAGGGGTTTTCAGTACCTACTCGTGATAGTCGACCATGCCACCCGGTTTCCCTGGGCTATTCCCCTAAGGAACACCTCTGCAAGGATTATAGCCCAGGAGCTGGTCAAACTATTCTGCATGGTAGGGTTCCCCAGAGAGGTACTTACAGACCAGGGCAGCAACTTTTTATCTAAGCATCTGTCCACCGTATGGGAGGCTTTTGGGATAAAACACATACGGACTTCGGCTTACCACCCCCAAACAAATGGTCTAGTAGAACGTACTAATCAGACCATTAAGCAGATGCTGAGGAGAGGGTTGAAAAAAGGGGAGATAGCAGAATGGGATACCTTGCTCCCATTCGTTCTATATGCATGCAGAGAACGCGTGCAATCTTCGCTAAAAGCCTCACCCTATGAGCTTATGTTTGGGAGATCCCCTAGAGGGATATTAGATATACTACATGAGCAATGGGTAGAACCAGACATTTCTGAAGTAGAAATACCTCAGTTCTTAAAGGGTCTGAGGCAACGTTTAGAAAGAACGGCAAAGGCCGCAATAGAAAATCTGCAAGCGAGTAAACAGAAGCAAAAGCAGTACTACGACAGGGGCAAACAGCCCCGGACATTAAATGTAGGGGATAAGGTAATTATCCAGGTGGCAAATCCAGGCCCAAAATTCGAAGCCCATTGGAGGGGACCGTGTACGGTCGTAGAGAAAGTAGGGCCAGTCTCATATAGGATAGAGAACGCAAAGGGTCGCAGGCAGGTGTATCACCTGAACCTTTTAAAACCCTGGAAAGAAAGAGTTGCCACCACCAGTATGGTGTACCTGGAACAGTACAGCAGATCCCACACTGGTATTACGTACTGTCCGGAAGGTGCGGCAGTACGTAATATTTTAAGGCGGGGGATATGTCATGAAGTACAGGGTTCAGAACCAAGGGAGGCAGAGGATTCACTGCAAAGTGAAACCAGAACTGTCAGTGCTGAAACAAGCATGGAGGGTTGGCATGGAAACCCTAAACAAAGAACGTCACAGAGTGTTAGGGAACGCCCATCCCCTGAGCTAGCTCCTGCCTCATCAGGGAAGTGGGAACACCTGGTGGGAGGTGTGGCTCAGCACAACGGAGAAAGAAACTTAGATAAAAAGCCTTTAGTTAAATATAGGACAGAAAAAGAGAAGGAGAAGGAGAAAGAGACGGACATAGTCTCAGATACGGAGACAGAAGGAAAAGGTAGCACAGCAAGCATGGAGAAAGCTGAAAGAAGGAGAAAACCAGAGAAAGATAGATACTCCGAGGGCAGCCAAGGTCTGTGGCTGAGAGAAGGGAAAAGGGAAAGAAATCCCAATTCCACTCGGAGGAACTTCTCAGAGGAAGAGAGCTGGGGAAGACATTCAAGTCCAGTTCCTAGGGAGCAGTGCTCAACTACAAAAAGCACTGGGGATTTTTACTATCCAAAAAGCAGAGACGTTTATTCTGGGAACCAGAAAAGACAACCACGCTGTGCTCCCAACAGACAGCCTGCAGGTAAAGCTTATTTCCCTGATACCAAGCTTTTATCAAAGGGGAGAGAAAAGTTTTACCAACCTTTTTGTAGCCAAGGGAGATTCCTGGGAGAAAGCAATTCTAAAGGCAGACACAGAATTCCCTGTAGCCAAACAGAAGAGGGAAACGTATATCCTTTTAATTACAGAGGGCTGTGTGCACAGGAAGCCAAACACCCAGACTCACAGAGCAGGTTGGGGGAAGGGAACCCTGTAATTGGAACGGAGAGGTTTGCGTGGCAGGCAGAAGAACCCTCTCTAAGAGACCATAAGGAAGAAGGTGATCTTATGCAGTGGGACCCTTATCAACCCCCTGAGTCCGAAGTGTTTATGGACTGCTCTTATATGGTGGCAGACAATGTGCAGTCCCTTTGTTAATAATACTGGATTTTGCTGAAGGAAGAAAAACAGCCAAAAGAAGTATTTTGGAGGGAAACTGTTTTATTCTTTTTGATTCCGTAACAGCTGAAGATAAGCATTATTTAAGTTGCCTATTTTTGTTCACATCAGGAGTATGGTTTCTTTGTAAATATATTCTTTGTTCATGGTCATCAACATCCAACCCCGGGAGGGGCAATAAATCCTAATTTAACCTGAACCACTCGTGCACAACTTGGACTCATTCTTACTACTGTAGGACTACATTACCCAGGAGGCCTTTCCAAACCTCCATTTAAAGTTCACAGTATAAGAAACACAACTACCCACTTGCCTTGCCCACGCTAAATGCCTCTGGGAGGGTGAGTGGTGACAATAGACATACACACACTCCCAAGCCTATTTCAGCATTGTGCAAAGATAGCGGTAATATCACGCGATAACGTTACTTATTGAGCGATAACGTCGCCGCTGCGACATTAGCGCTGTTTAGTAAACATACCCCATAGTCTTCTGAAAATCGTTCAAGATCCCCCTTCACTTCTGACCTATTTGTTGGTGTTTTCTGAGGTCCTGCTCCTGGTTCCTCATCTGTGAACACAGAACAGAAATATTTGTTAAGCAATTCTGCTTTATCCTCATCAGCTTCTACATATTCCTCCCCTGCACCCTTGAGTCTGACAATATCACTTTTGCACTTTCTTCTCTCACTAACATATCTGAAATATGTCTTACTACCCCATTTTATTGCATTGGCTATTTCTTCTTCTTTTTGTATCTTTGCTTTCCTGACTACTTTGCTAGCTTCTCTCTATATTTTTCCAAATATAGATAATTTCCTTCCTCTCTCTCTGATCTCTTGTATTTAATGAAGGCCACCCTCATTTTCTTCATCTTTTCAGCTACTCTTTTTCTTTCTACATTTATTTACCTGTCTAACAAAAAGCTTTGTTGCCCTTAAAATATCCCCTTTCAGTTTTGCCCATTGTTTTTCTACATTCCCCAGCTATTCCCATCCCTTTAATGACTCCTTGGGGTAATGTCCCATCTTGGCAAAGTTAGTTTTCCTAAAGTCTAAGACCTTCACTTTTGAATGGATTTTATGTTTATGTAGGCCATTTCACAAATCTGTAGGTATAAAGCTGTCAGTTAATTACAGATGCTGATATCTTTATTTAATTTTAATTTGGAAGGGGAAATAAACAACAGGGTATAAGGAGGATAACCCCCTTAATCCCTCCTCTAAAGGGCTGGCTGAAACAAGCACTTTTACAAAACCTGTATGTGCCAGGGAGCAGCTGTAAAACCCAACATGGACAATTTTTTTTACACACATTCATTCTCTGTATGACATGGGGAAAACATGTGTAGATTTTTGATTCACCCAGGCCATGCCCTAGACATGTGCCAACACACTCCCTTGCAATATTTATAGAATATGTACATCCTCATGTTCATTTAGCTCTTTCTGAAATTGCTATTTGCATTGGATACCCTTTCCACATGTAAATCCCCAATGTTATACATGGAAATTGCAAATAAGATTTCTAAAATAACTTCTTTAGCATATTAACATATGTAACTCCTTGAGGTATTTGTAGTTAAATAAAAACAAAAAGGAAAGTTAGCCCAAAAGGTGCATTGTTAGTCCAATAAAAAAGTATCACCTTATGTTCGTTCCTTTGATTGTTTTTATTTAACTACCATGAAAGTGGACTAAGATGTCACACTGTTATATGTAATAGAAAGCAAATAGAGTATGCAAGAAAGCTAAGAAATTGTAGTTGATATCTCACTAACATAAATACTGCCTTTATCACTTTTAAGATATGCTGATGTTTGGTTTGCATGTTGATTTTAAAGCAAACATTTTCTGCGCTGATAGTCCACATTGGCTTTTAATATTACAAAAGAACTGTATTTAGTTAGCAATCGGCTGATACTGCAATTATGCACTTTACCTACGCAACACTGCTGGGTCACCTTCACGGCCAGGTCTTTTGTGGACTTCATGGTTGTTTGCAACTCCATTTTTAGGATCAGAATAAGATAATTTGTTCATTGACCTTGAAAATGCAACAGATACTTGTTTTTGTTTTTTTTAATCTCCCTCCCCTTCCATTGTTTCCCCTTTTTTAATATCTCCTCTCTAGAAGGTCTGCCTTGGATGAATTGAATTTCCCTTGCTAGCAAAGCGCTAAAAGAGAAGTCTCCTTTTGACCATCCTCTCAGCTCTATTCTTGTGATGGCAGAGGTCAGCAGTATCATGGCAGCTAGTTTCCCTGATACCGTCATCTCCATAATGAACCCGAGTCCTATTAACCCCAGTGAACAGGATTCTTGAACACAGCTATGCAGTGAGACAGCTTGAGCCATGGGATTGGCTCCAGTCTTTGAAGTGCTTATAGTAGCAGTGTTTCCAGCCTAACCATGATGTCCTAAGATCGTTATGATCCAGTCCTGATTTTCTAACGTCCATCTCATTACATTTTGCAGGAAATAACGCAGCAGATTTCATCAGGGTGAGCGTAATGAAGCCAGAAGCAGATATTTCATGATGATAACATTTTGTGGGAATGCTTAAAGGCATCATATACAGGGCGGCCCAAAAAAAGTGAGAACATCTCGTAGCATATAGGTTATTTAAAAATTCAAAAAGACAGATGTAAACGATTGACAAATTTAAAAAAGAAAGATGGCGACCGTAAATTGTTGAAATAAAGACGTTATATAGCTAAAAAAGGTAAATAAGTAAACTATTTAAGCTTTTAATTTACGAGATGTTCTCGCTTTTTTTGGGCCACCCTGTATAATATAATAATAGTCCTTGCTTAACATGCACACACTCTGTTCTCAGTCAATGAAGGAAAGTGATTTTGGATTTAGATCCTGCCTTCATGTATGTTCCTGTCCCTAGCTGGCTTATATCTGAGGCAATGTAGGGTTAAGTGATTTGCTGAAGATCACAAGCGGCAGTGGGATTGAAACCTGACTTCTCTGGGATCTTAACCTACTGCTCTAACCATTACGCTACGCATACATTTCAAGTGCAAGGGTTTTTTGTTTTTTCACTATCATTCTTCTGAAATAAATAGTGCCTCCAACGCTCCCTGCCTTTCCTGTGCCTAACATTCAGATCCTTCTATTTTGATTGTCCTTCTTATCCAGGGTCTGCAAATGGCGGGCAAGAACTCTGTCCAGTGAATGGGTATCATCCTAGACAACCAGCTGACCTTCACTCCTGTTTAAATAATCATTGCTTGCCCTTAAGATAAGTTCTGTCTGCTCACTGTCTGGAATTATGAGAAATATACTCGTACATGTTCTTATCATGGATTGCCTGGATTATTATAACTCTTTGTACAAAGGTATGAAATGTTCTGCAACTCAGAGCTTACAGGTAATTCGACCGCATCATGGTGATGAAATTTTAAAAGGCCAGGGGTAAGCAAAGAGGATTCCTGTATAGTAGGGGTTCTCAACCCAGTCCTCAGGACACATCTAGCCAGTGAGGCTTTCAGGATAACCACAATGAATATGCATGAGATAGGTTTGCATTCTCTGCCTCCATTGTATGCATAGCTCTGTCTCCTGCATCTTCCTTGTGGTTATCCTGAAAACCTGACTGGCTAGGTGTGTCCCAAGGACTGGGTTGAGAACCCCTGATCTATAGGAAGCAAAGCACTCCTGCTCAAAGCAAAAGTAAAATGATTTTCAAACCTCAAAAGAGCATAGCATATCTAGCTGTCATGGAGTGGCATTACAACCCTAAACATCTTGCCGGGCAGACTGGATGGGCCATGCTGGTCTTTATCTGCTGTCATTTACTATGTCCAGGGCCGGCCCGTCCACCAGGCAGGATAGGCAGCTGCCTAGGGTGATGGACCTCTGTGGGTGGCATTGCACTTGTGGCAGGCCATGTGCTTCGGCACGCATGGCTCAGAAGCTGTCAGAGGGGGGTCAGAAGCAGCAGACCATGTGTACTTAAGCAGATGGCCTGCTACCATGCCAAGCCAAGCCCCCCTCCATTCCCCTCTGACGGAATCGGCGGCAGCTTGGAGAGGAGGGTGGCACAGTGTGGTTTTGCAGAGGGGGCAGTGGAATGGCCAGGGCTTCTGCCTGGGGCAGCAGCAATCCTTGGGCAGGTTCTGACTATGTCACTATGATACACCTCCACTAAAGGAACAACATAGGCCCCCCATTGCTACTTTTTAAAATGCTCATTATTGTCCACCATGCATCTGTTGTGGTATCTCTGCTTTTATTGATAACCTGCTTATTCCCTACTTTCCCTCACATTCACTTAGATCCTCTCAGAATAATCTTCTGGTAGTCCCAATTTTTACCAGAATTAAACTAAAATTGACTCATCTTGTCACCTTTTGCTTTTTGGTTTCCTCTCTTTGAAATGCAATGCCCCTTAGATTGAGACTGCAGACCTCTTACCCTTTTTTCACCGCTGAGGGGAGGTGTGCTGGTACCTGGATGTCACCCGCCTTGAGCTACTCCAGAGAAAGGAGTGCTTTATATCCAAAATCTCTTCCCTCCTAAAATTCTTGCACTGTAATATCTTGATTAGATGGTAGGTGCTATAAGAGCTCGTGGTGGGCTTTATTTTCCCTCTCAATGTGTTGGTGTATGAGTTTCTAGTATAGTCTAAATGCCTCTGTCAGCCTATTAATTTTAGATTTTATTGTAAACTGCTTTGGTGTCAGAGACAAAAGGTGGACTAGCAAATATTAGGCATGGTCACGACAAAGATTTTCAGGCTTGTTTTGGTTCATCAGAATATACCCATTCAGTTAATCTTCGGAAATCGAAACATTCCTTCATTCATCCAATTCATCCCCATTAAAGTCTATGGGGAAATCGTTTTTCAATGTAACAGTCAGATTTGCTATCTATTGTCAATCAAATCTGCTTGAAACTTGATAAAAGGCATCTCTAAAAGCATTAGAAGCCATCAAGGTATCACAAACCACCAGGGGATACCACAAGAGGAGCAAAGAGTACCTCCAGTGGCAGGATAAGTACCAGAAACCACTATCAGAGAGGCAAAACAGTACAAAGAGCACAATAAAGACCTCAGACAGGGTGACGAGGGCAAGGAGCATCGCAATTGGTGCAAGCACACCAAGGCACTTGGAGAGGAGTAAAATAGCAAAGAGACCAGCATAGCACCCAGATTGGCTGGAAGTCCATAAAACAGCAGAGAAGAGCCAATATAAGAGCAGAAGAGGTGGCACAAGCCGAGGCCACAGGAGTGAGGTGCATTCACTTGTCCTGGCACTAAGGACTTTGGTCCCAGCATTGGAACATTTAGCAGAGGAAGATCCCCCTGGGGTGCAAGAAGCAGTCATGAGTGCAATCTAGTCATTCTGTACAGTAATACAGGTTGGTGGATGTGAGGGCAATCTGTCACCTGATGATAGCTAGGGTTGATCAAGCCATTAATCTGGCAAGCTGGGTGCCCCATTCCTCCATCAGAGCTCTATGCTCATTCCTCCTAATAGAAATACTATTTTTTGCTCAAGTGTATAACAGTAGCAGGGCTTCCCTGCTAGAACCTACAAAGATGCACAGGAACAGAAATTTGAAAAGAACTCTGAAGCTCATCGATGGTAGTAGACGAGGGGGTATGTTTACTAAAGGGCGCTATTTGCGCTGCTGTCACGTTATCGGGTGATAAGGCAGGTTATTGTGCGATAATGGCACTTTACTGGGCGCAAAGGTACCTTAGCGCGCGATAACGCGTGCAGCGGCGCAAACAAGCGCTGAAGGCGGAGAAAGGCTCCCCAGGGGCGGAGAGAGAGGGTCAAAGGGGGGAGAGTGGGAGGGGAGAGGCTCCCTGCACACTAATGCTGTGGATTCCGGGGCTGAAAACTAACGCCAGTGAAACCCTGGCATTAGAGCAGATTTAAAGGGAAAAGAAACCATTTCCGTCAGCAATGTACAGCAAAAACAGGGAAACTCACAAAAAGTGATGTGTGATACATGTGCACGGAACAAAAGGGCAAGTAAACATTGAAAATGAACAGCAGAAAATGTAAAAAAAACATAACCAAGCTGGCCAATAGTGATATTAATGGGAAAAAACAAAAAACACTACCAAAAAACCTCCAAAATAAAGATATTAATTTTGGAAGGGTCTATGCTCTGTCCCCATACAAGGTGAATGATCCCACAGTGAATTAGCGCTAATCAGGGTTTTCCCTTTCCATTGGACAGGTTCCCTATGGCATGCACATGTTCCACAACAGCAGAGCGGGCATGTCAGAATGGGCAACTGGACAGATGCTGGAAAAGGGGACACAGAGGGCTGCAGGCGGCACATGCTGTGGTGCAGCTGGGCCACAGTGTGGACTAGGGTGATGCCTAGGTGGCTCATAGGAATGCTGAAACAGTAGAGCAGCCAGACAGCAACTGATGAGAGCCTAACATGGGCACGAGTGTGTTTCCCACAGAGTCACAGGGGATGGTACCCAACAGGTACCCCCAAGAGCGCAGAACATTGGCAGGCGGTGCTGGGGGGAAGCGTGGACAGCTATGCAGGCACCCCACCCCAGAACCCGCACCATAGGCAGCCGCCTACCCACACACTGGATGGCCTGAGACTGCGCACCACCAGCAGAAGGACATGTCAGCATGGTGGCAGAGGGGTACTGGTGGTGGAGGGGGCAGTGGCAGCTGCCCAGAGCAGACCATGGCCTAGCCCTGTGTAGGTGGGTGCCATGCACTGCAAGACAGGCCCTGTCTAACGAACAGTCATGGTATCCCCAGGGAATGCACTGTCTCTGTGGCAACGCAGTGGTACAGTGCACACAGCCAGTATGTTCAGGAGCAGAAGGTCACAGGTTCAAGTCCCAGCTGTGGTTCCTGCCAACCCAGTCCCCATGTTTTACCCACTACTAAAACGTGGTAATACAGACAGAATCTTTATTGCAGATAATGTAAACATCCCAAAACGCCTGCATTTTACCCTACAGAGCACAGTCACCATAAACATGTGCATTATCTAGAGCAGAGTCTCCCAAATGCAGTCCTGGAGGGCCAAACACCATTCAGGTTCCATGCTGCCTCTAATAAATATGGCTGTGCTGCATTTCTATGCACCACCCCCATGATATGCAGATGTATCTCATGCATATTCATTAGGGACAACATGAAAACCCGAACAGTGTTTGGCCCACCAGGACCAGAGTTCTAGGGCAGAGATTCCCAACTTCAGTCCTGGTGGGCCAAACACTGTTCGGGTTTTCATGCTGTCCCTAATGAATATGCATGAGATATATCTGCATACCATGGGGGCGGCACATAGAAATGCAGCACAGGCATATGTATTAGAGGCAGCATGGAACCTGAATGGTGTTTGGCCCTCCAGGACTGCATTTGTGAGACTCTGCTCTAGGTAATGTGCATGTTTATGGTGTCTGTGCTCTGTAGGGTAAAATATAGGCATTTGAGGCATGTTTATGTTATCTGCAATAAAGGTTCCGTCTTTATTACCACAGTTTAGTAGTGGGTATAATTTGGAAACTGGGTTGGCAGGAACCACAGCTGGGACTTGCACCTGTGACCTTCCGTGCCTGAAGACACTGGCTGTGTGTACTGCACCACACTGTTGCCACAAGGACAGTTCATTCCCTGGGGATACCATGACTGTTTGTCAGACAGAACCTGTCTTTTGCAGTGCACGGCACCCACCTAAACAGGGCTAGGCCATGGTCTGCTGTGGGCAGCAGCCACTGCCCCCTCCACCACCAGTACCCCTCCGCCACCATGCTGACATGCCCTTCTGCTGGTGGTGCTGGTGGTGCGCAGTATCAGGCCATCCAGTGTGCGGGTAGGCGGCTGCCTATGGTGCGGGTTCTGGGGTAGGGGTGCCTGCATAGATGTCCACGCTTCCCCCCAGCACCTTCTGCCAATGTTCTGTGCCCTTGGGGGTACCTGCTGGGTACTATCCCCTGTGACACTGTGGGAAACACACTTGTGCCGATGTTGGGCCCTCATCAGTTGCTGTCTGGCTGCTCTACTGTTTCAGCATTCCTATGGGCCACCTAGGCATCACCCTAGTCTGCACTGTGACCCAGCTGCACCACAGCATGTGCCGCCTGCAGCCCTCTGTATCCCCTTTTCCAGCATCTGTACAGTTGCCTGTTCCGACATGCCCACCCTGCTGTTGCAGAACATGTACACGCCATAGGAAACCTGTCCAGTAACAAGGGAAAACCCTGATCAGCGCTATTTCACTTATCACTTTTTGTAGGTTTCCCTGGCTTTGCTGTACATTGCTGACGGAAATGGTTTCTCTTCCCTTTAACTTTGCTCTAATGCCAGGATTTCACTGGCGTTAGTTTTCAGTGCCGGATTCCACAGCGTTAGTGTGCAAGGAGCCTCTCCCCTCCCACTCTCCACCCATTGACCCTCTCTCTCCGCCGCTGGGGAGCCTTCCTCCGCCCTCTGGGAACCTTTCTCCACCCTCAGCGCTCATTTGCGCCGCTGTACGCGTTATCGCGTGCTAAGGTACCTCTGTGCCCGATAAAGCACCATTATTGCGCGATAAGGTACCTTATCGCGCGATAATGTCGCAGCAGCTCAAATAGCGCCCTTTAGTAAACATACCCCTGTTTCTCATGAGGGACCTTGTCAAAGGCTTTCTGAAGATCCAGATATACTATATCAACTGACTCACCTTTATATACCTATTTATTCACACCTTCAAAAAAATATAACAGATTAGTAAGACAAGACTTTCCTTGGCTAAATCCATGTTGGATTTCTCCCATTAAACCATGACTATATACATGATCAGTAATTTTACTCTTTTTAATGGTTTCTACCAATTTGCCCGGTACTGAAGTCAGACTTACAGGGCTGTAGTTTCTTGGATAACCCCTGGAACCCTTTTTAAATATTGGCGTTACATTGGCCATTCTCCACTCTTCAGGTACCACAAATGATTTTAATGATAGTTCATAAATTACTAATATTAGGTCTGCAATCTCATATTTTAGTGCTTTCAATACCCTTGGAAATATACCATCCGGTCCAGGTGATTTTCTACACTTCAGTTTATGAAATAGTTGTAATATATCTTCCCAGTTTATCAATATTTCTTTCAGTTCTTCTGATACATCACCTTTATATACCATTTCAGGCACAGGCAAATTCTCTACAGTTTCTTCAGTAAAGACTGAAGCAAAGAATGCATTCAGTCTCTCCGCTATGGCCTTGTTTTCACTTAGCGCCTCTTTTACTCCTCTATCATCCAATGGTCCAACTGACTGTCTTACAGTTTTTTTGCTACGAATGTACTTGAAAAAGCTTTTAATTTGCATTTTTGCTTCCACGACAAGCTTTTTTTCAAAATCTCTCTTTGCCTGCCTTATCAATGCCTTGCATCTAACTTAGCAATACTTATGTTGTTTCCCGTTTTCGTCATTTGGCTCCTTTTTCCATTTCCTGAAAGATGCTTTTTTGGCCGCAACAGCCTCTCTGACCTCACCTTTAAACCATGCTGACAGTTTTTTGGCCTTCCTTCCACTTTTCTTAAAGTGTGGAATACATCTGTTCTGGGCTTCCAAGATAGTATTTTTAAACAATGCTCACGCTGTATGCAAATCTTTAGCCTTTGCACCTGATTCTTTTAGCCTTTTGTTAGCTATTTTCCTCTTTTTATCATAGTCTCCCTTTTGAAAGTTAAATGGGAGTACTGTGGATTTCCTTTCATCCTTCTTTCATTTATTAAATCAAATGTGATCATGCTATGATCATTATTGCCAAGTGGCCCCAACACCCTTATCTCTTGCACCAGATCTGCATGCCACTAAGGACTAGGTCCAAAATAGCTTCCCCTCTTGTTGTTTCATGAACCAGCTGCTCCAAGAAGCAGTCATTTATTTCATCTAGAAACTGTATCTCCCTAGCATGTCCTGTTAATGACACTGACCCAATCGATACCTGGATAATTGAAATCACCCATTATTACTGTGTTGTAACTTCTGTTGACTTCCCTGATTTCTTTCAGCATTTCATTATCCATCTGTTCATTCTGGCCAGGCGGTCAGTAGAACAACCCCACTGCCATTGCTGTGTGGACACAGAGGGGTGGCACATTCCAGGATGGTCTCCGATATCTGCTTTTCTCTGCATTGACATCATCCAGTGATTTGAGTGCTACAAATTTGTTGGATAGGGCAATTTGGAATTCTTGTCTGAGTGCCGGATCCCTCAGACAAGCCCAGTTCAGTTTCACTGGTGGAGGTGCCTTGTGCCTTGCCCATTGTAATCGCAGCTGTACCTTGTCATGGATGAGGTAGTGGTCGGATCCAAAGTTGGGCCCCCTCATTGCATGTACATCTTTGAGCGATGATCGGAATTGAGAGCTGATTAGGATGTAGTCCAGGATGGCTGAGACTTCGCCAGATGAGTTGCGCCATGTAAGCTGATGCTTGCGAGAGTGCTGAAAGTGACTGTTTCCCACTACCAGGTTGTTTGATGCAGCAAAGGACAGCAGGCGCAGTCCATTGTCATTGATCATGCCATGGCCAAAACTACCCAGTATTTCTTCCCATCCGGTCCTGTCCGCACTGGTATGAGCATTGAAATCTCCCATCAGAATGATCAACTTTGTCTGCGGGATCAAATTCAGAGCGTGTTGAAGCTGGTTGTAGAAGTTGTTCTTGGCTGCATCCGGGCTGGTCTGAGTTGGAACATAGATGGGCAGAATATGGTGCAAGAGGCTACTGTTCAAAGAATCAAATTTATGACACCAAAACAAAAACTTCACATCGCTGCGTGGAATGTGTGAACAGGACACCACATTGGACAAAAGGAAATCATCGCCATGGAATTGTTGAAGTGCAAAATCTTGATCGCCGTAGTATCCAAACTACATTTCACTGGATCTGAAACACTGACCATCCAACCGCCAACGATCGATGAAACAATGACACTATTCTACTTCTGTAGTGGAAAACGAGAAGATGGCATCGGCTTTATGGTGGACAGGTGGGCTGCCAGAAGTGTAATTGCCTTCCAACCAATATTGGATCGTCTGGCAGTTCTTACCATCGATGGCACAGTTAAGACCCATATAAATCTCTATTATTGTGTTGAGGATCTCAAAGCATGACATAATCTAAACTCTTTTCTACACATAAACTGCTAAACTGTTCATCTTATATAACTACCCTCATCTATAAGATCTTATCTGTTAGTCTGTTGCATACCATCTACAAGATCTTATCTAAAAATATATTGTATATTAATTAGTTCTTCCATCATACCATCTAGCTGAGGATAAAACCTCTATTTCAAAACTACAATTATATTATATGTATCATCCAGCATGTGACAAAGTTAAAGGTACTTTTACTGCTACCTCAACACCAAAGTTGAGATATTGTTAATACTATCAGCAATTGTCCTTACCATTCAGTTAATATAAAAGGTTACAGCTTAGAATCCTAGTTTCATTATTCGTATCATCCAGCATGGAGCAAGATTGAACGTGCCCCTGCCGCTGTTTGCATGATGAAGTGAGAGTTCTCTATCTCAACACACCCTGAATCTTACGTAAAGCTATCTACCAATGGTTAGAAACTGGCACGTGTAGCACTGTGTATTAGCTAATTAATTTCCTAATGAGATAGAGAGTTTCTATGTCGGTATATCATACTCCATTGGATTTGCTACCATTTAAGATGTTGAATAGATTTGTTTATTACCAAACCACACATAAGATTATTTAAGCGGCTAACCAAAACTACTCCACCTAATTCCTCAGCCCCAAACTGGATCATGAGTGGAGGAGTGGCCTAGTGGTTGGGGCAAGGTATTTCAGGCTGGAGGGTCAGGGGTTCAAATCCCACTAGAGGACAGCAACCTTGGGCTGGAAGGACTGGGGTTTCTAGTCCACAGATGCTCCTTGTGGTCTTGGGCAAGCCACTTAACCCTCCATAGCCCATGTTCCCTGTAAAATAGTTATCTCCAAGTTATAATGCCCTGTTCAATGTAATTTCAGTTTGTTCAATGTAAACTGCCTTGATATCATGAAAGGTGGTATATAAGAAATGTTAAATAAATAAATATCATGCAGGATAAAAACCTGATTCACACTTACTGACCTAATCGTCATCAGTTATCACTCTGCAGGTAAATGTGATGAATTGCTAGCAGACATTTTAATTCAATTAAATGAATGAAAGAACGAACTCTGATTCAGATAAACCCTCTTTCCATCCCTTAAAGTAACAATATAATGCATCCCACACTCTCCTCTAAAATAAAAATAGTCAATGGTCATATTTAGCCCATTAGGGTGTTCTGAATGTAATAGAAATTTATTTATTTATTTATTTATTTAACAGTATTTCTAAACCGCCTTATCTTAATAATCAAGGTGGTATCACAGCAAGCAATCAGGTAAAGTGTGTGTGTTGTACATGCAGTGAGGATAAAACTTAGTTGTGTGAGGGATGTGTTGGGTGCTTGATTTGTTTGAGCTATATACAGGGTGGGCTATTTACAGTGGTGCTAGAATCATATTTTATATATATTCAGTTGTTTGGGAGGATTGGAGTGCTGTTATCCATTCTCTTAGTTTATGTGATGTGACCATAGTGCTCTATGAACAGCATGGTTTTCAGTTGTTTTCTGAAGTCTTTGAGGTCTGGAGTTGCCCTTAGATCGTCCGGTAGATTTTGCTTATAATTGGCGCAAACAATTTTTTCTATCCCCTCGTCTAATTGAAGAGGGGATATGATTTATGGCTATCACTTTTAAAAAATGAAAAAGTGTGAGAATGTGTTAAACAGTGTGGAACCAATGGTGCTGTTTCCTTTTTATGTGCTAATTGTATCGATGTTCATTGATACGGATCTTCAATGGCCAAGTTGTTTTCCCAATGTATATTTTCGAGTAAGGACATTGAATGCTGTAGATGACATAATCAGTTAAACAAGATGTATGATATCTCAATTTGAAACTCCAACCCGTTTGTGGCTTGATGAACTGATTAGCTTCAATTATGTTTTCATGGGATTTACAACCACCACATATAAAATGTCCTGGCTCTTCCATAGGTACTTCCAACTTGGATTTAAGAGTTTCTTAAGATTTTTAGCTCTACTGTAAGCTCTTTGTATATTTTCTGGAAAACATTCATTTAATCTTAATAAAGACCAATGTCTGCATATAATTTTGGCAATTCCTGAAGCACTTGATGAAAATTGCAATACACGTCATACTTTCTTCAGAAATGGATGATGATTTATGAGATGATTCCAAGGGGTATGTTTACTAAAGGGCGCTATTTGCGCTGCTGTCACATTATCGGGCGATAAGGCACCTTATCACACAATAATGGCGCTTTACCGGGCGATAAAGGTACCTTAGCACGTGATAACACGTGCAGCGGTGCAAACGAGTGCTGAAGGCGGAGAAAGGCTCCCGGAGGGCGGAGAGAAAGGGTCAGTGGTTGGAGAGTGGGAGGGGAGAGGCTCCCTGCACACTAACGCCGTGGATTCTGGGTCTGAAAACTAACGCCAGTATAACCCTCGCGTTAGAGCAGATTTAAAGGGAAGAAAAACCATTTACGTCAGCAATGTACAGCAAAGCCAGGGAAACCTACAAAAAGTGATAAGTGTGATACATGTGCATGGAACAAAAGGGCAAATAAACATTGAAAATGACCTGAACAAACTGGAAAAAAAACATAACCAAGCTGGGCAATAGTGATATTAATGGGAAAGAGCAAAAAACACTACCGAGAAAGCTCAAAAAAAAAAAGATATTAATTTTGGAAGGGACTATGCTCTGTCCCCATACAAGGTGAATGATCCCACAGTGAAATAGCGCTGATCAGGGTTTTCCCTTTCTATTGGACAGGTTTCCTATGGCGTGCAGATGTCCCACAACAGCAGGGTGGGCATGTCGGACTGGGCAACTGGACAGATGCTGGAAAAGGGGATACAGAGGGCTGCAGGCGGCACATGCTGTGGTGCAGCTGGGCCACAGTGCAGACTAGGGTGATGCCTAGGTGGCCCATAGGAATGCTTAAACAGTAGAGCCGCCAGACAGCAACACCAATTTTTAAAATGGGTTCCAGGGGTGATCCGGGAAACTACAGACCGGTGAGCCTGACGTCAGTACCGGGAAAAATGGTAGAAACCATCATAAAGAATAAAATTACTCAGCATGTAGATAGTCACAACCTAATGGGAGACAGCCAACATGGCTTTAGACAAGGAAGATCTTGTCTTACTAATCTGTTATGTTTTTTTGAAGGAGTGAATAAACAGGTGCCCCTCTGTTAGAGTCTCTCTGCTGTCCCCTTACCTCCATAATGGTACCCGTGTTTTAGTTCTGTCCTGCCCGTAAGGCCCCACTGGCAACTCCTACCACTGATTGTGGCTCTCAACACTTAAAAAAAAAAAGAAGCTGCTCCTTTAAATGACCAGAGCTCGGCCAGGCACAGCTCTAACTGACCCCAGCAGTGCTTCAGCAACGATTACAGCTGCAGCTTCTTTCCTTCCCACAGTTATTTTTTTTGTTCCTTCTACTTGTTGGCATCCTCTACCTCACGGCCTGGGGCTGCCCAAGCCCCTGGCCATCAGGGCTTCCTCCTACAGTTGCGATCGTGATTGACTTTCAGGCCCTAACACGGCCTGTAATACTTCTGGCCTGCACCTCCAGCCAGGGAATTGCCTGCTAGGCCCCCAAATCATCAGACCCGCACCTGACCACAGCCTCACAGCCCACATGACCCAGTTAATTAATTTTTGTATTTATTCCAACCTGTTACACTAGCAGCAGATAGTACAAAACTGTATTTCATGCTGGATTTCCAAACCAAAATATTGTGGACTGCATTGCGTCTGCCTCTCAACTTGCAAAACGTCCAGTAATGTACAGTGAACCCACAATGAGGCCCATTCAGATGCCTGGGCTTTGGGAATGCATACCAGCTAGACGGGGCCGAGGTAGACCCCAATTCTGCAACTGCAGGGCCTAGACGCATCCGTGATGGCAGAATCAGGGAGTTATACGTGCCGGTGGACACCATATCACATACATGTGTATGTACCTGAACATTCCTGTCCTCACACACCCATGCAGCCAAGTGGTGCAGGTGCGCCATGGCGTCCCATCGCCATGATAGCAACCTGTCCACCATGCAGCACAGCATCGGCTGTCACCCTGCGGACCCTGCACCCTGGTGCCCGTCCGCAGCGCTAGCCGGCATGGGCTGGATCAGGTCCGCAAGAGCCACAGCCGGCCATCGCCATAGGGGCAGAGATATACATAGCACGTATATATATACAGTACATATACATATATACATAGCATGTATGTTGCTATGCCCATACCTTATTCCACTGTCGGGCAGGAATAAGATGTGCGTTGGGGTGCCAGGGTACATACACAGGCCATTCCTGCATACACTTTGTACGTCCCAGCATCTGGCCATTCCCTCGCTCTGCCCATCCTGCCGACATACTTCATTCCTTGTACAAACACTGTGTATGTGCAGGGCATGCTGAGTACTGCATACGCTCAGGAGGGCTGATCACATGTCCGGCCCGCAAATACACAGGTGCTATTCACCATTTGGAATGCACCCCAATATTTCTTGATATGAAAAATGTCCATGATTGCTCCAGCCTGTCGGCAATTTCACCCCAAACCAGGGCTTCTTTGGGGTATATCTACAGATACAAAAAAAACGTGTGTACATGTCTGAGGAACCAAATACAAAAGATATGTAAAAGAACAAGAATGCTCGTCCTCTTCACATTATCAATTGTGCGGGTGGCTTGCTGGAAAGAAGTGGGCAGGGTGTGCTAAGGAACCATTTGTACACTCTAACATCAACCCGAAATTCCCCTGCATACATGTATAAAACTCTACTAGCAGTGAATCTGGACCAGACACTTTATTATTATATTTGAGGCTTTGGATAGCCCAGCATACTTCTACTGTAAGAGGCTAGTCAAGGGCCAACACCAATTCTGAATCTAACTTGGACAAACTTCTATCTGCTACTCATGTCTCTACCTCCTCCTTAGGAATCAACGGATGAGATGAGTACATTTCTTTAAAATAATTGGCAAAATAGTCAGTCATTTGCCCCAAATGATGTTACTCTATGCTGTTTATTCTTTATTGCGCTTAAGCACTGCTTTATCCTCTGCTACTTTAAAAGTCAGCGAAAGCATAGTTACTCACCTGTAACAGGTGATCACCGGGAACAGCAGGAATTTAGTTTTCACATATCGGTATCGTCGGTACCAACGGAGCCTGCGCGGGAACGCTCCCCAGCATCCAATAAGAAAGCTTTTGGGAGCATCCCACAGTGCCTGTGTGCTGCCTTCCCGCCTCTCCCAACTGTCCCTCTCGAGTTGAGTTTATAGCTGAGACAAAAGAGAGAGGGAAAGAGAGAAAGAGAGAGAGAGATAGAGAGATACAACTCCTAGGGGAGGTGGGTGGGTTGTGAAGACTAAATTCCTGCTGTTCCCGGAGATCATCTGTTACAGGTGAGTAACTATGCTATCTCCAGGAACAAGCAGGAATGTAGTCTTCACATATGGGGACTCCCTAGCTGCAGATGCCAGGGAGAAGGCCCCAGAAGTAGTGTGCCCTTGTTAAAGGGCTCCACTTCCCCCCATGGATCTCTGGCATCCTACCAGGGATGGTGAGTTGATTAAGTATAGAACAGGTGTTGAAGAACAGCCTGACCAAACAAGGAATCCCGGCGGGAGTCCTTGTCTAAGCAGTAATGGGCTGTGAAGGTATGAACTGAAGCCCAAGTAGCTGCTCAACAGATGTCGTCGATAGACACAGAGTGAAGATGAGCCATAGAGGCTGCCATGGCTCTCACATTGTGAGCTGTGACATGGCCTTCAAGAGGAAGGTTTTTACTCTTATAGGCAAAAGATATACACTGTGCAATCCAGCTGGACAGTGTTCTTTTGGAGACTGGAAGTCCCAAATGACTAGGATCAAAAGCAACAAAGAGTTGAGAGGACTTTCTATGTTGCTGTGTCCTTTGCAAGTAAAAGGCCAAAGCCCTTTTACAGTCCAAAGTATGAAGATTCCTTTCTGCATTTGAGGCGTGAGGCCTTGGGAAGAATACAGGAAGGCAAACCGCTTGGTTTAAATGAAAAGGTGACACCACCTTTGGCATAAAGTGTGGATGAGTCCTAAGGACTACCTTATCATGATGGAACCTTGTATAAGGAGGATCAGCCACCAACGCTTGCAATTCACTGATGCAATGTGCTGATGTGATTGCAATAAGAAAGATGAACTTCCAGGAAAGGAATTTCAAAGAGGTAGTGGCTAATGGTTCAAAGGGCGGTTTCATGAGCTGCCCAAGAACCAGATTTAAGTCCCATGCCACCTGTGGCTTAATGGGAGGCTTAGTTAAAAAAAGGCCTCTCATAAATCTCGCTATGAGAGAATGAGAGGAAATAGGTTGTCCATTTAGAGGCTTGAAAGAAGCTGCAATAGCACTCAAATGAACTCTCACTGAATTGGTCTTAAGCCTTGCATTTGATAAATGAAGGAGATACTCCAATAATGATTCCAGAGGTATCGCAAGAGGGTTAGGACCCTTCTACGAGCACCATATGGTAAACATTTTCCACTTAAATGCATAAGAGTGTCTTGTGGAAGGCTTCCTGGAAGCATAAAGGATATCCTTTACCTGCTGGGAAAGGTTAAGACCATGAAGTTCTAGGCTTTCAGCAACCAGGCCCTGAGATGCAGAGACTGTGGATTGGGATGCCACAGCATCCCATCCTCTTGAGAAAGGAGATCTGGAGCAGATCCTAACTCCAGAGGCAAAGCTTGAGAGAGATGTAGGAGCAGAGGGTACCACATTTGCCGTGGCCAACGTGGAGCTATGACAATCATATGACCTCTGTCACTCTGAAGCTTGAACAGGGTTTAGGGAATTAGGGGAATGGGTGGAAGGCATACAGGAAGTCCTGACCCCAATGGAGGAGGAAAGCAACCCTGGCCTGACAACCTTGAGCCGGAATTCAGCGGACTTGCAAAGAGGTCTATGTCCAGGGTTCCCCAAATTTGAAAAATTTTGGCCACCTGGTCTTCATGGAGAGACCATTCGTGTGGAAGCAGAACTCGACTGAGTGTCTGCCTAAGAGTTTTGAATGCCTGGAAGATACACCGCGAGGAGATGAATCTGATGCTCTCTGGCGAGGGCCCATAGTTGCAAAGCTTCGTTGCAGAGCGACAGAGAGCCTGTTCCGCCCTGCTTCTTCACATAGAACATGGCTACTTGATTGTCCATTTGAACTAGGATTGTCTTGTAGCTGAACTGGGTGTGGAATATTCAAAGAGCAAGGAAGATTGCTCTGAGTTCCAGGAGACTGATGTGTAGATAGCCTCCTGTGGAGTCCAGGGACCCTGGGTAGAGAGGCCTTGCAGGTGGGCTCCCCAACCCACCTGTGAAGCATCTGTTGTTAGAGTGGCTTGGGGTGGGGGTTGCTGAAAAGGAGACCCCACCAGAAGGTTTTGGGGTGACTGCCACCATTGGAGGGACAAAATAAGGCAATCTGAGTTTGCTATTTTGTCTGACAGGCAACCTGATGTCTGAGTCCACTGAGTGGATAAAGTCCACTGGGCTGCCATCATATGGAGGTGCGCATAAGGAACCACATGCATGGTGGATGCCATGTGGCCTAACAACTCTAACATTTCCCGAGCAGTGAGGTGAGGTTTTAGCACTGCTTGGGAAGCTAATTGCACAATGCGAAGGCAGCGGGGCTGCGGAAGGAAGGCCCTTGTCTGTCTGATATCCAGCAGAGCTCCTATAAACTCTAGGGACAGAGTGGGAGCAAGGTTGGATTATGGGAAGTTTATGACAAGTCCCAAATATTGAAGGATGCGCATTGTGCGAGAGAGAGCAACCCTGGCCTCTGGCTCTGAAGGGGCTCGAATGAGCCAGTCGTCTAAGTAAGGGAAGACGAATATTCCCAGGGTGCGGAGAAATGCTGCCACCACAGCCATGCATTTTGTGAACACCCTTGGCGCAGAGGCCAGGCCAAAAGGAAGAACCCTGTATTGGTAGTGCTTCCCTTGAAACAGAAAGCAAAGGAACTTTCGGTGAGTTGGATGGATGAGAACATGAGTGTATGCATCCTTGAGATCTAGAGAACAAAGCCAATCCTGACTCTGAAGGTTTGGCAGCAGGGTTCCTAAAGAGATCATTTTGAACTTCTCCTTGAACAGGAATTTGTTCAATTCTCTGAGGTCTAATATAGGTCTGTGTCCTCCTGTTTTCTTTGGAATAAGGAAATATGGAGAGTAAAACCCTGTACCCCATTGGGGAATGGGTACCTCTTCTATTGCCCCTTGAGCAAAGAGCACAGTGACCTCTTGACCTAACTGGTCATTGAGAGAGGTCTGAGAATTGAACTGTCTTACCACTGTAGGAGGGAGCATGCTGAGGAAATGAAGCTTGTACCCCTCTCTTACAATAGATAGAGTCCAATTTTCTGCTGTTATCTGACCCCATCTGGTGGCAAAATGACATAACCTTCCTGGGATGGTGGAGGGTTCTGGGCTGTTCAGGGCCAGGAAGGCAAAGTTCTCTAGATAGGAGTCAAAGCCCCTGTGGAGGCTGAGTCTGCTGAGCCGGTTGAGGCTTAGCTGCTTTTGTCTTTCTTTGCCTAGGTAGTTGCTGCTGTCCCTTTTGGGCAGACTGACCTAAACGATGCCCCTGCTGGGTATAGGAGGGATAAAACTTCTTCTTACTGAAGAATGGTTTCTTAGAGGATTTTTTCCTCGCAGGATTAGCTGTAGATTTAGACAATCTATCCAAAGTGATATTGTCAGCATCTATCTCATTAGCTTTTTCCTGCCAATTCTTGCCAAAGAGATTCTCTCCTGTGCAAGGTATATTCCCTAGTTTGTCCTGTACCCAAATTTCCAAGTCAGATGCCTGGAGCCAGGCAATCCTACGTGCACCTATGCAGGGGCGGCCCAAGGGGGGTGCGGGGCCATGTGCGGAGACTCGGTGCGGGGCCTCATTTGCATAAGTGGTCTTATTTGCATAAATATTTGCATAATGTTACCATTCACTAACTTTTAGTAAACATGTCCCTTAATGAGTGTATGGATAAAGAAAGACTAAAAGATTTCTACATTACTATAATCCAGTGCCAACCGCCAGGCACATTAGGAACTACTACAAACGCTGCCCATTTAGAACCCATAGCAAACCCGCCGTATCCTGACAGCATTACCAGGACTCACAAAGCACCATACCCTACCTATCAAAAGGCAACACTGCAAATATTAAACCAATACATTTCAGAGAATACTGGGGAAAGAGAACAAGTGGCAACGTCAAATAGGAATTACATAAACAGAATACCTCAGCTCAGTTACACATGCAGAACATAGACCATCACCAAACAAGGAATCACAATTTAGAAACAGGAAGGCAATAATTAAACTGGGAACCCCAAAAGCCAAACTTGGAATGTACAACAACACTGTAGAAATAAAACTATAAATTAATTTCCTCTTGTACCAAACAAAGCGCAGATGTTAATGATGCACATTTCCCAGAGCTGACATATTCCAGTTAATAAATTCAAAATAAAGAGATATCTTTCTACCTTTTGTGCATTTTTTTTCAGTTGCAATTGGTCCAGCCACTTTCTTCTGGTTTCTTCATGTTTTCTGCTAACTCTCCATCGTCTGCTGTCCAGTTGTCCTTTCTTCTCTCTTCTCGTTTTTTTTCCATTCTCTCTCTCTCTACATCTGCTTTAACATACTAATCTTTCTCCTTTTGCTCTTTCCTCATTCCTATTTCATCCATACAAATTTTACCCCTCCATCCTCAATCCCCAATTACTCTCCCAATACCTGGCCAATTGTAGATTTTTCATCCCTCCTACACAAAATATTTTTCCCCTCTCCATTTTAATCTCCCAGCCCCATCCCATTCTAATCCTCCCCCAACATCAGCTCCCTTCTAGTTCCAGTCTCACCCAGCATCCATTCCCTTCTAGTCCCTGCATCAGCCCATTTCCAGTCCTAGCCCCCCATCAGCCCATTTCCAGTCCTAGCTCCCCCATCCATTTCCAGTCCAAGTCCCTTCATCAGCTCATTTCCAATCCTAGCCCCCCCCCCATCAGCCCATTTCTAGTCATTTCCTAGCCCCACCATCAGCCCATGTCAAATCATAGCTCCCCTCCACTCAGCCCAATTCCAGTCCAAGCCCCCCCATGAGCCTACTTCCAGTTCTAGCCCCTCCATGAGTCCATTTCAATTCAAGCCCCCACCACAGCCCATTTCCAATCTTAGCTCCCCCCAACAGTCCATTTCCAGTCCTATCCTAGCTGTTCCATCAGCCCATTTTCAGTCCTAGCTCCCTTCCCTCACAGCCCATTTCCATTCCAAGCCCCCTCCCCATCAGCTATTTGCAGTTCAAGCCTCCCCTTCCACTCAGCCCATTTCCAGTCCTAGCAACCCCCCAACCCATTACCAGTCCTAGCCCCCCCGTCAATCAACTTCCAGTCCTAACCCCCATCACCCCATTTTCAGTTTAAGCCGCCCCTATAACCCATTACCAGTCCTAACCCCCCATCAGCCCATTTCCAGTCAGCCCCCCATAGCCCATTGCCAGTCCTAACCCCCCCATCAGCCCACAGCCCATTACCAGTCCTAACCACATCAGCCCACCTCAAGTTCTAACCCCTCCCCATCAGCCCATTTCCTGTCCTAGCCCCCCCATAACCCATTATCAGTCCTACCCCCCCATCAGCCCACTACCAGTCTTAACCCCCCCATAGCCCATTGCCAGCCCTCATCAGCCCACAGCCCATTGCTAGTCTTAACCCCCCCATAGCCCACTGCCAGTCTTAACCCCCCATAGCCCACTGCCAGTCTTAACCCCCCTCCCCAGCCCATTGCCAGTCTTAACCCCCCCAGCCCATTGCCAGTCTTAACCCCCCCTCCCTAGCCCACTGCCAGTCTTAACCCCCCCAGCCCACTGCCAGTCTTAACCCCCCCTCCCTAGCCCACTGCCAGTCTTAACCCCCCCCATAGCCCACTGCCAGTCTTAACCCCCCGCGCGAGCCCATTGCCAGTCTTAACCCCCCTCCCTCCCTCCCTAGCCCATTGCCAGTCTTAACCCCCAGAGCCCACGGCCAGTCTTAACCCCCCCTCCCTAGCCCACTGCCAGTCTTAACACCCCTCCCTAGCCCATTGCCAGTCTTAACCCCCACCCTCCCGAGCCCAGTGACAGTCTTAACCCCCCTCCCTCCCTCCCTAGCCCATTGCCAGTCTTAACCCCCCTCCCCAGCCCACTGCCAGTCTTAACCCCCCTCCCTAGCCCACTGCCAGTCTTAACACCCCTCCCCAGCCCCTTGCCAGTCTCAACCCCCCTCCCTCCCTAGCCCATTGCCAGTCTTAACCCCCCTCCCTCCCTCCCTAGCCCATTGCCAGTCTTAACCCCCCTCCCTCCCCAGCCCATTGCCAGTCTCAACCCCCCTCCGTCCCTCCCTCCCTATCCCATTGCCAGTCTTAACCCCCCTCCCTCCCTCTCTAGCCCATTGCCAGTCTTAACCCCCCTCCCTCCCTCCCTAGCCCATTGCCAGTCTTAACCCCCCCTCCCTCCCTCCCTCCCTAGCCCATTGCCAGACAACCCCCCTCCCTCCCTAGCCCATTGCCAGTCTTAACCCCCTCCCTCCCTCCCTAGCCCATTGACAGTCCTACCCGCCCCCTCTCGGCTCATGGCAATTAAAAAAAAAAAAAAAAAGCTGGCCGCTGCCCCCGCCGCGGCATGGAGTGTCCCGCGGGGCTCCCTCTGCCCGGCGGAACTCTCCCGGCGCGGCTGAGCCCCTCTCTGCCGGCTTGCTGATACGTGAAGGAAGAGAGTCTCCCTTGCGTCTCTGTTAAGCCCGCAGGGGCAGATGGGAAATTTCCCATCAGCCCCTGCTTCCCATCAGCCCCTGCGGGCTTAACAGAGACGCGAGGGAGACTCTCTCCCTTCGCGTATCTGCAAGCCAGCAGAGAGGGGCTCAGCCGCACCGGGAGAGTTCCACCGGGCAGAGGGAGCCCCGCGGGACACTCCATGCCGCCGCGGCCAGCTTTTTTTTTTTTTTTATTTCAATTAAGAAAAAGCAGAATGTTCTTTGCGCGGGGCCCCCCGAAGCGTGGGGCCCTGTGCAAAAAACATTCTTGCTCAATGGACGGGCCGGCCCTGCACCTATGGCAATGGCAGAGGTTCTGCTTATGCACTCAAAGCAGTCAAAGGCTGCACGATTCACAAACTTGGAAACATCTTGAGCATGTTTGACAAGGGCGAGGTAATCTTGCCTCTTATCATCAGGAAGGAGAGGGCTCATAAGCTCTAAATCTCCTGTGACCTCTTTAAGGAACATTCCCATATACAAGATATAGGAATTGATCCTAGCAGAAAGCATGGAAGCCTGGAAGGTTCGACATCCAAAGGCGTCAAGAGTCCTACACTCACGTCCTGGAGGATTAGATGCATGCCTTTTTTGCACTCTTTATCCTTCTCATAGCTGATTCCACCACCATAGAATGGTGTGGTAATTGAGTCTTCTGAAAACCAGGACAAGGAGGAACTCAATACATGGTGTCGAGTCTTCGAGAGTGAGGAGATGTGGTTAGAGGTGTTTCCCACATCCTTAACATGAGATCATGCAAGATCTCATGAATAGGTAAGGTAGCTGCCTCCTTGGGAGCTTTAGGGTATTGTAGGATTTCTAATTCCTTTGCCCTAGGCTCTTTTTCAGGAGCCACTGTGATAGAAAGACCTTGGGCCACATCTCGGATAAAGTCCTGAAAGGACATATCCTCTGGGGGAGACATCCTACGCTGAGGAGAAGAAGAATCCTTAGGAAGAAGTACTCTGGTATTGGCAGAGCTTTCAGAGTCTTCAGACTCATCCGAGGATTCAAAGTATCTCCCATCCGGGTGATCGTGCAAGGCACGGTACCAGTACCGATCGAAGTTGGCATTGGAGTGGTCCGGTACCGACCTGTCGATGCCGGATAGAGACGCATGACTCGGTCCCGGTAGAATACCTGCCAATGTCAATGCAGTTGGTGCCGGTACCGGTTGAGTTGTCTGAAGTGGTTTCATGGGCATCGAGGCCGTGAGAAGAGCCACCAGACTGCATTCAATAGCCAAGAATCTCTGGTCTATCTATGCTGCTGATGCTTGGGTATCAGTGCTGGTTGAAGCGGCCAGCACCCCAGAGCATGGCACCAGTAGTTCTGCCTAGATTGAAGCCTCTAGAACATCCTGGAGCCCTGTTAGTGCTTTGGAAGCCTAAGCCTCCCGCCGGGGCAATTTTGCCGGTGAAAGTCCCTCAAGGGCAACGCCAGAGGCATCTCGATGTCTAGAAGGAGATCTACCCTTTGAGGACCGGCTAGATTTATGTTTAGTTACCTGAGATCCATGGGAGGAAGACGAAGCCCTGGAAGACGTCGATGCCACAGAGGCTGCATCGGAGGGAATAAAGGTGCTAAGTTTAGCAGCTCTGTTTTGCTGGCCCCTTTTGGACATCATCCCACAGGCAACACACTGAAATAGAGTGGTCAGGATCTAAACATTTGAGGCACCACTCATGGGTGTCGGTGACGGAGATGGTACCGCCACACTTAGAACACTTTTTAAAACCCGAAGTGGGTTTTTCCATCTTGAAGGAAAAAGTTGGGCCTAGTGCCCAAAATGGCACGTGGCACCTGAAGAGAAAATTACTGGAAAAGGCTCCAGAAGAAAGTTTTTTTGGGTTTTTTTAGAAAAAAAGAAAGAAGAACCAGTGGTACCGGTGTAGCGTCAAGGGAAGGCAGACACGACCACAATAAAGAAGAATAGAAGGGAATATTTTTTCTGCGGTGACAGGATGTGCGACCTGTCGGCTCCACGAAAAACGAAGAACTGGAGAGGGACAGTTGGGAAAGGCAGGAAGGCAGCACACAGGCGCTGTGGGATGCTCCCAAAAGCTTTCCTATTGGACGCTGGGGAGCGTTCCCGCGCAGGCTCCGTTGGTACCGATACCCATATGTGAAGACTACATTCCTGCTTGTTCCTGGAGATATAGCTTATTGGCCTTTTCCCACACTCATAAAAATGCCTTCTGGAAAGCTACAGAGAGCAGGTAATTGTGTCCATGTCTAAGGCTTCAAGTTCTCCCCTCATCCTAACCAGCTGTCTCAAAACCTCCACCTTCCACCCATGCAACTCCTCTAACCTAAATAACTCGTGCCCGAGCTCTTCTGCCTTAACCTGCTTCCTCCTTCTGTACAAACAAGTCAGGAAGTTATTAATGTGCTGCCATAGTACATTCTTAGCTGTGCCCCACAAACCAATCACAGACATATACATTATGTCATTAAACTGAAGATATTTCTTCCATGCTTTTCTGATGCACCCACAAATTCTTGATCTCTGAAGAGACCTCTTTGCATGAACCATGAACTTGGAGGGCCTTCCACCACTTTAAGCAACACTGAGAGAAGCTCATGATCAGAAACCTTCATGGGCTCAATATCACATGCCTGAATAGATCCCTGTAGCTCATATGATCGATTCTAGAGTACATACCATGCACTGCAGAGTAGCAAGTGAAATGTTTTTCTCTACCATTGAATGTTCTCCAGCTGTCTATAAGACCTAATGTTTTTAAATATCCATGTATAATTCTGCCCCCACCCCAAGGATTATCCAACTGCTCTTGTAACCTATCTATCTTAGTTAATATACGATTAAAATCCCCTGCTGTTATTATCGTGCCAGCCAAGTGGAGGCACATTCCAAGATGGCTGCCCAGGCCCCTGTGCGCCGGATCGGAAGCGGGATGCACAGAGGCAGACCTGATTCTGATTGCGCAGGGGCTAGATGTGTCCCTTGGGTCAGATTTGGGTCTGGGCCTATACATGCAGACTGGGATCCGATTTAGCTAATTCAGTCAGGCTCCTGAATGGAGCCACGGTGACATGGCACCCCATTGCTATGGCACCGGGAGCCGCTGGCCACTTGTTCTTTTCTGTGCAGCCTGACCACCAATCTGGCCTCCCATGGCCAGATCAGGCAGTGGGGAACCCCTTGCCCCCCCCCTTTGCCCCACTTCCACCGCCTGAGCCTGCCATCCCCTATCCAGTCTGCTGGCCCTGGACGTACAGGGCCAACTTTAGAATCGGCCCTGTACGTCCGGGGCCGCAGACTACCCACTGCCCACCCTCACCCTTCATCTATGACGCCCCCTCCTGCCCCCATCTAAGCCTCCCCATGCAAACTTCTTGTTCGCACAGGTAGACTTTCATCGAGAATGGCAAAGGGGGCAAATAGCGGGGATAGGACATCCCAACTGACATCCATCCTCACTATTCGTGTGTTGGAATAGACCCCATAGCCTTTCATAGTCTCAAAAATAGCTTGCATTGCAGATATAACCTGCTCTGGGAGAACATAGATGTGCAACGTATATTATTCAACATCCTATTAATTATTAGGAATTGCCACTCCTTATCCGTCACTTGATGTTGTACTGCAACATGCAGGTCCTAAAACCAGCACTACCACCATCCTCTTATTAGACTTATTATGGGAGGCAAAGATTTGTGGGTACCACTTATCACCCAATTTAAAATGCTCTTCCTTCCATAAATGTATCTCGTGGAGAAGAGCATCTGCCTTTACCTTATACAGCTGCAAAATAACCCTTTTCCCCGTAATTGGGCTATGAAGAGCTCGTACATTCCAAGATACCAATTTCACCATCATGGCCAATTGCAATTTTTCTTGTTATCTATTCTCCCTCCCCAGGGACTTGCTTTCATGGTATGCAAAAACCTTCTCCCACATTTGGAATAACTTCTATCCAAAAGGTATCCCTTCCCCAATTCCAATCCCTTCCTCCCCTCCTCCCACACCACAGAATGATCAAACAGCTCAGAGAAGGAACGGATGCTAATCAATGCCTTCCAATCTGGCATCTCCATGAGGCACAGATGACACATTGACCCTACTCCTACCACCTACCACCTTCCTCCCTCTCCCCCTCCCCCACCAGCTCCCAATGAAAGAAATCCCCAAATCTCCTTCTGCTCTTGCCCTCATACCACCTAGCCTGCTGACAAGGGAGCTTGAGAGATTACCTCCCTGTAGTAACTAAAATACTCCTGTGTCAGATGGTCTGAATTATGCAAAATTCTTCATGCTTAGTTTGTCAAAATAAGAAAGCATATAGAACTAATTCTCCTTTCCCGGGAGAAAAGAGAGAACAAACACAACAGATATTTAAGCAGATGCAATGCAATGTGTGCCTTCAAGTCAAGACTGACTCCTGGGTTTTCTTGGCAGTGTAACCAGAAGTAAATTGCCAGGTCTTTCTTCAGAGAGTTAAGTGACTTGCCCAAATCCACGAGGAGTGCTAACCACTTGCATTTAAGCAGATACTGCAAAGCAAAATAGCTGCTATGACTTAGCAACCTACATGTCATCTTCAGTGTGGCTTCGTGGTGTCTCCTCCTCATCAGGCTCATACAGTTTCGTTCTACTGCGGGGAATCTTATGCCATTTAGGCATTGAGGCTTTCCAATCTCACGACTCCTGCGTGCTATGCAGTTTGGGATCTTCCAGCTCTCTTCAGATCTTCCAGGATACAGTAGTGTGATAACTGTGTTAGTCCACTTTAATGGCAGTTAAATCAAAAGAGAAACCAAAAAAGAAAATAATGTGATACCTATTTATTGGACTAAATTAATACATTTTTGGACTAGATTTTGAAGGTTAAACCTTCTTCTTCAGGTCAACAGATGACAAAACCATAATATATAAGCGAAGCACCAAAACATTCCATTGACAATCTGAAGGGATGAGGGTGTGTTGGGGCGGGAAAGGGCGGAGCAGGGCAGGGTGAGGGGGGAGTTGGAGGGAGAGATAGATGCCTCAGGTACAAAAACATAGATTGTGAGTCCTTCGGGGACAAGGGAAAAGTATATATACAGTATCTGAATGTGCACCGCTTTGACTGGTAGAAAAGCGGTTTATAAGCCTAGTTAAATAAATAAATAGATAAAGATGATCAGAGGGAGACCAAGCTGTCGATATTTATAGTTTATAATGTGATAGCCTATATTTTTGTTAAGTCCTTTCTTGTCTGATTGAAAGTGCTTTAGCTTCATTTTAAACATTTTATGTTCTTGGATTGATTTAAATTTTCCTTTTAGGCCCCTTACTATAAAATCACCGATGCTATGTTCTGGTCCCATGAAATGATCTCCAGCAGCGGAGGTGACAGAAGTTACACTTCGGTCTGTTCTGTGCTGTCTGATGTATGTTTGTGTGACTTCATTCATGTCTTTGACAACTGGCTTGTCTCCCCAATGTAGCATCACTTTGCACATTTTCTGCGCTGAATAATATCTACCACATTTCCAGGCATCCTTCCAAACTAGGGATCTGTCGGGTGTTACCATGTACAGAAATAAGTTCAAAAGGGAAAACCCAGTCGTATCAGATTTCCTGCTCCTGCAGCAAGCATGTCAAAAGTTTAAATCTCCTTCTCCAGAGTGTCTTGTGATAAATCCTGATAAATCTGGATTTCATATCTATGAAATGTGACTGCATGTTTGCCTCTCAGCTAGCTTATCCTCATAGTAATGAAAACATGCTATTATCACCCTCGACACCTTTAAATTAACTTCACCAGAAAATCTAGAAACATTATTCTGTATCGTCCTGCTAGACCATTGCAGACAAGTGGGTTGTGTTCCCCTACCAGCAGATTGATGGAGACAAAGAACCAATGAAAAGCCTAGGTTTCAATGACATCATTCCCAAGCCTCTATTTGCTTCCACCACCAGAGGTCCCTTCAGTATTTTTTTGTCTTCAACAGATGGTGGATGGATTTTGTCCTCTCTGAAGAAAATTCTGACGATTTGACAGGAAAGGTTTGATTCAAAACATTTGTGAACGACAGCCTACGGGTTGATCTCTCACTACAGCGTGACTTGGGAGGCTCCATTAGGCTGCAGTCTTTTCGGAAGCCATAGGAGGAGGGAAAATTGGTTCAGCTCCGCATTCATACCTTGGATAAAAGCCTGTTGAGCAGCCAAAAATTGAAAGGATCTGGAAGAGTAAAACTGCTTCACACAACCTCTACACAACCTTCCCTCTTCCTCTGTATTCCCTCTACTCTCTCCCAAAGATTGCAAAAGGCTCTTAGAGGGATCTGCCTGCTAGCCACCTTAAACACAGAGTTGCAAAGCCAGAGAAATAGTTCCTGGGGAGTAGAGCTGAGCCCGGTACCAGTTTTCAGCCTAGGGCTCTCAGGGGGTGAATACCAAAGCTTGACCTTGTCACTGTCCTTATTGGGGGCTCCCAATTCCGTCTTCCTGGAACACAGTTGGCAACTGTTGGTGCAGTGTGGGGGTTTCCCACCTTTTTCTGCATGCGTTAGTAGCGTTTTACCTATTGAGCACCTGGCAGTTACATAGTCTAACGCGCATTCTGCCCCAGGGGCTCCAATGCGTTCCTTCCCTGTAATGCATGTTGCTCAAAAAAAAATGCAGTTAACGAGTGCCGCAGTAAAAGTAGTTAACGCACACCACAGTAAAAGTGAAGTTAACACATTCCCTTGGGCCACCACAGCCTTAGCACATGCTGTTGTGATATTGTCTTAACTCTCTGTCTTCTTCCAGGAAACATTGTTTGACCTTTGGCAAATGAGGTGCCTCATCTCCAGATTTTGGACTCTATTCTTCATCCATGGCAGTTTCTGAGTCATCCCTGGAGGACCCCCTCTTCCAGCCAGCAGGCGATGACGGATGGCGCTATGGGTAAGGATATCTGGCCAGCTGGAGGATCTGGTGAGCCACTGGTTGGCCTTTAGAGGGTCTGTGGTGGCTATGCCCCATGCTGTTGGGGAGTCATTTCTGAGAAGAGAGCTTCCAGACTCTGGATTGCCTCCCCAGAATCTTTTTTGCAGCAGGCCTGGTCCTTTCAGCATGGAGATTCAGGCCCTGCGTGCCCCCAGGCACAGTCTACTGGTAGCAGGGCAGGTGGAGAGTGGAAGCCCTGTTCGATTGCCTTTAACTAAGCATCCCTGGAAATGGGGAACAGCTGGGAGTTGTCCAAGATTTTGACCATGGCTTGAATTTATATGGCTCTGTACTTGGCTCTGATGTGGATGTAGAAGTACTCTCACCTTTAGAAGATTTTGAGAAGGCCGATTTGATCTGCCTTCCAGGAAGAGCTGGCGGTGTTGATTGCCAGGGTCTCATCCGCCTTGAACTTGATGGATAATTTCTGCATAGACCAGGAGCCGAAGGTATACCTGTTCCTTCAAGGGGAGTGAAAGTCCACTGCTGTCATCCTGTTTTTGGATGTGATCAAGGATATGATCCAGTCAGAGTGGGATTCTCCCAACTCCCTGCCTAAAGGACTAAGGATGTGTAAGAAGATCTCCACTCTCCTAGAGGTGGAGTGCCTTGAGTGGTATGGCATTCCCAAGGTGGATGCACAAGTCACAGTGATTACCAGACGGACCACCATTCCTGTGGAAGGTGGATCAGCCTTAAACGATTTTCTACACGGTATGTGGATTCGTGATTGAGGAACCTGTTTCGCCATGATGGTGGCTATTCTGTAGCTGGTGGTATGTACCAGCCTGACATCTCAAGTCCTGCTCCAGTGGATTCAGTCTTTTCCACCAGATGATACTACCCTACTTTTGGAGTCAGTTACACCCTTCCTTTCTGATGCTATGCATGACTTGGTACGTTTGGCAGCCATGGATAGTGCCCTGATGATGGTGTCATGGCATTGGATTTGGCTTTGGCACTGGGCAGTGGACACATCTTCCAAAGCCCAGTTGACCCAACTGTTTTTAAAAGGGAAGCTTCTGTTTGGAGCCGATTTGGAGAAGATGGCGAAGGACCTGATGAGACAAAATCTAACACCTTCCTGAAGGCAAGTCCAAGGGGCTTCTGAAACAGACTGGAGCCCCTTCTCGTCAGCTTCCACCCATCCACTGAGGGTGCACTGGTCAGATTCCTGGGAACCTCGGGACTTTCATCATTATCGAATTGTAAAAGCTTTCCCGGGCTCATTATCAGTCCTTTCCTGGAGCGCATGAGCCCAGGGACCTGGTCTCTTCCAGAGAAGGATCTTCCCAGGCTGCACAATGGTTTTACCTTTACTTTTTCTTTCAGGAATGGACCCAGGTTGCCAAGGATCGCTGGGTGCTAGACACCATTCACTTCAGCTATGTGTTGAAATGCAAAGAGCCGATTCTGGATGCCTTTGTAATCTTCCCTTGTAGGTCTGCAATCAAAGTGCTTCTGTGCGGACCATTTTGCCTAAAGACAGTAATACCCTTCCTGCTGGACAAGTGGGGTTAGGGCAGATACTCCATCTATTTCGTAGTGTCCAAAAGGATGGTTCCTTCTGACCCATTCTGGACCTCAAGAGGATCAATGAGCACTTGCATGTCCTGTGCTTTGGGATGGAATCCTTGTGCTCCATGATTCAAGCGGTGCACCGAGGGGAGTTCTTGGCTTCTCTGGATCTGGCCAAGGCATATTTTCATATCCTGATCTGCGCAGATCAGCAAAGCATCTGCCTGTTGCTATGCTTGGCTCTCACTATCAGTTTGCTGCCCTCCCTTTCAGCTGTGGCACCAAGGGATGTGTGTCCTTCTTAGAAAGCCTTGGCTGGGTGATCAATCAGGGAAGAGTCAGCTGTGGTTTTCCTAGTCCCTGGAGTGTCTAGGAGCATGTTTCGGCTCTTGAGTGAGCAGAGTTTTCTTGCCAGAGGAGAATATCAAAGTCTGTTGGATAGCCTGGCAATGTTGCAATGTCCCAGAGTCTGGGATTCTCTATAGCTACTCGGATTGATGGCGGTGACCACTGAAATGGTGCCATGGGCGTGGGTTTATATGCAACCATTCCATCATTGGTCTCAGAGTTCTCAGGTGTTCAAGCACAGGCTTCCGCTCCTGTTGATGGTGAAGTCTGGCCTGTGGTGGTGGCAGCTGCCCTGTTATCTGAGGAAGGGCGTGTCACTGGACAATTTCTCCTGGATCCTCCTGACAACAGATGCCAGTCTCTCGGGCTAGGGAGTCCATTGTGAAGACCATACGGCCTAGGGCTGTTGGAACTGCAGGGACTCGGTTTAGTCCATCAATTGCCTCAAGCTGAGGGCCATCATAGAAACATAGAAACATAGAAACATAGAAATATGACGACAGAAAAAGACCACATGGCCTATCTAGTCTGTCCTTCCATAACAACTACAACAGTCCACTTTTTGCCTTTAGAGATCCTCTGTGTTGGTCCCATGCTTTCTTGAATTCAGTTACTGTCCTCATCTCTACCACCTCCACTGGGAGACTATTCCACGGATCCACTACTCTTTCCGTAAAGAAATATTTCCGCATATCACTCCTGAATCTATCTCCCTTCACCCTCATCCCATGTCCCCTCGTAGCAGAACTTGCTTTCAATTGAAAGAGGCTCTCTCCCTGAACATTTATGCCACGGAGGTATTTAAACATCTCAATCATATCACCTCTATCCCGCCTTTCCTCTAAGGTGTACATATTAAGATCCTTAAGTCTGTCCTCATATGCTTTATAATGAAGCCCATTAATCATTTTGGTAGCAACCCTCTGCACCGACTCCATCCTGTTCACATCCTTTTGAAGGTGCGGTCTCCAGAATTGCACACCATACTCCAAATGAGGTCGCACCAAAGACTTATACAGAGGCATTATCACCTCCTTTTTCTGCTAGCCATTCCTCTCCGTATGCACCCAAGCATCCTTCTAGCTTTTGCTGTTGCCTTTTCCACCTGTTTAGCTACTTTAAGATCATCAGACACAACCACGCCTAGGTCCCGCTCTTCTTTAGTGGACAAAAGTGCTTCACCTCCTATACTGTATTGCTCCCTCGGATTGCTGCAGCCCAAATGCATGACCTTACATTTTTTAACATTAAATCCCAGCTGCCAAATTCTAGACCATTCTTCAAGCTTAGCTAGATCCCTCCTCATGTTATCTACCCCATCAGGTTGTCTCTTCTATGTTTCCAGCCTCTGATCGAGGGCTGGGAAGTTTGAGTGTTTTCAGACAATACCACGGCGGTGGTTTATGTCAATAAGCAAGGTGGCATGAGGAGTGCTGGGGTAGCTGTGGATATGGCTCTCTTGTTGCCTGGGGGGAGAAGAACCTCCTAGCCTTGTCAGCTCTTCACATTGCTGGGCTGGACAATGTGGAAACAGACTTCCTTAACTGGTATTCTCTGGATCCTGGAGAGTGAGAGTTGAGTCAGGAAGCGTTTCAGTTGATTCTGTGCTGCTGGGGTCACCCTGAAATGGATCTGATGGCGACTTGCTCCAATGCTGAAGTTTGCTGCTTCTTTAGTCACCACACAGAGGGTGTCGACATCCTGACCCAGACTTAGCCAAGTCAGCACCCGCTGTACATGTTTCCTCCATGATCCCTGGTGGGGCATGTGATTCGGCATAGAATGCTACCTGGGCAGTATCATTCTAGTGGCACTGGATTGGCCAAGGGGAGTATGGTTCGAAGACCTGATATGGCTCCTGCAGGCACCTCCTCTTCGGTTGCCTCCATCGCAGGGCCTGTTGTGAAAGGGACTGATCATCCTGGAGGACCTGGTTCCCTTTTCGCTTATGAAAGGAGATAGCGCTTGAAAGGAGATAGCTAGCACGTAAGGGTTCCTCTATAGCGGTGGTCTCTTGAAAGGAGATAGCTAGCACGTAAGGAGATAGCTCTTGAAAGGAGATAGCTAGCATGTAAGGGTTCCTTTATAGCGGTTGTCTCCACTCTGCTCAGAGGCCGGAAGAGATCTAACAAGCTAGCATATGTGCAGATGTGGTGCCCCTTTTGATTGATGGTGCGGTACTCGGCAGTTGGCTCCTGAGGTAGCCAAGCTGCCTTCTCTGTTGGCCTTTCTACAGAATGGCCTGGAGAAGGGCTTCCCTTTAGCTCTCTGAATGTTCAGATAGCAGCTTTACATTGTTTCTGAAGTCCATGGGCTGATAGGTCTCTAGCATTGCACTCGGATGTCTCGCGCTTTCTCTAGGGGGTTCGGCATCTGCATCCTCCCCTCTAGTCTGTGATCCCTTCCTGGAATCTGTGTCTGGTGCTCAGGGCCCTGATGGCAGCAGCTTTTGTGCTGTTGAAGCGTGCTACCTTAAGAGATTTGATGCTCAAGATGGTCTTTGTGGTCATGATTTGTTCAGCAAGGCGGATTTCTGAGCTGCAGGCTCAGTCTTGCTGAGATCTTTATCTGTCTTTTTCATGGAGGCAGTTTCTATTTGGCTTGTGCCTTCCTTCTTGCCTAAGACGCTTTCTCCCTTTCACATGAACGTGATAGTTCACCTGCCCTCCTTCTCTAAGGAGTAGTGTCGGGGGAAGGATAAGGATCTTTGCCTTGAGGTTGTCCAGAGGATGCTTCTCCGGTACCTGGAGGTTATAAATTCCTTTCATAAGTTCAACCATCTTTTTTGCGCCATTTGCTGGCCTGTGCAAGGGTGACACGGTGGCTAAGTTGACTTTGGGATGCCATACTAAGGCCTTTGACTCAGTGCATCTGTCACAAACCGGCTGGTTCCGGAGGTTTTGCGGGCCCTTCTACCCAAGCACAGGCATCCTTTTGGGTGGAACGGAGCTCGGTAGTCCCTGCAGATATTTGTCAGGCAGCAACGTGGGCATCACTTTCCACTTTTGTCAAGCATTACCACTAGGATGTCCACGTGAGTGCGGACACAGCCTTTGGCTCAAGGGTTTTGTGAGCTGCAGTATCTTCTTCTTGCCTATTGGATTTGTAGCTTTGGAGGAGGCTTGCAGAGAGATGCTTGACTATGGAGGGGGGGGGGAGAAAAAGGGGAGATACTGGACCATAAGATATAGAGGAGAAAGGTGAGGCTAGACTATGGGGAGTGAAGGAAAAGAGAGAGGGGGCAGGAAGATGCTGATCCATGGAGATGGATAAAGAAAAACTAAGGAGCATAGCTAACATTGAGTGAGCCAGGCAAATAGCCAGGGCCCTTCCACCAGTCAGCCTCTCACCTGAAGGCCCCCAGCCAAATGCAGCACCTCACCATGCGACTCTTAAAACTTGTCGGTGGCAGCTGAATCACTGTGTTGACCCAGATGCTCAAGGAGATTCTACTGACCAGGGTATAGCACCTGCAAACAACCAATAAAATAGAAAGTAATGCCTCACCTCCAACACGATGCCCTGCATCCACACTACCGTCACCTCTACAGCCCTCCTTCCTACCCTCTCCAGCTAAAAAGATAGTGATCTCACTTCCCCATCTCCCGGCGCACGACAAGCACAACAACTAAACGTTCCTGCCAACTTCTTAACAGGCAGAGAACAAACTTGAAGCCGCCACTATATCTTCCACTGGCACCATCCATAACTATATCTGCACCTGGAGTACCAATGCAACCCTGATAACATTTTTCAAGTGGAGAGATAATAGCTCTCCATAGAGCTCCATATCTCTATATCTCCATATCTAATGAACTGTTCAGGCCATTATTATCGCAGCTCATTGGGCCAACACCACGTGATAGGACTCAACTGCCTAGCGGTCCATCTGTTGCCCCTGCTGTGGCCTTTGAGTCTTCCTACACATCGCTCACCTTCATAGTTTACAGATCTCATCACGAGTTCTTCCAGCTTCTCCGCCTGCACCTTCTTAGCTTGTCAGGGCAGCTCAACTGAAAGAAGCATCTCAGAAACCTGAGTACCTTTCTCTCCCTGGTGCCCTGAGAATTGGCACCATCTTTGTTTACCTACACTGCCATTTTATGAGTCACTGGTAATCAACTAACTCTTGTGCTGAGCAAACTGTCTCTGCTGAGAACAGAAATCTCAGAACCACACATAAATTAATAGATTAACAGAATAATAGAACCTATAGTGACACTACCCTTGAGGTTCCTTCCCTCTGAACATATTAACAATCTAAGAATTTTCAACTGTTATTTTAATTGATACTTAACTGTTACATATTACTTGAACTTTGCCTTCATCCCTCTTCTCTCTTTCTCTAATAGAACCTCACCCTCCTATACAGCCACCTCTTTAGGTATTTTTATCCCTTGATCTTTCCCCTACCAGCCCTTCATCTCCATCTATTCTTATGGCTCCACTTCACTTTTCCTTCTTATTATTGACACTCCCTAACCTTCTCCCCTCTTACCAATATCTTCAAACACTCCCCCCTTATCACCCTCTATCTTCCCCTTCTCCCATCTTGTCTTCTACCCTTTTCTTCAGCTCTTGAATTTCACCTTTTTCTTTCTCTCATTCATCCTGCTCCTTTCTCTTTGAAAGAACCTCATCCTCGTTTCCACCATGCCATCTCCCCTTTTCCTCACACTCTTCTGCTCCTTCTTCTTCTTTCATCCAGAGACATTAATCTTCACTCTGGCCCCCTTAGACTTTTTTCTCACTCTCATAACAGTTCCTCATTCAACCATTCCAATCTCATTCATATTCCTCTCCTTCCTCCCCTCCTCTCTCCCTTTCTCATATGCCTTATGGAATGTTCATTTCATATCTAATAAACTTCCCTTTACTCACGATCTCTTCAACTCTAATGCTTTTCATCTTCTAGCTCTTACTGAGATCTGTCTCCTCCTTAATGACACTGCTTCGGTTGCTGCCCACTGTCATGGCGGCTACCAGTTCTCCCACACTCCTCATACAACTGGTCGTGGTGGTGGTGTTGGGTTTCTGCTTTCTCCTTCCTGCCATTTCAACCCCTCCCTCTACCTCATCCTCACTTCTTTTCCTCCTTTGAAATCCATTCTATCCACCTTTTTAATCCCTTACCTCTCCGGATAGTTGCTATTTATAAACCCCCTGACAAGACCACCTCTACCTTTCTCATTGACTTTGACTCATGGCTTTCCTTATTTCTGGATTCTTCTTCCCCCTCCCTTATTCTTAGTGATTTTAATATTCATGTTGATAGCCCTTCTGACCCCTATGCTTCTAAACTCCTTTCCTTTACCTCCTCTTTCAACCTCCAGCTTTGCTATTCTGCCCCCACTCATCAGCATGGTTACTGCCTTGACCTTGTTTTCTTCTCTAATTGTTTACCCTCTAATTTCTGAACCTTCCCTTATCTGACCATTACCTGCTAGGCTTCACTCTTCATCACTCCCTGCCTCAATCTTGCCCAGTCTCCTCTTACCTTTTTAGGAATCTTCATGCTGTCGTTTCTTTGACTCTCTCCACTATTGTCTCGTCACCTCTTTCCTCCACCCTGTCTTCTGTTGATAAGGCTATAGTTTCCTATAATACCACTCTCTTCTCTGCTCTAGATACTCTTGCTCCACCCTTGCCACATCCTGTGAGGCACACTATACCTCAGCCCTGGCTGTCTTCAACTCCCTGCTGTCTGCACTCCTGTGCCTGCTCAGCTGAGCACATTTGGCTCAAATCCCACTCCCTTCCTGACTTTCTTCACTTTAAATTCATGCTTTCCTCCTTCCAGTCAGCCATAGCACTCGCCAAGCAAAACTACTATCTCCATCTGACTAACTCTCTTGCCTCTGACCCCCTCCGTCTCTTCTCAACTATCTTCTCAAGGTGCCTCTGCCTCTTACCCCTCTTCTCTTTTTGCCCAAAACCTAGCCAACAACCTTCATGACAAAGTCCACAAAATCATACTCTAATTTCCCACTAGATCAGCTTCATGCCCTCTTCCCCCTCTTCAATACCAAATTTTCCCCTCAATCTCTGTTACTCTTTCATCCTTTTCTAAGATCTCCAAAGAGGAAACCTCAAATCTTTTTTCCTCCTCTAAACTTACTACCTGCTTCTCTGATCCTATCCCCACCCATCTCCTTCTCCATCTCCTCTTCTGTCATCCCTTCCATCTCACATATTCTCAGCTTATCGCTCGCCACTGCAACTGTCCCTGTAGTCTTCAGGCATGCTGTGGTTACACGTCTACTCAAGAAACCTTCACTTGATCCTACTTGTCCTTCTAATTATTAACCCATCTCTCTTATTTCCTTCATTTCCAAACTTCTTGAATGTGCAGTTCTCCACTGTTGGCTTGAATTTCTCTCCTCTCAAGGCCTGCTAGATCTACTTCAATCTGACTTTCATCCCTTACAGTCTACTTATTTATTTATTTGCAGGGCTTGATATACCGCCCAAACCGGAGTATCAGAGCGGTGTACAGTAAAAGCAGGCTGCTAGAAAATTAAAGGAGGAAAGGAACGCCATTCAATTGACAGGAAAGCACTAGAGTGATGCAGATAGAAAGATAGAGAAGGACAGAATAACACGGCTAGGTAGTCTGAACACTGAGGGGAAGGGAGGGGGGAGGTGACATAGGATAGTGGGACCGTCATGACCATCATGGGGGTGTGGGGAGGTCAAAAGCCTGGGAGAAAAGATGGGTTTTAAGGAGAGCTTTGAAATGCGGGAACAAGGACTCAGTGCGGAGCGAGTGAGGGAGGGAGTTCCATAGAGCAGGACTCAGAAAAAAAGAATGCAGAATGACGGGTGAGTTCGAGATGAGCCTGGGACGGGGAGGGAAGAAAAAGGTGATTGCTATGAGAAGAGCAGAGGAGACGGGGGACGGGTTGATGACAAAGAAGATCAGATAGATATTGAGGAGTACCTGTGTGAAGAACTTTGTGGGTAGTGACAAGGTATTTATAAACAAACCTGAATTTAATAGGAAGCCAGTGAAGAGAGAGAAGGCAAGGAGTAATGTGGTCGAAAGGGGAGGAAAAAGTGATCAAACGGCCGGCAGTGTTTTGGATGAGTTGAAGACAACGGAGCAGGTAAAAGGGAAGGCCAGCAAAGATTGAGTTGCAATAGTCTAAACGAGAAATCACCAGGGAGAGAACTAGAGTGATGAGGTAGGGCCAGAGAGATCTGATACGACGAAGATGAAAGAAACAGCTGCGAACAAGGGAAGAGATATGAGGGTGGAAGGACAGGGAGGAATCAAGGGTAACACCAAGGTAGCGGAGAGAGGGGACAACGGGGATGGGGAGGGAGGACATTGTGGGGGCTAGAGTGGGAGGAAGAGTAGTGAAGGAGAACCAAATAGCCGAGGACTTAGAAGGATTGACGCAGAGAAAATTATCAGAGAACCAGGAGGCAATAAGGTCAAGACAGGCATTGAGAGCAGAGAGATCCGGGGATACAGAACTGGTGTGATGAATGAGAAGAATATCGTCGGCATAGAAATAGGAGGACATACCGGACTGTTGAATGAGGAGGGCAAGTGGGGCGAGGAAGAGAAGGCTCTTGCCAAAGTCTCCAGCAACTCGTTCCTGGCTAAATCTGAGGGCCTTTACTCAGTCCTGAACTTTATGCTGCTTTTGACACTGTTGATCGCAACCTTCTCCTCGATACATTGTCCTCACTGGTTTTAAGGATTCCATGCTGTCCTGATTTTCTTCTTATCTCTCCCATCGCTCTTTCTGTGTTTGTTTTGATGGCTCCTCCTCTACTGCTATCCCACTCTCAGTTGGTATTCCCCAAGGGTCTGTTCTGGGCCCTCTCCTTTACTCTCTCTATACCCAGTCCCTTGGTGCCGTCATCTCTTCCCATAGCTTTCAATATCACCTCTATGCCAAAGACTCTCAGATCTATCTATCTACACCTGTCATTTATCTAACACACCAGGCCCGCATCTCTGCCTGCCTATCTGACATCACTGCCTGGATGTCTCACCACCGCTTAAAACGGCACATGGCCAAAATCAAACTTCTTATTTTTTCCTCTAAACCCTCTTCCCACCTTCCTCCTTTCTCTTCCACTCCTGGAGAGATATCTGCAATAGTGAATATATACTTCTGGGAATTTTTCTGAAGGGGATTCATTGGATTAAAGCTGATTAATCTGTGAACCCAATATATTTGTTAAATCAGTCAGGGTCTAGTAGCAGCAGTTTAAGTTTAAATTTAAAACACAGAAGAGAGCTTTCTGGTTAAATTTAGAACCCAGCAGAGAGCTTCTAGTTTAAATTTCATAATAAGTCAGAGCCTAGCAGCAGCAAAGAGCTTTAATTTAAATCAAATCAGAATATAACTTAGCATAAAAGGCAAAACAGGGTCAGTATTCTTTGAGCAATAAATAAAGTCTTCTAGAGACCTTTACAAAGAGGCCTTCTACCTAGGGGGGCAAGAGACCTGTGAAACTTTTTAAATAGGTGTTAAAGCCAGGTGGCAGGTCAAAAGGCCATTTTGAAAGATTCCTTCTATCCAAGCAAGGACTGTTAATTACCCAGGAGGTTGGTCACAGCTTACCTTAAAAGCACAGGAAAGGGTACTGTATAGAAGCCCTCTTTTAATAAGTCTCATTTCCCTTCCTCCCTCCCCAACTCGCACCCACCCCAGGGCTAATCATAGCTTTATAGGTACTTACACATCTTAAAGGAAAGGAGATGCTCTCAGGTGCAGCTCTTTATCCAAATCAGTCATACATTAAGGACCTGAAATTAATTAAGCTTCAGGTGAACAAGGTATATTAAATGTATTAGGTGCACTTTTATTAGTATAAGTATCCACAGCAACCCTTAGTAAGTAAAGAACTTAAATATCTAAACACAAGCTTAAAACTAAGATGCAGACAGCAGTCCAGCAGCGAGATGGGGGCTTTCCAGTCTTTTGCACGGAGTATGATTTTCTCCCAGTTGGTGAGAGGTCTTACGTGTGCACTAGGTGCAAGGAGCTCTTTTCTCTCAGGGAAGGAGTCCGTTCTCTAGAGGCTAATATAGCAGACTTGGAAGACATAAGAAAGACAAAGAGGTACATAGATGAGACCGACAGGGATATAGTCCTGAAGTCCCACCTCCAGTCTGACAGCATCTCTGTTGCCATGGAGGAGAGAGGTCACGTGAAAAAAGAGCATCACCCTGGTGTGGCAGGAAGTGATCCTGTAACTAGGACCTGTCCTCCAGGTGATGTAAAATCCTCTTGCAACGAGGAAGTTTCTCCAGGGCCATGTGCCCATGAGGGAAGGGTTAGAATAGCCATTATAGTTGGTGATTCGATCATTAAGTATGTAGATAGCTGGGTGACTGGTGGTAGGGAGGTTCTGGAGGCTAAATTTAGGCTTTTTGGTAGGAAGTTGAAATCCAGAACTTCCAGGGTAGCCTTCTCTGAAATGCTTCCCATTCCACGTACAGGACCCAAAAGGCAGGCAGAGCTCCAGAGTCTCAATGCGTGGATGAGACGATGGTGCAAGGATGAAGGTTTTGGATTTGTTAGGAACTGGGGAACATTCTGGGGAAAGGAGGGGCTCTTCCGAAGGACAAGGTACTTCAGGCCGGAGGGTCGGGGGTTCAAGTCCCACCTGGGGACAGCAATCTCAAGCCGGAGGGATTGGGATTTCTAGTCCTATAGGCACTCCTTGCGGTCTTGGGCAAGCCACTTAATCCTCCAATGCCCATGTTCCCTGTATGTATTAATGTGTGTGTCTCATATCCCCTCATGTTAAATGTATCCCCCAATTGACCGCTTTGACCCGGTGAAAAGCGGGATATAAATACAGCTAAATAAATAAATAAATAAATAAAATGGGCTTCACCTTAACCAGGATGGAACCAGGCTGCTGGCATTAACCTTTAAAAAGGAGATAGAGCAGCTTTTAAACTAGATAAAAGGGGAAAGCCGACAGTCGCGCAACAACGCATGGTTCAGAAGAATGTATCCTTGAAGGATACTACCAAAAGCAGAGAGGTTCCAAAAAAGAGTAAAGTAGCCCAAATGCCCATGAGTATGGAGCAGACAGAGCTTAAAGATTCCAAATTACACATGTCTATGAAGAGCCAGATTAATATGAATAAAATACAGTCTCTAAAATGCTTGTATGCAAATGCTAGAAGTCTAAAAATAAGATGGGAGAGTTAGAATATATAGCACTAAATGAGAGGATAGATATGATTGGAATCTCAGAGACATGGTGGAAGGAGGAAAACCAGTGGGACACGGTGATACCTGGGTACAAACTATATCGTAATGATAGAGCTGATCAAATTGATGGAGGGGTTGCACTCTATGTTAGAGAGGGCATTGAGTCAGAAAGGATTAAAGTTTTGCAGGAAACAAAATTTGCTGTAGAATCTCTATGGATTGAAATTCCATGTAAAAAAGGGAAGGCAATGGCAGTGGGGGTGTACTATCGACCGCCTGGCCAGAATGAACAAATGGATGATGAAATGCTCAAAGAAATCAAGGAAGCTAACAAACGTTACAGCACAGTAATAATGATGATTACAATTACCCAGGTATCGACTGGGTCAGTGTCACGGCAGGACATGCTAGGGAGATAAAGTTCCTAGATGAAAGAAATGACTGCTTCTTGGAGCAGCTGATTCATGAACCGACCAGAGGGGAAGTCATATTGGACCTAGTCCTTAGTGGAACACCAGATCTGGTGCAAGAGATAAGGGTGTTGGGGCCACTTGGCAATAGTGATCATAGCATGATCACCTTTGATTTAATTAGTGGAGGAGGGATGGTAAGGAAACCCACAGAACCACCTTTTAACTTTTGAAAGGGAGACTATGATAAAATGAGGAAAATAGTTACGAAAAAACTAAAAGGAGCAGTTGCAAAGGTTAAAGACTTACATCAAGCTTGGGTGTTGTTGAAAAATACTATCTTGAAAGCCCAGAACTGCTGTATTCCATGTTTTAAGAAAAGTGGAAGGAAGTCGAAAAAACTGCCAGCATGGTTTAAAGGTGAGGTCAGAGAGGCTGTTGTTGCCAAAAATGTATCTTTCAGGAAATGGAAAAAAGAGCCAAACGACGAAACCTGGAAACAGCACAAGCACTGGCAAGTTAAATGCAAGGCATTGATAAGGCAGGCAAAAGGAGAATTTGAGAAGAAGCTTGCTGCGGAAGCAAAAATAAATAATAAAGACTTTTTCAAGTATATTCATAGCAAAAAACGTGTGAGGGAGTCAATTGGTCATTAGATGATAGAGGGGTTAAAGGGGCACTAAGGCGATAAGGCGATTGCAGAGAGACTGAATGAATTCTTTGGGGTATGTTTACTAAACCACGCAATTGTGCGGGGCGCACTTGAGCGTGTGCTAAGGTACCTTAGCGCATGCTAATAGTGCGTTTTTGGGCCCCGCACACGTGCGCGTCACACTAACGGGCCCGCACATGTGCGTGGCGCGCTGATGTGGGATGTGGGCTGTTCATTGTAAGCACTGATCAATTTTTGTGACGTGTAGTTTCTGTTCATTGTAAACCGCACTGATGTCAAATAGCGCGGTATAAAAGAAACTGTAAATAAATAAATAAATAAATAATAGAGGCGTGGAAAGGCATTTCGAGGGCGGAGGAAGGCTCCCGAGGGGCGGGGGGACGGGGTCAATGGGTGGAGAGTGGGAGGGGAGAGGCTCCCCGCACAGGAGCGGGGCTGAATTTTTGTCAAAAAAATACCGCGAGTGAAAACCTCGTGTTAGAGCCGATTTAAAGGGAAGAGAAACCATTTACGTCAGCAATGTACAGCAAAACCGGGGAAACCTACAAAACGTGAGCAGTGTGATAAATGTGCACAGAACAAAATGTCAAATAAAACTTTAAAATGACCACAAGAAATATTGTAAAAATTATAGGTCAGCTGGGAAACAGTGATAGCAATGGGCAACAATAAAAAACACTCCCAGGAAAGCTCCAAAAAAAAGAAATGATTTTTTTGGAAGGGTCTACGCTCCGTAGACCCTTTCAAAAATCAGTTCAGTTTATTGGAGCTTTCCTGGGAGTGTTGTTTAATGTTGCCCAGTGATATCACTGTTGCCTAGCTTGGTTATGGGTGTTTGCCCCTTTTTCCGAGGTCATTTGTGAGGTTTATTTGAACTTTTGTCTCCATACAAGATAAATGAGCCCACAGTAATATTGTGCAGAGCAGGGTTTCTGACTCATCAGGCCAGGTGTCCTATCTCCAGGGACTGCACTGTCTCTGTGGCTACAGTGTGGTGCAACAGACACAGCCAGTGCCAGTAAGACCAGAGGGTCACAGGTTCAAATCCCATCTGGGGCTCCTGCCAACCCAGTCTCCACATTTTTACCCACCACTAAACAGTGATAGTAAAGACACTCCTTTATTGCACAGAACATAAGCATGGTTCAAACACCCATATTTTACCCTACACCGCACACAAACCATAACAATGGGCATTACCTACAGCCGAGTCCCCCAAATTCAGTCCTGGAGTGCCACAACTGAATCAGGTCATATGCTTTTTCCCAGATAAGGACATGTCTGCATGTTGGCGGAAGGGTACAGGTGGTGGAGGGGGCAGTGGCTGCAAGCCACAGCAGACAGTGGCCTAGGCCTGTGCAGGCTGGCACCATCCACCGCAACAGACAGGCTCTGTTGGATGTACAGTCATGGACTCCCCAGGGAATGCAGCATATCTGTGGCAACACAGTGGTGCAGTGCACACAGACAGTGTGTGCAAGAACAGAAGGTCACAGGTTCAAAGCACAGCTGGGGCTACTGCCAATCCTGTCCACATATTTTTCCCACAACTGAACCGTGATAGTAAGGACAAACCTTTATTGCTGAGAACCTACGCATGGTTAATACACCTATATCAGTGGTTCTTAACCAGTCCTCCTTGAACCCCTAGGCCAGTCGGGTGTTCAGGATAGCCCTAATGAATATGCATGAAATATATATGCATTAGAGATATCCTGCCAACCTGACTGGTTTGTGGCCCTCTAGGGCTGGATTCAGAGACCCCTGCCTTACATCTCTGTCATTTAACAATGTGAGTGGGCAAGGTGCAGATCTCCAAGACATCAAAAAGGTTAGATAAAATTTGTGACATGCCTCTTTGCTTCTCACCACCATCAAAATATTGTCTATTAGAAAACTTTTTGGTGGTGGTGAGAATTGAGGAGGCATGTGACACATTCTATCCACCCTTTTGATGTCTAGGACATCTGCACCTTGCCCACTCACAATCTTAAATGACAGAGGTGTATGGCAGGGGTCTCCAAATCCAGCTCTAGAGAGCCACAAACCAGTCAGGTTGGCAGGATATCTCTAATGCATATATATCTCATGCATTTTCATTAGGGCTATCCTGAACACCCGACTGGCCTAGGGGTTCAAGGAGGACTGGTTAAGAACCACTGGCCTATATTTTACCACACCAAACACGGACACCATAAACAGCCACATTACCTAGAGCAGAGTCTCCCAAATGCAGTCCTGGAGGGTCCCACACCATTCGGGTTCCATGCTGCCTCTAATAAAGATGCCTGTGCTGCATAGCTATGCACCACCCCCATGGTATGCAGATGTAGCTCATGCATATTCATGAGGGACAGCATGAAAACCCGAACAGTGTTTGGAACACCAGGACTGGAGTTGGGAAACTCTGCCGTAAAGCAGCAGCCAACAGGGCCAGACACACCCACACCCACACCCACACCCACAGGCCCCATTGGCCAATGCCTCCAGGAGAGGCGTCCTATTGGGCCCTGCCTGTATCTCCCAATACTAGCAGTTGCATACCTTAGCAATGCCACCCTACACCTGGGTATATGGTACACAGCTATCAAATGTTTCCCATGATAACTGGCAGATATCAATTCCTACGTTAAGCACATTTTGCTCATTGAGCTCCACCATAACAATCATTCTGATGTCTGCGGTGTGTGCTGCAGGTCTGGTCTCTGACAGTGTTTACCACCCTGGGGAGTGACCCCCAACAGTATTGCGTACCATATCCATGCCTGTACTGTGCCCAGGACTGGTGTGGTGGGTATGGCTGCTGAACTCCTCTATAGTAGCACAATGCTGGCATAGGTGTGGGGGTGGCTGTCTGTCTATCCAGTGTGTGGTGGCTGCAAACACCTTCCACAGCCCACACTGCCAGCAATATTGCCAGTATTGGGCTGCCAATGTGCATAATGAGGAGCAAGGTACCATGGGTATAGGCCGGACAGGGTGGCCTGGCCAGGGTGCATCTGCACAGGGCATAGGGCACTGACTGGGACATTTTAGTGCCCGGCCACCACCTACACAGACAGGGTGACCTCAGTATGTCCTGCTGAGAGATCACTCTCACCCTGACTGTGCTGTGACCACAGCATGGCTAGGCACCCCCATAGTGCTATGCAGTATTTTTCTCATGTGATAGATATGGGTTTCCTTTTGGGGCCCTGTCACTGTTTTATCTGCTTGCTGTGTATGCTGACATCCCAGTTCTGGGTGCATGCATCTCCACTGGGAACATGCACTGTGGACTAACTAGCACACTGTTTGCAGCTGGTATGTGTCTTGATGGAGTGGCTTGTAGGGTGCAGTGGCTTGCTGCAGGGGAATATCAGACAGTGGTGGGGTACAGTTTACCTTATCTAGGCCTAATGTCTGTCTGCTATTTTGTTATGGATGTGTATAGAGTGGCATTGGCTGCCCTGTGGGGGTGGGGGGTCTGTTCCTCAGCAGGACTGTGGTTGATGGTCCCCTCTACTGCCACCTTTGCAGGGAGGTAGAATGTGGATCTATTGATGGGAGGTGCTGTTTGCCACCCTCAGCCCTGGAGGGAAGGGGAGGGGTGGGGGCACATGACCCACCTGGGGGTCCATAGGAGCTACACCTGACTGAAACAGACAGAGAGATCCAAGCTGTTTGTGCAAAAACTACCTATCTCACACATTAACACTGCATTGGACCTCTGGCATGGCCTCTTTCAACCATGAAAGGTGTTGTGGACCTGGTCCTGGGCGCCTCATTGCACCCTCAGGGTGAGCACAGTACCCGCACAATGTGACGGTGTGTTGCTACTCTGTGCCAGTACAACACACGGTCAGTACCCCCTACCAGGCCGAGGTGCTGTGTGGGTGCACATGGTCACTTCCCCCTACCAGGCCGAGGTGCTGTGGGGGTGCATTGCCCATCTTGTGTTTATCTGTGGACAGCTGATTTGCATGTGCAGTGCATCATGGGTATGGGTGGGCTAACCCTATCCTGGTCACCACAGCAGACTGTGTGTGTGGTGACGGGCAGGCTCTCTGCAGCCAGCCATGGGCTTGCTAGCAGCTGTAGAGGCAGAGATCATGGGTTCAAACCCACAGTGGGGTTATTTGATAGGGTTGTCCAATGCATTATCTTTTTTTAATGTAGATATTTTGATGCCAGCAAAAACACCCTCAGCGTACTGTACCCATAAGGTGCTTCTGAGGGTGCTTTATAGGGCGCCCTATAGGGCACCTTATGGTTCCCATCCATGTAAGGTGCACTATACATTATCCTGTGACGCAACTTATAGGGTGCCCTATAGGGGACATTTTAGGGTGCTGTGGCGGACAGTGCACTTTATAATGTGCCCTATGGAATGCCTTATAGGGTGCCTTATACGGCACCTTCAATTACGGCACGTGAGGGCGTGTTTGCTGGCAGCAATTAATAAAATAAAAATAAAGTGCTGCAGGAAAAAATATGTACAATGCAAAGCTGATGCTACAGCCAGCCTTACATATTAGGCACACTGGGGAGGGAACTCATGACCCCTGTATCAACAGTCAGTGCCTTAACCATTGTGCTCCACTACTGCTCCTCCTTGCCTGTCAGCGCACCTACTTATGCCTTTCATTCCTTAAACTGCACAGTGCTGCCATAAAAAACAGTACTCTGACCTTGCGGTACCTCATACGGCACCCTCTAAAGCACCCTATAAGCAACATTCTAGGGTGCCTTGGCTGACAGTGCACTTTAAAATGTGCCTTATAGGGCGCCTTATGTTAACACGCTTTGAGAGTGCGTTTGCTAGTAGTGATAATTAAAATAAACATAAAATGACTCCGAAAGCAATCTTCCCCATAATACGTATTGCCTCAGCCAGCCTTGTTCATTGGGCACTTTGGGGGATTGAACCCTTGATCCCTGCACCATTGGTCAGTGTCTTAACCATTGTGCTGTAGTTCTGTTCCTGTCATTGCACATCAGCGCGCTGCTTATGCCGCCCAGTATTAAAATGCCTCCGAAAACATTAGCGCGCTGCCTTATGCCGCCCATTATTTATATGCCTCCTAAAATAACACCTCAGCCAGCTGTCTTCATGGGGCACAGTGGGGGATTGAACTCTCAATCCCTAAACCATTGGTCAGTGTCTTCACCATTGTGCTGCGGCTCTGCTCTTCTGCTTGCACATCAGCGCGCTGCTTATGTCTCATGCGCAGCTATCTCAGTTGCTAATGTGCGGGGCGCACATAGGCGCCGCGTACCTTAGCGCATATGCAAATTCCGGATTTTCTTTCTCAGCACAAAACGCCCACTCCTTATATGGCACCCGCACACTACCGCGGCCTGCACATTAGCAGGGTTTTAGTAAACATGCCCCTTTGTTTCAGTCTTTACTGAGGAAGATGTAGGGATGTTACCCATGATTGAAGTGGTATTTAAAGGTGCAGAAGAATTGAAGGAAATATCGATACATCGAGAAGATGTATTACAACTATTTGATAAACTGAAGAGTAGCAAATCACCTGGACCGGATGATATACATCCAAGGGTTTTGAAAGAACTGAAATATGAGATTGCAGGCCTGCTATTAGTAATCTGTGAACTATCATAAAAATCATCTGTAATACCTGAAGATTGGAGGATGTCCAATGTAACGCCAATTTTTAAACTTTTATTTTCATTTTGCAACAAACAAAAGTAACAACACACCAAAAGAAACAAATACACACATACGATAAAGAAAACAACCCCAGTTACCCCCCACCCCAATGCTTCTTCTCTAAGCTGATAAGGATCATCATATACGCGCTTACATACAATAATTATTGTACATCAAACAAACAGAAGTAGAGTCTATGATACCGGATGAGCATGTGACAGAGATTAATACAGAATCAAACCGTCAACTGAGAACATTGAATAGTTTGAACATAATCGTGGAGCATCTTCTAACAAGACCAATAGTGAGTGATTTGAACGGAAGAGGCTAACATATAAGGGGTTTGCACATATTTGCAATGAAAACAAATATGATTACCGTTCATTAGAGCTCAAAAAAGAGCTATTTTCCCAAAATTTCGTGAGTGAGGAACCAGGAAATAGCAAGGCCCGGCATAAAGGCTAAAAGGAAGCAAGCCAATTTAGGAAGAGAGGGGATCCCCGCAGCTGAGCGGAGCCCCACAATCTCCCCAAAGTGGGGTTCCGGAAAATATAAAATAGAATGAAGACGACCCCAGACCAGACTCCAGTAATACTGTGATGCGGGACAATCATACTTAACAGGAGTTTAGTAGACCAGAGGCCACATGGCATGTCCAGCATCAAGTGCTCTGGATGGCTTTCCAATTAGCTAACCTATCAGGAGCATATGTCCACTTGGAAAAGTAGTACTGAGGAGAGAAAAAAAAATCAGATCTAGATTGTGAGTGATGGGGGGGCTGAGAAAGGTGAGCTCTAAGTCGGATGGGTAAAGCAGTTTCCATATATCTACTCGCACAAGATCTTTCATCAGAGCTGGCAGAGTGTAGAGACTCTTGGGTGGACCACGCGTTCTAGGCAACAATCTATCTATCAAAAGATCAAATACTTAGTAAAAGTCACCACCGGGTAACAGTAACAGGGTCATCCACATTCAGAGCATAAATACAAATACACGGAAATTCACTATCTCCAACCTAAAATATACACAGGCCCAACTACCCTCCCCATCAAAGCTAGTATCCATTACAGTGGGTGGCAAAGATTCCTCAACCAAGATGGCTACCCCGCACCGCTTGGAAACTGCGGGAGAATAGGCAGCCACCATATAAGGTGTGGCAGTGAGTTTCAGTAGTTCAACGAAGGTGAAATGGGATTCCGGAAGAAACACTACATCAGTATGGTCATGATTAAAATAACTAAGAACGGTCATTCTTTTGATTGGACCATTAATGCCTCTTCCGTTCAATGACAAGAACTTATAGAAGGCCATACAACAAAGTGAAACATTCTGAGAAAGAAACATGATGGCGCAACGAGTTGCGCAATGTCCCTCATATCAACTATAAATGACTATACACACGATCTGATAAAAAATAAACCAATAAAATCATGAAGCGCCCTATATAACAGGAGAAGCACCGAAGTGCCTTAGAGAAGAAGCAAAACCCCAGAAATTACTGGCGACCTGTTGTCTGCGGGGTGAAACCCCAGAGAAGGCCTAATTGAGACAGATAAGCGGTATAGCTGTGCGTGCTCCGAGTCCAACCGAGGTGCACATCATGGAGGAAAAGGAGACCGAGAAAGGTAGATATTAAAGAAAGAAAGGTCCAGGCAGTCTCTATTCCAGACAATGATCACCACGTCGGGTCATTCAAAATGACGGGCAGTTCCAGCGGAGTCTATCCGAGTTGTTGACTTAGCGCATCTGGTCTGCCTCCTTGGAATCTAAGAATGTTGCTAGCAGAGCAGGATCTTCGAAGGTGCTAGTTTGGTTATGGAGAGTCACTCTGAGCTTCGCCGGGTATAAGAGGCCAAAGCGAGCCTGTAACTGTTGAAGTCTAGGTCGAAAAGCAAGGAGTCCCTTCCGCCGGTCAGCTGTGGCCTTTGCCAAGTCGGGGAAGAAAGAGACTTTATGATCTTCAAACTGCAGATGTTGAATCACCCGGGCAGCTTTGAAAATTTGCTCAACTTGCTGATACCTCAGTAATCGAAAGATAATGGGTCGGGGGGTCGTCCGATTAAGTGCGATGTTGGTGGGAGCACGATATGCGCAGTCAATTTCCAGAGCTCCGTAAAAGGTAATCTTCAGCAAGGAGGGAAGAGTTCTAACCAGAAATTCTCTGAGATCTCCTGCTTCCGCACCCTCTGGTACTCCTATGAGCCTGACATTGTTGCGACGGGCTCGATTATTGCAATCCTCTAACTCTTTTTGAAGATTCTGTATCTGACGCTCAGCCTTGTCCAAGTTCACCAAGCGCACCGCGTGCGAATCGAGGACCCCCGCCATGTTGTCCAGCCGTAGTGAAAGACCTTCAAGCCGGTCCTGAAGCATACCGCAATCTTCTCGCATGGCTCGGAGCGCTTCTCCGTTGGACTGCACCAGTTCCTTCACACCACGTATTTCCTCCAAGATCTCCTGCTGCATTTCGGGGCTTACCCGAAATGGAACCAGCTTTGGTGGGGAAGACACCTCTGTTTTGGAGCGTTTTCCATGTGAAGAAGAGGGAGACCCAAAGTCCAAGCGCACTGGCTTGTGGGCCGCCATTCCCCCCAAGGCACCCCGGTGAGTCTGGAGCAAAATATTAAGTTTATGTGGATATTAAGTCAGGATTCTGAGTAGGCCCCTCGGGAGCTTCAGCACGAAGCGTCTACCCCGCTGGACATCAGGCTCCGCCGCCCCCGTAACGCCAATTTTTAAAAAGGGTTTCAGGAGTGATCCTGGATACTACAGACCGTAGAGCCTGACGTCAGTACCGGGAAAAATGGTAGAAACCATCATAAAGAACAAAATTGCTGAACATGTAGATAGTCATGGCTTAATGGGAGACAGCCAACATGGCTTTAGACAAGGAAAATCTTGTCTTACTAATCTGTTATGTTTTTTTGAAGGTTTGAATAATGAGGCAGATAAACGTGAGTCGGTTGATATAGTGTATTTGGACTTTCAGAAAGCCTTTGACAAGGTCCCTCATCAGAGACTTTTGGCAAAACTAAAGAGTCATGGGATAGGAGGCAGTGTACTATTGTGGATCAGGAACTGTTTGAAAGATAGAAAGCAGAGGGTAGGGCTAAATGGCCAATTTTCCCAATGGAGAAAGGTGAATAGTGGTGTACCCCAGGGATCTGTGCTGGGTCCGCTTCTTTTTGACATATTCATAAATGACCTGGAAAAGGGAATAACGAGTGAGGTTATCAAATTTGCAGATGATACAAAACTATTTAAAGTTGTTAAAACTCATGAGGATTGTGGAAAATTGCAAGAGGATCTTGATAAATTGGAAGACTGGGCATCAAAATGGCAGATGAACTTTAATGTGGACAAGTGCAAAGTAATGCACCTAGGGAAGAACAACCCAAACTATGGTTATACAATGTAAGGTTCCAAATTGGGAACTACCACCCAGGAAAAAGATTGAGGTGTCATTGTGGATAACATGTTAAAACCCTCCGCCCAGTGTGCAGCAGCAGCCAAGAGAGCAAATAGAATGCTAGGTATCATAAGGAAAGGAATGAAAAATAAAACAAAGGATATTATAATGCCTCTGTATCGTTCAATGATGCGGACCGCACCTTGAATATTGTGTTCAATTCTGGTAGCCGTATCTTAAAAAGGATATAGCGTTATTAGAAAAGGTTCTGAGAAGAGCCAGCAAAATGGTAAAAGGGATGGAAGGATACCCCTATGAAGAAAGGCCGAAAAGGTTAAGGCTCTTTAACCTGGAAAAGAGACGGCTGAGGGGAGATATGATAGAAGTCTATAAATTAATGAATGGAGTGGAACGGGTAAACGCAGATCGATTGTTTACGTTATCAGAATATAGAAACACTAGGGGACATGCAATGAAGCTACAGGGTAAACTATTTAAGACAAATAAGAGAAAATATTTTTTCACTCAACGTGTAATCAAACTCTGGAATTTGTTACCGGAGGATGTAGTAAGGGCTGTTAGTGTGGCTGGGTTTAAAAAAGGCTTGGACAAGTTCCTGGAGGAAAAGGTCCATAAACCATTATTAAGAAGAGTTCCAGTATATCAATGCTTGACCCAATACAAGCATTGTGGAATCTGTGTCTTTTGGGGAAACTGCTAGGTACGTATGACCTAGATTGGCCACTGTTGGAAAAAGGATACTGGGCTTGATGGACCTTGGTCTGACCCAGTATGGCATATCTTATGTTCTTATGTTCTTAATAACACTCTTTTACTTCCTATTTCCTCAACCTTGGAGTCATCTTTGACTCCTCCCTCTCCTTCGCACATATTCAACAGATAGCTAAAACCTGTCATTTCTTTCTCTATAACATTAACAAAATTCCCCCTTCCTTTCTGAACACACTACTAAAACATTTATCCACTCTTTAATCACCTCCCATCTCGACTATTGCAACCTCCTCCTTGCTGGTCTCCCTCTGAGCCATTTCTCTCTTCCTTTCAATTTATTCAGAATTCAGTCGCATGACTAATCTTCCGCCACCCTCGATGCACTCATATAACCCCTCTTTTCAAGTTTTTTCACTGGCAAACCTTCCATTTCCATATGCAGTTCAAACTTCTCCTTCTGAACTATAAACACTTTCATTTTACTGCTCCTCACTACCTTTCCTCTCTCCTCCTCCAGGAAGGAGTAGATAACATGAGGAGGGATCTACCTAAGCTTGAAGAATGGCTGAGAATTTGGTAGCTCAGATTTAATGCTAAAAAATGAAGGGTCATGCATTTGTGCTGCAAAACTCCAAGGAGGCGGTACAGTGTAGGGGGCGAAATACTTATGTTCATGAAATAAGAGCAGGACCTGAGTGTAATTGTTTCTGATGAGCTTAAGGTGGCTAAACAGGTAGAAAAAGCGATTGTGAAAGCCAGAAGGATGCAGTGCATAGGGAGAGGAATGGTCAGCAGAAAAAAGGAAATGCTAGTGCTTCTGTATAAGTCTCTGGTGCAACCTCATTTGGAGTATTGTGTGCAATTCTGGAGACCACACCTTCAAAAGGATATAAACAGGATGGAGTCAGTGCAGAGGGTGGCTACCAAAATGGTTAGTGGTCTTCATTATAAAGCATATGAGGACAGACTTAAAGATCTTAATATGTACACCTTAGAGGAAAGGCAGGATAGAGGAGATCTGATAGAGAAGTTTAAATACCTCTGTAGCATAAATGCACAGGAGGAGAGTCTTTTTTGATTGAAAGGATGCTCTGTATGAGGGGACATAGGATGAGGGTGAAAAGGGTTAGACTGAGGAATAATATGCTGTAATAGTTCTTTATGGAAAGAGTTTTAGATGCATGGAATAGTCTCCCTGTTGAGGTGGTATTGACAAGGACAGTTATCTGAATTCCAAAAAAAGCATGGGACAAACACAAGGGTATCTCTAAAGTTAAAAGGGAGACTATTGTAGTTGATATGGAAGGGCAGACTAGATAGGCCATGTGGTCTTTTTCTGCCATCATGTCTCTATGTTTCTATACTAGGGTTGCCAACTGGATCCAGATGCGCCCGACAGGTTCGATCCATTCCTGGGTTTACCTCATTGCATGCAGGGATATGTAGTTCTGATTTCTCCATTGCACTCCATTAGAAAAGGAAAACTACAAGTAACTGCATGCAATGGGGTAAACCCAGGACTGGAGCAAGCCTGTCGGGCGCATCTGGAGCCAGTTGGCAACCCTATTCTATACCCCCTTCAAATGGCACAACACTCAACCATCCGAATCCTTTATGGAGCATCAGATGTTGACCATATAACTCCCATCCTAAAACAGCTGCAATGACTATCCTTGACTAGGCTAATCAAGTACATGGTCCTGATAACCATTTTCAAATTAACCCAGAACTTATTTTCACCTTACTCACAGGCCATCTTACAAAAATCTCCAAGCAATAGCATCCACTCTGTACACAAAATACATTTACCATGCCACTGGAGAACACCATGAGCACCCAAACAGCATGCGTTCGTATCTTCTCACTATACACACCGGGGCTTTGGAATGCTCTCCCTGAAAAGAGAGCCCTGCCCTTAGAGTCCTTAACATTCTCTACGGAATAAAGACTCTGAGCCTGATGTTCAGCACGGATGGCTAGCACTGCTAGAGCAGTTAGCCGCTGGTGCTGAACAGTAAACCTGGATATTCAATGCTGGGGTCAATGAATATCTGGGTTCGCTGCATTTAACAATTGCAAACCAGGCCGCGGCGATATTGAGCCACCGATATGGGTTTCCTGCACCTGGCTTTTGCTGATATCACTAAGCAGGTAGTAGCCCAATATCACCGTGGCCTGGTTAGTGATCGAGGCTGCCTCCGCTCCACCCTGGAATGCCCCCAGCACATCCCAATGCTAACCAGCTAGCATCGAGGTGTGTAGAGACGGCACCTGCGGATTCAGCGGCACTAACCCTGTTATATCACTTAGTGGCATTTACATGGTGTACAGGTCTGCAAACCGTGTAAATGTCTTTGAATATCGGGCCCTCTGCTTTTTTAGGGAACACTTTGGAAACAGCGTATAACCAATGCAGAATGAACCAAAGACTCTGAACACAAGGACTAGTATATTTGAGACCATCTGTTAGCAAAAACAGAGGAATAAAACCACTCTCAGAGAAAACCATGTATCACACAAAGATTCATAAACACTCTTTTGTTTATTATTTTATCTTAGTTTATGAGTTCAATGTTATTTATTTCCCTGAAATGTATTGAGTTTTGAGTTCAATGTTATTTGTAACTTGTAAATCGTTTATAGTTATATGTACACCGCTTTGATTACAAGATAAAGTGGTCTATAAAAACAAATAAACAAAATAATATAAATTATCAGTCTTGGCAAGGATAAGGAGCTGGACCTCTGTGAAATCTGTCTAGCTGAACCTTCGCTGTAGCCCCACAGACCCAGACTGCAAATAAGTTCTGAATGATGCAAAACGCATCTTCCTTGATGCCACCAAACTTTAACATGCCAAATACCCTCAGACTCTCAGACTGCAGTGCCTTAGCAGGTTGTCCTGTAGCTCTTGGATGCTCTTAACATATTCAGCTTTTGCAACTTAGTTTGAAATCGGGCAGTGGCATTTATCTGTTCCCCGATTTTTATCTCATTTGGAGTTGCATGTTCATCCAATGATTTGATTTCCGCTTTAATGTCCAACAGCTGTAGAGAGGTCTTCCCTCACAGTCTAATTTCTTGAAGGACTTCTGCAAATTCTGTTTTGGCCACAGGTGCCTCTTGGTCCATATTAGTAGCATCCCAGTTTCTGTCTCTAATAGTAGCTACCTGCACAGCCATTGCTGTGGCCTCTGTCACGGAGCCCTGACTAAACTTGGCTAGCATTGCTGCTTGGCTTGCTTTCTCAGCCATACACACCAGGGCAGAAACCACCCAAGATGCAATTAAGGCCCAAACATTCAAGTCATGACACTATCTCTCCATTTTGGGGCCAACCTCACACTCCCAACAAAAGTCCCATATAAAATGAACCACTCTGCAGACTAAACCTGATGGCCCTGTTAGACAGTATAGTGTGTGCTTCTGCTGGTAATCAGCAGTATTATAATTTTCCAGTCCACCTTTCTTACTGTGGAATGTTGATGGCACAGCTGAAAGGAAATAACCAAATACTCAATGCAATACATGCCACTGGGTCAACACTGTCTCCTGGTGACCCAGGAACCACTGGGTTTTCTTGGCAAGGTGTGACATAGGTAGATTGCCAGGTCTTTCTTCCAAGACAAATGGAAAGGCCACTAGGAGTGCCAGTGGCAATTGAACCCTGGTCACCAGGCCATGGTCTAACCACTAGGCTATGCTCCATTCCAGCTATATACTCACTGCAGTATAAAATAGCTCCACAAATGAGTTCTGCACCATCAGTTTTTCACGCTTTGCCTCTCTGCCCATCTCCATCAGTAGCTGTTCTCCATAGGCATCATCAGTCTCAGGGCCGGCCTAGGAGTTGCCTAGGGTGGCACACCTCCATGGGTGGCACATGGCCTGCCACCCCCTCATGCTGAACCATGCCATGCCACTTCCCCCTACTACCGCAGTTTCCAGCAGCAGGGTTGGCTTGGCGGCTGCGGCAGGCCATGTGCTTCAGTACATATGGCCTGCCGCTTCTGACCCTCCCAAAGTTGTGTCGGAGGGGTCAGAAGTGGCAGGCCCTGTGTGCTGAAGCACATGATCTGCTACTGCCACCGAGCTGCCCCCCGACCCCACTGCCAGAATCAGCGGCAGAGTGGCTCAGCACAGGGAAGGGGGGAGGGTGTGCGGAGCGGCATGTGGGGGGGGGGGGTGTGGCACACCAGGGCTTTGCCTAGGGCGGAAGAAACCCCTGAGCCAGCCCTGATCAATCTAACAATCTGCAAATCCAATCATTACAGGCTCCACATTAAGCAAGCTGACACCACTCCTACTAGCTAGTGATCTGACCTGGGCTACCACATGTTTCTTTTCTGCCGCCATGTGTTGTTCAGCCTTGGCATCGATCCATGCCACACATGGTCTCCCAGGTCTGCACCATAGTCCACAGCGCTTACCCTGCCAACCACACTCTGCTCCCATCTATCACCACACTGTCCCATATCATCAGGAAGGATCAGCCTGGATCTGGGGGTACAAACAACACTATGCACAACTATACAGCAAAACTCTGTGTTGCGGCGACTCTGTTAGCAACCCATCATTTGGAGTAGGAAGGGCAGCCTCGGGTCTATGCAGCCTTAGTCAGACTCGCCAGTGCCCTTCTTGGTATGATAAGCATCTGAGGGAGCCAATATTCAGTGACAGTGGCCAGCGCACTGACAGCGGGTAGCTGCCGACGTTTTAAATTAAGACCAGATATTCAATACCAGGGTCATATCTGGTCATTGGCATTAAATATCCAGCGTGCTGGGTTAGCTACACTAACTAAAGTTAGGCCAGACTTTTAAGTGCCTAACATTAGCTGCTTTAAGTTCACTGGCCAGCAGCTGAATATCGCCGCTGGCCGGTTAACTTCAGTGCCGCCCTGGAACACCCCAATGCAACCCGATTATCATTGGGGTGTGCAGCAGAATTAGGAGGGGTATTCAGCAACACATAGCTATTTCGTGCCACTGAATATCCCGCTCCCCACAATTAAGACTTTAATCCAATAGAACTATTTTATGCTAGCAGCAGCTGAGTCTATAAGGCACATTCAACTGCAGTGAAAATCTTCCAAAAACTGTTCTGAGATTGATCACTAAAGATGATATGATCTCTCTGCACAATGCTGAACTAAACTGGAATAGAGCCATGTCACAAATGTTTTAAAAATGGAATCCCTTGGTAGACAGGTGAGCATCTTCGAACAACAGCTTGCTGCCAATCACCTCATTGTCACTAGTACTGCTTTTAACCAGAAACCACTCTTGAAAGATGTCCTCAGCCCTTGAAAGAACCGAGTATGTGTGCAACAATGCATTAAAGCTTCCTTACAAAAGGTCATAATTCAAAGCCCTGGATGGGCTGCTAATCTCTTCTAGCATCTAATTGTATGCACCTCCTGTCCTGGCGCTGTCCTACCTGCACAAAAGTTTCAATGTTCTTTTAACATCCAAATGGGACCCCAATGATTCCTTCACCGTTAACCTGTTTTTCCTAGTGCTCAGCATCCTTACTAAAGATAACAAGGAACGGGCTATTAGCTTATCTGATGATGCCTTTCAGTCTATCATTATGCTCATCTCTGCTTATTAGCTTTTGTCCATCTCTATTTCCTTTGATAAATACCAGTTCTTTCTTTCATAGAACCCTCAGTTCCAGAGAGCTTCCATGTCTTTGTCTCTCATATTTCTGTTTTGTTATCATTATTACACAATGGTGGGATTCAGCCGATTTGTGCAAACTGGCTCCTAGCATTTCTCTCATTTGCCGAACAGGTCCCTACAGGCTTTTCACCACTGGATCGGCATTGTCGGGTTTCAAAAAATTTGCCATTATTTGGATGGCATTGGGGGGATTGTGGCATTGGGAGAAGCCCCCGATGCCATCCAAAAAATGTTGGATGTTTTGAAAGCCGCTCACTGCAGATCCGGCGATAAAACAGCCTGTAGGAACCAATTCAGCGAACACGGGAAACACTAGGAACCCAGCTGCTTCCTACCATGGACCGAACCGGTTCCTATGAGGATTTCAATCCCACCACTGCTATTACAGCATATAATTCTATAAAAAAGCACCTCTGCCACACTGTTTTGTACCGAGCTGATGAAGGGATTATAACTGAAAGCTAGAAGTCTTTACGCTGATGACCCCCAGATGTACCTCTCTGCACAAGAAATCTCATTAGGAATCCAGGCCCAAATCTTGGCCTGAGTTTTTGACATTGTTGCCTGGAATCTCTATTGCCATCTGAAACTGGACATGGCCAAGATGGAGCTTTTCATCTTTCCCCCTAAACATAGTAACATAGTATATGACGGCATGTAGGTGCATCTTCCCCTGCATGCAGATCGCCCCTCCCCATGCCTTTCTTTAGGGGTGTACCCACATATCCGTGCAGGTCACCCCTGTTTGATAAGATAGCAGAGGCAGTTAAGGTTATTTTGATTTTATCCTCTTGCTATAAAGGGATCCACTGTGTCTGTCCCATGCCATTTTGGATTCTGTCATTGTATTTCCCCCATCACATCCATCGGGAGGGCATTCCAAGCATCCACCACCCTTTCAGTGAAAAAGTATTTCCTGCGGTTGCCTTTCAGTTTACCCCCTTGCAGCTTCATGTTATGCCCTCTAGTTTTACAGCTTCCTCATCTTTGGAAGAGGTTTGTTTGTTCATTAATACTCTTTAAGTATTTCAAGGTCTGAATCATATGTCCCCTGTAATTCTTATATAGTCTTGAAGTCTCTTCTCATAAGTTTTCTGACGCAGGCTCCGAATCATTTTGGTCACCTTCCTCTGAACCATTTCCAGTCTTTTTATATCCTTTGTGAGATATGGTCTCCAAAACTAAACACAATATTCCAAGTGAGGCCTCACCAGCGATTTTTACAGTGGCATTAGTACCTCTTCCTCTCTACTGGTAATTCTTCTTTGTATGCAACCCAGCATCCTTCTGGCTTTTGCCACCACCTTGTCACACTATTTTGCCACCTTAAGATCCTCAGAAACAATCACTCTGAGGTCCTTCTCCTGGCCCGTGCACATCAACCTCTCGCCCCCAGTTCCCTTGGATTTCTGCTTCTCAAGTGCATGACACTGCACTTCTTTACATTAAATCTTCACTGTCAAGCATTGGACCATTCCTCCAGCTGTTGTAGATCTTTCCTCATATTACCCATTCCCTCAGGAGAGTCCACTCTGTTGCAAATTTTCATGTCATCTGCAAAAAGACAGACTTTGCCCTTCAGTCCTTCAGCAATATCACTCACAAATACATTGAGTAGTACCGGTTCCAGGACTGAACCCTGGGGTACACTGCTAATCACCTTCCTTTCATCCGAGTGCATTCCATTTACCATCACCTTCTGTCGTCTGTCAGTAAACCAATTTCTGATCCAGTTCACCACCTTGGGACCTATCCCCAAGCTGTTGGGTTTATTGATAAGCCTCCTATGAGGAACAATATGAAAGGCTTTGCTGAAATCTAGGTAGATTACATCCATCTCATGCCTTTGATCTAGTTCTCTGGTCACCCAGTCAAAGAACTCAATCAGATTTATTTATTTATTTAGCTGTATTTATATTCTGCTTTTCACCTGGTCAAAGCGGTCAATTGGGGGATACATTTAACACGAGGGGATATGACACACATACGTTAATACTTACAGGGAACATGGGCAATGGAGGGTTAAGTGGCTTGCCCAAGACCACAAGGAGTGCCTATAGGACTAGAAATCCCAGTCCCTCCGGCCTGAGATTGCTGTCCCCAGGTGGGACTTGAACCCCCGGCCCTCCGGCCAGATTTGTTTGGCAATATCGTCCTTTGGTAAAACCATTTTGCTTCGGATGATGCAACCTGTTGCTTTTGAGAAAGTCCACTATTTGCTCTTTGAGGAGCACCTCCATTACTTTTCCAACCAGCAAAGTAAAGCTTACTGGCCTGTAGATTGTCACGTCTTCCCTAATACCACTTTTGTGAAGAGGTACTACATCAACCCTTCTCTAGTCCTATGGAACTTCTCCTGTCTCCAAGGATCTATTAAAGACATCCTTTAACGGCCCTGCAAGAACCTCTCTGAGCTCTTTCAGTATCCTGGGATGTATCCCATCCGGTCCCATGGCCTTGTCCACTTTCAGTTTTGCAAGCTGTTCTAACACATTATTATTTATTTTATTTATTTAACCCGTTTTCTATACCGCCTTATCCTTCAATCAAAGCGGTCTTCTGTGAATAGTGTGGTATCTACTCCATTCCCATTTGTATATTTATCAATCACAGGTGGTCCTTCTTCAGGATTTTCTTTAGTAAAAACAGAACAGAAGTACCCACCTCCTTCCTTCCTTCTTTCTTTGTTTCTATGGATATCACTGTCTTCCTCCTGTCTTGAGGTCACCGTTGACTCCTTTTTAACATCTTTGTTAGTGATATAGCAGAAGGGCTGTTGGGTAAGGTTTGCCTCTTTGCGGATGATACCAAAATCTGCAATAGACACCCAGGGAGGTGTAGATAACATGAGGAGGGATCTAGCTAAGCTTGAAGAATAGTCTAGAATTTGGTAGCTTGGATTTAATGTTAAAAAAATGTAAGGTCATGCATTTGGGCTGCAGCAATCCAAGGGAGCAATATAGTATAGGGGGTGAAGTACTTTTGTTCACTAAAGAAGAGCGGGACCTAGGCGTGGTTGTGTCTGATGATCTTAAAGTAGCTAAACAGGTAGAAAAGGCGATGAAAAAAGCTAGAAGGATGCTTGGGTGCAAACAGAGAGGAATGGCTAGCAGAAAAAAGGAGGTGATAGTGCCTCTGTATAAGTCTTTGGTGCGACCTCATTTGGAGTATAGTGTGCAATTCTGGAGACCGCACCTGCAAAAGGATATAAACAGGATGGAGTCAGTACAGAGGGTGGCTACTAAAATGGTTAGTGGTCTTCATTATGAAGCATATGAGGACAGACTTAAGGATCTTAATATGTACACCTTAGAGGAAAGGTGGGATAGAGGTGATATGATTGAGATGTTTAAATACCTCCGTGGCATAAATGCACAGGAGAAGAGCCTCTTTCAATTGAAAGCAAGTTCTGCTACGAGGGGACATGGGATGAGGGTGAAGGGGGATAGATTCAGGAGTGATATGTGGAAATATTTATTTACAGAAAGAGTAGTGGATCCATGGAAGAGTCTCCCAGTGGAGGTGGTAGAGATGAGGACAGTATCTGAATTCAAAGAAGCATGGGACAAACACAGAGGATCTCTAAAGGAAAAAAAGGGACTGTTGTAGTTGTTGATATGGAAGGACAGACTAGATAGGCCATGTGGTCTTTTTCTGTCATCATTTTTCTGTGTTTCTGTGTGTTTCTGACAATGGAGGAGGTGGCAGCTGTGGATGACAGTGCCATCTTGGAGCAGGGGCACAGCTACAGTGCTGCAAGGGCCCAGGGAGTGAGGGTGAGGCAATACTGCCTGGCCACATAAGAGAGGTAAGCCCAGATGGGGCTGAGGTGCCTGGAAGGGTGGCCCAGTGGGTGTTGGAGTCCAAGGATGATGGGGAGGAGCATGGCAATGATATCTGCCTCCAGTTGACAACCAGCAGCAGTGGCGGTGTGGAAGGCACCCCCATTACAGCAGAGCAACCACCCAGTAAGAGCAGACCGGGTCCTGCACCAGGGATATCCGGCTCCACAACATCTGCTGAACCATCCGTGGACACACAACATGCCAGGCACATGCTGTGGGCCATCATGCATGAAATGGAGGGTTACACACAGATAACACATGCGGACCTCACAGGTGGGTGACACCCCTTATGTGCCTTGTTGTGGTACATGGTGGGACAGGGAGCAGGCACTGACATGTTGGTGGGGGGGGGGGGATTTTGAATGCACATGCTACTGTCCCATCATGAGCAGACCTGTCACTTGTGGCTGCAACAAACAACGTATGTTGCCAAGTTACCAAGTCTCTGTTGTCACAGAACCCTCCATTTGCATGTGCTAGCAGGGCAGCTGTGTCAACATTGTGTGCCTTACTATTCCACAATTGCAATTCCACAGGTATCCACCAGGAGCTGCAGGGCCTTTACCAGGACATGGGGCAGTACCATGCAGCAATCAACAACACACTGGCCAAGGGTATGGGTGCAATTGCAGAGGGGCTGCAAGCCATGGTGGCGGCCATTACATGTTGGCACAAATAGTGTCCAGACCACAGCCACCGGCAGCACCAGAGGCCACGATAAGGGGTGCAAGGGGGGAAGGATGGCGTGACCGTGGACGGCCATGTAGGCACTGAATATAGGCAGGGAGGTGCTGCCCATCAGTTGTAGCTGCATCATGTGTGATATGTGACATTAAAACACATGTACGCATGTCTGTCTGTATCAGTCATTTCCATGTCAATGAATCTGTAAAGCCTATTACCAGACATGGGTCAGGGTGTGCACCCACCTAGGTAGACATGTCAGCGTACCCCTCCCCCCAGGAGGCCAACAACACACCCCCACCTGTCCTTCGCATCTATGACTCAAACCCCTCCCTCCTCCCATTGTGAATGACATGGACATGCGGGCCATTGCTGTTGTGTGGCCACACTTTCCTCCCCTCCATGCTGTTTGGGATCTTCCCCACTCCAGCATTTGTCTTGTTCTTTTAAACATTACAGTTGCAGCCATCAAAGCCACACACCTGTTCCTGGCAGACTCCATGGCCCTACACTATGCTCCCCCTTCCTGACCTGTGTGCTGTGTCTGATACTTTTGGGATCACCCTTCCCTTAGGACCATGTCATTGATTGGTGTTGCGGGCTTAGTGCTGACCACCTTCACCCACCAGGTCACCCCTCTCTGTAGCAGTGGATGTGCTCATGGAACTACAGCTCTGTCTTGGGTCTGCTCCCCTTTGCCCACTATGCCATGTGTGCACATATGGACATGTTCTGGTCAGCAGGCATGTGGGTCCAGTGGGCAGAAAATTGCCACCAACATTTCCCATGCTGCGCCATCAGGGAGGTCCAAGGAGGTTGCATCCAGTAGTATACATTACCATTCCCCACTGTCTGATGTTTGGACTGGACCGTGTGTCACACAAGTATGGCTGTCACGACCCCTAGGAACCCATGATATGTCTGTTCCAATGTGCACTTAGGTGTCAGACAAGAACACACATCTGAGCCATGGTTATCCGAAACATCTGTATTATGTAAACATAACAAACATAAACATCTTCATGAAACACACACATTGTAAACATTTACAGTTATGTGCTAATGGCACACGGTGTCAACATTGCAGATATTCTGGTCCACCACATTGGGTCCCCTGGCCAGGGCATGCTGATATCACCAGGGGACCATGGATGCAGAGGACTACAGTGAGCACATACTCCATGGTGCTACTACTGCTGCTGGGTGTTCCCATTGGGTGATGGCTCATGCTCTGTAGAGGCCGGGGACATACCCCTCAGCCTCAGCAGCTCATGAGCCAGCAGTGCCACATGCTCCACCAGCTGCCCCACAGTACATGTCAGGACACAGTGGGCTTGTACATTAGCAAATAGTGTCACAGCCAGGGTTTGTTCCCAGTCCCCCATCCAGAGGCCCCATGAATATGGGGTCTGTGTTGAGGCCTCAGTCCACACTCTGGCTGCAGCGGTGTTTGCTGGCACAGGTGTTGGTCCCAATGGCCCTACAGTGCTGTGGGGCAGCTGACAGGGCTCCACCAGGCCCTGTGCATCCATGGGCCCTGGGGCTGGGTCTGATGGTGAGCTGGAGTGGCTGTCCGTCTCCTGGGAGGCACAGGACTACACCCTATGCGGATCCCCTTGGGTCAACCCCTGCTCCCCCTTGCCGGTGTGGGTGACAGGTGGGCTCCACATGGGGCTGGCCCCCTGCCACACATCAGGATCCCACACACCAGCGTGGTGGACATGTGGGTCACCCCACCCCTCCTGCCTCTCCCCCAGCTCTGTGCCCTCCTCCTCCATCTGCTCCTCCCACTCCTCCCCCCTCCATACCCTCCTCCTCCACCTCCTCTTCTCCTCATCGTTGCCTCCTCCTCTACATTGCCATCATCCTCTTCCTCTTCCTCCTCCTCACTCTCATCAACACTCTCATCATCCTTCCTTCCTCCTCTCCCTCCTCCGACACGTCTTCAGACATCTCCTCCTTATCCTCTTGCCCCACTACTGGTCTGGTCTGCCACCATCACCTGAGTTGCAGCCCCCACAGCTGCTCCCCCGCTAGCCTCTACTGGTAGTGATATGGCCTCTGTGAATGGGAGCAGAGACTTCAACATAAGCTACATGTTCTGTGCCTGCATGGCAGTCGTCACCTGCCACAATGCCTACTATCCCTGTACTACCCCAGTCCACAGACCATGCAGCAGATGGACCATGCACAGCGGTGCATGTGGTCTCAGCAGGTCGAGCAGGATGATAACTGCACACATGGGATGCATCCAGATATGTGCATGACAGACAAGGGGTATAGAATCTGCCAGCCTTTGTAGGCAGCAGCAGAGAGGGCCAGATCCACACTGGCGCAATGGGGACAGAGTAGGCACCTGACCTACCAATCCTAGATGTCAACCCCAGGCACGGGGTCACAAGGTATCCCTGTGGCATCTTCCCTGACCAGTGGGAGGAGGGGCACAGATAGTGGCAATGCTGCAGCAGTGTGGGGTCCCTAGTAGGGTGTTCATAGTATGCTCTTTGGGGGTGGGACCTGCAGTGTGCATACATCCATAAGTCATCAGGTTAGGTCTGACATGCATACAATGAGGTCTGGGGGGACTGCGAGGTGACCCACACAAGGGGTGCTATAGGCATGCTGGGCCTGACAGATGGTGACCATCACATCAAGGGGCTGTGCAGACCACTGGGGTGACTGCTGGACCACAGGTACAGTATATCAGCAAGGGGTTGGGAACATTTATCTAATGGGGGGGGGTATCTGAGGTGGGGATAGGTGCCCTAGTCATGTGTTTGTGGTGGTATGTGTGGAAACTGTCTTTGTCAGTGGGACAGGACAGGCAGGTCATGGGTGACAGTTGGATGTGTGTTGCACTGAAGAGGGCAGGGTCAGTTAAGTTGGCAGGTTTACATACTGCCACAACAGGGTGGGGTGGGGAGACAGGGGGTGGCAGAAGGAGGGTATTGGGGTGGCGGTCCATTGCTTGGCCCCAGGACTGTTCTGTTTCATACAGTGGTAATACATCCCAGCAGCAATGTGTGGCAGGCAGGCAGGGACAAAAGCATGGGATGAGGGTGGTAGCACAGGTGTAGTGAAATGGAACGGGTTGCCAAAAGCATAGTGCTGTTTCCAAGAGCCATCTGAAGGGGTTTGTGCACCTGAGAAATAGGTGCGATGGGGGCTGGGATGGACAGAGGGCACCCCTGGGATATACCAAATGGGAGTGTGAGAACAGCAAGGTGTACCAACAGGGATAGTCCTGAATGGGCAATGGGTGAATGCGAATGAGGCACATGTGGACCCAGAGCCCTGGTGGGCCATGTGGTCCCTGTGTACCATCCTGTAGTTCTGCAGAATATGTGTTAGGGACTAGGGGAGTGGCTGGTGATTCCACAGACCAGTGGTCAGTACCATTGGTACTGGCCTTTGGTACCAGACACTTTCTGGCAAACCATGGCCTCCATATGTTTGTTGTTGTGTCTTTCAATTGTGTGTGTGATGTTGACCCTGCGAGGTCTGTTGTGTCATCACCTTCTATCCAATATGCATTTGTTGCATGGCCACTGCAGCCATGCACGTCGCATCACCACAGAGCTCTATGTGAGGACAGGGGATGGCTGTCAGGTCCATACAGTACATCAGGGTCAACATGTCAACCACTGCATGTTCCTTTGTACCTCTATGTGGTCCCAGCGGTGCCACATTGCCCCACACCAGGCATGCATGCACCTCCTTGAGTACATTTGTAGGGAATATCATGTTTGGTGCATGGACATATGCCTGCAGGCACAGTCCAATGGGTTCAGTTGGCCATGGTCATTGCATCACACATACTGTTGTTCCACACACATGCTACATTATTCACCATCCACAGCTGTCCTCATCTCCTCCTGTAGCCAGAGCTGCAGCTCTAGCTGCCTCTGGCGCAACTCCCTGCCCTTTCTCCACAGTTCTTCCACCTGATGGAATGGGGATACATGCTATCAGTGCCCTTTCACACATACCACTTACAACACAACAGCTGACCGGGCATGGGTATGTCGTATGTCATAGTATTACAGTTGCAGGCTGCAGCTAACCAGACCTTTTGAGGTTGTACATTACTGCCACAACAGATCTTGTCTTACTAATCTGTTATGTTTTTTTTGAAGGTGTGAATAAACAGGTAGACAGGCAAGTCCTGTAAGGGTTACATAAGATGAGTGACAGTCATTTGACAGGCAGATAATAGGGGAGATATTGTGTTATGAGATAGAGCTGCATATTGGGATGAAGCTGCTAGACAGCTGGGTGATAGTTCTGTATATGAATTGTGGTCTATAGATCCAACTGCAAGGTTATAGGCTCCAATTGAGGTGCCCACTGTGAAGACCCAGGAAAGTAGTATTATCACAAGGAAGGAGTTGTCCTTTCTGAATGTATGTGCCCCGGGGGCTGCAGGTTTCTATCTGTTACCAAAGATACATAGGACTTTGCATAACCCTCCCTCCAGGAGGCCCTATAGTGTCTACAAGTGGGACAGTGCTTGAGCCTCTCTCAGTTTGTGATGGGACCTTTTGTTACATCCATTGATGCACAATATTCCATCATATGTTTGTGATATGGCGCCTTTTCTGCATCTTTTGAATGAGATAGCCCAGTCAGGCTTACAGCCTGGGGCTCTATTGGTGACCCTGAATGTGGCTTCTTTGAATACCAGGGTAACACAGGATTTGGCTATACAAGTAGTACTGTCATCACTGAATCAGAGGGGCAATTTAGGAAAGGCCCATATATGGTTTTTGCTGGATTTGGCTGCTTTAGCCTTGAAAGACAACATTTCTGAGTATGGGGATTTGATGTACTGTCACCTTTGAGGTGTCACAATGGGGGCAATACTTGCCCCTTCTATTGCAAAGACATTTCTATAATCATATGAAATGCGCTGGTTGGGACCTGAATCTCCATTATGCTTGCCATCTTGTGAAGTGGCATTTGTATATTGGTGACATATTTCTGTTTTGGGGAGGGGGGGGGGGGGTTCTCCAGATTCTTGAGGCGGTTTTATCACTGGCTGAATGACTGTAATGCTATCATTCAGTTTCCAATTGTGTGGGTTGGTCAACAGATAACATATTTGGATGTTCTGGTTTGGTAGGGAGAGCATGACTGGATTTCTACTGTATTTAGAGGGCCTACAGCTACCAATACTCTCCTGCAGTTTGCTAGTCTTTATCCTTTAAATTTAACAGAGGGGCTACCCTACTCACAGTTGATGAGATCTCATAAGCACAGTTCTAAGTCTAGAGGCTTTCTGCAGCAGGCAAGGTCCTGGGGGAACATATCATGGCATGGGATATCCTTCCACACTGTTTAAATCAGGGGTCTCAAACTCCAGTCCTGGAGGGCCGCAAACCAGTCAGGTTTTCAGGGTATCCCTAATGAATATGCATGAGATATATTTGCATACAATGGGGACAGTGCATGCAAATATATCTCATGCATATTCATTAGGGATACCCTGAAAACCTGACTGGTTTGTGGCACTCCAGGACTGGAGTTTGAGATCCCTGGTTTAAATGGACGTATATGAGGGCCAGGTATGATGATTGGGACAGATGACTCTTTTGTCAGACTAGGCCAGAACCATCGGTTGGTGAATTCTGCTCGTGTTTTTCATCTAGTGAACTTCAAGTACTCTCTGGCCACCCCCTGGGGAAACCTTTCCAGGTGAAACGCATGTTAAGCGCGTATAAGAGCGTTGGGGATTTTGGTACTGGCTCAGCACTGTTCTACGAGCGCTGCTACAGACTGCAAAGTTAAGTTATCATACCACTCTTTCGATATTTCTACTGTGGAATTTCTAATGTTTCATCATTACTGATTTTTTGCAAGTGAAAGAGTCGGCTGAAGTCCATCTCAGAGCAAATGTTGTTTATGGGTCGTTGATGTTAATAGGGCTCTGCCGTGTCAGAATGCATCTGGCCGGTTTTGTTTTGCCCGGGAAGACTGAGACCTAATGTTGCTTCTGTGTGTGGCTGATTTGGCTTTGCTAATGCTGAATTTTGTGAATTACTTATTAGCTTTTTGGTGATACTTTCTACTTTAATGTTTTCAATACAGAGTTTCTTCACTCTTTTGACATTATCAGAACATAACAAAAGACATGTCAGTGTGGTCAAGCAGCAGCAGAGAGTAATAGTGATCAAACACATACTTTTAATTTGGTCAATCAGTAGACATGTCGTATATACCGCCTGTCATCATATCAAAGTCGTTGGCTTACAGTGAGCAAACTGAAAACACATTGAGCATGCCAGCTACCCACATGTCACCCCAAAGTCACTGGCACGTCTACAGATGATGGGCAGGAGAGAGAATGTGCCGTAGCTGTATGGTGTGCACTATGCAGTATCCTCCCACCCACCACATGTTGCTGCACGTCCCAGATGCCCCAGTCGCACGTAGACACTAGGCGGTGCATGATGAGGGACCAACACACATCAGTCAGGAATTGTCCCCAAAAACATATCCGTCTGCCAATACTGGTGGCAAAAGCCTGAAAAAGCATAAGTAGCAACATGTAAGCAAGTGTACACACAGATATAGATATATATGTCACAGCTGCCCCAGGATGCATGATATAGCAAAGAAAGCATCACCAATGTCACCCAAAACAAAAGCCAAATGCAAAATGAGGATAAGGTAACAGGTAAAAGAGGCACATGATCCCAGAGACCAAAAAAGGGACCTCACAGACATGCAGAGATATCACCCTGCAGCAGATCCCCTGCAATGGGTGGTGTGGATAAATGAACCGTACACATAGAGCACGGTACATGGGATGCAGAAATGAAGGATGGAAACGGACAATCACACTGCCACACTGAAAATGTCATGGGTGAAGGGGAGTGGCGTTACGTCAGGAGACAAAGAGGACTGTGCAGACATGCAATGCTATGTTTGTAAATCAATGTACAACAGCACATCTGCACAGTAGCCAAACACAATGACCTGTATATGGAGTGTGAACGAAAGGTCAAACATGGGCCGGTACCCCACACAGAAGCCACACTGCCCCATGCTCTGGTGTACCAACATATTCAGTCACATGCACATGCACTGTGTACGGTGAACCATGACACAGTAATGACCTACATGCACTGTAACTCCCTTGGTGAGGGCAAACATCAATCCTAAATATTGGCGGATATTAAACCGGTGAGGTGACAACAACTGTGTTATGTCCAAGTGCAGGGTAGGCAGACATATACAAGAGTATGTATACAATGTTGCCCCTGTGCCACACGCATGGCTGTATGCCCCCATGACCTCAACAGATGAGGATATCTTGCAGTGCATGTTACACACATGGCCAACACACACTACCAAAAGTTCAGATGGATAGAGAACATACAGCGACTATTCCAGTCCGTGATGCACACATATGGACCAGTACACAGTGTCCACAGTGCAAAGGGTGTCTGCAACCCCACATGTCCCGTTAAGACTGTCCGTGAATCACTGGGCATGCATAGTCAAGTGTGATATCCCAATGTGCCACAGTATACGAACGGTCATGTGTGTCTCTCGCAATCAACAGGACACCCAGCCAGACCACGGTAGCAACAGTGTGGTGGACAGGCCTGTCATACGTAATGTAGCAGTCTAACAGTAATGTTCATCATAGGCATGTGCCCCACTCGCACAGTTCAAACATCCAATGACACCATTTCCCAGCGATAGTTGAATGGTGTTGGTGTGTCCTCCAACAGGTGGGTGATGTCGCCCGCAGATGCACGTAAGTAAATGTGCTGTGTGTGAGCACTGCCCTGTGTCAGAATATGGACAAACACTGTCATGGTATGCTGGACGCAACAGCAGGGCACATTGCAGGGAGTCAAACACCAGTACCAACGTCATTAAATGGCACACAGGCAAACATAACATGATCATAACACACAACACTGTGCATGTTGTGGACATCTGGAAATGCAACCACAGATGAGTGTGTCCCATGGATATGGTCATGTCCATGCCCAAGTAACACAGGCGTATCACAGCTGCACCCCATGTCCATCAGCGCTGCTGCACAGAGACCCAAGAGGAAAGGTGCATGAAACAAACAGCAAAACAGAAACATATAAAGGCTGATGTAACACCCAAACGATCCAAGGTGCTACCTACTGTGTGTCTGCAGCAAATGTCTGCTTGGGATCCTCACAGGCAGGCAAAGTCAATAAAGGCAGAAGATGTCATCAACATGTGTCGAATAACAATGTCCCCATGTCCATCCGCTGTTGCTGCATTTCCAAATTATGGTGATATCTGGGATACATAAATCTTGTTGTGCAGTGGTCTGTCAATACACATGAGATAGGTCAACCTACAACACACAGCACACGCGCACACTGTGCACAAGGTTAACACCAGTAAGGTAGAAATAGCACACTCACCACCGCTCCACAAGTGTGCAGACCCCGACCACCACATCATAGTGCAAACTGCATGCACACTGTATCATAACTGAGCCACCCACAAACACACATACACACACACACACACACACAGTATGAGAAGGTGAGCGTGGCAGCAGTAAAATACGGCCTGTATGTGCACAATGGGCGAATAGTGGAGACAAAGGCCTGGCAAATGGCTATGATACACTGCTGTTGGCCGATGCTACAATGTCATGGAAGAGTGTAAGTGGGGCCCACCACCAGAACACCTAGGAACTGTAGACACACACAGCCTTGTTGGATGTGTCCCAGAGACAGTGCCGGAGAAGACAAACTGAGCATGAACACATGTGGATATGTGTGGCCAACATCAACATACCAGTACCGGGGAGCACGATAAATAGGTCACCCACAACATATGTGCAGTACATATGTGTTGCTCCTGACTGTCCACACACACAAATCACCTGTATGTCCACCTACCCCAGTGTCCTGCATGTTGAATGAGGTACACACAGCTGACACTGCACTACAGCACCTGGAACGTCACCAAGCATGTCCTGTGGATTGAGAAACACAAGGGAAACATACATATATCATGTTGGAGCTGTGCAACAAACACACCAGCTTCATGTCAACATCTCTCATAACCCCCTAGACCCGTCACAGTCTGGCAGTTCGTCATGACATGGTACCTAATTGTCCCCACCCAAACATGCCACTGACGTGTTCCTGGCCAGGTCCAAGGGCCTGTAGCCTGTCCGTCCCCTCTGGGACCTGTCTGCTGCCCTCGAGACCGTTGACCACAACCGTCACTGTGCTACCCTGTACGTGCTTGTCCCAAAGGTCTTTGTACAAGCTTGCCACCCCCATATGTCTCCCATAGCACCCTCAGTGTGTGTTCCTGTGGATCCACCTCCCCTGCTAACCCGCTCCCAGGTGCTGTACAAAAGGGATATATGCAGGGGCTGCTACATTCCCCTGGCCCCATACCAAGTTCCCTGGTGCAGCAGGCACATCCCCTGGCTATCCCTAGCAGCTGTACGTTGATATGACCCAAAGATATCTCACCACACATGAGCTATGTTTGGAAAACCACACCCCAACATCAGTTTGCCCCCTGACATTGCTGGCTGCAGGTACCCCCGCTGCATGAATTGAGCATGGCCATGACCAGACATCTGGGCATCGCCCCTAAACCCTCTCCAACCCTTGCAGTGTCCGTGTATAGGTTAGATATACCTTCTGTCGATGTGGTTGTCAAGGTAGCAGGTCTCTATGACTCCTCGCTCCCCATCCCCACAAATACCCATCATGTAGCTAAGGCCTGCGGTATCCCCCTAGATAACATCAGCAAGGTCCCTGCCGTCCACCCAGAACACACACATAAAGCACTAATGCCCCCCTCCATCACCTGCCAACCTGGTCACTGTAGCCTACACCTTGCTGGTCTGCCTCGAAATCATCTATGTCCGTCGCAATATATGCAACACTGCGCTGCATGGCTAAGCTACCGACATCCTCAGTATGACAATAACACCCCACCTGCCACGTCACCTCACAGGCCCCAGGCGAGGTCAAGACGCACCTGCTGATCTATACATGGAGTCACACTGTGGTTGCCCTGTACCTTGACCCGCATAACCCAAGTACTACAAATACTACTACTACTACTGAGCATTGTAAACGGGGGCGCTGGGTGAGAATGTCCACAGCCTTGGCAAAGGCAAATATTAGTATGACTTGCAAAGGATTGTGGGAAATGTAGTCCATTCATACCAGAATCAGCCGTTCACAAATAAATGAGTTGTGCTTGCTCGAGTGTTAAGCAAAGAAAATATATTTTATTTATGGGGTTATTTCTCCCACACAGATATACTTGGTAGCACAAAAGGATACTTGCTTTTAGTATTATACTTTGGAAAAACAAATCAGGAACAACAACTGAACTTCTTAAGCAATCAATCAAACAATAAAGACCTTGATGGGAACAGAAAGGTCTTTCTGTGGGCTCCTGCTAATACCTTTTAGCAGTGCTCCAAAACAAAACCAAAAGCCAAAAAGTAATCAAAAACTGTTCTTTTTCAAGGATAACTTCTTGTATTTGCATACACACCCAGAAGTGTCCTTTTAGAGCCCACGTGCAATTATGCAAGGCTTAATTGCTAACAATTAACCAGCTGCAAACCTCTTGGCTGGTTTACTTTCTATACGTGGCTCAAATCTTACCCAAAAGCTTTCTTGTAAACTTTTTTCTGGGTAGATAAAAGAACAGGATATTTTCTTTTTTTGATGGTTGGTGTATTTGTGAAAGTATATTAGCACAGAAGCCTAGATAGAGAGCAATCCATGTATTCACTCTGATCATTTAAAATATCTCCTTCTTCAACTATCATAGAATCAATATCATGGACTGGTTCAGGGGAATTTCTTAATGGAGCACTCTCAGGACAATACTGGTTTCCCTGCTGTCTTCCAAGTGAAGAGCTAGGGCATAGATCAGTGTTCATACCTGAGCTTCCATTGCTGTTAGGGTTCCTCTCCAGAACTCCTGGCCAGTATGTAGTCCAGTTTTTATGTCCAGCCTTCCAATCAAGATCCCTGGACACTGGGTCTCTCTTCACATACCTTCTTGCACTGGTCTTAGGGCCCCTTCCAAATGCAGCTGTCTCCCTCACAGGTGCCGTCCGGGGATTCCTGGCTCTGTAACCCCACTCCTCTGGCTTTCCCCAGTCCAATGGAGTATGCTTGCCTCTGGAATGACTCCCAGCACACGTACTGCTATGAACTCCTTTAGACCTCCAAGATGCTTTCCTCTTCTTTCTTCCACGCTGCTTCTTGCTCTCTCTGTCCTTGAGCTCTGAGTTCCTCATCAACTCCAACTCCGTCTGCAACTGCTGATGCCTCTGCTCCTCCTGATTCTGTGTAGAATAAGCTTTACTTTTAACTTGTTTAGAGGGATACTCCACCCTAGCATAGCTCAGCTGTGCTGAATCAAGCCCTGCCCTTGGAGATGAGTGATTGGGGATTACCTCATAGTTCTCCTGATTGAACACACGTTTCCCCACTTCAGCTCTTCTAGTGGCTGTTTGAAACCTGGTGCATTCTGGGACTGGTAGTCTTTTATGAAAACATTCTGTTTTATTATTTCTACCAGCAAAGACAGGTTGCTTGTTCAGAGCCAATTCACCTCTATTATAGCTCCTTCCTGAACTATGATAAGCTTCCTTATCACAGCATGTAAACAGTGCTAACACCTGTATGCATCGCCATACCGAAACCTGTAACACACAGTCCCTGCTCATTAGAGCATACGAGCCATTCAATCCCCTCATATCCCTCAAATGTCATCCCCACACATCAAGCCATCTGGCCCTATCTATGGGCCGCTCACCCACTGTTAATGTGGGACCACACACCTGTCACCTTGAAGCACCCGATGCCTGGAACTAACTACCTGTGGCTGCAGGGCAGCCAACCTTAACAACCATAAAAAATCCTGTGTGACAGCCTACCACATCACCTAAGCCTAACAAACCTGCCTACATTAATCACCTTCTCCCGCTGTTGTCCCCTGCCCACACCATCTGTGTTAGCAGTTGGACTACATTCTAAGCTCAGATGGCCAGGCATTGTGTCAGCAATGTCAGTGCAGTGCTGTGTATGACTGGTAGTGTGATACCAATGCTCAGTAGTAGTAGTAGTAGAGATATCTATACAAAAGTGTCATTCGGAAACATCCATTACTCACATGCAAATAGCTCCTCAATCAGCTGGCGCCTGAGTGCTGCGCCCTCACGTGTGTCACCACGGCCACATACAGGAGGGCACATTGGATCGTCTTCCAGATCCTCATTAATTTCGACATCGATATCGTGCCTGAGAGCAATGTTGTGCAGGATGCAACAGGCAATAATGATCTCTGCCACTGTCACAGGTTGGTATTGTAAGGCCCCGCCGGTCTTATCCAGACACCTGAAGCGACTTTTCAAAACACCAAAAGTGCGCTTGATGACAGAGCGACTGGAGGCATGGGCCTCATTGTACCTCATCTCTGCATGTGTCCGTGGTAGACACACAGGGGTTAGCAACCACGGCCGACACCCATAACCTGCGTCACCTGCAAAAAGAAATGTTGAACGTTAAAACAGTACCTGATGTCCACACACATGCACACATGAATGCACGTGCAGACCCACAGCACCTACAGGTCAGACAGAAACATAAGGGAACACATGATGGGACACAACCACTATGCGCCAGTGTCTGGAGGTGTGAGATACAGAGCACGGGTGAGGTAGACGGAGTGCAAACAACAGTGCAAACACATGGGCAGACACCAGAGGCCAAAAGGTATTTGTGGCAGGCCTGAACACATCAGAGACACACATGCAATGCACTCTGGACAAGGGCAGAGATGCACACATGTGCTATTCCCCACAAACAGATGATGCGACAGGAACAGTTACTCCACCATGGCAGGCAGGATGGTATAGACAACACCACACTGTTGATAAACAGGAAGCATACATGTGTGTCGTACCGTGCCAACCTAAACAGACAATGCCAAATGGCGTGAAACATAAAATGTCAGTGTGCCACCAACACACAGCACCGCAGCACAGAGGACCTGACGTCAACCCCCCCCCCCCGGCAGCTCGCACACACACAGATGACACACACACACAACTCGGGACACACGTCAAAGACAGACATGTGTGTGGACGGATAGCAGGGGTATACGATGTGCATATCAGAGATGACAAATATCCACCCAGCAGGACACAGTCCTCAAATTGTCCTGCCTCAAATTGTCTGAACAGTGCCGAGTGACGCAGGATATAGGAGTCATGGGTGGACCCTGCAAACCGCAGGACCACATTCAGAATATGCATAACTGCATCACATACAACCTGAACATTCAGGGAGTGGTAGTGTTTGTGGTTACGGAACACTGCCTCCCTGTCTCTGGACGGGACCAGGGCAACATGTGTGCAATCAATAGCTACAATCACGTGTGGTAACCCGGCAAATGCCTCAAATGCCTGGTTCAGGGTCCCCCACTGTTGCCTAGTGTTGGGAAATGCAATGTAATTCCCAACCCAGCTGATCATGTCATGCAGTACTTGGTGGAGACAGCGTGAGAAGGTGAGGCGGCTCATGCCACCCACTGCGGCCACAGATGACTGGAAACAGCCAGAGGCAAAGAAATGTAGGGCAACAAGGAGCTTGACCAAACCCGGTATGGCATGTGACCGACCAGTCAGGGGCTCGAGGTCAGGTCTCAGATCCTCATAGAGCTCCCTAATAGCCCCTGTGCTCAGGCGGTAGAGGGAGATGACCTGATCCTCACGCATGCCCTGGAGCCGGGCCCTGGGCCTGTAGAGGCAGGCTGGTGGGCCTGCAACTTGGCACACCTCCTGCGCCGTGCAAGCACAGCCCCTGCATGGCCTGCCCCCACAGCTGCAGGTCGGTGTTGGAGTGGACCTGCACCCCCGCCCCTTGCCCCAGCCCTATGGACACCATCTCCCTCGTCAGGCAACCACAAGCCATCCACATCCTCCAGAGTAAATGAAGCAATCACAAAGGCTGCCATAGCGGACACTATTAACCCAACCCCCCTCACCACCCCACCTGACACTAGCCCTGCCACTCACCTCCACCACCAAACACTGACCCAACCACACAGCACACCCATCACCCACCAACCATTCCACAAACCAACCGTGTCACATACCTCACCCACCACCCACCAACCGTGTCACCTACCTCACCCACCACCCACCAACCCTGCCACCTACCTCACCCACCACCCATCAACCATGTCACCTACCTCCCCCAGCACACACCAACCCAACCACACACCTCCTCCAGCATTCACCAGGGCCGCTGCTTGCCTCTCCCACCACTCACCAACCTTGCCACTCATCTCCCCCACCACACACTAACCCAGCTACCTACCTCCCTCACCGCTCACCAAACCTGCCACATTCCACTCCTAACCTGCCTCTGACCCTCCTTTTGCTTCAACACCAATAAAGCACGCCTCCAACCTTGCTTGCCAGCACTAACCCCTCAGCGTGTACCATGTGTGTGCGTTGATTTATGGACCTTCGGATGTCTGTGCGTGTGTGTGCACATTACGCATGCACACAGGCAATGCATAGGGTGTGTACACGGAGCTGTACACTTTCATGTTTAGTATTCTTTATTGTTTATAATTTATATTATTGGTTGTTTTTAACTGTCCCTTTTAGCCACTCTCACTGGCACTGGACATTGCTGATCCCCAAGCAGGTATGTTCAGGACATGCAGCACACATACAGCTATCTACCACGCACACGCTGGGCATGCCATGGGGGGTAGTGGGCCCATGTCCTAGGAGCAGGTGTGTCCAACCTAGGGAAACATATACCTGAGTCCACATTCCCCGTTAGTGTTTGCACGTGGACATTATAGGGGATAGAGTCAAACCTCCTTCCCAAAACCTTCCACATATCTGTCTGGCAAAATGAGCTCCCTCCCATCACCCATTCTTGCCCTGGGCAGATGTAGGCGTGGATATAGGTCAGGATGTCCTGGACATATCTGAGATGTGGTGAGGACATCCAAGGTCAGGGAGTAACCCACACATGCATACTCCACGCTCCAAGTCAGACTTGGATGTCCGCATCCCAGATGTGGGTTAGAAAATGGGGCAGTCCCATCAAATGGTTTAGTTCTGTGCATACAATGTGTGGTGGAGGCGGTACAGGGGGTGAAGAAGGAGCAAGCAGGAGAGTTCCTGTCCCCATGGCTGACCAGATAAGAGAGACAGAGGAACACAAGGGCTGCATACACAAATATGTGCCTACGTTACAATGTGCTCTACGTCTCTGTCTGTGACACCCCATATCTACTATGTACCTTGTTCCCCCCCCCCAGGTAACATCCAGGCCATTGAGGCGGCTGAGGAGGACAGTGGCGGTGAGCCAGAACCTGCGGAGGTTGATGAGGCACCACATGCAGAGGTTGCCATCAGCGATGCCCCAGACACCCCATGGGCTGAGGTGCTGTCTGATGAGGGGCCACCCAGGAGGACAAAGGGTCACCCCAGCAGAGTGGGGAGACAGGCACCACAGTGGTTGGGGAGGGGCCCGAGGTTGCGGGGACCCCACATTGCCACTGCTAGGGCTATTCACTGCAACAACAGGCGAAGTGCCTGTCATCCTCCGGGAGCTGCAGGCACATATGGCATCAGCACACAGGGATGCTGCAGGTAGGCAACTGGCAGGATGGTTGCGTATTTTATTGTGGCACACCAGCACCCAGACACAGCAGTGGGGCCACACACGTGCACGATGACAGTGGGCCTCCGCACATACATATGCCCCCCTGGCCATGCCTGGGGTGGTTGGTGTGGCTCAGTGGGAAACAGGCAGGTCATACACGTTGGGGTCTGGGCAACAGATGTCTCACAGGTCACCTTGTTCCCCTCCCACAGGCACTCGCAAGGCGCTGATTGGTATACGGGTGGAGATGCGTGGCCAGCAGCAGCTCCAGCGTGCCCAATGCCAGGCGGTGCGGGCCCTCACACGGGCGGTGTATGGGCTCTTCAGGGACACCAGGGAACACACCCAGGAGACACGGCAGCTGCGAGGGATTGCTGTGGATATCGCAGCTGGCATAGGCCGGATGGCAGATGCCCTCGAGGCCATGGCGGGACATATCATGCTGTCTGCAGCAGCACCAGAGGTGGCAGGTGGCAGCAGCAGCAAGGGGTGTGGGGGGACGTGGGAAGGGGCAGGGGCGTGGGCGTGGGTGGTCATGCAGGCTGTAGGTGTGTGAATGCAAGTTGGACTGTAAACCACATTAAATGACACATTACCTTTGTTCACCGATGTGCACGTGTCCTTCCTTTGTGTTGGGGGTTCCCTGAGTGGGCTGTCCCAATTGGGGTTAGCATGGTCACCTGTGCTGTACCATGTCACAGGCTGGTGGGTGTCTGCACCAGCAGCAGTCATTACAGAGTGGTGCACACATGCCCTATGTCCCATGCACCGTGCCATGTGTTCACGGCCATACATATGCCTGGTGTTACACCCTCACTCCTCCTGCCACCTGCTGTAAATGTATGATTGTTCAGCCCACATTGTGGGGTGTATCCCCCCTCTGTCCACGCATATCATCCACATCAGGCTATCTACATGGGTGACCCATCTGTCGGACACACACCAGGGTCACGGTGGCATACTAAACGCACATGCTTGGCGGGCAGACATGACATACAGATATACCTAGCTACTGTCAGTTGTTTACCCCCTCCAGCGCTTGTAGTGCACCGCTGCTCCTTCACCCCACCAAACCCCATCTTAGTAAGTCCCACCGACTAACGCACTGACTGACACGTGGGTCCCTGCATACATCACATATATGCTGCATCATGGGTACCACACCTGCACCTCATCACCGTCCTATCATGTGCTGCACCCCTGCTACAGACTGACTATCTGTGACAACGTGCCTGTGTCCATGTCTGGTGGATGGTACAGAGCATGTTTACATCATGGTGTCAGCAGGGGATACGTCCGTCAGCACACTTGGCACTCAACACAGCCTGTTGTGGGGCAGGGACAATGTATGTCTCACAAATACACACTGAGACATGCACACAGGTGGCACACTCACCGTTACAGCATGTATGTACAAAGGACACATGACCATTGCAGAATTTGGCTGCCTACAAAGTGTTTTAATAAGAGTATGTGTTGGTAAGTGCCATACAAACGTTAACATGTTGAACAGAACAACACTCTCCCACAGGCGGATCAACTTTATAAACTGTTTCACATTAGGCGTTAGCCCAGCATGGACATCCGTCTCCAACATTAGTGGGGACACAGTTTGCTCTTAGGGTTGCCACTGGGAGATGGCCACAGCTATAACTGTGGGTCACACACCCGGGGGCCCGCCGTGGGGGTATGGCTGGGGATGTGCCGTGAACATGCCATGGTAATGCTGGCGGCGCATCACCTCAGCCATACCCTGCACAGCAGCTATCAGCTGCCTGATGGCATGGCCATGTTCGCCCAGGGTCTGCATAACGGTGCCCATCACCACACACAGGAGACCCACACATTTGCCACCACATCCACACCATGTGGCTGTGGTCTGGGTGGTGGCATCTGCATAGGCCCTGTGTGTAGAAATGTGTGGGGGTCCCACACCCGGCCTGACACCATGGCTATGCACATGGGGCAGGTGGCAGGGGCCACCAGTGCCCTGTGGTGGCGTGCGACCACCCTCAGGCACAGGATCCCCCTCCCCACCCTCCATGCCCCACCTGACCTCCCCATCCTGGCTGCTCCCCTCACTCTCCCCGTCACCCCCCTCACCCTCCCACTCCACCTCCCCAGCACCCTCCACCATCCCCTCCTCCCACCCCTCCCCACCCTCCATGTCTTCCTCCTCCACATCCATGGTGTCCTCTGCCGCTGAAGGTATGTCCTCCACCTCAGGACCTCCAGTGGTCACGGGGGGCTGCCACCAGGTTGTGTGGCTTTAGAGGTCCCCTCCACAGCATCTGCAGCCTCTGTGGAGAAGGCAGAAATGAACAGGGCGTCATGCATTTGTTACGGCACAGACACATTGTGTGTGGCATCACAGGCTGCCGTGCCACTGGGACATGGTGTGGCACAATGCATAGGCTGGGACACTCACCGTCACCCCGGCCATTGCCTCCCGCTGCATGCGGCGGAGGTACCCCGGGCAGTGTAGCCGCATCTCTCTGCCCTTCTTCCGTAGGTCCTTTACCTGGGGGGGATAAGCAATGTTTGCAAACATTAGTGCCCTGTATCCCTGCCCATGGTGAACCACATGACACACATGTCTGCGTGCAATGGTGGCCGCTCCTGCTATGGGCAGCAGGTCCCATACCTGCTGTTGGCATCGCCACCTGCATGTGTGGGTGTGAGGCTGGGCATTTGTGTTGCAACACCTACATGCCCTGTGTATCACCTCACAGCCACCCCATGCCATGTCCCTGCCATCTCCTGGCATGACATGTGGGCAACATGGCATGTGGGGCGTTCCAATTGTGATCTACAGGGGGTGTGACTCCATATACTCAGCAGTCCAGCACACACCTCAGTGTTGGGAAGGCCGTCCCACATCAGCAGGACCCATCACCATGACGCATGGACGCTGATGCAGCCTCTGTGGTGCGTGCTCGGACACCTGGATGGGGTGGGGGGCTGGGTACCTGCACCAGCATCAGCTACCATTACACCGGGATGCTTGTTGGACCACTGGAATCTGCTGTGCTGCCTCCTGGGGATGTGGCGGAACTGGGAACCTGCAACACAAACAACCACCATAACACCAGGATGTAGGATAGACCTGTGTCAGCTGGTCTGATGCCTCCTGGGGTTAGGGCAGAGCAGGTAAACTGCAACAACAGCAACCACCATAACACCAGGATGTAGAATAGACCTGTGTCAGCTGGTCTGGGGCCTCCTGGGGTTAGGGCAGAGCTTGGAAACTGCAACAGCAACCACCATATCACCAGGATGTAGGATAGACCTGTGTCAGCTGGTCTGATGCCTCCTGGGGTTAGGGCAGAGCAGGGAAACTGCAACAACAGCAACCACCATATCACCAGGATGTAGAATAGACCTGTGTCAGCTGGTCTGATGCCTCCTGGAGTTAGGGCAGAGATGGGAAACTGCAACAACAACAACATCCATAACACCAGGATGTTTGATACACCCCTATGCGCAGGTCTGCGAGCGTTCGGGGCCAACGGTGATGTTCCACACATCAGCAGCACCAACTACCACACCACCAGGATGACTGCTGTACCTCTGTCATCAGATCTGGTGCCTCCTGGGGATGGGGCAGGCCTGTGGTACTCCAACTGAAGCAGCTACCAGTGCACCATGATGACTACTTGATCTCTGTGATCAGGTCAGATCTCTCCTGGAGATTGGCCAGAGCTGGTAATGTGTCATAGCATCAGCCACCATGGCACAGGGATGCCTAATATAGCTCTGTCATGAGGGCTGCAACTCCTGGGGGTTGGGCAGAGGTGTGCACTGCAACAGGAGCAGCTTACATCACAGCGCGCAACCCTCTGCATCTCTGCTTTCATGTCTATGCCTCCTTGGGATTGGCATACGTGTACACAGCAACATACACAGATAGCTTGATCACAGGTTTGCCCACATACACATGTCTCACACATGTGGTGCATATCTTATGTGTTTTGATTGCTGGATATTGTGTTTCACACCTTCCATTTAGTGACCTGTCCCCATACACTTACCTCATGTGGGTAGTCTGCTGCACAGTAAAGCACCTTGTGATGCGCACCCATGCCCTCCTGACGCGATCCAGATCCTGGTGTTTTGAGGCACCTGGGAAGAGGCGCCGCTGCCTGGTGCATATTAGGGCTGCCAGCTGTCGTAGGTCGTGGCGGCTAAAGGCTGGCTTGCGGGATCGCATCGCCATTTTGAGGGATGCCCATGTGTTGATGACGCACGCACGCATGCTGTGCATGCACAGTATCGTGCATATGCCGTGCCACGCACTACTACACCATGCACACGACGTGCGCGTGTCATGGATGCCACATGGAAAAGTATCTCTGGGGCCACATGTGTCAGATACTGAGATTGGCGGCTATGGGCTTTGGTTTACAGCATCGCATTACTTATGCCGTTTGGCCTGGGCTGCATCTACTGCGCCTCAGCTGTGGGTGCCTTCTGACACGCTTTCGGCTTATGCAATGCCACACCAAGCCTCTCCTTTGAGGCAAGGGACAAAGGTTATAGTGTATTCGGCTTGTGTCACTGTTTGTGGGGATGTGTCTGACTGTTACTAACACTCATCTTACTGTTGGTGCAGTGGGTATTCAAACCCATGAGCAGTGACACTGAGGGCATCGTATTAACCAGTGTGCTATGCCTTTTCTCATAGCACAGGCTGACTACACAGAAACTGCAGGTCAACCCAGTAAATGTCCGCTGTGTTTACCGGGATGGGGTAGACCCACAGCTATGGCACTTTACAGGGTACCTTAGTTTTCCCAGCTGAGGTGATGGTTTATTTTTGGGGGACACACTGATATTTGCTATGGGGTATGTGTACACCATCCTAATGTTGGCGGCGAAACCCCCAGCCAAAACATGAGCAATGCCATATAGGGAGGTCGGCATGCCGGCGTCCACGTAGCATGCACTGTGTATCGCACAATAGGATACACAGAACTTTGTGGCAGTGCTATGAGAAGGTGTATAGAGCTGTAGCCTACTGGTTAATACAATGACCAATAAGCCAGAGCTCAGTGGTCTAATCTGCTATGGCTGTCTGAGGCAATCTCTTTTGCTGCATGTAACAGTGTGACACATCTCTACAATCTGTGCTGCCAGCAGAAACACCCTCACCTCATTGCCATCACCTACTACGCCCTATAGGGCAGGGGGGTGTCTGAACCCACATAAGGATTAGGGGCAGTGCCTACGGACCCGCCCTCTCGGGGCCAGGATGGAGGGGGGGACAGGATCTGCCTCCAACCGTCCCACACTCTACATCTTTGCACTGGCAGCAGTGGAGTGACATGATGAAAGGCAGTGGGACCAGCTACCCAGGTCCTGCAGGGGAGAAGGCACCCTCCAAACCACTGGACACAGATCTGTTTGTATCACACAGGGCACAGGCAGTAGGCCTACATACGCTCAGATGCCCCCCACCACCATCTGACATTGGCCAGCAGTGGGCACTGTCAGTCTTCACCCTGCAAGGTGCTCCAGCCATACACATGCTAACTGCAGACAGTCTGCTAGCTAGTACATAGTGCATGTTCCTGGAGGAACTGTGTGCACCCAAAATGGGATGCAAGCACACACACCAAGCAAGTATGCCAGTGATTGGACTCCAGACCAAGGAACCCATAGATATCACCTGAAAAGCATACTGCATAGCACTATGGGTAACCTAGCCATGCCATGGTCACTGCTCAGTCAGGGTGAGAGTGACCTCCCAGCATGACATGCTGTAGCCACCCTGTCCATGCAGGTGGTGGTCAGGCACTACAATGTCCCAGCCATTGCCCTATGCCCTGTGCAGATGCATCCTGCCCAGGCCGCCCTGTCCGGGCCATACCAACAGTACCTTGCTCCTCATTATGCACATTAGCAGGCTAACACTGGAAACAGTGCAAGAATTGTGGGCTCAGCAAGGTGTAGGCAGCCACAACACACTGGGTAGACATACACACACTCCCACACCTATTTCACATTGTACAAGGATAGAGGTGGTTTGCAGCCCTGGCCGCCACACCAGTCCTGGGCACAGTGCAGGCATTGCTATGGTACTCAGTACTGTTGGGGTTACTCCCCAGGGTTGTAAACACTGTCTGTAACATACACTGAACCACACTCCACAGATATCAGAAAGGTTGCTATGATGAATCTCTGTCAACAAATTGTGTTTAACATAGGATGTGTTATCTGACATTGATCATAGCGACCTTTTGATATATGGGGAACGTGTTCCCAAGTTTAGAACGGCATTGCTAAGGTATGCAGGTGCTAGTATTGGGAGATGCTAGTCTGCGCAGGGCCCAACGGCCTGATTCTCCATGAGGCGTTGGATAGTGGAGCCTATGGGTGTGGGTGTTTATGCCGCTGCTCTAGGGCAGAGGTTCCCAACTCCGGTCCGGGTGGGCCAAACATGGTTCAGTTCTTCATGCTGTCCCTAATTAATATGCATGGGTACATTTGCATACAATGGGGGAAGTTCATGTAAATACAACTCATGCATATTTATTAGGGACATTCTGACAACCTGAATGGTGTTTGGCCCTCCAAGACTGCAGGTGGGACACTCTTCTCTAGGGATTGCACATGTTTTTGGTGTCTGTGCTCTGTAGGGTGAAATATAGGTGTTTATGGCATGTTTCATTTCTCTGCAAGAAAGATTCTGTCTTTATTACCACGGTTTACTACTGCGTAAAATATAGGGACATGGTTTGCAGGGGCCATAGCTGGGACTTGAACCTGTGACCCTCTGCTTCTGAACACACTGGCTGTGTGTACTGCACCACACAGGCACATCATTCCTTGGGGACACCATGACTGTACGTCAGACAGATCTTGTCTGTTTCAGTGCATGGCACACACCTAAATGGGGCTTGGCTGCGATCTGCTGTGGGCAGCTGCCACTGCCCCCTCCACCACCAGCACCCCTCTGCCACCATGCTGACATGCCCTTATGCCAGTGGTGCTGGTGGTGTGTAGTCCCAGGCCAGCCAGTGTGCCGGTAGGCAGCTGCCTATGGTGTGGGTTCTCGGGTGTGGGTGCCTACATGGACATGCGCGCTTCCCCCCCCCCCCCCAGCACCTGCCAATGTTCTGTGCCCTTGGGGGTACCTGCTGGGTAATATCCCCTGGGACACTGTGGGGAACACACTCGTGCCCATGTTAGACCCTCGTCAGTTGCTGTCTTGCTGCTTTACAGTTTTGGCATTCCTATGTGCCACCTAGGCATCTGCCTAGTCGGCAATGTGCCCCAGCTGGACCACAGCATGTGCTGCCTGCAGCCCTCTGTATCCCATTTCCAGCATCAGTACAGTTGCCCTGTCCTACATGCCCACTCTGCTGTTGCTGCACATTTGCATGCCATAACAAACCTGCCCAATATAAACGACAAAAACCCTGACCACCGCTATTTCAATGTGGGATCATTCACTTTGTAGGGAGACAGAGAATAGACCCTTCCAAACATGATATCTTCTTTTTTATGCATTGTTAGTAGTGTTGCTTTATGTTTCTCATTAATATCACTATTGGCCAGCTTGGTTATTGGGATTTCAAATGTGGTTCTGGTCATTTTATCTGTTTCTTTGCTTTTTTGGCTCTTGCACATGTATCACTACTATCACGTTTTTGGGTTTCCCTGCCTTTGCTGTAATTGCTGACTGAAATGGTTTCTCTGACCTGCAAATGTGCCTAGCACCAGGTTTTCACTGGCGCTAATTTTCTGAGCTTCATTTCACGGCGTTAGTGCGCAAGGAGCCACTCCACACCCACTCTACGCCCATTGACCCCTTCTCTATTCCCCTGGGGAGCCTTCCTCCACCCTCTGGGGAGCCTTTCTCCACCCTCGGCGCACCTTACCATCGCAGCAGATGTTATCATGTGATATGTGATGTTCTCGCACGGTAATGCGTCATTATCACGCGATAACGTCACATATTGTGTGATAACATCGCAGCTGCGTTGTTAGCGCCGTTTAGTAAACATACCCCTTAGTCAAGTTCATTTTTGAACTGTTTGTCAGTCAATCATCATGCCAATACTGGACTATGGTAACTCATATCAAGGACTACCTAAACAGGCTATTTATCCACTCCAACTAGTGCAGAACACTACAGCCCGTATTATTACTGGTACAGCAAAGAACGAACATATCACACCTATACTTCGGAAAATGCATTGGCTACCAATAGTTGTGCAGGCAAGGTTTAAAACCATTACAATATATTTAAGATCTTTAACCAATGCACAGCAGATGTTCTCCATTCCTTGTTAATCAAAGACACAAACAACCGCCCCAGGCGATCAAGCAGCAACCATAAATTACGTACATCAATTGGATTTCATAAAACAAAACAATTTACCTCTGCCAGAGCTTTATCTCTATCAGCACTGGCTCTCTGGAACTCCCTCCCGGATGATTTGCGGGCCACAAAAGACCTAAAAGATTTCCTCAAATCACTTAAAACCTTCCTATTCATGGAATATTATAACCAAACAGACTGTGAACTTCATTAACAATGGATGATTGTAGTAATAAGCACAAACAAGTATTATTGTAATGATAAGATCTTCTACATTATCCCCTTTAAGTTATGTCATCCCTTATCCAATGTTATGTCACTCTTGTACTATGTAATTTATTTTATGTAACCCACCACTTTGATAGAAGGAAAAAGTGGTATACAAATCTAAATAAATAAATAAATATGTATATTCATTGCAGTTATCTTGAAAACTTGACTGGCTAGGTATGTCTTGAAGACTGAGTTCAGAACACCTATTCTGAATTATGGTGCTGTGAACGTCATGAAAAAACAAAAATGTAACCGAAAAGTCTTTTACTGCAAACACCCCAACATGGTTGTATTTCGGCAAATGCATTCATCAGGGCAAACTTGTTTGCACAAAAGACTAATATCCATTCGGAGCAGCAAAACAATTGAGCGTTGAATGGTTTTAAATTCTTCTCAAATGAGGAGCTCACACAAACGTCTGTCTCGTGAAGCTCCTTGTTGTTTTTTCCTACTGTACTGCAAGAGTGTGTACTTCCTTGTGACCTGCTGTGAACTAATGGGGGTAATATTTAGACCAAAGGAGGGAGGAAGAGTTAGGCTGATCCAAGAAATAAACTATGTGTTGGGAACAGCTGTTGTATGGGGGTAGTGGGGAATTGGTGTTTTGTGAATGAGGGGGCGAATCAGGGCTGGGAATGTTTGGTGGGGTTGTTGCATTAAATGGGGGCTTAAGGGGGGGGGAGGTTTTGGTGTCCTATATGGAGGGGCAGGTGTAGTTTGTGGGGCAAAAAGGCATTTGGGTGTGAATGATGTCAAGATCTCATGAAGTGGTCCTGTGTTGGTGTATGACAGGAGAGGGGGATGGAGGTGGGTAAGGGTGAGAGGGTAAAGGATTTTTTTTTATGTGGTTGTGTTTGAGGGTTGTATGAAAGGGGGGATGGGATTCGAAGAGACATGAGCAAGTGTGGAGGGGTGGCTTGCAGCAGTATGGGTGGGGACTTGAAGTTTCTAACTATGAAAGTGTGAGGCTTAACTCACCAGTAAAGCAACTGATATTAATTAATGGAATGGTGAGATTGAATGCCTCTGTATTTGATTCAGGAGACACATCTCTTGAGTGCTTATAAGACATAGGTGTCGTAAATGGTTGGGCCAGATGGTCCCTGGCCACACTAAAAATTGCAGCCAACAGGCAGTAGGCTGCCCGCAGGGATCGAATCCCCCATGTGCAGAGGAAGAGAAGCTGCAGTCATGGCAAAGACCCTTTCTGTCTACCTATGGGGGATCAGATCCCTGCAGGCAGAACAGGAAGGGTCTCTGCCTGTGGGCGGAGCTTGGGGCGCAGTTAGGGTGGAGTTTGGGGGCAATGTTTGGGCCCTCGCAAAGAAAAAGACCTTCTGCCATCTCTGGCATAAGAAGTTGGTTTGTCCAAGAAAATTGGGTTGGGCTTATTTGCATCGAACTGGCTGGAAAAGAAGAAGGGAAGGGTGGCAATCTTTTTTTCAGATAATTTAAGGTTAGAGGTAGGTAAGGAAATCCATGATAAAGCGGGTGCTACATTATAACTCTAGTGTGAGTCAAGGATGAGTGGTTCAACCTGATAAATGTTTACACTCTCACTGGCCCCCAGAGGAACTTTCCTGAGGCGACTGGAAGGAAAATCTTGAGTCTGCAGGAGGGTCCCTTATTATATGGGGATATTTTAATATTATCTGAGATCCCATGAAGGATAATACTGCAGAGAGAGGTGTAGACAGGAAGAAATGTAAGACTTATCAGAGGTCAGGGGAAGAGGATGTATGGTGGGTGCTGCACCTAGGAGTCTAGGCAGTACACACATTCTTTTCTGCAATTCATGGTACTTATGCTTGTTTAGATATGTTTTATCTAAACAAGCGTAAGTACCATGAACTGCAGAAAAGCATGTGTACAGCCTAGCAAGAACTGTAATGAAGTACAATGCAATCAGTGAATGCTTAATTTCTATTTGTCTAAGAGAAATGCCCATCAACACAACTATAATTCAAGTATATGCCCTAAAAACAGCTGCAGAAGAGGACAAAGTTCATGAGTTCTACGAACAAGTACAAGCTGAAATTGACAGGAGGATGTTGGGCTGCATATAAAGAGGAATTACCAGCAGAAAGGAAGAGGTACTAATGCCACTGTATAAGTCACTGGTGAGGCCTCACTTTGAATACTGTGTTCAGTTTTGGAGACCGTATCTTGCAAAGGATATAAAAAGAATGGAAACTGTTCAGAGGAAGGCGACCAGAATGATTTGGAGCCTGCGTCAGAAGCCTTATGAGAAGAGACTTGAAGACCTAAATATGTATACTTTGGAGTAGAGGAGGGAATAGGGGAGATATGATACAGACCTTTAAATACTTAAAGGTGAAATAATGAACAAACAAACCTCTTCCAAAGAAGGGGAAACTGTAAAACTAGAGGGCATAACATGAAGCTGCAAGGGGGTAAATTGAAAGGTAATGTCAGGAAATACTTTTTCACTGAAAGGGGTGGTGGATGTTTGGAATGCCCTCCCGATGGAAGTGGTGGGGGCAAACACAGTGATGGAATTCAAAATGGCATTGGACAGACACAGTGGATCCCTTTACAGCAACAGGATAAAATCAAAATAAACTGAACCATCTAATTTCTCAACAAATTGGGGTGTCCTACATGGAGCGGTGGGTTCACCCCTAAACAGAGACATGGGGAGGAGTGGCCTGCACAGAGTGGCAGGTGCACCCCTAAACAAAGACATGGGGAGGGGTGCACCTACTCCTGCCATCTTACTCCTGCCATCTTAATGGGCAGACTAGATGGACCATACTGGTCTTTATCTGCCGTCATTTACTATGTTACTATGATCTACCTAGATTTCACTAAATCCTTTGATACTGTTCCTCATAGGAGGCTTATCAATAAACTCAACAGCTTTGGGATGGGTCCCAAGGTGGTGAACTGGATCAGAAATTGGTTGACTGAGAGACGACAGAAGGTGACAGTAAACGGAACTCACTCGGATGAAAGCAAGGTGATTAGCGGTGTGCCCCAGGGTTCAGTCCTGGGACCAGTACTGTTTAATGTATTTGTGAGTGATATTACTGAAGGACTGAATGGAAAAGTCTGTCTTTTTGAGATGACATGAAAATTTGCAATAGAGTGGACTCCCCGAGGGAGTGATTAACATGAGGAAAGATCTACAGAAGCTGGAAGAATGGTCTAATGCTTGGCAATTAAGATTTAATGCAAAGAAGTGCAGTGTCATACATTTGGGTAGCAGAAATCTAAGGGAAATGTACTTGATAGGGGGCAAGAGGTTGATGTGCACAGACCAGGAGAAGGACCTCGGAGTGATTATATCTGAGGATCTCAAGGTGGTGAAACAGTGTGACAAGGTGGTGGCAAAAGCCAGAAGGATGCTGGTTTGCATACAGAGAGGAATTACCAGCAGAAAGGAAGAGGTACTAATGTCACTATATAAGTTGTTGGTAAGGCCTCATTTGGAATATTGTGTTTTAGTTTTGGTGACCATGTCTCGCAAAGGACATAAAAAGGCTAGAAACAGTTCAGAGGACGGTGACCAAAATGATTTGGAGTCTGTGTCAGAAGACTTATGAGAAGAGACTTGAAGACCTAAATATGTACACTCTGGAGGAGAGGAGGGACAGGGGAGATATGATTCAGACCTTTAAATACTATGGGGTGTATCATGCGCCACTGCTGCCACAAAGAGCAGAGTGCTGGCTGCAAGGGGGCTGGGAACACAACTGGATTGGTGGAATATAAAAATCAAAACTATCTTTTCTCTTCCTAGATTCCAGCCAGAAAAAGAGCACCATCCTGCCCGAGTCAGAGAACCTCCCTATTAGGAAGGACGCCTCAGGCTCTGGCACCTGGGATAAGAGAACACCCACGTGCTTCTCTGCTTTAGACCTGCCACCCCCAGAGCACTCACTTCTAGGTCCCACTGACATTCAACGGCAAGGAACCGTCTCTGCCAGCACATGGGTAGAGTGTTATAATGAGGGTATTAATAGTGCTACAACGTGACACAAACTTTGTGTGTCTGTATTTTGCTATGAAGCAAGACCGATCATGCCAGGAACAACTCCAGCCATCGCACTGCCACAACTGTGTAGCTCTCTTTATCCCATTCTGAGGGGTTTTAAATGTTTGTCTATATTGACGACATTTACCTGGGAAAACTGGGATATATCTGGGTAAACTGCTCTGTGTGAATGTGTTCTGATCTCTACCACTGAAAGCAAGCATGGTTTTCCTTAGTACCTGTACTTTTACCAGGCTTAGGAGTGGAAGAATTGTGTGGTGGACAGGGATATGTGGTGCTTAGCTTGGCAAAGTAAAGTACATGGAATTACTTTTTCTGATTTGCACATTTATCTTTTTCCTTTTTTCTCTGCACACAGGAAACTGTTCACTAAATTTTCAAGAAAACAATAAACACAGCTTTGTGCAAAGATGGTCTGCTGAAAATTAGGCGTGGTAAGCAAAATATTCCATTTATTTGAGGCCAGTTTAGTTAATAGCCTACATTATTGCTGAATAGTGTACACTACTACTTAGTAGTGCACACATGTTCTGTAGTGTGCACTATAAAATTACACCATGCTCTCTTTATCGAGCAATAGTCCCAGGTTGCACTTCGACGCATCTTCTAAAATTCCACCTCCACCAGGCGGATCCTATGGCAGCAGTTACAGTTATTTCAAGGGATTGTATTTTGTGAGACGGACAGCCCAAAGTTGTCCCCTGTCATTGCTCCCTTTTGTGTTCTTCATGGAGCCTCTGATACAAACGTTACGGGATAACAGATGTGAATCTTGAAGGACTAGAAAAGGGGACTGTTACTTCTGGAGAGAGATCTGCAATTGTGAGTATATACTTCTGGGAATTTTCTGAAAGGAATTCTTTCTATTAAAGCTAATTAATCTGTGAACCCACTATTTTTTCTTAAATCAGTTAGGGCCTAGTAGCAGCTGTTTAAGTTTAAATTTAAAACACATAAGAGAACTTTCTGGTAACATTTCATACACAGCAGAGAGCTGTAGTTTAAATTTAATAGTCACTCAGGGCCTAGCATCAGCAAAGTACTTTTAGTTTAAATTTAAAACACAGAAAAGAGCTTTCTGGTTAAATTTAGAACCCAGCAGAGAGCTTGTAATTTAATTTTAATAGTCACTCAGTGCCTAGCATCAGCAAAGTACTTTTAGTTTTAGTTTAAAACACAGAAGAGAGCTTTCTGGTTAAATTTAGAACCCAGCAGAGGGCTTCTAGTTTAAATTTAATAGTTACTCAGGGCCTAGCATCAGCAAAGTACTTTTAGTTTAAATTTAAAACACACAAGAGAGCTTTCTGGTTAAATTTAGAACCCAGCAGAGAGCTTGTAGTTTAAATTTTATAATAAGTTAGAGCCTAGCAGCAGCAAAGAGCTATAATTTAAATCAAATCAGAATATAGCTTAGCACAAAAGGCAAAACAGGGTCAGCACTCTTTGAGCAGCAAATAAAGTCTTCTAGAGACATTTACAAAGAGGCCTTCTACCTAGGGGGCAAGAGACCTATGAAACCTTTTCAATAGGTGTTAACACTAGGTGGCAGTTCAAAAGGCCATTTTGAAAGACTCATTCTATCCAAGCAAGGACTGTTAATTACCCAGGAAGTTGGTCACAGCTTACCTCAGCAGCACAGGCATAAATAGCTCAACCAGAGCTCTGTGATCCTCAGTCTTGAAGGACTAGAAAAGGGGACTGTTAGTTATGGAGAGAGATCTGCAATTGTGAGTATATACGTCTGGGAATTTTCTGAAAGGAATTCTTTCTATTAAAGCTAATTAATCTGTGAACCCACTATTTTTTGCTAAATCAGTCAGGGCCTAGTAGGAGCAGTTTAAGTTTAAATTTAAAACACAGAAGAGAACTTTCTGGTTACATTTCATACCCAGCAGAGAGCTGTAGTTTAAATTTAATAGTCACTTAGGACCTAGCATCAGCAAAGTACTTTTAGTTTAAATTTAAAACACAGAAAAGAGCTTTCTGGTTAAATTTAGAACCCAGCAGAGAGCTTGTAGTTTACATTTCATAATAAGTCAGAGCCTAACAGCAGCAAGCAGCTATAATTTAAATCAAATCCGAATATAGCTTACCTCAGCAGCACAGGACAGGGTACTGTGTAGCAGCAATCTTTTAATAAGTGTTATTTCCCTCCCTCCCTCCCCACACCCACCCAACCCTTGGATAATCGTAGCTTTATAGGTACTTACACATCTTAAAAGACAGGAGGTGCTCTCAGGTGAAGCTCATTACCCAAATCAGTCATACACTAAGGACCTGAGATTAATTAAGCTTCAGGTGAACAAGGTATATTAAACGTATTAGGTACAGTTTTGTTGGTATAAATATCCATAGCAACCCTTAGTAAGTAAAGAACTTAAAGATCTAAACACAAACTTAAAGCTAAGATGCAGACAGCAGTCCAGCAGCGAGATGGGGGCTTTCCAGTCTTTTGCATTGAGTGTCACATGTATGATTTTCTTCCAGTTTATGAGAGGTCTTACGTGTGCACTAGGTGCAAGGAGCTCTTTGCTCTCATGGAACGAGTCCGTTCTCTAGGGGTTAGAGTAGCAGACTTGGAAAACATAAGACAGACAGAGAGGTACATAGACAAGACCTACAGGGATATAGTCCTGACGTCCCACCTCCAGTCTGGCCGCATCCCTGTTGCCATGGAGGAGAGAGGTCACGTGACAGGAGAGCATCACCCAGGTGTGGCAGGAAGTGATCCTGTAACTAGAACCTGTCCTCCAGGTGGTGTAAAACCCTCTTGCACCGAGGAAGTTTCTCCAGGGCCATGTGCCCATGAGGGAAGGGTTAGGCCAGCTGTTATAGTTGGTGATTCGATCATTAGGCATGTAGATAGCTGGGTGGCTGGTGGACATGAGGATCGCCTGGTAACATGCCTGCCTGGTGCGAAGGTAGCGGATCTCATGCGCCACCTAGATAAGGTCTTAGATAGTGCTGGGGAAGAGTCTGCTGTCTTGGTACATGTCGGTACCAATTACATAAGAAAATGTGGTAGGGACGTTCTGGAGGCTAAATTTAGGCTTTTAGGTAGGAAGTTGAAATCCAGAACTTCCAGTGTAGCGTTCTCCGAAATGCTTCCCGTTCCATGCGAAGTACCCAAAAGGCAGGCAGAGCTCCGGAGTCTCAATGCGTGGATGAGACAATGGTGCAGAGATGAGGATTTCGGAATTGTTAGGAACTGGGTAACATTCTGGAGAAAGGAGGGGCTCATTCGAAGGGATGGACTTCACCTTAACCGGGATGGAACCAGGCTGCTGGCATTAACCTTTAAAAAGGAGATAGAGCAGCTTTTAAACTAGATAATAGGGGAAAGCCGACAGTCACCCAAGAGCGGATGGTTCGGAAGAATGTATCCTTGAAGAATACTATCAAAAGCAGAGAGGTTCCAAAAAAGAGTAAAGTAGCCCAAATGCCCTCGAGTATGGAGCAGACAGAGCTTAAAGATCCCAAATTACCCATGTCTACAAATAGCCAAATTAATATGAATAAAATACAGTCTCTAAAATGCTTGTATGCAAATGCTAGAAGTCTAAAAAATAACATGGGAGAGTTAGAATATATAGCACTAAACGAGAGGTTAGATATGATTGGAATATCAGAGACGTGGAAGGAGGAAAACCAGTGGGACACTGTGATACCTGGGTACAAACTATATCGTAATGATGGAGCTGATCAAATTGGTGGAGGGGTTGCGCTCTATGTTAGAGAGGGCATTGAGTCAGAAAGGATTAAAGTTTTGCAGGAAACAAAATTTGCTGTAGAATCTCTATGGATTGAAATTCCATGTAAAAAGGGGAAGGCAATGGCAGTGGGGGTGTACTATCGACCACCTGGCCGGAATGAACAAATGGATGATAAAATGCTCAAAGAAATCAAGGAAGCTAACAAAAGTTACAGCGCAGTAATAATAATGGGTGATTTCAATTACCCCGGTATCGACTGGGTCAGTGTCACGGCAGGACATGCTAGGGAGATAAAGTTCCTAGATGAAATAAATGACTGCTTCTTGGAGCATCTGGTTCATGAACCGACCAGAGGGGAAGCAATATTAGACCTAGTCCTTAGTGGAACACCAGATGTAGTGCAAGAGATGTTGGGGCCACTTGGCAATAGTGATCATAGCATGATCGCATTTGATTTAATTAGTGGAGGAGGGATAGTAAGGAAATCCACAGTACTACCTTTTAACTTTCGAAAGGGAGACTATGATAAAATGAGGAAAACAGTTAAGAAAAAACTAAAAGGAGCAGTTGCAAAGGTTAAAAACTTACATCAAGCTTGGGTGTTGTTGAAAAATACTATCTTGGAAGCCCAAGCCAGCTTTATTCTACGCTTTAAGAAAAGTGGAAGAAGTAAAAAAAACTGCCAGCATGGTTTAAAGGTGAGGTCAGAGAGGCTGTTGTTGCCAAAAAAGCATCTTTCAGGAAATGGGAAAAAGAGCCAAACGACGAAACCTAGAAACAGCACAAGCACTGGCAAGTCAAATGCAAGGCATTGATAAAGCAGGCTAAGGGAGAATTTGAGAAGAAGCTTGCTGCGGAAGCAAAAACGCAAAATAAAGATTTTTTCAGGTACATTTGTAGCAAAAAACCTGTGAGAGAGTCAGTTGGTCCATTAGATGATAGAGGAGTTAAAGGGGCACTAAGAGGCGACAAGGCGATAGCGGAGAGACTGAATGAATTCTTTGCTTTGGTCTTTACTGAGGAAGATGTAGGGATGTTACCCATGACTGAAGTGGTATTTAAAGGTGCGGAAGAATTGAAGGAAATATCGATACATCGGGAAGATGTATTACAACTATTAGATAAACTTAAGAGTAGCAAATCACCTGGGCCGGATGGTATACATCCAAGGGTGTTGAAAGAACTGAAATATGAGATTGCAGACCTGCTATTAGTAATCTGTGAACTATCATTAAAATCACCTCTAATACCTGAAGATTCGAGGATCGCCAATGTAACACCAATTTTTAAAAAGGGTTCCAGGGGTGATCCGGGAAACTACAGACCGGTGAGCCTGACATCAGTACCGGGAAAAATGGTAGAAACCATCATAAGGAATAAAATTACTCAGCATGTAGATAGTCATGGCCTAATGGTAGACAGCCAACATGGCTTTAGACAAGGAAGATCTTGTCTTACTAATCTGTTATGTTTTTTTGAAGGAGTGAATAAACAGGTGGACAAAGGTGAGTTGGTTGATATAGTGTATCTGGACTTTCAGAAAGCCTTTGACAAGGTCTCTCATCAGAGACTTTTGGCAAAACTAAAGAGTCATGGGATAGGAGGCAGTATACTACTGTGGATCAGGAACTGGCTAAAAGACAGAAAGCAGAGCGTTGGGCTAAATGGCCAATTTTCCCAATGGAGAAAGGTGAATAGAGGTGTACCCCAGGGATCTGTGCCGGGTCCGCTGCTTTTTGACATATTCATAAATGACCTGGAAAGTGGAATAACGAGTGAGGTTATCAAATTTGCAGATGACACAAAACTATTTAAAGTTGTTAAAACCCAAGAGGATTGTGGAAAATTGCAAGAGGATCTTGATAAATTGGAAGACTGGGCATCAAAATGGCAGATGAAATTTAATGTGGACAAGTGCAAAGTTATGCACCTAGGGAAGAACAACCCAAACTATGGTTACATGATGCAAGGTTCCACTTTAGGCACCACCACCCAGGAAAAAGATTTAGGCGTCATTGTGGATAACATGTTAAAGCCCTCGGCCGATTGTGCAGCGGCGGCCAAGAGAGCAAATAGAATGCTAGGTATCATAAGGAAAGGAATGGAAAATAAAACAAAAGATATTATAATGCCTCTATCGTTCCATGGTGAGACCGCACCTTGAATATTATGTGCAATTCTGGTCTCCCTATCTTAAAAAGGATATAGCGTTATTAGAAAAGGTTCAGAGAAGAGCCACCAAAATGGTAAAGGGTATGAAAGGATACTCCTATGAAGAAAGGCTAAAAAGGTTAGGGCTCTTTAACCTGGAAAAGAGACGGCTGAGGGGAGATATGATAGACGTCTATAATTTAATGAACAGAGTGGAACGGGTAAACATAGATCAATTGTTTACATTATCAGAATATAGAAAGACTAGGGGACATGCAATGAAGATACAGGGTAAACTATTTAAGACTAATAAAAGAAAATATTTTTTCACTTAACGTGTAATCAAACTCTGGAATTTGTTACCGGAGGATGTAGTAAAGGCTGTTAGTGTAGCTGGGTTTAAAAAAGGTTTGGACAAGTTCCTGGAAGAAAGGTCCATAAACCATTATTAAGAAAGGACCCAGGATATCAATGCTTGACCCAGTACAAGCACTGTGGATCCTTTGTCTTTTGGGGAAACTGTTAGGTACTTATGATCTAGATTGGCCACTGTTGGAAACAGGATACTGGGCTTGATGGACCTTGGTCTGACCCAGTATTGCATATCTTATCTTCTTATGTTCTTAGAGGACTGGTGATAGGGCGATCTGAACTGAAATGTTTGGACTCTGCAGATGATACATTCTTGATGTTTATGAACTTCTTAGATTGTTACAGTTGGCCATCAAGAATTTGAGTTATTCAGTTTGGTGGGGTGGGGGGGGGGAATAAATTAAATCTGAAGCATTTTAAATTCATAAACCCCAGTTGGTTGTGGCAGAATAATGTTGGAAAGGGTATACGTATGCTTTTGAATAGCTACTACCTTGTGTTTCCAGGAATCTTGTGGGGATTATAGTCAGTAACAAGAATATAATATGTATATAAATACTTGATAGACCTGTGGAATCTTGGGAAAAGAGGGAATAGCAATTACCCCTGGACCTATCTGTCAATGAAACACATGTGTGAGGAAGAGACAAGTCTTTCTATATGAAAATTAGACGTTATTGCTGATAGAAATATAATGCAGATATAGAATAAATTCGAATTATGAGGTAGCAAGTTATATAGCCCTATGATTGCATCACACCAAAATCATAAATCACTGTTTTAGCGACTGAAGTCACTGATTCGCTCTACACTCAAATGACAGAAAATTAGCTGTCTGTCTGGCTAGGCCCACCCCTGGGAGAATTAAGGCCAATGGTTTGGACAAGTTCCTGGAGGAAAGGTCCATAAACCACTATTAAAAAGGGACCCAGGATATCAATGCTTGGCCTAGTACAAGCACTGCAGAACCTGTGTCTTTTGGGGAAACTGCTAGGTACGTATGACCTAGATTGGCCACTGTTGGAAACAGGATACTGGGCTTGATGGACCTCGGTCTGACCCAGTATGGCATTTCTTATGTTCTTATGTTCTTACCTTAGCTTTGGCAGAAGGATGATTGTGGCTGGGTCTAAGAAGTTGTCTCCAGAATGGCATAAGAACATAAGATATGCCATACTGGGTCAGACCAAAGTCCATCAAGCCCAGTATCCTGTTTCCAACAGTGGCCAATCTAGGTCATATGCACCTAGCAGTTTCCCCAAAAGACACAGGTTCCACAATGCTTGTACTGGGTCAAGCATTGATATCCTGGGTCCCTTCTTAATAATGGTTTATGGACCTTTCCTCCAGGAACTTGTCCAAACCTTTTTTAAACCTAGCTACACTAACAGCTTTTACTACATCCTCCGGTAACAAATTCCAGAGTTTGATTACACGTTGAGTGAAAAAATACTTTCTTTTATTAGTCTTAAATAGTTTACCCTGTAGCTTCATTGCATGTCCCCTAGTCTGGCACAGGCCAAAGGATGGCAATGGTCCAACGCAGGCTGCAGACAGTCCGGCAAGCAGCATGATAACACAGAGCTTTGGTCTGTGGAAGAGATTCATTCCTTCCTGAGGTTAATCCTTATCCTTGCACATTGTCTGACTTTCCAGCCAGAGACAGGCAGGTAGTAGGGCTGAAGACTGAAGAACAGCAGAATGTAGCAGAAAGTGGATAGAGAGAGCAAAGGTAGTGCCTAAGTCTCTAAAAGTGCTCAAAAAGTGTCTCAGAGTGTCTCCATCCCTCCGTGTCCAGCATATAATTCTTTGTCCTGACTTTCTCACACAGAACAAGGATTGGCTAGTCTCAGATACTGTGTGTCATCTTCAGCGAAATAGGTAACAGTTGTCAGGTGGTCCTTCTCCAAACAAAGGTCCATGGTGAGAGAAAGATGCTGGTATGCAGGTTCACACATTGTTGAAAATGCTAGGACCAGTTGTACAGTCTCGGGCCTCAGCAACGAGTTCTTTTGCACATAGTCATGGCTTGAAAACAATGGCTCTGCTACATGGCAGAATTGCTTGATCTGCAGGTTTGAAGCTCGAACAGCAGAAAAGAGATCCATCTTGTAACAGGAAGCCATATTGCATGGTTCAGGCTTTGGTTCAGAACAGGCCAAAGGTACCAGCTCTACAACTTCACGGTAGAGAACAAGGTGTAGCTACAGAAAGGGATTTGCCAATGAAGAGTGCACTGCAGGTATTGGGAAGAAGAACCTTCTTGACTGTACTGAAGAGAGAAAGGAGCTACTGCATATTACATGCCATTTCATGCGTTGGAATCGCATGCTAGCATAGATGGGAAGGGTGCAGAGGGGTTAGGGGATCTTTGGTGAGTGAACTTAATAGTAACCTTGAATGGGCGGGGCCTTTTAAGTAGTAGAAACTATATACAAATACAAAAATAAACTATTTAAAAATGTCTAACACAACACCACCCACTTCTGAACCCATTTGATTTAATAAAATGTGTTAAATATCATAATGTTGAAGGGGACTGCTGACATCACCATCCAAGATGGTCACGAGTTCAAGCTCCGTCTGACCCGATGTAAAATAAGCCTCCAAGCTTATTGTCCCAGCCCACCCTGCGCTAACAAAAAGCGGCTCTACACTCAGGGGAAAGTATCTGGATGGCGACAAAGGGGAAAAGGTTGACCTGAAAGAGCTTGCATACACTGGGGTAGCTCCTGTACCTCGGTGGACCCTGGACAAGATGTGACAGTCAACTCCAGGCCACTGGAAGCGAGCCTTGCAGCCCCAAAAATGATCCGACCAAGGATTCTCTGGCTACCTCAGCCCAGGTGTACCTGAAAAGGGGAGAGGCAGCCTTTGAAGCTGAAATGCGTGCCTGGATCAAGGACTTGAAAACTGACATCTAGCACGTCAGAATAGAGATGGTGAGCAGTATTGAAAACCTCCACATGGACATGGAGCTTGGAAAATGTGTAGAGGAGATGGAGGACTGCCTTGAAGAACAAATGGAGACCATCAGCTCTCAGGAACAAAAAATCACCAACCTGGAAAAACTGAGAAGGTGGAAGACCTTGAAAATAGGCCATGGCATAATAATCTCTGATTCTGAGGAGTGCCTGAAAAAGCAGACTTTACTGACCGTACATTGGTGGTTCAAAAAATCTCCAAAGCATTATTATTGGTGGCTGGGACTGACACAGAAGGCTGGGACTTTTGGATTGACCGCATGCATCATGTTGCGGGACTTGCCAGGCTCAACAACAAATGCAGACATATCATTGCATGCTTCCATGACTATCGCCTAAAGGTAGTGTCTCGGGACAGGGCCAATGGCACCTTCAATGGGGAGTCATGCAACATTGAAATCTATGCTGACTTGGCTCAGGTCACACTCCAGAAACACTGGGTAATGCGGGATGTACTGAAGAAATTGCTAGAGGAAGGAGTATGCTATGGCTGGACCTTCCCCTTTGGGCTCATGTTTACCCTACGAAGAAAAAGATGGAGGATCCACTCAAGGGAGGAGGCTGTACATGTGCTGACAGACGCTGGGATAATGGACTTGGAGTTCAGACCGCTGACGGAAACCACGCAGAGGAAAGATTGCCTGCGATGGTAAAGTGTATGCATGCGAGATGGAGACTTCAGTGACAGTTGGCCTAGGCTGATCCTTTGTCCACTGAAATGACTTCAAAGGATTGAACTTTGCCAGTGAAAGAGGACTACATCAGACAGATGTTTGTTTTACTGTTGAGATTGAGGGACCGGGCCAGTTTAGGGCCCTGTGGGGGTGGAGAGGAGTCCCAGATATATCAGTCTCACCCCCTCCGGGACTCATCTGTTTATCGGGGGAACTGTCTATGGGAGGTTCAGGAAGTAAGGGGGGGCCAGTTTAGGCAAGGGGAAATGTGTTGGGTTAGAGTGATCTGTTCAGGGTTGGGGGACAAGTGTGGGTGTTCATGTGGGCAGGCTGTGAGTCAGTTTGACCCCCGGGTCCTAGAAAACTGAGTGTATGCCAGGGAGTACTGGTGTGCTGTGGGAGAGAGAATGATGGAGACAGGGATGGAACAGAAAGCCAGAGGTTGTGGGGTAAGGTGGGGACAGAGTGGGATGGTTTAGGGGATAGTGGCCAGGCCGTCTTGAGTTGGGGGCGATAGCCCTGGGAAGCTATTCTAGTCAGAGAGGTTGGGTGGGGGAGGAAGGAGGAGCTGGGGGTTTGAGTGGAGAGAGGGGATGGGGGAAGGGTTGAGATTGCATGCTAGCATGGTTGGGAAGGGTTCAAGAGGTAAGGGGACCTATGGCGAGTGAAATTAAAATAGTGACCTTGAATGTGCAGGGCCTTATTTCCCTTTTTAGGATGCAGAAACTATATAAGGAGATGCTTCAGCAGAAAGCCTCCATATTCTTGTTTCAGGAAAACCACCCACTGAGGGCCCATGAAAGACTAATAAACCCTAAGAATTACTCTTTGCATTTGTATGCATCGAATACTATGGAGAAGAAAAAAGGTGGAGTGGCAATGCTATTTGATGCACATCTGCGGATCATGCTTGGTGAGGTAATAAAGGATAGAGTGGGGGAATGCCGGTGGAGGACCCGGCGCAGATTAAAGAGAACATTGGGAGGGTGCTGCGGCGTGCGCTAGACATAGGGTCTAACACATGCCTCAGCACCCTCGCAATGTTCTCTTTAATCTGCGCCAATGTTCTCTTTAATCTGCGCCGGGTCCTTCGCCAGCATTCCCGCCAGTGGGGGGAGGGGCAGAGTGATCAATTGCTCTGCACCTCCCCCTGCCGGCAGGAATGTTGGCGGCGGACCCAGCGCAGCTTAACAGGAACATTGGTGGGCAAGGAGGGAGAAAGGCGGATTTGGGGGCGGATATTTTTATTTTATTTATTTAACAGTATTTCTAAACCGCCTTATCTTAATAATCAAGGTGGTATCACAGCAAACAATCGAGTAAAGTGAGTGTGTTATACATGCAGTGAGGGTGAAGTTGAGTGTGTGTTGTATTGTGAGCTGGATTGGTATGAGCTATGTACAGAGTGGATATGGATGCTATCACAGGGTCTGACCATGCCCCAGGAGAGGTTTGGTTGGCAATGCAAGAGATGGAGGGGGGATTCGGTATTGGAGGCTGAATGAATCATTCTTGGAGGATGCAAGGGTAGTAAGGGAAGTAGAGAGGCTTATATAGGATTATTTTGCCTTGAACGATAATGGGGAGGTTGGGTGGGGAACAGTATGGGATGCGTTTAAAGCCACTTTGAGGGGTCTCTTCATTAAATGGAGGGCCAGGATCAAAAGGGAGAGGCGACATCAGTTGCAGCTATGGCTGTAGAGGCTGGAGGAGGTAGATGCTGCAGATAAGAGGGGGACGTTTCGAGCGCAAGTACTAGCCATATGTGTTCAATGAAATGCTCTCAACGCTGACAAGATACGGTACCAAATGTGGCTATTGTAACAAGAATCTTTTGAGAGAGGTAACAAGGCTGGGAAATTCTTGGCACGGCAATTGAGACAATGAAAATTGTGATCCCAAATCCTGGCAATCAAGGGGCCACAAGGCTCTGTTCACTTGAAAGGAGAGAATATGAGGAAACAGTGTGTGGCTTTTTATAAAAAGCTTTATACAGGCCCCCCTCTTCCTTCCCCCCCCCAAAGCCACCGCTAGAAAATATTATGAGTTTCATAGATTCTGTGCTCCTTACTAAGCTTGAGAAGGAGGTAGTCTTTGGAATGGACAGGGAAACCAGGGCATAAAGGCTCTTAAACTCGACACCACGGGCTTGGATGACCTCACAGCGCTCTTCTATAGGAAATTTGGTGAATGATTGCTGGCATCCTTGGTCAGGCTGTTCAACCTACCGGATGGGAGACCTGTTAGCAGTGACAATGGGGTATGCAGGGATATCTTTGATCTTAAAGGAGGGAAAAGATCCTCAGGCTTGTTCATCATATCATCCTATCTCGCTCTTATTTATTTATTTATTTAATTTCATTTTGTTTACTTATTTTAAAACATTTGTTAACCACCTTATGCACACGAAATTCAAATCCCTTAAGCGTGGAACCGTGGCGTGTGAGTAAAATCTATCTCATTACATATGCTGTTATATCATGGCTGTAATCTGCTGTTCTCCTTCCTCCTTCTCTCTTCTGTTCTTTTGTCTATCACTGTCTCTCACTCTGTCCTATCTCATATATGGCGTTCTTTTCGTATTTTCCTAAAAATCAATTGTATTGTAAACCGCTCTGATGCTTCGGCCTGAGCGGTATATCAAGAAATTAAACTTAAACTTAAACTTAAAAGTTAAAACACAACACAATAACTCCCCACTGCCCCCCCCCCCCGCCACCCAGCAAGCCCCCAAACCATCCCAAAATAAAAATATAAAAATTAAAATAAAATACAATACAATATACAAAGAGACAACTGCTGCCCACTACTGCCCCGCCGGACCAATATCCCCCCTGCCATGATACCCGCTACCCACCAGCCAACTCCATCAGCCTTGTTGGAAAGAGTAAGGTCTTCAGTTGCCTTTGGAATGTTAACAGATCTGTCTCCATGTGCAAGGCAGATGGCAAGGCATTCCAAAGAATTGGGGCTGCCATGGAAAAAATGTGTGTTTTCCAGCACTGCAGGTGAACCTTGGTAGACTCCTGGATGGTCAACAACTGCGTCCTTGTAGACTGGAGAGTCCGCCCGAGCTGATACCATTGTACCAGCTCCTGTAGATAGCTGGGCCTGAGCCCCTTAACACTGAAGGCAAGCATCGGTGCTTTGAAAATACACCTTTGCCTAACTAGTAACCAGTGCAACTGGCATGGAACCACTGTGACCAAATAATAGTTCCCTAAACCCCTCATAACAGTCGGGCCATTGCATTCTGGACCTTCTGCAACTTCCTCATCAGTTGTCTCAGCAGCCCAACATATGGGGCATTATAATAGTCAAGCCGGAATAACACCAAAGCCTGCACCACCATCCGTAAGGCGTCACGATCTTAAAATAGCCAAAGCTGTCACATAACTCACAGATATCCATAGGCTGTCCAGACAACTTGGGACACCTGTTGATGCAGACTCAGATCTGCATCCAGGAGGACCCTCAGGTCCTGGTTCCCCTCTCCAGTCCAGGCAAATTGCCCCAATGGAAAGACTCGTCTGCAGACTTCAATCCATCAGCACCCTACACAAGAGTACCTTGGATTTGGTGATATTAAGAACCAAACGGTGTGCCTGTAACCATGCAACAATATAAGCCAAGCACTAATTGGCACACTGAAGTACTACAGCCTCTTCATTATCCACCACAATAATCAACTGAATATCATCAGCATACAAAAAACTTGAGAACCCATAACTTCGACAAATGCCACCTATTGGACTCATAAATATTAAAGAGGACCAGGGACAAAGCCGACCCCTGTGGGACCCTACAGACCAGCTCCCGCACTGTAGAAAACTGAGCTCCCTAATGTACCTGAAACCGCCTGTCAGACAGAAACAAAGTTATCCATTGGAGGATCGTTCCACCCATTCCTAAGGCATGACAACATGCCACTAGTATGTCCCAGTCTACTAGATCAAATGCTGCATCCAAGTCCAACGTCACAACCAGAGCAGTTTTCCCCCCATCCTTTGCCTTCCCCAAAAAGGCCATAATGAACACCATCAGGGATTCTGTACTAGAACCTTTCCTAAAGTTGGCCTGCCCCCAATCCAGCCACCCTTCTTCATCCAAAAATTTCAGCTGAAGTAAAACCACTTTCTCCACAACTTTAGCCAGATTCTGCAAAGATGAAGCAGGGCGCAGATTAGAACACTGCGTCTGTCCCTTTCTTGGAGATCGGAGTAACCATAGCCTCCTTGAGTTCCACGGGATACAACCCCTGACAGAGGGAGGCATTGACCAAGTCAGCCAGCCATATCAAGACCGACTCCAGAGCTCTGCACAAGAGCTGCCCAGGGACAGGATCCAAATACATCCAAGTTAGATTTAGCCACTGGAGCAGCTCCTGCACATCGGGCACCCGAGAAGAAAGTCCACTTCACACCTACGTCTCCATAGCTCAACCTGCCCCCCCTTTTATCTGTAATCCCTCCACATTAGCAACAAAATAATCCGCAACCTGATTAACATCCACAATCCCAAGTCCCCCATCCCAACCACACCATGTCCCAAAAGTTGGTGTGCCATACGAAAAAACTCCTGTGGCTTATTCCAGCAGCCAGAATAAGCCTCTTAACCTCCTCAAGGCAATGATGGTACGCATTAGCGCCATGACTCCATTGTCGCTGACCCTCATCACTCTTTGGGGGGAGGGGGACACAACAGATGTGCAACTCGCACAGGCATATTTATGGTTTGGTACGGCCCTGAAGGGGTGCCCCATGAACCCTTGTTGTCTGCGCTTATGCTTGAGGCCCTGGAGGTATGCATGTGGATAAGCAGAAACATTCGGGGGATAAGAGTGGGAGACTGGGAATATCACATATCGCTGTTCGCTGATGATACTATCTTAGCAGTGGCGACCCCATATTTCTCTTCCCCTAATTATGTGAGAGCTTAGAGAATTTGGGAGGTTATCAGGGTTTAGTCTCAATTGGGGCAAGTGGGAAATTTTAAATTTGATTGCCCCTGAGGAGCTGCAAAGGTGTCTACAACAGAATTTTCCTTTTAGGTGAGCTGCAACAGGGATTCAACATCTGGGGATCCAGTTAGGACATCATCACAAAGATATATATGATATGAACTACAAGCGGTTGGTGGGGGAGGTGGATGGTTTGTTTTACCAGTGGGGTCAAGGACACTTGTAATGGTTGGGACGGATCGCCTCAGTGAAGATGATGCTTCTCCCCTAGTTCCTTTATCTTTTTTCAGGCTCTAACAGTGGAAGTCCCAGTGCAGATTCTAAGGGGAGTCCAAAATAAAATAGAACATTTTGCGTCGAATGGGAGAGCCCCCCGGTTTGTTAGATGGGTGCTCCAGAGGGTGAAAAATGGGTCACTGGCACTAAAAGCAGATAAAAAGAAAGAATAAAAGGAATAAAATGGGGGAACCCCAGATCTGGTAGCTCAACAGATTGAAAAATCAAGAGCACATCAGGGACCAGGAGATTCCAAAAATAAGAGCTATACTTTATTGTAAAAAATGCCTGCTTATAAAAATACAGAGAAGTCTTGGGGGTATGTTTACTAAACTGCAGTAGTGTCACTCACGTTAGATTCCACCCATATAAAGGCATGGGCGGTGCATCGTTACAGCAAGCCATATCAGCTAACGCATGTTACAAGGCGCCTTAGACTAACATGCATTACAAGGCGCCTTATAAGGCACCTTACAAGGCACATTACAAGGCAGCTTATAAGGTGCCTTGTAAGGAGCCCTGTAAGGTGCCTTGTAAGGTGCATTATAAGGTGCCTTGTAATGTGCATTATAAGGTGCCATGTAAGGTGCCTCATAAGGCGCCCTATAGGGCTCCTTAGGCTAAGTGCTGGATTAGGCACCCCTGGACAAGGCACTGTAGAAGGCACCCTGAGCTATGGAACCATAGGTTAAGGTGGCCTAACAAGGTTACGGTGCCCTAGGTTAGTGTGCCCTAAGGGCTGCAAGGTGCCGCAGGATGACATGCATGACCTGTGAGGAACAGAGACAGATGTAGCCCTAACACTAGATAGAGCACTCAGGAAAGGCAATGAACAGGTGAGTGAAGGAGGGAGAGCTGGGAGCCGCTGGATCCGCCATATCTGCGGGCATCCCATGTGGCTGCCAGTACTGATGACAAACATGGTGGGGGCAACTGTACCACAGCACAGGGTGTTGGCAATGTAAAGTACTGGAAAGACAGGCGGGCGGGGGGGGGCGCGGGGGGCGGGCGGGGGGGGGGCGGGGGGGGGGGCGGGGGGCGGGGGGGGGGCGGGGGGGCGGGGCGGGGGGTGGGGGGGGGGGGGGGGGGGGGAGCGGGCGGTGGGGGGGGGGGGGGGGCGGGGGCGGGGCGGGGGCGGGCGAGGCGGGCGGGGGGGCGGGCGGGGCGGGCGGGGGCGGGCGGGGCGGGCGGGGGGCAGGGCGGGGGGGGGGGCGGGCGGGGGGGCGGGCGGGCGGGGCGGGGGGGGGGGGCGGGGGGGCGGGGCGGGGGCAGGGGGCGGGGGGGAGGGGGGCGGGGGGGGTGGTGGTGTATGGACCCATAGGCAGATTATGTACCACCACATAACCCACCCTCTGGGGCTCAGGGTGGGAAACAGGATCACCCACCAATAGATCCACAGTCTACCTCCCTATAATGGCAGCGCGGACCAGCAACAGCAGTCCTGCTGAGGAACAGACAGAGCGGCACACATCCATAACACAATAGCAGACAGACAATAGGCCTGGAAATGCTCAGCTGCCCACCACCATTATCTGACATTCTCCAGCAGCAAGCCTCCAACCGCTGTACCCTGCAAGGTGTTCCAGCAAGACACATACTAGCTGCAGACAGTCCGCCAGCTAGTCCATAGTGCATGGTCCTGGAGGAGATGCATGTACCCGGAACGGGGATGTCAGCATACACACCAAGCAGATGAGTCAGTGATTGGTCCCCAAAAGGAAACCCATATATATCACATGAGAGAAATGCTGTATAGCACTATAGGGGAACTTAGCCATGCCGTGGTCACTGCTTAGTCAGGGTGAGAGTGACCTCCCAGCAGGACATGCTGTGGCCACTCTGTCCGTGCAGGTGGTACCGGGCACTACAATGTCCGAGCTATTGCCCTATGCCCTGCGCAGATGCGGCAAGGCCAGGCCACCCTATCCAGCCTATTCCCACAGTACCTTGCTCCTCATTATGCACATTGGCAGGCCAATACTGGGAACAGTGCTAACAGTGTGGGCTGTGGAGGGTGTTGGAAGTCACCACACACTGGATAGACAGACACACACTCCGCACACCTATGCCAGCATTGTGCAACTATAGAGGTGTTGGGCAGCCCAGGCCACCACACCAGTCCTGGGCACAGTGCAGGCATGGCTATGGTACGCAATACTGTAGGAGTCACTCCCCAGGTTGGTAAACACTGTCAGACACAGGACCTGTAGCACACTCCACAGACATCAGAAAGGTTGCTATGATGCAGCTCACTCAGGAAATTGTACTTAACCTAGGAATTGCTATCTGCCAGTAATCATAGCAACCTTTTGATAGATGTGTACCATATTCCCAGGTTTAGGGTGGCATTACTACGGTATGCGCATGTGCTAGTATTGGGAGATGCACGCAGAGCCCAAAGTCCTGCCTCTCCAGGAGGCTGTGGATAATGGGGCCTGTGGGTGCGGGTGTGTCTGCCCCTGTTGGCTGCTGCTTTACGGCAGAGGTTCCCAACTCCAGTCCTGCAGTGCCAAACACTGTTCAGGTTTTCATGCTGTCCCTCATGAATATGCATGAGATACATCTGCATACCATGGGGGTGGCGCATAGAAATGCAGCACAGGCATCTTCATCAGAGGCAGCATGGAAGCGGAATGGTGTTTGGCCCTCCAGGACTGCATTTGGGAGGCTCTGCTCTAAGTAATGTGCATGTTTATGGTGTCTGTGCTCTGTAGGGTAAAATGTGGGTGTTTTGGACATGTTTACGTCATCTGCACGAACGGTTCTGTCTGTATTAGCACGTTATAGTAGTGGGTAAAATATGAGGACTGGGTTGGCAGAAACCACAGCTGGGACTTGAACCTGTGACCGTCTGCTTCTGAATACACTGGTTCTGTGCACTGCACCACTATGTTCTTGCAGAGATGGCACATTCCCTGGTGCTACCATGACTGTTGGTCAGACAGGGCCTGTCTGCTGCAGTGCACGGCACCTACCTACACAGGGCTAGGCCACGGTCTGCTGTGGGCAGCTGCCACTGCCCCCTCCACCACCAGTATCCCTCAGCCACCATGCTGACATGCCCTTCTGCTGGTGGAGCTGGTGGTGCGCAGTCCCAGGCCATCCAGTGTGCAGGTAGGCGGCTGCCTATGGTGCGGGTTCTGGGGTAGGGGTGCCTGCATAGCTGTCCACGCTTTCCCCCAGCACCATTTTCCAAAGTTCCGTGCCATTGGGGGTACCTACTGGGTACTATTCCCTGTGACACTGTGGGAAGCACACTCTTGCCCATGTTGGGCCCTCAGCAGTTGCTGTCTGGCTGCTCTACTGTTTCAGCATTCCTATGGGCCAGCTAGGCATCACCCTAGTCCCCACTGTGGCCCAGCTGCACCACAGCATGTGCCGCCTGCAGCCCTCTGTATCCCCTTTTCCAGCATCTGCCTGGTTGCCCGTTCCGACATGCCCGCCCTGATGTTGCGGGACATGTGCACGCCATAGGAACTCTGTCCGATGGTGGGGAAATCCCTGAGCAGTGCTATTTCACTGTGGGCCCATGCACCTTGTATGGGGACAGAGTATGGACCCTTCCACGATTTATATCTGTTCTATGGAGCTTACTCGGGGGAGGGGGGGGTTGATGTTTCTCATTGATGCCACTATTGGCCAGCTTGGTTGTTGTTTTTTTCCAGTTTGTTGGGGTCATTTTCAGTGTTTCTTTGCCCTTTTGTTCTGTGCACATGTATCACACTTATCACCTTTTTTTGGTTTCCCTGCCTAGGCTGTACATTGCTGACACGTAAATGGTTTCTCTCCCCTTTAAAGTGCTTTTACCGGTAGGTTTTCATTTGCGTTGGAATTCAGCTCTGAAATTCAGCGCGTTGGTGTGAGGGGAGCCTCTCCCCGCCCACTCTCCGCCCACTGACCCCTTCTCTCCGCCCTCTCTCCACCTTCTGCGGTGTTTTACCGCGCCGCGGAGCATTACACTCGTTAGCGCGTGATAACGCATACTGTATAACGTTAACGCTCGTTAGCGCATGATAGCACACGCTATCACACGCTAACAAGCATTAACGTTATACAGCGCGCGTTATTCACGATTACCGCAGTTTAGTAAACATACCCCATAATCTCTCTCCTACCAGCACAATTGAGCTACACTGAATGATGTCACTTAATACAAGATAGTATAATTGAGTATAGTTCAGCTGTAAGGACAGGAAGGAAATCAAATCCCTGCTGCCATAGAGCCTAAGTGGAGACTCCAGACAGATGCCTGAGATCTTCTGAGTGTAAGGGGATCTTGTGGATTTGGTGAGGAGGGAGGAGGAGAAAGAAAAGACCATAGATTATTTCTTATATCAGCGAGAGGAGGGAAGAAGGGGATCAGAGCTCCAGGAGAAGGTCTTGAAGAGAGGCAGACTCATGGTATCCTGATACCTTGAGGTGAATCACAGCTCCAGGGGGGCAGCGAGAAGATAAGCTCAATATATGATTTAGGAAGCCGTTTTCAGACAAGGCATATGGCCAGATTTCCCTTGTCGCTGCTAAAGTTATTTGATTCTCTGGCTTGATTATCTAGAGACCTCTCCTCCCCTGTGGTGCATGGCTGTGGAGTCAGTGGCACCTGCTGGCTGCCGCTATGGTACATTGCCAATGCCAGCCAAAGACAAGAAACTGCCTTTATATCATTCAGGTTTCTCTCAAAACGCAGGTCTGCTCCTAGCATTACCTCATCAGTCAGAGAGCCCTTCCATGGTCTGGAAACACTGGGTGGCATAGAAAGATCACAAAGCAATCTTTTATTAGAGCCATTAGAGGTCTCTGCTGCTCAACTAAGGCAGAACCCGAGAGGTCTCTACACTAGGTTTAAGTCAGGCCTCAAAACTTATTATTTTACATTTTTGTTTGGGGAATGAGTCTGTGGTTAGTGGGGGGGGGGGGGGGGACAGGGGGTGGAAGGAGTTTGAAGGTTTGGGCAGTTGCAGCTGGAGTCTAGTTCTTTCTTTTTTTCTATTCCAATTTCTACTCAAATTTTGAAACTGCTCTGATGCTGGTAAGGGCCATAAACATAGCGAGCACTGAATTAAAGATAACCATAAATAGAGAGAAAGGCAGAAGGGTCAGAAGAAGTGAAGCATAGCAAAATCAGTTCCTATGGACGAAGAAGGAGGTGATAAAGCAGGCAGTTGCTGGAATGAAGGAAAGAGTAGTAGGGGGGAGTCTGGACAGATGAAGAAGAGACAGAGCTGAGAAGTGAGAGGGTGAGCTGAGACTGGGATAGAAAATGAGGATAGATTTGGGAGGAGATTTGGGAGGATAGATTTGAGAAGAGAGAGAGGTGGAGGTGTTAAGTCTGAGGGCAGGAGAAAGCTGGAGGCAATGAGCATTTTGGGGGAGGGGAGGGAGGAGCAAGTCCAAGATGGACAGAAGGAGAGCTGGTGGGAATGAGGGTTCAGCCTAAGGGAAAGAACGAAACATAGAAACATAACGGCAGAAAAAGACCACATGGCCTATGTAGTCTGTCCTTCCATATCACCCACTACAATAGTCCCCTTTTTTTCCTTTAGAGAGCCTCTGCGTTTGTCTCATGCTTTTTTGAATTCAGATACTGTCCTCGACTCTACCACCTCCACTGGGAGACTATTCCACACATCTACCACTCTTTCCGTAAAAGATATTTCTGCATATTACTCCTGAGTCTATCCTCTTTCACGCTCATCCTATGTCCCCTCATAGCAGAACGTGCCTTCAATTGACAGAGACCCTCCTGTACATTTATGCCACGAAGGTATTTAAATGTCTCTATCATATCGCCCCATCCCACCTTTCCTCTAAAGTATACATATTAAGATCTTTAAGTCTGTCCTCATATGCTTCATAACGAAGAACACTAACCATTTTAGTAGTCACCCTCTGCATTGACTCCAATCTGCCTATATCCTTCTAAAGGTGCGGTCTCCAGAATTGCACACAATGCTCCAAATGAGGTCACACTAATGACTTATACAGAGCATTATCACCACCTTTTCTCTGTATACACCCAAGCATCCTGCTGTCTTTCACAGTTGCCTTTTCTACCTGTTTAGCTACTTTAAGATCGTCAAACACAATTACACCCAGGTCCCACTCTTCTTTAGTGGACAGAAGTTCCTCAACCCCTACACTGTACGGCTCCTTTGGATTTTTGCAGCCTAAATGCATGACCCTGAATGTTTTAGCATTACATTTCATCTGCCATATTCTAGACCATTCTTAGTTTTGCTAGATTCCTCCTCATGTTGTCGACTCCTTCCTGTTTGTCTACTCTATTGCAGATTTTGATATCGTCTGCACGATGGATGAGAAAGAGTTGGAGGAAACTGAGTATGGAGGGAAAGGGTCAAAACTAGCATGAGGGGAGAGGCAAAAGAGAACAGGCTAGAGGATAAAGCCTAGGGAGGGGGCAATAGTAATCAACGAGTTCATCTGGGAAGGAGGGAAAAGAGTGAGTTGAGGAATTCATCCTAGGGAGAGGGGGCAAGAATGTGAGCTGAGGGAATTGAGTTTGGGGAGATGGGGCAAGCAAGTAAGCTGAAGGGAGGTACAGATTGAGTGCTGTACAATGTTGCTTGGGGGAAGGATAGGCATAGGGACCAGGGGAGCCTGAGCAACAGGTAGCAAAGCGACAGGGGGCAGAGTGCTTGAGTCGGGTCTGACATGGGGGGAAGGAAGGAGAATACTGAATGGGACCAGAGCCTGGACAGGAAGGTGGGAATGCAAGAGACAAAGGCAAGAATCAGGTTGGGACATAATAGACATGGGGGGGGGGGGTGTCATTTTCAAAGGCATTGCACAGTTGCTGACCTGCAACTCTTGTAAATGCCACTTTGCGGGATATTTAGTGGTGTTGCCGCTACACACCCTGATGCTATGCAATTAGCATTGTGTCATTCCGGGGCACAGCAGAGGTTAACCAGTCAGTAGCAATATTGAGCCACTGCCCAGTCAGCAATACGTGGTGAAAGTCAAGTGCAGGTAACCGTGGCCTAACCTTTGCCACGTTAGCTAACCGGGCAGCAGTTCAATATCACCACTGCCCGTTTAGCCTTGTGATCATCCCACAAACTCAGATAGCTAGTCCATGCTGGGGCCAGATATGAACCCAGCATTGAACATCCAGGGTTGGTTTAGATTTCAGCACCAGCAGCTAGCTGCATTAGCAACCCCCCCCCCCAAGAAGTATCTAGAGAATGTCACCAGAAGGTCAGTTAGTGTGGACACAATGTTCACATTTTCTTCAGATTATTCTTGTAAGAATATTTATTATTTGTATGCCATTGTTAGCACAGACAATTCATGTGGTTTCAATATTGCTTTTACCCCAAAAAGCATATAAAAAGTATTCATCCCTGTAATCTACTCCAGGTTGTTAGATTGTTCAGTTATGGATTTATGAGCAAGGAAAATCATGCAGGAATTTCTGGATTTACAGCTCTGGACGGTGACCATTATACTATCTACCTTATCCTGGCTCAGCCTTCATTTACACAGGTGATGTATTACTAATTTCCTATCTGGGGGAGTAGGGGAGGGATCGCCACTAGCTTTATTTCACTTGGTGAGACCCTTTGCTTTCATAAAATTATTTAACAAGGTCATTATCCCTACTACACATTTACATATCACCCTCGCGACAAATCTAAAACTCCCGAAAGTCATTGTCACTTCATAACAGAAAGTGCAATTGAAAGAAATTATATTAAGATGAATCATTCCCTGACCTTAACTTTCCACATGGTTTGGTTTCTAATTTTATAGACTGCATCAGCTTGGAAATGAAATCCAGATGTCTGCAAAACACAACACCATGACAAAGAAATGTTTTGGAAAGAAGACCCAGGGAAAAAATGCTCAGGATTTCATGGTTCCAGTAACAATAGAACTCCAGCCAACCTCAGGTTGAAGCTTTTTTTTCCACTTCCAAGAGTGTGCAAAAACATTCAAGTTGCACAGGGGTGGAAAGAAGTGACCTTACAAAATTATTTTTTGTAAAAGTAGAAGTCAACACATAAGTTGCAAATGATACCTTTTTACTGGACATAGTACTCTTTGAGAACTGTGCTTCCTTCAGAATCTGTAATGACTAGATGAAGGGGCAGAGCTCTCAAAGTCTCGTCACAAACGTATTTATTTATTTAACAGGGTTTTTTTTATAGCACCTTTATCCCAAGGCAGTTTACATGGAACAACAAACACAAATATTTTGTGCTTACATAAATAAGGGAAGCAAATTTGGAGCTAACAAAATGGGTATTTATAAATGTTGGGGTGATGGTGTGTGTAGTTAAGTGATATCATTTGGACCAAAGTGTTCAATAGACAGATGTGTTTTTAATAGTTTCTTAAGGTCTTGAATCGATTGAGCTGATCTGATAGCTTCCGGAAGTGAGTTCCAAATTGTTGGAGTAAGCAGGGAAAAGGCTCTATTGCTTTTTTGCTATGAGGTCCTCACCTTGAAGGCAGGGATGACTAGAAGGTTATGATTTGCTGATCTTCTAGGCCTTTTTGAGGGTGCTCTATTAGTTATGTCTTCCAGGCAGGGAGCTGATGTGTTGTGGATGATTTTATAGATGGTGGTTATGAACTTGTATTTTGTCCTTTTGGCTATCGGTAGCCAGTGAAGGCTCTTCAGAGTTGGTGTGATGTGTTGCCTTCTTGAAGTTCCCATCAGGATTCTGGCAGCTGTATCCTGTACTAGCTGAAGTGGGTATAGTGCTTGTTTTGGCAGCCCTTGGTATAGTATGTTGCCGTAGCTGAGATGGGGCGCTATGATGATTGAAAAACTGTTCTGAAGTCATTGCATTGGAGTAATGGTCATAAATGTTGGAGGGATTTGACTTTCATGTAGGCTGTATTGGCTGATTTCTTGATGTAAGGAAGTATGTTGAGGTTATGGTCCAGTGTTATGCTGAGGTATTTGACTTCGCTTTTTATCATGATCTCTGTGTTTTGGAGCATGAGTTTCTCTGGCGGTTTGAAGGAGGGGTCTCTTGTGACCAGAAGTGCCTCTGTCTTGCTGTTATTTACTGCTAGGTTAAGTTTTATGACACGGTCTGTGATGGCTGAGAAGCAATCAGATGATTGAGAAGTCTGGGGTAAGAGTGTGGAAGGGCATGTAGAACATGATGTTGTCAGCAAATAGATGAAAATGCATTTTGAATTTCCTCAGTATATTGCTAATAGGTTGAATGTAGATGTTGAATAGGAGGGCTGATAATGCTGAACCCTGTGGTATGCCTTGTTTTAGTCTGAAGTGGCTGGATTTGTCATGACCGACTTTTACCTGTAGCATTCTATTAGTGAGGTAAGAGGTGAACCAATTTATTGTATTCTTATGGAGGCCTATGTCACTGAGCCTTGTAAGTAGTGTGTTGTGTGACAGTGAATCAAATGTGGCACTGATGTCCAGAAAGGTCATAATAAATCCTTGTTGTGGCTTGTCTAGACCCCTGATTAATGTGTTAAGAGAGCTGTGAATAGAGCGTCTACACCATGTTGAGGGCAGAAACTATGTTGTTGTGGATCAAAGGGAGCATGGGTATCGATATGTTCTTGAAGTTGAAGTTGTACAGCCTTTTCAATTATCTTGGAGAGGAATGGGATACTGGCAATTGGTCAATATGAGCTAGGGTCGGTCTGATCCATTGATGATTTCTTTAGGATGGCTCGTATTGATGTCTGTTTCAGGGCAGAAGGTAAGTGTCCCTGTGATAGGGAGGAGTGGAAGATCTTCATAATAATTGGTGCAAATTCAGACTGGAGGGATTTTATCCAGGAGACTGGGTAGGGGTCCAGTGGGGAGGTAGTGGTATTGATGCTTCGGATTATGTCAGTGAGCTCTCTTTGATTAATTAATCAAAATGAGTCCCAGATGTGAATTTGCGGTGGTTTATCCTGCTTATGTAGAACCTTTTGGATTGAGGAGGCATTGAGGTTTCCTTATTGTAAAAGTAGTTGGCCATAGTCTGGGGGTGTGGTTTGTCTTTTGGGTTTGAGGGAAGTGTTGCTGTGGGGTCTTTGGTGAGAGTTGATACAATGGAGAACAATTCTCTTGGACGGTTGAGGGATTTCATGATTATGTTAGTGTAGTATTCTTTTCTGCTGCTGTTAAGCATATTAGTGTATTCTTGTTGTTTGATGATGTATTGTTGTTTGTGGATGCTTCTTGAATGTGTTTCCATCTTCACTTAATCTGTCTGAGTTCTCATCTGGTGGTTCTGAGTTTAGGAAAGAACCAGGGAAGGTGAGCTGTCTTAGATGGAGTCGTGTGGCATCTTGTGGTAAAGATGGCAGATTTGTTAATCACTGAATTCCAGGAGTGGATGAGACTGTCTAAGTCTACAAGGTCAGATAGGATTGGAGAGGTGTTAGGTAGGTCCATTAGAAAGTATTCAACTACAACTTATTTATTCAAATGAACCAACAAAGCAACCATATTACTTAATTTTTCTTTAAAATTTGAGATCTTGTTATTTGACTTCCAGGAAAAGGCTTTCAAAGGGTTTGAAACACATGTAATGACATGACAACAAATTTTATGAAGTGTGGCTGCAACAACATTCCAGAGAAAACATTCGCAATTCTATATCAGTTTTAAAGGCGAATGTGGGCACACTTAAGTGCAATCTAAAATCAATATATCTTTGCCTCTCACTGTAGATGACGCTAATTTACAAACATACACTTGGGAAATATGTACAGGTGAACCCCCAGCAACCGCCTGTAGTTTGGAATGCACATGTATAAATGCACACATGCATCCTGGCCATTTTGGAAATGCAGATATCCTGCTACTCGTCATCAATTCTAGATAGGTAAATGTCTGCTGAAATAACAATTAGAGGGGAAAAAAACATTAGGGGATTAAGGGGGATGTCCATCTTAATCCTTCCTGGAAAGGGTTGGCCAAAATGAACCATATTTAAAACCCTAAACATGCCCTGGGACTGATATAAATACAGACATAGGGAATTTTTGTCAGCCACGTTTTGGTAATACACATGTATGCTTGCTTCTGCTCTATCTGAACCACTCTACTACTACTAGAGTACATATCATTTCTGTAGTGCTACAAGGCATGTGCAGCATTGTAATAAACATGTAAAAGACAGTCCCTTCTCTAGAGCGCTTACAATCTAATCAAGAAGGACAAAACAACAACTAGGGACTAGGGTAAATCTAGGGGAATGATAAAGCTACACATAGGTGGTAAGCAGGAGAATAATAAGATCAGGAGCCAAAAGCAGCCTTATTTATTTATTTATTTAACAGGTTTTATATACCGCTTTATCATCAATCAAAGCGGTTTCCATATAACAGTTATAGCAATGAGCTTTACATAGAACAGGGAGTTACAACTTGGAGGGTTACATGGGGTATAAAGAATACATTTAAATTATCAACTATTTACAGTTACACTGATGTCTTTAGAGTATAGTATGTTGAGATATGGGAGAATGTTATTATGTTGATGAGGAGTGGTATGATTCAATGAGAGAGACAGTTTATTGTGTTGCTTCCAGTGAAGTCTTATGATTCATTTCTTCAATGGTGGGACCATAGTATTCCATGAAGAGGTGGGTCTTTATGGCTTTTCTGAAGTCTAGTAAGTCTTTGATTGTACGTAATGTGCTGGGTAGCTCATTCCATATATGGGGAGCATAAAGGGAGAAAGCTCTATTGCTGGTGGAGTGTTTTGATGTTCTGAAACTTGCTGGTGTTTCTAAGGTGTTGAAGAGATGAGGTATTAGCTGAGATTTGAACAGAGCCAGAGATGGAGCCTGACATACTGACTCGTGTAGTCTGTTCCAGGCATATGGAGCATCAAGGTAGAATGAACGAAATCTGGAGCTGGCAGTGGCAGAGAAGGGCATAGATAAAAGGGTTTTGCCAGAAGAGAAGACTACTCGAGGAGAGATGTTGGATGAGATAAGAGAGGAAAAGTAGTGAGGAACTGCAGAATGAACACACATATACGTCTGTTGGAGAAGTTTGAACTGGATGCAAAAAAAGATAGGGAGCCAGCGAAGTGGCTTGTGAAGAGGGGTTATGTTAGCATAACGGATAAGGGCCTTAGTAGTGTGATCAGAAAGGAAGGGATGAATTTTGCTGTAATAAATTAAGAAGCAACGGGTTGTAGCTATCTGTTGGATATGTGTGAAGAAAGAGAGTCAAAGATGACCCCAAGGTGGTGAGCTGAGGAAAACAGGGAGGAATACAGTGTTACCCACAGAAATAGAGAAAGGGGAGAAGTGGGTTTAGAGGGCAAGGTAAGGAGCTCAATTTTGGCCATGCTCAGTTTCAGATGGGAGTAGAACATCCAAGCAGCAACATCAGACAAGCAGGGCGAGATGCGGGCCTGAAGTCCTTGAGAGATTTCAGGTACAAAGAGGTAGATCTGAGAGTCATCAGTGTACTGATGGTATTGAAAACTATGGGAGGAAATTAATGCACCAAGGGACAGTGTAGAGAGAGAAAAAGAGAGGTCCCAAAACAGAGCCCCGAGGTACACCAAATGAAAGCCAAATGGCAATAGAGGAGAATCCACAAGAACATACAGTAAAAGTGCAATGGGAGAAATAAAAAGAAAACCAGGATGAAACATAGACCCTAAATCCAAGCAAGAACAGGGTATCAAGGAGAAGGTGGTGATCAACAGCATCAAAGGCAGTAGAAAGGTCATGAAGGATTAGGATCGAGTAAAGGTCCTTGGATTTAGTGAAGAACAGGTCACTGGAGAATTTGGCCAGAGCCGTTTCTGTAGAACACAGAGGACGAAAGGCACATTGCAGTGGATCCAGAAAAACTTAAAGAAAGTCAAGATAATGGCAGTGAACTGCATGTTCAAGTAATTTAGATGCAAACGGAAGGAGGGAGATGGGCCGATAATTAGAAGGATAGGTAGGGTTTAGTAAAGGGTTTTTTTGAGGAGAGGTGTAACCACTGCATCTTTCAAGGCTGCAGAAAAGTTGTGGTGGAAAGTAACAAGTTTAGGATATGATAGATGGGGGGATGACAGTAGAAGGGACAGAGCTCGTTGGTCTAGGGGCAAAGGCTTGTTGATCTAAGGGTGATGGCTTGTTGGTCTAGTGGTATGATGCTCCCTGTGGATGTGAGAGTTTCTCGGTTTGAATTCCAGATGAGTCCACTGCTTTGTGCAACAAGCTTGTGGGGGCAGAGGCAACAAGGCAGTACTAGCCAAGCTTTAAGTTGCTTATCTATGTCCGCACAAATGATACTGCTAAGTATCCCTCTGAGCATATCAAAAGTGACCTCATGGCTCTGGGACAGAGGGTGAAGCAGATAAGTGCGCAGATGGTGTTCTCTTCAGTCCTTCCTGTTGAGGGTAAAGGCAGAGATAGAGAAGTTCGCATCCTGGAGATGAATGCGTGGATAGTGTCATCAAGAGCAGTTTGGTTTCCTGGACCATGGGACGATGTTCCAAGGGTTGCAGAGCACAGATGATGTTTTCTGTCCAAGAAGGGTCAAAGTCTCTTCAGCAGCAGAATGGCTAACCTACTGAAGAGGGCTTTAAACTAGATTTGATGAAGATGGGTAAAGAAAGATCCCAGGTAAGTAAAAAATTAAATACCTCTATAGAAATGGGTAAAAGGGCAACATCTGGAAAGCAGTGTGCATAAATGCCCATAGCATGGGAAATAAGATATCAGATGTTGAGGCTTTAATGGAAGAGGCTGACTTGGATTTTGTGTTAGTTACGGAGACATGGTTCATGGACAAACATAACTGGGATGTAATTATACCGGGCTATACTTTATTCAAAAAGCACAGAGTAGGAAGAAGGGAACGAGGAGTGGCACTATATGTAAAAAATAATATTAAAGCTATAGAATTACAAGGCTTAAAAGGGAGAGATGAGGCACTGTGGGTTAAATGGAAAGGGAAATCCATTTATATTGGAGTGATATACAGATCCTCCTCACAGGGAGAAGAGGATTGAGATTTACTAGAAGACATACACAGCATTGCCATGAAAGGAGAAGTGCTACTGATAGGTGATTTCAATATGCCGGATGTTGACTGGCACATCCCTGCTGTGGTGTCATCTAGAGGTAAGGAGATCCTAGATTCTCTACAGGGAGAACTATTCCAGCAACTCGTAACTGAACCCGAATGTGAAGGGGCCATCCTGGACTTGATGATTAACAATGAGGAAAGTGTTTCTGATGTTATAGTGGGAGATAATCTCGCATCCAGTGATCACTAGATGGTGTGGTTCAGTATTAGGAGTATGACTGATAAAATCTATTCAAAGGCGAGGGTCTTAGACTTTAGGAAAACTAATTTTGCCAAGATGGGACAATACCTCAAGGAGTTGTTAGCGGGATGAGAACAGCTGGGGGATGTAGAAAAACAATGAGCAAAACTGAAAGGAGATAAGGGCAACAAACCTTTTTGTTAGAAAGGTAAATAAATGGGGGGCGGAGCTTGATGTCGAGCAGGATAGTCGCGTAACGTGGAGGCTCCCGGGAGACCCGACAAGAATCCGGTAAAATACTGTCTAATTTGGTACCACTAAAGTGCTTATAGCCGCAGCTGCACGGCCTGAGATGGCGGTGTCGAAGCCGACCCCGCTGGAATTCGCAGGAGCACTAAACAGCAATGCGAAGCGTACTAAGACAGACCCCATCTCCCCTCAAAAGATGGCGCCGGGACGAGAAGGCCTTGATGTGCAGCAGGAACTCCTCGCTGAGATACGAGGAGTGAAAGAGTTGGTGAAGGCAAATGGAGCTTCTTTGCACTCGGTACAGGAGGAATTAAGTGCACTGCACAGTAAAGTTGAAGGTATGTCACTGAGGCAAGACAAGCTGGAAGGGATTGTTACCGCGCATGAAGCCCGTTTGGGGAAAATAGAAAAGCTTGAGAGGCAGTTGCGAGCACTGCAAAGAGACGTAGAGGATGGCAACAACCGTGCTCGCCGTAATAACATCAGGATTGTGGGTCTAGCTGAAGGGGCAGAGGGCCCCGATTTAAGAGCTTTTGTAATAAAGCTTCTCCCTGCTATTCTCAACATTACCTTTGATAAGGAGCTGGAAATAGACCGCATTCATCGCATCCCCGCTCAGGTCTCACAACGGGATCTGCGGCCCCGACCAGTCATCTTGCGCGTACTGAGGTTTCAACAAGTTGCGCAGATCATGGCAGCAGCACGAGCACGTGCGCAGCTGGAATATGAGGGCCGACGGATCTACATCTACCCTGACCTGGCTAAAAATACCGTGGATCGACGGAAGCGGTTCCTATCTCTACGGCCGCGTTTGCTACAGCTACAAGCGCGATTTGGGCTGATGTACCCGGCGAAAATGCGCGTCACCTTACACAATCAGACCCGGACATTTGATGAGCCGGACGCCTTAGTGTCCTTTTTGGACGAAAAAGAAGCTGCGCAGATGCGCTGAGGGCAGCGGTAGTTGCTTTTGGATAACCTCAATGGCTATATATTCGGGACCAAAGCTACGATACTGATTCAGTTATCTGCAGTGAAGGAACTGTGGGATCTGGCATCATGATGGCGACAGATGTCGCTCGCTCAGGGGCACATGATTTTAAATGTGTGTCCTGGGAATGACTTGTTTGAACTGATCCAAGGGGAGGAGGTGGCGGTAGTAGCTATATCTAGGGCTATGGCTATGTCAGTATATTTTGTGGGTATGTATTTATACTTTATGCTATGCCATGTTTTAATAGTTTGTTTATAATTCCCTCAAGGTCGGGCTCCCGGGCCAGTCCTGCTGACTTAAGCTCACCTATACTCTTTTTGGGAAGGTGTTCTCCTCTAGAGCCTACATGTATCGGCAGGTGTGATATCAGTGAGCGTTTGAGCAAGAGATACGGCAGCCGAGTTGTGATGCCCAGTGCCAGCTCTTCGGGCTGGGAACTGAAGGAGAGGATATGCTATACTGGGATGTGGGTGCGAATGGTTATTAATCATGGTGATGGCTATCTGTAACATTGTATCACTGAATGTGAAAGGTATTAATAACCCAGTTAAAAGGAAAAAAATTATAGACTATGCGCGGCACAAGAAAGCCGATCTATTACTGTTACAAGAAACTCATTTAAATAACAGGGAATCCTTAAAGCTGAATATTAAGCCTTTTAAGGTGCTGGCGTACTCGGCGGCGGTAGGGAAAAAGAATGGTGTTGCAATCCTGGCCAGAAAGTCTCTTAATGTCACGCTGATGCATAGTCAGTCAGATTCAGAGGGCCGCTGGGCCAAAGTCATGCTGAAAGTGGGGGGATTAGAGGTAGTGGTCCTATGTCTCTATGCCCCTAACACTGATCACTCTGTCTTTTTTGCGGAGATTGCACGTTTAGTGCATTTGGAGGCGGGCAAGCCTCTTATAATAGGGGGGGATTTTAATCAGATCATTGACCCTCTAGTAGATAGGCTGCCGCCGCGTACTCTCACATCTTCTAAAGGACAGCTTATGCTTACATCTTTAATTAAGGATATGGCGCTGGTGGATATATGGCGGCTGTTTCATCCCACGGACTTAGAGTTTACTTATTTTTCTGCTCCGCATTCGTCACAATCAAGAATTGACTTTTTTCTAGTCTCTAAAATGCTAATGCCTAACATTGTAGAGGCGAGTATATATGCCACCCATATTTCTGATCATGCCGCCATATCCTTGGTTCTCCAAGATGATGCGCTAACAGCGGACTCAGTTAAGTGGGGATTTGACCGAGCTCTTCTCAATAATCCAGCATTTTGTATCGAGGTGAAAGGGGCCATCGCTGAATACTTTCATTTTAATTCCCCACAAGTTACGGAGGGATGGGCCTGGTGGGAATGTTTTAAGGCAGCAATACGGGCGGTCATCACCAGCTATGCTATTAAGCAGGCGAAACTGCGGAAACAGCAATTGCTCCTCCTGGAACAGCAAATTCAAATTGGAGAGCGGGTTTTGAGCCGCCGTACTGACGCCTGTATCCTGCTTAGACTTCAACGGTTAAGGTTCCAATATAATGAGATACTTACAGTCGCAGCCGCACATAGTATCAAAGTGCAGCAAGGGAACTATTACCGGGAAGGGAATAGAGCGGGTCGAATGCTGGCGAATGCGCTCAAAGGTAATAGGGAGGCCAAAAGAGTCGCAGCTCTATGGAATTTGGACGGGCAAGGGCTGGCTGTTAAAGATTCGGAGATTGCGGAAATTTTTCGTGAGTTCTACACGGGCCTGTATACCTCGGAGTGTGAGTTTTCGCAAGTAGGCTTTGACCAATTAGTAAACGGGGTTCAACGGCCCGTTCTGAGTGATTCCGCTCGGGAGACGCTAGATCGACCCTTCACTGATGAGGAAATCCGCAGTGCGATTGCCTCTATTGCTTCCGGCAAGGCCGCGGGCCCTGACGGCCTACCGGCAGAATTCTTCAAGACCTTCGCGGTAGAACTGGTCCCCCCGCTCGTTTACTATTATAATCTGTTAGTGGAAAGGGTCCAGCACACCGGAGCCTTTGCCACAGCCAATTTGGCAGTGTTTGAAAAACCGGGTAGAGATCCGCGCTCTGCGGCCAACTACCGGCCCATTTCGCTACTCAATGCGGATTATAAAATCTATGCATCGGTGCTAGCAGCCCGGCTCGCTGGGCAGTTGACAGTTTTAGTTCATCCCGATCAATGTGGTTTCACGAAAGGTAGGTCGACAGCTGACAATGCCAGGACCTTTTGCCATGTACTGGCGGGCGCTGAGCATCTACCGACACCTCTAATCGGGATATCTCTTGACGCCGAAAAGGCTTTTGATCGGCTAGAGTGGCCTTTCCTGTTTGCTGCTCTGCACTGGTTCGGGTTCGGGAATGGTTTTCTGCAAGCTCTGGAGGCTTTGTATGCTCAGCCGGAGGCGCGGATCTGCGTTAATGGGACCGACTCTCAACTATTCGCGTTAAAACGTGGCACCAGACAAGGGTGCCCTCTTTCCCCCATGTTATTTAATCTAGCCCTTGAACTTTTGACGCTGATAATTAGGCAGTGTGGCGAGATTCGTGGAGCGCTAATTGAAGGCCTCGAAATTAAGCTCTCCGCATATGCGGATGATTTGCTTCTATTCACCTCGCCCGCTTCCATTCCTGAAATCCTAAAACAAATTGACAGATACTCGGTGCTCTCGGGATATAAAATCAATTGGTCTAAGTCGGTTATCTTTCCTCTAAATAACCTAGTGCATAAAGCGGATGTGAGTGACTATCCTTTCGTCTGGGAGCCCGACTTGGTGAAATACCTGGGTATAAATTATACCTTTCCGTTGGAAGAGACGATTCGACGGAACGCGGATGGGTTAGTTGCGATGGTTCGAGATCTGCTTTTGAAGTGGTCCCCTCTTGTTCTCTCGTGGTGGGGTAGACTGGAAACCATCAAGATGATGATAATACCCAAGGTCAACTATATCTTAGAAATGGTTCCTTGTTTGTTTTCTCCCATTATCTATCGGCGAATAGAGCAACTCTTGACTCAGTTTCTGTGGAATAACAAGACCCCGCGAATAGCGAAACAGAAGCTAAAACTTGACCGAGCACATGGGGGTGTGAATTTCCCGGATTTTTATGCGTACCACGAGGCTTTTCTTCTAAAGCAAGGGTCCAGATGGCTACAGGATAGTGATAGCACCCGGCCTGTTTGGGTTGATATTGAGGAGAGGCTTCTAGCACCGCTACCATTGAAACATGTTTTAGGGATGCATCTGGATCAAGGGGTAAAATGTCCCTATATGATTGCGGATACCCTACAGGCGGTTCGGACCTTAATTAAGGCTTGCCGACAGGATCAGTGCCCATTGGCTAAATTGCCCATCTGGCATAATTCTCTTTTTAGAATTCAAAAGCAGCCTATTGTCTGGCGGCATTGGTATCGGAAAGGGATTTGGACCGTCTCTCAATTAATAGTGGGTCACAAATGGAAGGAATTCAGTGAATTGCGACTCGAATTTGGCCTCCCTGCCCATTGCTATTTTCAATGGCTGCAGCTTCGACATTGTTTAGAGGCTGCGGGCATTGTTCCTGCCAAAGGGGTAGGACCGGGGGGAATTAGTGATATCCTGCAAGCTGCTATGCAAGATACTGGCGTAGCTTCGAGTTTTTACAAAAAGCTAACCTTCTCCCCAGGTGTTCAGATACGGAAAACTCAACTTAAATGGGAACGGGAAACCATGGTGCACCTTACCGCCCGTGAGTGGGAAAAGTTCTGGAGCAAACAGGTGCGAGTCTCGAGATCGGCATCGATAACGCAGACTCTATTCTTCTTTGCGCATAGAAGCTTTTACACTCCTGTCAGGGTGGCAAAATGGGATAAGAACAGTAGCCCTCTGTGCTGGACTTGTCACGAGAAGGCTGGTACATTGATACATGTTCTGTATAAATGCCCCGGGGTTCAAGATTTCTGGAACTGGGTGTGGAAACGAATCCAGCTTATTCTTAATTTTAAAGAGGCCTTATCGTGGCGACTTATTAGCCTACGATCGGCGGCGAAGCTGTCTTCGATACCCTCTGATGGCTCCTTTCTCTTCGACTTTATGATGGGGATTGCAATATTTCTACTTGTGAGTCATTGGAAATGTACTTCTCAGCTCAGCGCACAGGGGTGGTGGAACCGTGTTTGTATATATAGCCAGTTTGAGCAACTTTTCCAGTTAAAGTTTCCACATCCTCAGAATCTCCTTAAATGGCAATTATTAAATGATTTTGTAAAGGCAGCCAAGGTGGGGTCTTCTTCAACCGGCTGCCAGGATTGACTCAGGGATATAACGGGGAAAGCCACTGGTTGCACGCTACGAGGGTGGTATGTAGCGCACTGCCTCTGCTGAGTCGGCTCTAGAGGAGAGGGGAGGGGGGATAGGGGTGGGGGGGTTTACGGGAGTTGGGTTGTGTTGGGGCTCGGGGTATTTTGTTTTTCTGTACTATTATCTGTGTTGTTTTGGAAAATGAAAATAAAGTATTTAAAAAAAAAAAAAGAAAGGTAAATAAATGTAAAAGGAAAAGGAGGCCACTACGGTTCTCAAAAGAAGTAGCTGAAATGGTGAAGAAAAAGAGGGAGGCCTTTGGGAAATACAAGGGATCACAGGGAGAGGAAGAGAGGCATCTATATTTGGAAGAGAAGCTAGGAAAGTAGTCAGGAAAACTAAGATACAAAAAGAAGAAGAAATAGCCATTGCAATAAAATGGGGAGATAAAGACATTTTTCAGATATGTTAGTGAGAGGAGGAAGGGCAAAAGTGGTATTGTTAGACTCAAGGCTGAAGGGGTGGAATATGCTGATCACCATTGCTGACAGCAGCAGTAGTCTTTCCTGTAATCAAACTCTGCAATTTGTTACCGGAGGATGTAGTATAGGCTATTAGTGTAGCTGGGTTTAAAAAAGGTTTGGACAAGTTCCTGGAGGAAAGGTCCATAAACCATTATTAAGAAGGGAACCAGGATATCAATGCTTGACCCAGTACAAGCATTGTGGAACCTGTGTCCTTTGGGGAAACTGCTAGGTACGTATGACCTAGATTGGCCACTGTTGGAAACAGGATACTGGGCTTGATGGACCTTGGTCTGACTCAGTATGGCATATCTTATGTTCTTATGTTCTTATGTTCTCTACTTGCTCCTCATAACAGGCTAATCAGCTGATACTGGCACCTTTTTAAGCAACAGACATCAAGCACGTGTATAGCCATTGAATCGCTGATCACCATAGCTGACAGCAGCAGTAGCCTTTCCTCTACTCGCTCCTCATGACAGGTTAATCAGCTGATACTGGCACCTTTTTAAGCAACGGACATCAAGCGCGCCCGTGCCTAAGGGCCACACCCAAGGGCCCTTCAGTGTGGCCATTAGGCGGGGACCCTCTGAGAATTCTTTTGACAGGAATTTAAGTGGGCCTGGCACTATCTACCTGTTGTTGTTGTTAAGTGCCGTCGAGTCGGAGTTGACTCATGTAGACCCTCTGGATAGCTATCCTAAATTGTGTTCGGTCTTCAGTCAGGCAGCTCATTGTTGACAGACTGGTACCCGTAGCTGCTGTTATTGTATCGATCCATCTCATTGCTGGCCTTCCTCTTTTGCGAGAACCTTCTATCTTGCCAAGCATGATGTCTTTCTCTAATGATCTCTCTCTTCGCATGATGTGTCCAAAGTATGAAAGTCGAAGTCTTGTCATCTGAGCTTCTAAAGAAAGCTTAGGTTTGATCTCTAGTACTGACTGCTTTGTTCTTCGGGCAGTCCATGGCACCATAATTCAAAGGCATCAATTCTTCGGGCAGTCCATGGCACCATAATTCAAAGGCATCAATTTTCTTCCTGTCTATCTTTTTCACTGTCCAGCTTTCACATCCATATGATGTTATTGAAAATACCATGGCTTGAACAAGTCGAATCTTTGTATGGAGAGAGACATCTCTGCTCTTGAGAATCTTATCTAGGTCTTTCATAGCCATTCTGCCAAGAGCAATGCGTCGTCTGATTTCTTGACTGCTTGTTGCTTTTTTATTGATAGTTGATCCAAGTAGGTTAAAGTTGTTCACGATTTCAATTTCTTCTCCTTCAATGATGAACCTGTTGATTATGCCAGTTGTCATGATCTTTGTCTTCTTTACATTAAGGTGCAGGCCCATTTTGAGACTATGTTCTTTGATTGTGAGAAGCAAATGTTTCAGATCATCTTCACTTTCAGCCAGTAATGTGGTATCATCAGCTGAAGCATCACCTGTTCTTGCAGCACTACAATATTTCAGACACTGCCTCACACCAACCTACCTCTACACCCCATGTCAACACGTTAAACCCATGCTCTCCATAGTCTTAACGCGAAGAGCTGCAATCTCACCTTGCTTCTTCCCTCATCAAGAAACATATAGCTGCGCCTAGTTGTTCTGTACATAGTTGCTTTTTGTACATAGTTATTATGTTCCTCTGTTTATGAAACCTGTTGAATGTAAACCTGTTTAATGTATACCCAGCTGTTCATTGTAAGCACCGATCAATATTTGGTAAGTGTAGTTTCTGTTCATTGTAAACCGCGCTGATGTCGAATAGTGCGGTATAAAAGAAACTGTAAATAAATAAATAAATAAATAAATAGCGAAGGTTGTTGATGAGTCTTCCACCAATCTTCACACCTCTGTTGTCTTCATACAATCCTGCTTCTCTGATGATTTGTTCTGCATATAAATTAAACAGGTAGGGGGAAAGTATGCAGCCTTGTCTTACACCTTTGCTTATTTTAAACCATTCTGTTTCTCCTTGTTCCGTTTGAACTGCTGCTTCTTGATCAATGTACAGATTGTGCAAGAGTACGATCAGGTGTTCTGGTATACCCATGCTTCTTAATGTGGTCCAGAGATTCTCATGGTTTACACAGTCAAATGCATTGCTATAGTCGATAAAGCACAAATAGATATCCTTTTGGTATTCTTTAGTCTTTTCAAGGACCCATCTCACACCCGCTATGATGTCTCTCCTTCCTCGCCCTTTCCTGAACCCTGCTTGCACTTCAGGTAGTTCTTGTTCCAGGTATGGTTGTAGTCTCTTTTGAATAATCTTCAGTAGAATCTTGCTGGCATGTGGGATCAGAGAGATTGTGCAATAATTTCCACAGTCAGTTGGATCACCTTTCTTTAGTATTGGTATAAACACAGATCTTTTCCAGTCAGTTGGCCATGATGTTGTCTTCCATATTTCTTGGCAGAGCCTTGTAAGTACGGTAACAGCTGCATCAGATTGCTGTAATACTTCTATGGGAATGCTATCAATGCCTGGTGCTTTGTTCTTTGATAAGGCTTTCAATGCTGCTTTAACTTCTTCTATCATCGCCAATGGTTCCCGATCATAAGGTACAGGTTGAAACGGCTGTTGGTCCACTTGATCTTTATCATATAAAAACTCTGTATATTCCTTCCACCTTTTCTTGATCTTCTCAGCATCATTCAACATAGAACCTTGAGCATCTTGTAACATTCCAATTCGAGGCTGGAACGTTTTCTTTAACTCTCGTAGCTTTAGGAAAGCCGATCTTGTTCTTTCTCTAATAGTTTCTGCTTCTATTTCCTTGCATGGAGGAGATATAAAACAAATGATAACTTACAGCTATATAGAGTTAAACAGCAAGAATATAATGATTTAATCTCCAAATCCAAGCAACAATACTACACTATCACTGTTATGAAGGTATAAACAAACCTAGAGAGCTCTTCAACATAGTACAAAGGCTCACTAAGGACATGACGCAACATGACAGTAAACACATAAACCCACAAATGTTTGCTGATTCCATAATTAACAAATTCAAACACCTCTCCGCAGACCTCACCACTAACCGGATCAACACAACAATCACAGAAGTCCAAACAACTTGGGAGAACTTTTCCACTCCTTCAATGCTTCAAATTAAGCAAATAATTGACTCCTTGAACACAACTACTTCTGCTACTGACCCTTGCCCAATAGTTTGGATCAAAAATACCAAGGATTAACTAAGCCAATACATCCAGAAAATAGTAGAACTTTCCCTTCATCAGGGATATATGCCAATTTACCTTAAACAGTCTATCATTCGTCCAGTTCTTAAGAATGTTACATTAGATCAGACAGATCAAATCCTTCCGTTCAATCTCCAGTCTCCCATTACTTGCAAAGATTAGAAAAAGTTGTTCTGAAGCAATTACAAGATCATATTGATTCGAATGCATCATTGGATATATATCAACATGTGTTCAAACCTCGCCACAATGTTGAAACTCTTCTAACGTCACTAATAGATTTATTTATTTATTTAACCAGTTTTCTATACCACCTTATCCTTCGTCAAAGCGGTTTACATTATGTAATTACTACAAATAGTACTGGATTTTTTCCCTTGTCCCCAAAGGGCTCACAATCTATGTGTACCTGAGGCAATGGAGGGTTAAGTGGCTTGCCCAAGGCCACAAGAAATGCCTCTAGTACTAGAAACCCCATTCCCTCTGGCCTGAGATTGCTGTCCCCAGGTGGGACTTGAACCCCCAGCCCTCTGGCCTGAGGTACCATGTCATAAACACTAGGCCACTCCTCCCTCATAAGGGGTATAGATAATATTAAAAAAGGATTTCTCCTAATCTTTATGGACATTTCCTCTGCCTTTGACACAGTTTCACACATAGGAATGATACAACGGCTTTATGAAATTGGTCTTTGTAACAACACATTAAAATGGTTCCAGTCCTATCTCACCAACCAAATTCAACAGGTATAATGTGGTGATTTAAAATCGTCATGCTTCAACATGACACAAGGAGTACCTCAGGGCTCCTCTTTGTCCACTATTCTTTTCAGTCTTTACATTCAACCCATCTGCAACATTCTTAAAAAAAATAGGATGCTCTTTCACATCTATGCAGATGATATTATGGTTTATACTCCAATAAATATGCAAGCACCAGACCTCATCCCCATAACCAGGGCCGGCCCGTCCATTGAGCAAAATGTTTTTTGCACAGGGCCCCGCGTTTCAGGGGGCCCCGCACAAAGAACATTCTGCTTTAAAAATTAAATTAAAAAAAAAAAAAGCTGGCTGCTGCCACAGCAGCAGCAGCATCGAGTGTCCCGCGGGGCCCCCTGTGCCCGGCTGAGCTCTCCCTGCCCGGCTGAGCCCCTCTGTGACGGCTTTCAGATCTGCGAAGGGAGAGTGTCTCCTTCGCATCTCTGTTAAGCCCACAGGGACTGATGGGAAATTTCCCATCTGCCCCTACAGGCTTAACAGAGACGCGAGGGAGACACTCTCCCTTCGCGGATCTGAATTTTTGAAAGCTGTCACAGAGGGGCTCAGCCAGGCAGGGAGAGCTCAGCCGGGCAGAGGGGGCCCCACGGGACACTTGATGCTGCTGCTGCTGCTGCTGCGGCGGCAGCAGCAGCAGCCAGCTTTTTTTTTTTTTTAATTTTCCCTGAGCCGATGTGGGGGGGTTAGGACTGGTAATAGGCTATGGAGGGGGTTAGGACTTGAGGTGGGGTTAGGACTTGAGGTGGGCTGTGGGTTGATGGGGGGTTAGGACTGGTAATGGGCTATGGGAGGGGGCTAGGACTGGAAATGGGCTGATGGGGGGTTAAGACTGGAGGTGGGGTTAGGACTGGTAATGGGCTGTGGGCTGTTGGGGGGGTTAGGACTGTTAATGGCCTATGGGGGGCTAGTACAGGAAGTGGGCTGATGGGGAGGGGTTAGGACTTGAGGTGGGCTGTTGGGGGGGGGGTTAGGACTGTTAATGGGCTATGGGGGATTAAGACTGGTAATGGGCTGTGGGCTGATGGGGAGGGGTTAGGACTTGAGGTGGGCTGATGGGGTTAGGACTGGTAATAGGCTGTGGGCTGTTGGGGGGGGTAGGATTGGTAATGGGCTATGGGGGTTAAGACTGGTAATGGTCTGTGGGCTGATGGGGGCTGTCTGGAAATGGGGTGATGGGGGGTTAGGACTGGTAATGGGCTATTTGGGGTTAGGACTGATAATGGGATATGGGGGGACTAGGACAGGAAATGGGCTGATGGGGAGGGGTTAGGACTTGAGGTGGGCTGGGGTTAGTACTGGTAATGGGCTGTGGGCTGATGGGGGGGGTAGGACTGGCAATGGGCTATGGGGGGCTGACTGGAAATGGGCTGATGGGGTTAGGACTGGAAGTGGGCTGATGGGGGGTTAGGACTGGTAATGGATTATAGGGGGGGCTTAAACTGAAAATGGGGTGATGGGGGGTTAGGACTGGAAGTGGGTTGATGCGGGGCTAGGACTGGTAATGGATCGGGGGGTTGCTAGGACTGGAAATGGGCTGAGTGGAAGGGGAGGCTTGAACTGCAAATAGCTGATGGGGACGGGGACTTGGAATGGAAATGGGCTGAGTGGAAGGGGAGCTTGAACTGCAAATAGCTGATGGGGAGGGGGGCTTGGAATGGAATTGGGCTTTGAGGGAAGGGAGCTAGGACTGGAAATGGGCTGATGGAGCAGCTAGGATAGGACTGGAAATGGGCTGTTGGGGAGAGCTAAGATTGGAAATGGGCTGTGGTGGGGGCTTGGATTAAAATGGACTCATGGAGGGGCTAGAACGAAGTAGGCTCATGGGGGGCTTGGACTGGAATTGGGCTGAGTGGAGGGGAGCTAGGATTTGACATGGGCTGATGGTGGGGCTAGGAAATGACTAGAAATGGGCTGATGGGGGGCTAGGATTGGAAATGAGCTGATGAAGGGACTCGGACTGGAAATGGATGGGGGAGCTAGGACTGGAAATGGGTTGATGGGGGGGCTAGGACTGGAAATGGGCTGATGCAGGGACTAGAAGGGAGTGGATGCTGGGTGAGGCTGGAACTAGAAGAGAGCTGATGTTGGGGGAGGATTAGAATGGGATGGGGCTGGGAGAGTAAAATGGAGAGGGAAAAAATATTTTGTGTGGGAGGGATGAAAAATCTACAATTGGCCGGGTATTGGGAGAGTAAGTGGGGATTGAGGATGGAGGGGTAAAATTTCAGTGGATGAAATAGGAATGAGGAAAGAGCAAAAGGAGAAAGATTAGTATGTTAAAGCAGATGTAGAGAGAGAATGGAAAAAAACTAGAAGAGAGAAGAAAGGACAAATGGACAGCAGACGAGGGAGAGTTAGCAGAAAACATGAAGAAACCAGAAGAAAGTGGCTGGAGCAATTGCAACTGAAAAAAAATGCACAAAAGGTAGAAAGATATCTCTTTATTTTGAATTTATTAACTGGAATATGAAAGCTCTGGGAAATGTGCATCATTAATGTCTGTGCTTTGTTTAGTACAAGAGGAAATTAATTTATAGTTTTATTTCTACAGTGTTGTTGTACATTCCAAGTTTGGCTTTTGGGGTTCCCAGTTTAATTATTGCCTTCCTGTTTCTAAATTGTGATTCCTTGTTTGGTGATGGTCTATGTTCTGCATGTGTAACTGAGCTGAGGTGCTCTGTTTATGTAATTCCTATTTGACACTGCCACTTGTTCTCTTTCCCCAGTATTCTCTGAAATGTATTGGTTTAATATTTGCAGTGTTGCCTTTTGATAGGTAGGGTATGGTGCTTTGTGAGTCCAGTAATGCTGTCAGGATACGGTGGGTTTGCTATGGGTTCTAAATGGGCAGCGTTTGTAGTAGTTCCTAATGTGCCTGGCGGTTGGCACTGGATTATAGTAATGTAGAAATCTTTTAGTCTTTCTTTATCCATACACTCATTAAGAGACATGTTTACTAAAAGTTAGTGTATGGTAACATTATGCAAATAAGGCCACTTATGCAAATGAGGTCCCACACCGAGTCTCCGCACATGGCCCCACACCCCCCTTGGGCCGCCCCTGCCCATAACTAACTGCTTGGTTGATTGCATGACTTAATGATAACAACATGTTGATCAAGTATGATAAGACAGAAGCTATGTTTATAACTATAAGGGACAACTTCAATTTTCCATCTACGATCTGCATCCGGGACAAACATTAAAGTGAAAAATGAGGTAAAATACCTTGGAGTTACGTTAGACACAAAGTTAAAGCTCCATTCTCATATTCATAAAACTGCTGCAAAAGCTTATTATAAATTAAAATTCATAAGGAGGCTCAAACCGATTTTAAGCCAAGACCATTTTAAAATTGTATGTCAAGCAATCATCAAGCCTATAATAGATTATGGAAACATGCTTTATCATGGACTCCCTAATCAATCTATACACCCTCTGCAATTAGTGCAGAATACGGCAGCTAGAATCATCATAAATATTGTGAAATGCGATCATATCACTCCAGTGCTTCAGAACCTCCATTGGCTGCCCATCCAAGCTCGTGTAAAATTTAAGGCTACATTAAATATTTTTAAAATTATCAATAATATCTCAGCTGATGCCCTTCAGAACTTAATAATCAGGCATACTAGTATGAGACCATTTAGAACTAGTATGGACAACAGAATAGCCACTCCCCCTGATTTCCATAAAACAAATCAGACAACATCCAGAAGGGCTCCATCCCTTTACGCACCTGAACTATGGAATACTCTACCTGACTGCATGCAAGCAATGAGAGACTTAAAGGACTTTAGACAAATGCTTAAGACTATACTATTCACACAATTTTATGGAACTTCTTAAGGTCTAATATAAGCTGTACTTTTACTAATTGTAATTTCTGTTTTATGTATTTTCTTCCCTATACCTCCCCACTATCTTTCCTTGTTTCTACCTATAATTGTATAGCCTGTGTTGTAAACCACTTTGAATGTAGGAAAAGGTGGTATATAAAACTGGTTAAATAAATAAATAATAATGTAGAAGCTGCTGAGGATAAAGTGGAATTGCTTAACAAATATTTCTGTTCTGTGTTCACAGAAGAAGGGCCAGGAGCAGGTCCTCAGAAAGCATCCACAAATAGGAACAGAAGTGACGAGGAGCTCGAACGATTAAGACTGTGCTCGTGAGGAACTAGCTAAACTAAAAATAGATAAAGCGATGGAACCGGATGGGATACATTTGAGAATACTGAAGGAACTTGGGACGTTCTAGCAGCTCCACTGAGTGACCTTTTCAATGCTTCTTTGGAATCGGGAGTGGTCCCAGAGGAATGGAGAAAGACACATGTGGTCCCTTTACACAAAAGCGGAAGTAAGGATATGGTTGAAAACTACAGGCTGGTTAGCTAACTTCTATGGTGAGTAAATTATTGGAAATGCTGCTAAAAGAGAAAATAATGAGATTTCTGTAGTCCAATGGCTTGCAGGATCCGAGGCAGCATGGGTTTATCAGAGGCAGGTCTTGTCAGACAAATCTGATTGATTTCTTTGAATGGGTGACCAGGGAGTTGCACTGAGGGAGAGCCCTAGATGTGGTGTACTTAGATTTCAGTTTTGACACCAATCCACAAAGGAGACTTATAAACAAACTGAGAACTCTAGGGATGGACCCTAAAATTACTGATTGGGTTAGAAATTGGTTGAGTGGGAGGCAGCAAACGGTACAGGTAAATGGAGCTCACTCTGAGGAGAAGGATGTTACCAGTGGTGTGCCGCAGGGATGTGTCCCTGATCTGATTCTTTTTAACATCTTTGTTAGTGATATTGCAGAAGGGCTGTCAGGTAAGGTTTGCCTGTTTGTGGTTGATACCAAAAGCTGCAATAAAGTAGACACCCAGGAAGGAGTATGTAACATATGTAACAATCTATGCCCCTAAGTTCTGGAACGCGCTACCCCCAGAGATTCGTGCTATCAATGATCTATCCCTTTTCAGGAAGGCACTCAAATCCCACCTCTTCCCCCAATATTACTTGACAACTAACCAATCTTAATCACTACCCAAACTAAGAACAAATCCTGTAATGTATACCTGTAAATACTCTTGTAAATACTCTTGTAAATAGTTGCAGTAATGACGTTCCATGTTTTATTCCAAGTTCTCTGACCTTGTTCTCTGTAAAACCTAACAGTTTGTTGTTATGGTATGTTGTTATATTGTGAACCGCGCTGATTCTGAATAGAGCGGTATATAAGAGCCTGTAATAATAATAATAACATGAGGAGGGTCTAGAATTTGGCAGCTGAGATTTAATGCTAAAAAATACAGGGTCATGCATTTGGGCTGCAGTGTAGAGGGTAACATAGTATCATAGGAGTCATTGTGTTTGCCTCCACCACTTCCATAGGGAGGGCATTCCAAGCATCCACCACCCTTTCATTAAAAAAGTATTTCCTGACTTTGCCTTTCAGTTTGCCTCCTTGCATCTTCACGTTATGCCCTCTAGTATTACAGCTTCCTCGTCTTTGAAAAAGGTTTGTTTTTTCATTAATATTCAAGTATTTAAAGATCAGTATCATATCTCCCCTGTCCCTCCTCTCCTCTAGAGTATACATATTTAGGGTGAAGTACTTCTGTCCACAAACGAAGAGTGGGCCCTGGGCGTGATTGTGTCTGATGAACTTAAAGTAGCTAAAAAGGTAGAAAAGGCAACAGCTTGGGTGTATAAGGAGAGGAATGGGCAGCAGAAAAAAAGCCTCTATATAAGCCTCTGGTGTGACCTCAGGATATAAACAGGATGGAGTTGGTGCAGAGGGTGGCTATTAAAATGGTTAGTGGTCTTCGTTATAATGCATACGAGGACAGACTGAAAGATCTTAATATGTATACATTAGAGGAAAGGCGAGATAGAGGAAATATGTTAGAGACATTTAAATATATCTGTGGCTTAAATGCACAGGAGGAGAGTCTCTTTAGACTGAAAGCAAACTCTGCTACGAGGGGACATAGGATGAAGGTGAAAGGGGATAGACTCAGGAGTAATAAGCGGAAATATTTCTTCACGGAAAGAGTAGTAGATGCGTGGAATAGTCTCCCAGTGGAGGCAGTAGTAAGTTTGGAGGAGGAGAGATGTGTGATTTTAGAAAAGGAAGAATGGGTGACAAAGGTTGAGGAAAGGTGAAAAGGGGGAAGAGAGGATGGAGGTCTCCCTGTGGAGAACTCAAGACTGACCTTGTGGACGTTATCATGGAATAATCAGCCAAGGTCTGGGCAGGAAGAGAAGGAGGGGTCAGAGATAGCAGCACTATGAGGAGAGAGTTGAGTATTGCAAAGAAACTACAAAGGTCAGACACAAAAAAGTTGGTCAGATGAACGTAGTACTATGTGGACTGGAACAAGTGCCACTGGAAAGAGAATAGTATTCCATTCTGGGTGGATCGAACATCATTTCTTTTCCCCAGGGATTAATAAGAGAAATGGGGTATCTATTCTTTTTCGAGAAAATTTACCAGTACAAATTCTGCAGCAAACATCTGACAATGAGGGCCGCTGGGTATATGTTAATATCATCTTTGACCCGGAGAAAGGCGGTATATAAATACAGCTAAATAAATAAATAAAATACATCCTTGAAAGGCATAGTTTCGCTTTAATGAATATTTATGCACCCTCAGCAGCACCTTCAGCTGCCTTTGAAGTAGTCTGTTGTGCTCTTCTGGTGATTTTAGATAAAGTGTTAGACAGGAATTCCCAAAGTACATCGTACTCCTAATGAGGCACTGCATATGTTATATACTATGGGGGCATTCTGTGCCACGAAGAATGGGATTGGACGTGCAGGCTGGACATCCAACCCACGCTCAGCTCCTAACCCTGATTCTGCCGCCGGTGCTCCCTGCACGTATACAGTGCTTGTGCAGAGAGCGCTGTACATGAGCGAGAGGGGGCGGTGCGGGGGCAAAGTGAGGAAGTGGCCAGCTGCCAGAACATACAGGGACTATTTAGGACAGGCCTCTGTACATTCCCTGGCATTCCCAGGGACAATCCAGGCTATTCCACCCCCAAAGGTGGAATAAGTCCTGGGGCCTCTCCTCTTGCACGCCGCACACCCACGCACTCCAGGGCATTGTCCTTGCTGTGCCCCTGCAGCCACGATTCGGGACACAGGGGCCACCAGTGCAGTCTGGTCAGTGATCTGCAGGAGCCATTGTGGGGCATGGCATTCTGAGCCGTCATGTAGAAGTCTCGTTACCATGGTACAAAGACGCTACTGCTCCCGTGCTCCAGCAGTGATGTTCTGGCTTGGGGACAGGTGCCCAGATGTGCATTTCCCTGATTCCGCCATCACAGGTACATCCGGGACCCATGGCAGCAGAATCGGGTCTATCCTGGGCCCGTCTAATTCTGGATGGGCAGTGCGACCAGGTGTTCAGGAAGCAGAATCGGCCTCCATATGTTTAGAGGATGTGTGGTGATATCATCATCCTACCACCCAGAAGTTTACCTTTTTTCATTCTCCCACCAAACATATACCTGAATCGATTGCTTTCTGGTAGCAAAATTGCTTAACCTTGCAATAGAGAACAGTGCAATTAATCCAATCCACATTTCGGACCATGCAGCAGTTGAACTAGAACTTTTGTCCCAGTCCTTGCATCCGAAAATAACAGCTTGGAATTTTCAAAATAACTTATTGTTAGAGTCCAAGTTCAGTGTCAAATACTTTTATTACTGAATTCTTCTAAAGAAATATGACTGATAGTATTCATTTTAGTATGATATGGGAGGCTCTTAAAACCACTTTACATGGAAAGATAATATGTTTCTCTTCATGGTACTGAAAAAACAGGCTTGTGATATGTTGAAACTTGAAAAGGAAATTATTCAGTTAAATAAAGCTCATCTAAATACAAAAGATACTGCAATTTTTCAGCATCTAGTTCAACAACGTTACAAATATAATAAGATATTAACGACCTAAGTAGAAAAGGACATCTTCGTCCAAAGAACAGGCTATTACTGTATGTAGGTTCGGGTAAAGCAGGTAAGCTACTTGCTAATCTATTAAAAATTCCAAAAACAAAGAACTTCATTCCATCTATACAGCCAGAAGGGACTCACCTACTAACTAGTAGAATAGATATTGCTAAAGCCTTTGCGTCCTATTACAAGAAAATTTTCAAATCTGAAAATGCTGATAAATTTGGTTTGAAAGAAAAAATCTTATCCATGCTAGATCACCCTAAACTTTCAGAGCAAGAAATGAATCCATTAGGCATTCCGGTACAGGTTGGAGAAATTATGTCAGCAAACAAAATGCTTCCCAGTAATAAATCTCCAGGGCTGGATGGCATAACTGTAGAATTCTATCAGGAGTTTGCGCCTGTGTTAGCTCCGAGGCTTAAACAGCTTTACCAGAGTCTCTTAAAGAAACCAAATTAGTCCTCAAATTTTTCTGAGGCTACTGTGATTCTTGTTGCAAAACCAGATCAAGACCCAACTTGTATGGGTAGTTATAGATACATTTCGCCGTTAAGCATTGACTACAAGATCCTTGCAAAATATTGGCTATAAGGTTTAGTCATGTAATGCATCTTAGGATTTATTAAAGGAAGATATATAAGCGATAATGCCTAATATGATAAAAATGGCGCAAGATGTGGATATCCCGGCTGCAGCGCTTTCTCTGGATACAGAAAAGGCATTTGATCGAATTGAGTGGATTTTCTTGTACCAGGTCTTGGACTGGTTTGTCTGTGGCTCTGTGTTCATTGGCTGGGTCAAGGTTTTATATGCCTTTCTGCATTTAAGATTTGCAATTAACGACCTTCTATCAGAGGCTATTCCACTTGTGCGATGGACTTGGCAGGGTTGCCCTTTATCACCCCTACTGTTTAATCTTGCTCTGGATCCTCTTGTTTTAAAATTAAGAGCAATATAAATATTAGAAGAATAGGTTATAATAGAAACAGATGGAAACCAGCAGTGTACACAGATATTTTATTGTTTTTTTTCAGATCCTACTATTTCCTTGACATCTTTTAAATTTAGTTAACAGCTTCTCTATTTTTTCAGGTTATAAAATTAATTGAGCCAAATGTGAGCTTCTACCTTTGAACAGCCTTGTGGTACAGTCCGATCTGGAGGTCTTTCCATTTAAGTGGTCCCCTCTAGGCATTAAATACCTGGGGGTTCACTTTTGTAGATCACTAGAAGAAACAATCAAAATCATTTGCAATCAAATTAATGCAGAATTATAAAGAACCCTTCAGCGTTGGTCTCCACTGTGCTTATCCTGGTGGGGCAGGTTTGACACCATTAAGATGATGATTCTACCAAGTATTATATATAAATTGAATATGTCTCCAGGGTTCTGTAAAAAGCAATTGTATATCCAGCTGAATAAGTGTCTGTCGGCATTTCTTTGGGGAAATATGCAGCCAAGCATTGCATTAGCAAAGCTAAAGATTCCGCGGAAGGCTGGTGGTGTAAATTTTCCTGATTTTGTGATATATCATGCAGCGTCACTTCTATGTTACGGGATATGCTGGATCATGACTGTACCAAGTTAGAAATGTGCCCTGTGCGACTAATGAATCTGATGCCCCCCTCCACCCAGCCACATGTAATAGCTCACTCTTTTTGAGCTTCCTGGAAGCCCAGTGATGATATCAGTGCCTCATTCTGTGTTTGCGCCCTGTGTGACTGCACCGCTTGCACAGACCTTGGTACGGCCCCGTGCTGGATACATGGAGATCAGACATATCCGTGGTTGGAGATGGAAAAGGCTTTATTACAACCCTTCAGGCTTTTAGAACTGCCTATAATGAGGCCACCCTGAAAAAAGATGAGTTCATCACATATTATTAGTACTATTGATGCTTTTAGACTTTTAGATAACTGTTGTTCAATCTCATATTCCAAGTCGGCTGCTGCCTCCCTTTGGTTTAATCTGTACATTCATATTAAAGGGGAAAAGAATTTCTGGAAGAGTTGGATAGATAAGGGGAAATTTTCACTTACTGTTAATTTCCTTTCCTGGAATCCTGCTAGACCAGTCCAGACAAGTGGGTTTAGTCCCCCTACTAGCAGATGTTGAAGACAGAGAAATAGAAAAAAACTACCAGCAGCCTGATTGGCTGCTCCCTGGTAATATGTAGCTGAACCCAGCAGAGGGCGCTCCAGTATTCTAAAAAGTCATACTCAAACAGATGTAACCATGAACCAAAAACTAAGGAAAAACAGAAACCATACTATGTACAAGGGGCGATAACGCTCCGCTGCAAAGTCTTGACTCCACAGCAATACATCTCTGAACAAGATATTCAGAATAGGGAGGGTCCTGGACTGGTCTAGCGGGATTCCAGGAAAGGAAATTAATGGTAAGTGAAAATTTCCCCTTCCAGTACATCCTGCTAGACCAGTCCAGACAAGCGGGAAGTACCCAAGCTAACTGCTCTTTGGGTGGGAAGATACGGCCATCGAGACAACCTTTGCCCCGAACTGTGCCTCTTCCCGAGATTGAACATTGAGCCAATAATGACGCACAAAAGTGGACAGGGAGGACCAGGTGGCCGCCCTGCAGATATCAAGAGGATGAATGTGAGACCGCTCCGTCCAAGATGTAGCTTGCGCCCGCGAGAGTGCACCCGAAGACTGAGAGGGGCAGATTTTCCCTTAAGGATGTATGCAGATTCAATTGCTAACTGCAACCAGCGAGAGACCATGCATTTGGAAGCAGCTTTACCCTTACAGGGTCCCGTAAAAAGCACGAAAAGGTGATCAGAGGTAAGGAAAGGATTTGTCACCCGAAGATACCTACGAAGGATCCTGCCGAGATCCAGAGAACGGAGTCCCTTATTCTCGCCCGTACAATGATCCTCAGAAAGACAGGGTAGGAAAATTGGCTCATTGATATGAAAAGGCGTAAGTACTTTTGGAAGGAATGAAGGAACAGTATGCAAGAAAACTCCTTCTTTCGAGAAGGCAATATAGGGATCCCTGCATGAAAGTGCTTGTATTTTGGATACCCTTCGTGCCAAAGTTATCGCTACTAGAAACACTGCCTTAAGCATCAAATCTCTCAACTTGATGTGTTTAAGCGGCTCAAAAGGCACCTGCAAAAAGGCTTTTAGGACGAGGGACATATCCATTGTTGACACCAGAGGGCGAACCGGTGGTCAGACTACCTTAGCTGCTTTAAGGAAACGGGAGACATCCGCATGGGTTGCTATAGAGCGACTCCCAATAGGACCTCGGAAACAAGTTAATGCTGCTACTTGAACCCGAAGAGACCCCAAGGCTAGACCTTTATCCAGGCCATCCTGCAGGAAGGTAAGGAGAGATATGGTGCTGGGCGCACCAGGACTCGAAGACTCGCCAAACACGGGAATACGCTAGCGAAGTCGATGGGCGGCACGCCTTCAGAAGGGTCGCAACCACGTGACTCAAGTAACCCTTCTTGTTTAGGCAGCGGCATTCAAGAGCCAGGCCGTAAGCGAGTAAGGCGCCGGATCATCCATCACAATTGGACCCTGATGTAATAGCCCCCGGCGAGACCGCAGAGGCAGCAGCGGGACTCGCATTAAGTGTCTCCGAGGCCAGTTCGGAACTATTAGGATCACTCTCCCCTGGTGTGCGAGAACTCTCCGAAGCACTTTGCCGATTAGTACCCATGGGGGAAAGATGTACAGCAGAGCCTCCTGCAGCCATGGTTGAGCCAGGGCATCCAATCTGGAGGACTTAAACTCCCTCCTGCAACTGAAAAATTACGGTACCTTGGTATTCACTGAGGTCACCATTAGATAATCCCCTAGTAGGACTAGGCTACCTTGCGGGCACCCTGAAAGGACTGTGCCCTCTGACCAAAATGTCCAGTTGCCAAAATGATGGAGGGCTTCCCAGGACGGTAGCGATGAGCATCATGATACCTGGAGGTGCACCACAAAGTAGGTGAATATCAACGGGAGGAATGCCTAGTAGCAAATTTAGGCTTATCTTCCGGAAGATGTTGGGGTCGATCCTCCCCTAGGTGTTTGACCAATTTGTCTAGGTCCTCCCCAAACAGAAGCTTTCCCCTGAAGGGAAGCCTAGAGAGGCGTGTTTTAGATGCAGAGTCAGCCGACCACTGGCGAAGCCAGAGCCATCTGCGAGAAACTGTGACCGCTGCCACCAATCTAGCCGAGAGGCGCAAGAGATCCGAAGAGGCATCTGCCAAAAAAGCTGAGACCGATTCCAGACGAGCCAGAGCTTGATCCTCTGGCAGATGTTGAATCCAGCGCAGAGGAGCTCGGGCCGCTAGACCCCCGCAAACAGAGGCCTGTAGAGATAATGAAGAAGCTGAAAAGGCAATCTTGAGAAGACTCTCCTATCCTGTTGATCACGAAGTGCCGCACCACCCTCCACTGGAATGGTGGTGTGCTGCGCTACTCCGGTCACAAGGGCATCCACTTTGGGGTATGTCAGTCACTTCTCCAAGTCAGACGCTGTCCAGAAGTAAAGCTGACCTAGGCGGCGGGCTGTACGGAGGGGAATATCCGGAGAGTCCCATTCTCGAGACACCATTTGTTGTAGCTCCGTCGGGAATGGAAATGCTCTAGATGGCTTGCGAATGCCTTGTAATATCGGGTCTGGCTGGGGAATTGCAGAAGGCTGAGGATTCTGCTGATCCAGCTGATCCGTCAATCGTAGAGCTTCGACCACCTGCATAATTAGGGTCGGCAATTCCTAAAAAAAAATTAAGTTAACCATAGATGAAAGAAATCAACAGAAGATTGATTTTGAGATTCAGCATTGAAGAAATGTTTTAAAATGGCTAATTGCAATTGTTAGAGTACTTGCTACTCAGAATCTTGCTGTGCGTGGGAAATCAGATCAGTTGTTCATGCCAGATACCAGTAACTTTCTTAAAATTGTGGAGTTAATGGCAGAGTTTGATTCAGTATTTAAGGGGCATCTAAGGAGAGGAACTTTCAAGGAAAGGCACACTACTTACCTTGGAAAAATAGTTCAAAATGAGATCATCCATTTATCGGCCATGCAAATCAAGAAGAAGAATTTAAAACACCCGATGTCTGCAAAATATTACTCTATTCATATTCTCGACTGCACTCCTGACATCAGTCATACTGAACAAATGACTCTAATGGTGTGTTCTTTTACAGCAGAAGAGTGTTCAAAAAATGAAACTTCTGTGGTAACTGTTAGAGAACATTTCCTGGAATTCACTGACATTGATGACAGCATAGAAGCTGGGATGACAGATATGCTGCTTCTAAAGTTAAAGACAAAAATTGAACTCTGAAAACAAAATTAGAAAAAAGGAACCCTCATTTTTTGTTTTTTTGCTGGAGCAAAACAAACCCAAGAGAGGGAAATATAACAACCGCACTCTCGCTATTGTCTCTCCTTTTTAATCATTAGAATGGTAAACCATATCACTTAGCTTGCAATAGAGGCGAGGTTCCCTTTTAAACCACCGGAACCACGGCGTGTAGCAGAGTCTGCCAAAGCTCTGTTTACCACAATATCCAAAATATACAGTCTGTCAAAGCTCCGTTTACCACAATATCCAAAATATACAATGTGACACGTTTTGGGTCTGAAAAAACCTTTGACCCTGCATCAGGTACATGAAAACTTGTAGTCGAGAGCTGAAATCTTCAAAGGGCAAAAGCATCAATGTTACAAAAGAGCCGATTCATTGGGCTTTACATAAAGTCCGCGTCTGACGTAAGCAAAGAGCAAGCCATTACAGAAAGAGCCTAATCCAATAGGCAGGGCCGGCCCATTCATTGAGCAAGAATGTTTTTTGCACAGGGCCCCATGTTTCAGGTGGCCCCGCGCAAAAAACATTCTACATTAGCCCACGTAGATTTAAAAAAAAAAAAAAAAGGCTTCTGCTGCTGCTGTCGCCATGGCAGCAGCAGAATCAAACGTCAACGCCGCGGGGCCCCGACTGCCCGGCAGAACCTCCCTCGAGCATCAGCACCCGAATCCCTCCCAAAGCGCGGGCTTTCAGAGCCGCGAGAGCTTCTCTAACCTCTCGCGGCTCTGTTAATCCCGCCAGGGCTGATGGGAAATCCCATCAGCCCCGGCTAGATTAACAGAGCCGCGAGAAGAAAAGGAAACTCTCGCGGTTCTGAAAGCCCGCGCTTTGGGAGGGATTCGGGAGCTGATGCTCGAGGGAGGTTCTGCCGGGCAGTCGGGGCCCCGCGGCGTTGACGTTTGATTCTGCCGCTGCCACGGCGGCAGCAGCAGCAGCCGGTTTTCTTTTTTAATCTATCTGGGCTGGTGGGGGGAGGGGGGTTAGGACTGGCAATGGGCTATGGTGTGGGTTAGGACTACTAATGAGCTATGGGGGGGACTAAGACTGGAAGTGGGCTGATTGGGGGAGGGGGTTAGGACTGGTAATGGGCTATGGGGGGTTAGGACTACTAATGAGCTATGGGGGGGACTAAGACTGGAAGTGGGCTGATGGGGGGAGGGGGTTAGGACTGGTAATGGGCTATGGGGGGTTAGGACAACTAATGGGCTATGGGGGGACTAAGACTGGAACTGGGCTGATGAGGGGAGGGGGGTTAGGACTGGTAATGGGCTGTGGGGGGTTAGGACTACTAATGGGCTATGGGGGGACAAAGACTGGAAGTGTGCTGATGGGGGTTAGGACAGGTAATGGGCTATGGGGGGAGCTAAGACTGGAAATGGGCTGATGGGGGGGTTAGGACTGGTAATGGGCTATGGGGGAGCTAGGACTGGAAATGGGCTAATGGGGGGGTTAGGACTGGAATGGGCTGTAGGGAGGCTAAGACTGGAAATGGGCTGATGGGGGTTAGGACTGGTAATGGGCTATGGGGGGGCTAAGACAAAATGGGGTGATGGGGGCTTAGGACTGGAAGTGGGCTGATGGGGGGGGCTTAGGACTGGTAATGGGTTATGGGGGGCTTAGGACTGGTAATGGGCTATGGGGGGGCTAGGACTGGTAATGGGCTGGGGGGTTGCTAGGACTGGAAATGGGCTGAGTGGAAGGGGGCTTGAACTGCAAATAGCTGATGGGGACGGAGGCTTGGAATGGAAATGGGCTGTGAGGGGAGGGAGCTAGGACTGGAAATGGGCTGAGTGAGGGGGGCTAGGACAGGAAATGGGCTGATGGAGGGCTAGGATAGGACTGGAAATGGGCTGTTGGGGGGGCTTGGATTGAAATGGACTCATGGAGGGGTTAGAACTGGAAGTAGACTCATGGGGGGCTTGGATTGGAAATGGGCTGAATGGAGGGGAGCTAGGATTTGACATGGGCTGATGGTGGGGCTAGGAAAGGAGTAGAAATGGGCTGATGGTGGGGCTAGGCTAGGACTAGAAATGGGCATATGGGGGCCTAGGACTGGAAATGGGCTGATGCGGGGACTAGAAGGGAGTGGATGCTGGGTGGGGCTGGAACTAGAAGGGAGCTGATGTTGGGGGAGGATTAGAATGGGATACAGCTGGGAGAGTAGAAAAATATTTTGTGTGGGAGGGAAGACAAATCTACAATTGGCCTGATATTGGGAGAGTAAGTGGGGATTGAGGATGGAGGGGTAAAATTTGAGTGGATGAAATAGGAATGAGGAAAGAGCAAAAGGAGAAAGATTAGTATGTTAAAGCAGATGTAGAGAGAGAATGGAAAAAACTAGAAGAGTGAAGAAACACGGCGGCATGAATAATATCCGGAGCATCAAAACAAGACCACATCAACCCCATACTAAAAGACCTACACTGGCTCCCAACCAGCTCACGAATCAAATACAAGACAATCTTAAACATATTCAGGAACTCTGCCCACAGCCTTCAGCCCCTCATACAATCCGACATCAGCACAAGGACAAATGGACAGCAGGCGATGGAGAGTTATCAGAAGACACGAAGAAACCAGAAGAAAGTGGCTGGAGCAATTGCAACTGAAAAAAATGCACAAAAGGTAGAAAAATATCTCTTTATTGAATTTATTAACTGAAATATGTCAGCTCTGGGAAATGTGCATCATTAATGTCTGCGCTTTGTTTAGTACAAGAGGAAATTAATTTATAGTTTTATTTCTACAGTGTTGTTGGGCTTTTGGGGTTCCCAGTTTAATTATTGCCTTCCCGTTTCTACACTGTTTATGTTTATGTTTTATTCAACTTGATATACCGCCCTTTAGGGGGACCAGAGCGGTTTACAATATAAAAACAATCATAAAAACAGTCATAAAAACAATAATAATAAAAACATTAAGCTAGAAGAAAGGAAAAGGAAGTTACAATCTCTGGATAGGAAAGGGGGAGGAGAAAAGAGCACAACATAAATCACAATAGAGAGAGCTCAAACAAAAGGGGAGGGAAGGTCAAAGGCAAGGGAAAAGAGGTGGGTTTTCAGATTACACTTAAAAGTAAGATAGTGAAGCTCAAGGCGGAGGGAGGGGGGGAGAGAGTTCCAAAGGGCGGGAGCTGCGAAGAAAAAGGCGGAGGAGCGGGTGGACTGAAGGTGTGCAAGAGAGGGGGAAGGGAGAATGAGACGGTTAAGGTGAAATGAATGAGGTGTGTGCCTGGGGGTGTGATAAGTGAGAAGGTCAGCCAGATACTGTGGTATGCTAGCGTGGAAGGCCCGATGTACCAGCGTGAGCAATTTGTATTGAGAACGGAAAGGTAGAGGCAACCAATGGAGACGGAAAAGGAGAGGTGAGACGTGATCGCGGGCGGAGGAGTGGGTAGCAGTGCGGGCAGCAGTGTACTGGATGCGTTGAAGTCGATGAAGCTGAGATTTTGAAAGACCAAGAAAAAGAGAGTTAGCAAAGTCAACGCGGGACATGACCAAAGATAGGAGTAATGTAGCAAGTGCTGGGGGGGAGAGGAAGGGGCGAATAGCACAAATTTGACGCAAGAAAAAGAAGGAGGTCTTAGTGACGGGAGAGATGTGATCATGGAAAGATAGGTTTGAGTCAAAGAGAACGCCAAGGTAGCGGAAAGAAGAAACCAATGGAATGGGGGAACCTGAGAAAGATGGGGCTAGAGAAGGAGAGGGGCCACCACGGGAGAACCAAATAGCGATAGTCTTTGTGAGGTTAAGGTGAAGACAGTTTTGTAACAGCCAGTCAGCGACAATAGAAAGACAGGAATTAAGTGGGGAGAGATCGGGTTGAGAAGGGGAGGTATGGTGTAGGAGGATGATATCTGTGATTTCTTGTTTGGTGACGGTCTATGTTCTGCATGTGTAACTGAGCTGAGGTATTCTGTTTATGTAATTCCCATTTGACATTGCCACTTGTTCTCTTTCCCCAGTATTTATTTATTTATTTATTTTATTTATTTACATTCTCTTATATAGCGCTCTTCTCTGCATCAGTGCGGTTTACATTGAACAAACTGAAATTACATTGAACAGGGTATTATAACTTGGAGATAACTATTTTACAGGGAACATGGGCTATGGAGGGTTAAGTGGCTTGCCCAAGACCACAAGGAGCACCTGTGGGACTAGAAACCCCAGTCCTTACGGCCCAAGGTTGCTGTCCTCTAGTGGGATTTGAACCCCCGACCTTCCGGCCTGAAGTACCTTGCCCCAACCACTAGGCCACTCCTCCACTCCAGTAGGTCATGTATTGTTATTCTCTGAAATGTATTGGTTTAATATTTTCAGTGTAGCCTTTTGATAGGTAGGGTCTTGTGCTTTGTGAGTCCTGGTAGTGCTGTTATGATACGGCAGGTTTGCTATGGGTTCTAAATGGGCAGTGTTTGTAGTAGTTCCTAATGTACCTGGCAGTTGGCACTGGATTATAGTAATGTAGAAATCTTTTAGTCTTTCTTTATCCATACACTCATTAAGAAGCATGTTTACTAAAAGTTAGTGTAAGGTAACATTATGCAAATATTTATGCAAATGAGGTCCCTTATGCAAATGAGGCCCCGCACCGATTCTCTGCACATGGCCCCGCACCTCCCTTGGGCCACCCCTGCCAATAGGCGTCAAGCAAGTTTACCCACCATTCAGGAGGGAAGAGCCCTATTGGATAAGGGAACTCCCTGTTCTGATTGGATCAAATAGTTATCCCGATGTAAAAGGAATTAGATTATAGTATGCCATTCCAGAGAGGCATTAAGACCTCAGGGGGAAACTGTTTGTAAAGTAAAAATCCAACGTTGTTCTAATTTCTGAAGTTTGAACAGCCGGTTTCCGCCTCTAGGATCAGGCGGAACATGATCAAGAATTCGCCACTGGAGTTGTTGAAAAGTATGTGCTTGAGTTAAGCAATGTTCCACTAAGGGTGCCATTAGATTTTTCAGGCGCAAACGGGAGGCATGCTCACCCAGACATTTTTTGAGAGGCTGACTGGTACGTCCCACATAATATAAAGTACACGGACATATAATCAAATAAACTACAAAAGATGATACACAAGTAGTGTGCCATTTTGAAGTATAAACCAGGGGTGTGTGAACATCTGTCCAAGTAGACCCTGTTATGCTTGTATAACAATAATGACAAGAGTCACACTGAAAATGACCTGGATCAGTATGTGACAAAGGGGGGCGATCCATCTGTACTGTATGCTGCACTATCAGATCTCCCAAGTTCGCTCCTCTGGAATAGGCTACCATTAATCTCTTGTTTTGAAAGCATGGGTGCAATTCTAAAATGGGCCAAAAACGGCATATCACAGAAAGCACCTCTGAAATGCCTTTTACAAAGGGAAAACCCGCCATGATGGAATCTGTTGTCATTTGTGGGTCCCGTGCTTTCAGGGGGTCAGTAAGTAACCACTAGCGATGTGAAAAGCGGGCTCGTAAAAACGCTTTCTTAATTATTGAGAGAGGGTAACCCTGGATTAATAATCGTTGTCGTAGATCCTCCGCTTGATAATAAAAATCCTGTAATGAGGAGCAATTGCGGCGAAGTCTGAGAAACTGACCATACGGTAAACCACGCTTTAAAGGAAGAGGATGAAAACTTGAGAAATCCAATAGAGTATTTCATTGTACTGACTTTCGATATAACGATGTGGAAAACCCTTCCATTGTTTTAGTAATGGTAATGTCTAAAAATTGAATTTGAGACTTTTGTATATGAGCCGTAAATTGAATGTTATTCTTGAACGTATTAAGGGATGCAATAAATCGATCAAGGTCCATTTTAGAGCCCGACCATAAAAAGAAAATATCATCAAGAAATCTTCGCCAAAATATCACATACTGAAACAGAGAAGCTGGATAAATGTATTGTTAATTGTAATAACTCCCATACTTGTTAATTGAAATAACTCCCATACTTGACTTCTGCAACCCGATCTATACAGGCATGTCAAAACAGTTGCTCAGACCGCTACAAATGGCCCAAAACACGGCGGCATGAATAATATCCGGAGCATCAAAACAAGACCACATCACCCCCATACTAAAAGACCTACACTGGCTCGCAATCAGCTCACGAATCAAATACAAGACAATCTTAGACATATTCAGGAACTCTGCCCACAGCCTTCAGCCCCTCATACAATCTGACATTAGCACAAGACCTAGAAGAAGAGCCACATCAGACACAATCAACACGCCAAAAGACTACACAAAGACATGCAAGTCCACCGCACGAAGAGCGCTATCAATGGCAGCACCTGGATTATGGAATGCACTCCCTGACGAACTGCGGTCCACGGAAGACACTAAGGACTTTTGGAAGCAACTAAAGACTCTGCTCTTCCTGGAACACTATGGCCCAAACACATAATAGGAGCAACAGCCACGAACTAACATCTCACCCGCACGCTTATTGTACATAGCACTGTATAAAGCTCATGCTGTAAATAGCGCATGCTAATCAACCTTCCTACCCGCACACACATCCACTGTACAATATAAGAATACCTTGAACACAAATGCCAACTCCTTGATTGTTTGCTGTGCACCGCCTTGATTGAAGGATAAGGCGGGATAGAAATACCCTTTAAATAAATAAAATAAAAAATAAATAAATAAAATTGTTCCTCAAAATGAGCCATATAGATGATGGCTATAGAAGGGGCAACTGTAGCCCCCATAGCCACACCAAAAATCTCCAAAAATTTTTGTTGATAAAGAAAATAATTGTTGTTAAGAACCAAGTCCAACAAGGCCAACAAAAACGTCCGAGGGATCCGGGGAGGAAGATCCATCAGGAATGTGGCCAAAAGTGTCAAAGCTTCATTCTGGTAAATATTGGTATATAGAGCCCGAACATCTAAAGTCACCAAAAAATTACAAGCTGTAGTATCAGTGAAAGCTGAAAGTAAGACAAAAAATGCCCAGTATCGCGAATATATGAAGGGACCTTAGTCGCCATTGGTTGCTACATTTAGAAAGAGGTTCAAGAACAGAATCTCTACATGAAACTATGGGCCTGCCAGGTGGGTTATCCAAAGTTTTATGGATCTTAGGAACCAAATAAAAAATTGGGACTTTAGGAAACTTATTTGTAAGAAATCTGGACTCACGTTTAGTGATCCATTGATTTTGAAGAGCATCAGAAATCAACGATGTGATTTGTTGAATCAGGTTCAGCGTCGGATCCGTCTCCAGAAGTTTGTAATATTTCCGATCATTCAAATGAGTCTCCATTTCCGTTGAAATTGATCAGCGGAAAGGACAACCACTGCACCCCCCCTTGTCCGCTCGACGAATAACCAGATCTGACTGTGACAGTTGTTTAATTGCTTGAAAATGTTTGCAATTTAAATTAGAATAAGAGTGGAAAGGGAGGCTCTCAGTAGTATTGACTGCCGTCATAACTAGGTCCTGAAAAGTTGAAAGAGTTGGATCAGGTGAACCTGGTGGTACCCAATTAGAGGGACCTGCTAATAAAGAGTCATCAGGTGGAGATTCATTCTGTGAAAAATACTGGATAATTTTAAGTTTCCGAAAAAGTTTTTGAAGTGCTATACGGATCTCAAATTTATTATATCTCGGTACCGGGACATAAGAAAGTCCTTTTTCCAGGACCTGCATCTGATCTATTGTCAGTAATTGCCCTAAAAGGTTAACGACTGCTGTTTCTTCGTTCGGGATCTGGTGTCGGGGCCCTCCCAAAACTCCTACTGATAAGATCTACGAAAACGAAGCCCTCTACGGGAATTACCCCGTTGATTTTCCAACGAATTGGATCGGGGTCGCTGAGGGCCATAGTAAGTCATTTCTGTCGAATCTGTATCGGTAGAATCATCCGAACTCATTGCAAATGTAACATGTTTGGATGTAGGTGGCCGGTTCAAAGTGTGTCATTTATAGACACAATCATTATCATAGTCCGACTTATCACGTTTAAATTTCTTGATCTTGAGTCCCCGAATATGATCCCGAAATGTATCCAACTGTTTTTCTGTTTCAGACCATTGAGATTGGAAAGATGCAAGATCCTGCGTTTCTAATATCTTATCCTTCAATTCTATTGTCTGAGTTGTTAAATTTTCTTGTTCCTGAGTAGAACATTCCACCAAAAGTGCTATCAAATCAAAACTGCATTTATTCAGGATAGCATTCCATCTACCCAAAATGGTTGAATCATCAGTAAACTGACGCGGAGCCTTCAGCATCCTTAAACCTCTGGGGATGATCATAGATTTTAAATACTGAGTCATGACTAAACCATGAAATTGTGCTCTAATTAAATGCTTATGAAGATCTTTTAGTTCCAAAATCGTCGACGGTACTTGATCAGAGGCTGCCAAATCTTCAAATAATGATTTACCTTGCTTGAATTTCTTCAATTGCTCATCAGTGTACGCGAATACATCAGAGGACATAGCTGGGGTTAGGTTAAGTCAAAGACAAAGCTAAAAAGAAACCCTATTCAGAGTGGAATAGAAATACAAAAAATTGAACTCTGAAAACAAAATTAGAAAAAATGAACCCTCATTACTTTACAAACAGTTTCCCCCCGAGGTCTTAATGCCTCTCTGGAATGGCATACTGTAATCTAATTCCTTTTACATCGGGATAACTATTTGATCCAATCAGAACAGGGAGTTCCCTTATCCAATAGGGCTCTCCCCTCCTGATTGGTGGGTAAACTTGCTTGACGCCTATTGGGTTAGGCTCTTTCTTTAATGGCTTGCTCTTTGCTTACGTCAAATGCAGACTTTATGTAAAGCCCAATGAATCGGCTCTGTTGTAACATTGATGCTTCTGCCCTTTGAAGATTTCAGCTCTAAACTACAAGTTTTCATGTACCTGATGCAGGGTCAAAGGTTTTTTCAGATCCGAAATGTGTCACGTCGTATATTTTGGATATTGTGGTAAACGGAGCTTTGACAGACTCTGTATATTTTGGATATTGTGGTAAACGGAGTTTTGGCAGACTCTGCTACACGCTGTGGTTCCGGTGGTATAAAAGGGAACCTCGCCTCTATTGCAAGCTAAGTGATATGGTTTACCTTTCTAATGATTAAAAAGGAGAGAGAACAGCAAGAGTGTGGTTGTTATATTTCCCTCTCTTGGGTTTGTTTTGCTCCAACAAAAAAACAAAGAAACAAAAAATGAGGGTTCCTTTTTTCTAATTTTGTTTTCAGAGTTCAATTTTTTGTATTTCTATTCCACTCCGAATAGTTTTTTTTTAGCTTTGTCTAAAGTTAAAGGACATGGACATTGACATTGCAGATATGAGAGGACAGAGCTATGATAATGGTGCCAACATAAAAGAAAATAGGAGTGATGTACAGGTTTGGGTGCAGGAGATAATTCCGCTAGCCTTTTTTGTCCCTTATAGTTTACATTCATTGAATTTGGTGATGAGTGATGCTGCTTCTGCTTGTCTTGAAACTTTTATGTTTTTTGACACTATTCAAAGTACATATATATTTTTCTCTACATCCACTGAATGAAAGCAAATTTTAAAACAACATCTGGGAACATTACATTTTACGCTGAAACCATTTGTGTACGTCAAGACGGGAAAGATGTGTGGAAGCAGTAAAGGCTCTTTGAAACCAGATTGGAAAAGTGGATGATGTTATATCTGCAGTTGTGGAACCACTCGGGTCAAAACTATTGCAGAAGGAACAGGAATCTCAAACAATATCTGCAATTTCAAATTTCTATGTGGTTTAGTGTTATGGTATGATATTCTATTAGAAATAAGACTAACAAGCAAGATACTTCAGAGGGTTGATATTGACATTTCTGCAGCAATAACACAACTGGAGGCTGTAAGATTATACCTCCAAAATTACCATTCCAATGAAGAATTCAAAAATGTCCTGAGAAATGCACAGAAGTTGGCCAAGGAACTTAATATTGATGCCAGTTTTCCATCTGAGCCAATAAGATCTCGTTGTAAAAAGAACATTTTCATTATGAAGCACAAGATTCCGCTATCACAGTTCCAAAACAACAATTCAAAGTAAACTTTTTCTTCAAAGTCCTTGATGCTGCAATCAGTCAGTTGATGGATGGTCCTTGTAGTTCAAAGAACATTGCAGGATGTTTGAGATCCTATATAACATTCCAAAACTTCAAGCTATTGCACTAGACATCCTCCAACAAAAGTGTGCTAAACTTGACAAAATGCTCTCCAATGGTGAACTGCATGACTGAGGACTCTTTCTAGACATGTAGAGGCAGACTCTTTACCAAAGGATGTTCTGGAGTATATACGAGGTGCGATCAAAAAGTACTGAGACTTGTACAATAACACAAGAAGTAAAACATTGACAGTTATTGCACTCAGTCTCCTTCAAAGTAGTGCCCTTCTGATAAAACACACTTCCCCCAGTGTTCCTGCCACCACTGGAAAATTTTTTGAAATGCCTCTTTCCTTATGCTATGAAGCTGCTGTATCAAATTTTTCTTAATAGTCTCCAAGTCATTGGATCTCCTTCCTTTCAGTGGTAACTTCAGTTTTGGAAACAAGAAAAAGTCACAGGGTGCGAGGTCAGGTGAGTACAGAGGATGACGGACTTGCTCGATTTGGTGTTTCACAAAGAACTACTGGACAAGATGTGATGTGTGTGCTGGGGCATTATTGTTATGAAACAACCATTCACCATTCCTGTGCAATTCTGGCCTCTTACGACAAACTGCATCTCTCAAACGAGTCAGAACTTTGATGTAGTGCTCCTTATTGATGGTTTGGCCTTTTGGAGCATATTCATGATGATCAATACCATGGTAATCAAAGAAAACTGTGAGCATGACCTTGATATTGCTCCTCACCTGCTGGGCTTTCTTGGGTCTGGGAGAGTTTGGAGTCTTAAATTGTGAGGATTGAGCCTTAGTTTACAGGTCATAACCATAAACCCATAATTCATCACCAGCAATAATCTTTTTGATGAAATCTGAGTCATTTTCAACACATTCCAATAATTCCCTGGCTGCAAACAGTCGATCTTCTTTTGGGTCAGAGGACAGGAGTTTGGGCACAAATTTTGCAGACACACATCTCATACTCAAATTGACAGTAAGAATGTACCGTACTGACCTGAAACGGATGTCCATGTCCTCAGCAAGCTCCCTGGTAGTCAATCGATGATTTGAGTGTATTGCAGCATGCACGGCTTCAACTTTGTCTTCATTCCTGCTTGTGAATGACCTTTCAGAACGTTCATCATTGTCAACACTTTGGCGCCCTCTTGTAAACGTTTGTACCAGTCAGAAAGTCAAACATGACTCATGCATTCATCGCCATACATTTGCTGTAACTTGTCATAAGTCTCTTTGCATGAATTTCCAAGTTTCTGGAAGGATTTAATGCAAATTCGCTGTTCAATTTTTTCACTCATCATAAATCTGACAATCTGCTTTTACATGATACCAAATATCACGTGATTTAAAAAAGTACAGGTATGCTGAAGCCACGCTATGCTTTGCACACGCAGAGCACATAACTGTGTCACTGCATGCTTAATAGCATTGTGGTGTGACGTATTTTTATATAGCTACAGAACAAGTCTCGATACTTTGTGATCACATCTCGTATACAAAAAAAAATTATCTACTATATTTCCAAATACTTCCACTGTCCTGCACATACTTTTGACTCTTCCAGTAACTGTTGCAAGTGGAGAATGCAGCTTCTCAAAACTAAGCTGATAAAAACATATTTTCACTCCACTATAACCCAAGAATGGCTAGTTGGGCTTGCAACAATATCGATTGAGCATGAGCTAGCTCAAACCTTAGATCTTAAAGATTCAATTCGGATCTTCACAGCCCAGAAGGCACGGAAAGCATTAATCTGACTTTGAGAACATGGTATTACCGGTAAATTCTTGCCACAAAAAGGCACATTGTGATCGCACTCCTCATCCCAGGCGCAATAGATGTGCAGCTAAGACCTGGCAGCTGCCAGCACTAGAGGGCTCAACCCAAAGGGAAGGTTGTTGCTATAGGCAGAAGACATTTGCTGTCCCAGGCCTGGGGGCACTTCATCCAGTAAACATTCTGCCCACAGACTTTAGTCTGCACTCTCTTTTTGATTCACCCTTTACTGATAAGAATGGTCACAAAGACCATATGTCCTATCTAGTCTGATTATCCATGCCAACTATGGATGATAAACTTTGGCATCATTCCATGCCAAAGAATGTTTTGGTATACATATTAAAGAAAATTATTTACCTTATTTCCAAATGCTTCCATTGTCCAGCAACGATTTCTGGAATAGCTATTTGGGCTTTGAAAGAATCAATCAAGAATGAACCAGCCCAAACTCTTTATCTTAAGGAATGAATTGAGAACCTCACAGTCTGGAAGCTACAGCAAACACTCATCTGACTTTATGAGGATATGCCATTTTGCCAGAAAGTCTTTCCATTAAAAGGCACACTTTAATTTATAAGGGGCAAAATGCCACTCTTCTTTAAAGTCAAGGATGCTGGTTCTTACAGCTCAGGATGATGGAGATGCTATACAGTATTTTTACAACTTCTAAAGCCTTCACCTGACGGCCTTCAACAAAGGTGTGGTGAACTCGAAAGTGCTCTTTAAGAATGAACTGCATGACATAGATGCAACAGAGTTAACTGAGGATGCTCTTCCAGGCATGTACTGGGAAACTCGACAGCCTATGGGCATGTAAGTGCATGTCTTCTGCAGCTCAATATGTAATGGAATTGCTTGTTTGTGTATTTAAAGGTCCCCCTGAAGCAGCATACTGCACAACAATGACCAACATTGGGATGCAGTCCTGAAGACACTTTTTTCCAGGCATGTATTGGCAAACCTGACAACCTATAGGCATGTAAGTGCATACCTTCTGCAGTTGAATATGTAGTTTAATTGCTTGCTTGTGTATTTAAACTCAAGTTTAACACCCTCTCTACCCAAAACAAAGATGGATATAATATGATCACAATATCTAACAGGCACCTTTCAATTTGCCTGGTATACTGTGCACCCTGCACTAAGCATGAGGACCTCTCAATCGAAGAAGTATGCAGCTACTTTTCATCACAAGAACCACTCATACTCCTGAGAGAGTTTAACATACCTTATGCTCAGGCCTTTATGACTGCCATACCAGATCTACAATACACTCTCTATCACAGTTCTATCTGTTCACAGCCACCTTGATTTACAGTACAATGGCAAACAACCTAAATTTTGATTATAAATTTAGGAATATTTAGCTTGCCTACATTCCTTTCATAGCCTTTTTAAATCAGACATCTGAGTGTACCCTCAGTCATAAAAGGTCTACTGGCCAGGAGCACTACATTCTTGATATTTATCTATTTGGAATTGAAGTATACATTTGCTTTTAGATTTGCAGAGACCTGGCTTCCTACTTAATTTTGCAGTAAAGCTATAAATGTGAAAGTTCCAGGGTCTTTTGCATAGTGCGCTGATACATAGAAGTAAGATTTAATTTTGACCTTTTAAAGTTCCCATTGTTATAAGCCTGCCTTACAGAGTGTGATTAATTCAATCAGCCTCTGCTGCCTGAGCAAGCTTACTCCAACAGACTCTACAAAGCTTAAGCTTTCAAACTTTACTAGTTGGCTGATTTTTTATATAAATTTTCATAATTTTTCCTTGGCTATCTATTACTTGTTTTATTCTCTTATAAGACTACTTTGACACTGTGGTATGTTAGGGGAACTGCACCAAGGAAGGGGGACAAACACAGAAAAAAACCAACAACTTGCTGTCTCTATCTTTCTGTCTTTATCCCAGTTCTATCTGTTCACAGCCACCTTGATCTACAGTCTAGTGGCAAACAACCTAACTTTTGATTATAAGTTTAGGAATAATTAGCTTGCCTATATACATTACATAGCCTTTTTAAATCAGACATCTGAGTGTGCCCTCAGTCATATAAGGTCTACTAGCCAGGGGCCTTTAAATTCCCACCCACCCTACTCCTCACCCTACCCATCCCAGGGTTGCATTGCTTATATAGTTGTCATATAGATTGACATCTGTCCTCCAGTTAGGTGTAAAACTCACCTTTTCCCCTTTTCTCCTTGCCCTAGCACTGCTATATTTATTTATTTATTTGTTTGTTTATTTATTTAACATTTTTTATATACCGCCTGTCAGGTTCTCAAGGCAGCTTACAGTGAATATAACTTTGTTTACATGGAATTTTTCATCAAAACTATTTACACAGTCTTAAACAGCATGTTGTGTATTCAATGCAATAGCTGTGGTGCTTTCAGTCTAAGAATAATCATTTGGAGCCTAAGAGCTTGCCCTATATGTCTCAGATTACATTCTATTAAGGGAAGACTTAGCTGTAGGATACAAACTGAAAAAAAACCCCACCACTGCTCCCACAAAATAATCAAACAGTCCAGCAACCAATGGATCACAGTAGGTTGCAACTTGGAACACGGAGACACCCTCTCCATCAAGAGGTATCTCTGCATAATGCCTTCTTTGCCTTGGAAAATGAGAGTGCCCAATTAGAGGAAACTAAAGCACCCTTAAATGAGAAGGTCAATGCCGATAATGCACCAAATATGAAATAAAAATCACAAAACAGGAAACTACTACTACTTGGAGATTCCATGATCAGAGGCACCAACTTTGGAACAGTCAGCAGGAATAGGAATCAAACTGTTGGCATAATTAATGCAGAAAGTCAGCACTCTAAAACTGATGTTATCATCCACTTGTGTACAAATGACCTGGCTAGAAACAGTGCCTCAAGAGTATAAAGGGACTTCCAGATTCTGGGAGAGAAACTCAAACCCACTGTTAAAACTATACTGTTCTCAGAAGTTCTACCTGTTTTTGGTAAGGTGGCATTGCATAATCAGCTTTAATACATGGTTCCAAACCTGGTGCAAACAAAAAGGATTCATATGTATATGCGACTGAGGAAACAGATGGAACAACAAAAGGCTATACTGTGTTACATAATAACTTAGTAACATAGTATATGACAGCTGATAAAGACCAGCATGGTCCATCTAGTCTAGTCTAGTCTTGCTAGCAAGGCAGCAAGTGTAGGTGCACCTGCCGTTCCATGTAAATGGACCACATCCCTCTGTCAGAGGAAAAAGGATCCTAAGTGAAAAATTCAGGCATTGTGTGGACAGGCATTTAAACTAGGGAAAGGGGGTGATGGATGGAGAAGAACAAGTTCAGAACATCACTCCCACCAAAACTTAATAATATTAAAAACAGCCACAATATTAACCCACACATCAATGGCAAGTGGGAAGAGGCATGTAGAAAAAAATCCATGCAAAATACAGGCAAGCCAGTCAACAAATGCTGGAAGCCTAATCAACAAAGTTCCTGACCTCGAAGCCCTAATTATGGAAATGGACTTGGATATTGTGGCCATTACAGAAACATGGTTTAACAAGTTACATGAATGGGATATAGTCATAGCTGACTATAATTTATTTAGGAGAGATAGAGAAAGCAGAAAAGGAGGAGGAGTAGCCCTATATGTCAAAAGCAATATTAAAGCTGCCAAAATGCAGGGGATATGGGGAAAAGAAGTTCTGTGGATTGTGTTGGAAAGAGATGGCACTATCATTCATACTGGTGTAGTCTACAGGCCTCAAACTGAAGAAATTGATAGAGACTTGATTATTGATATTACAAAGATAGCCATAAAGAGGAAGTGATCATATTGGGTGACTTTAATCTACCTGATGTGGCTTGGCGTATTTCTTCTGCAAATCTGGAAATAAGTAAAAAATTGTGGATGACGCCCAAGATGGGGAAATTTTCACTTACCGTTAATTTCCTTTCCTGGAATCCTGCTAGACCAGTCCAGACAAGCGGGTTTAGTCCCCCTACCAGCAGATGTTGGAGACAGAGAGATAGAAAAAACTACCAGCAGACTGATTGGCTGTTCCCTGGTAATATCTAGCTGACCCCAGTAGAGGGTGCTCCAGTATTGTAAAAAGCCATATTCAAGCAGATGTAACCATGAACCAGAACTAAGGAAAAAAACAGAAAACCATACGATATACAAGAGGTGATAACACTCCGCTGCAAAGATTTGGCTCCTCCGCAATACTCCTCTGAACCAGATATCCAGAATAGGGAGGGTCCTGGACTGGTCTAGCAGGATTTCAGGAAAAGAAATTAACGGAAAGTGAAAATTTCCCCTTCCATCACATCCTGCTAGACCAGTCCAGACAAGCGGGAAGTACCCAAGCTAAGTGCTCTTTGGTTGGGAAGATACGGCCGTCGAAACAGCCTTTGCCCCGAATTGCGCCTCTTTCCGAGATTGAATATCGAGCCGAAAGCGATACACAAAAGTGGATAGGGAAGACCAGGTGGCCGCCATGCAGATATCCAGAGGTTGAAGTTGAGAGCGCTCTGCCAAAGATGTAGCTTGCGCCTGTGTAGGGTGCACCTGAAGATTGAGAGGGACAGACTTTCCCTTCAGGATGTATGCCGATTCAATTGCTAACCGCAACCACCGAGAGACAGTGCGTTTGGAAGCAGCTTGACCCTTACGGGGTCCCGCAAAAAGCTAGAAAAGATGATCAGAGATACGGAAAGGATTTGCCACCCAAAGATACCTACGAAGGATCCAGCCGAGATCCAGAGAACGGAGTCCCTTATTCTCGCCCGCACACTGCTCCTCAGCAAAACAGGATAGGAAAATCGGCTCATTGATATGAAAAGGCGTAAGAACCTTTGGAAGGAATGAAGGAACAGTACGCAAGAAAACTCCTTCTTTCAAGAAGACAAGATAGGGATCCCTGCATGAAATTGCCTGTATTTCGGATACCCTTCGTGCCGAAGTTATCGCTACTAGAAACACTGTCTTAAGCGACAAATCTCTCAATGTGATGTGTTTAAGCGGCTCAAAAAGGTGCCTGCATCAAGGCTTTTAGGATGAGGGACAGATCCCATGTTGACACCAGAGGGTGAACCGGTGGTCAGACTACCTTCGCTGCTTTAAGGAAATGGGACACATTCGCATGGGACGCTATAAAGCGACCCCCAACAGGACCTCGGAAACAAGTTAATGCCGCTACTTGAACCCGAAAAGATCCCAAGGCTAGACCCTTGCCCAGGCCGTCCTGGAGAAAGGTAAGGATATTCAGGATTCCCGACTTCCCAGGAGAGATATGGTGCTGCGTGCACCAGGACTCGAAGACTCGCCAAACTCGGGAATACGCCAGCAAAGTCAATGGCCGGATCACCTTCAGAAGTGTCACGACCATGCGACTCAAGTAACCCTTCTTGTTCAAGCAGCAGCATTCAAGAAGCAGGCCATAAGCGAGTAAGGAGCCGGTTCGTCCATCACAATTGGCCCCTGACATAATAGCCCCCGGCGAGACCCAAGCTGCAATGGAGGGGCTCGCATCAAGCGGATGAGGTCCGCATACCAGGGCCTCCGAGGCCAGTCCAGAACTACCAGGATCACTCTCCCCCCGGTGTACGAGAACCCTCCGAAGCACTTTGCCGATTAGCATCCATGGAGGAAAGATGTACAGCAGACTCCCTTGAGGCCATGGTTAAGCCAGGGCATCCAATCCGGAGGACTGAAACTCCCTCCTGCGACTGAAAAATTCTGGTACTTTGGTATTCGCTGATGTCGCCATTAGATCCATTACCAGTTGCCTCCATGCTCGCACAATCTTCTGAAACGCCCAAGGAGCTAGCTCCCATTCTCCGGGATCGAGAGTGTGTCGACTGAGGAAATCGGCCTGAAATTTGTCCACCCCGGCGATATGCTGTGCCGAGAGAGTCTGCAGATGTATCTCTGCCCAGGGAAGGAGAAAGGACATTTCCCTGGCTACCCCTAGGGAATTGGTACCATCCTGGCTGTTGATATATGTCACTGTTGTTGCGTTATCGCATAGAACCCGAACCGCCTGGTGTTTGAGAAGAGGTAGAAAATGTTTTAGGGCGAGGCGAACTGCCCGCACTTCCAGTCGATTTATGGACCAGCACACTTCGAGAATCAACCAAGTCCCCTGCGTCAACTGATGAGCACCCCACCCATAGAGACTCACATCTGTTGTTACTAAGACCCAACGAGGGTTCTCTAGGGAAACACCCCTGAGGATATGACAAGGCGCCAGCCACCACTGAAGGCTGCGTCGAGTCTCTGGGAGGAGTGGCAACTGGATGTTGTAGACTTCCGACACCGGAGACCAGCGTTAAAGGAGAGACCTCTGAAACTCCCTCATGTGCACTCTGGCCTAAGGCATGACTTTGATAGTGGCTGCCATGGACTCCAGAACTTGAAGGTAATCCCAAACTCTTGGAGCTGTCTGGAGAAGAAAAACGAAGCAAGCCCATGAATTTATGAAGTCGCTTGCATGTCAAGAAAACTTCCACCTGCACGGTGTTGAATCAGGCTCCTGGAGACTCTAGTTGTTGGGACGGATGAAGATGGCTCTTGGCCACATGGCCACCCATCCGAGATTCTCAAGGAATGAAAGTACTTGAGCCACTGCCTGATGCGTTTCCAACAGGGAGTCTGCCCGAATCAACCAGTCATTCAGGTAAGGATGCACTCAGATTCTTCGTTTGCATAGAGCTGCTGAGATCACTACCATAACCTTGGAAAAGGTGCGCGGAGCCGTGGCCAGGCCAAAAGGCATTGCATAAAACTGGAAGTGCTGACCCAGTACCGCAAACCACAGGAAACGCTGTTGGTCGTCTCTGACAGGAATGTGGAAGTAAGCCTCCGCTAGATCTAGAGAGGTGAGGAACTTGCCTCCACGTACCGTCTTGATCACCGAGTGAAGCGTTTCCATTCGGAATCGTGGCACCTGTAGACACCGATTTACACCTTTGAGATCCAGAATTGGGTGGAAGGACCCACCTTTCTTGGGAACTATGAAATAAATGGAGTAACAACCACAGCCTCTCTCTCCTCGAGGGACCGTTTGAATAGCCCTTAGTAGAATAAGGCGATGTATGGTGGAGCGAATCGCCTTCTTCTCCAGGGATCTTCCCCAGGGTGAGACGACGAACGCGTCTGGAATGGATTGGGAACATTCGAGAATGTAACCTTGAGAGACTATGTTGAGGACCCATTGATCCGAAGTAACGAGAGTCCACTGACGAGAAAACAGAGCCAAAAGCCACCTACCGGAGGAGTCTCTCCAGATGGGTCGACCTCCATAAAAGGCTTCTGGAGTGGACTGCCAGGCCAGTCAGCGGGAAGATCTCGCGGGGCCAGAGAGCTTGGAAGGCCCCAAGTAGGACTCAGATCCTTTGTGGACACCCCGAAAGGACTGTGCCCTCTTACCAAAATGTACAACACTGGAAAGTAGTAGTCACGCAGAACTGAAAACAAACCAACCTGAGGCGTGAATGGATGGAAAGACAGAGTCCTTTATTAAACCTTGGGCCGCCCGACACAGGCTGTGTTTCGTCACCCTTCGTCAGGGGCTAGCCAGGCAAAAAACTAAAATCATAAATAACAAACATTAACAACCATTAAAAACATAAAGGAACAGACAAACGAACTCATAGACATACATGTTGATACTTAAAATGATTAAAATCATCAAAAAAATTGTTGACAATCATCCAATTAAATATGACTAATAAACAAAATTAAAAATTAAAAATTATAAAATATCGTAAGTGCTCGAAGGCTAAAAGCTAAAATCATATAAATACATAAAAATGAAATAATATACCAACCTCTGTTACAGGCTCTAGAGAATATTACAGCACACTTATGTCGACAAGTTTAGAGACATATTGTCACTAAAAGACAAAAAACAATATGATTAAGAAACAATGCAACTAAAATATAATATGCTGTGAAAATTATAAGCAGAAAAAGAAGAAGGTGGACTAAAGAGTGAGGAGAACAAGACAGAACATGAAATAACACATCTAATAAAACACACATTTAGGAGGATAAGCTTAAAAGGTGACAAACATTAACAAATACTCAATAAACGGTAGCAGGAGTGAGCCAGAGGGTCACCAACAAAAATATAATTTGAAAATACCAAAGGAATACATTACTTGTTCATCTGTACAAATTTGATGCATATGCAAGAATAAAAACTGTGTTGAAATCTGGTCCAATGGGCACAAAATGACATTATTAAAAACATGTGATGCAAAAAAATACTTTGTCAAGATTATATTTAAAAGGGGGACAATAAATAAGACTATATTGGCAACTTAGAACTGGACATAAATATATTAAAGTATAAATTAAAAAGATACTAAGAAATGCCATTGCATTGCTTCCTTAGAATAAAATTATGCATAAAAGAAAACCGAAATCCTTTAAGCCGGCCAGCCATACTGAACCTACTGGGCCTGCGGCTGTGCATGAAAACCGTCAATGTATATGCTATTCATTAAAAAGAACTGAATCAACAGTTGTACGGGTCGGTTACTTGCCTCACACAGCCAGGATGCATGATGGCTTAGTAATGATCGTTAAAGAATAATAATAATGTATGGATGCAAAGTTGAAAAAACTTTGAAGAGTTCAAACTTATGCTGTTACAGGCCATAAACATATGTGAATAAATCTAAAAACTTCAAATCATGAAAATGGTATATGAAACGAGCAGTCTCAAACCACTAATTATCAGACAGATTGTCAGCCATCGTAACACACCGATAAAAGACGACAAAGGCGTCATCAAGTAACCACCTTGTAAATAAACAAAGAATAGGAAAAAATGAAAAATATGCAGCGACTACCTTAAAACCACTAAAACCTATATATAAAGGAAGGACAACCTGAAACCTATACAAAAAAAACGCATAAGAACCAACCGGCACCACAAAGCTTAAAGGAATTCTAACATATCACGGATAAATGAATAAATAAATAAATAGCTAAAACCATTTCAAAGGGAACCACTGCATGAAAGAGGGCCGTCCAAGGACATAATATCATAACCCCTACTAATGAAACCAATTATGGAACATTGAAATAAAATTAAAATTAAAATTAAAAAACAGGGACCATATGAACGGAATCGTAAGAAAAAGGCAACAACTGAGATCAAAATATATAATGTATTAGAGAAATACTGACAAATCTTGATCAAGGTTTAGCCCGTTAGGAGTCATAGAGTTTAAATGAAAGATAAACTTCTGCTCGAGTCTCAAAATGGTTTTATTCAAATCTCCTCCCCTCCAATTAATTTTTACTTTTTTGATGACGAAAAACCTAAGATCCATGATGTTGTGAGAGGCGTCTAACCAATGTTGGACTAAGGGTTTATCAACCAATTGACGTCTTATGCAGCTTTTGTGTTCCACTATCCTTGTTCTTATCATACGAGTGGTCTTTCCTACATATAATTTTTTGCAGGGACACTGCACAACATAAATAACATTTTTAGTTTCGCAATTCGAAAAATCATCAATATAAAATATCTTATTGGTAAAGGGATGAACAAAGGAGTCACGTATTGGCAATGAGTTTAAACAGACTGAACATTTACCACATTGGTATTGTCCTTTGAATTTCGATAACAGTTTCTTCTCTGCAAGAGCAGAAGGAACTAAGAGATTTTGCAAATTAATATTACGTTTGTGTGCCACGGTAAGTTGCATATCTTGAAAGGCTGGAAGTGTTTGTACCAAATGCCACTCTTTTTTTAAAATCTTAATAATATTTTTAGAATAAGAAGAGTATATAAGCGGGCAAACTATACCCACATCTTTGTGACATGTCCTAACCTTCAGAAGATCTGCTCGAGGGGTATCCCTGGCCCTAGCGTAATCCCTAGCCAGATAATCCCTAGCCAGAAATCTTTCTCTCATATCATTGGCTTGTTTCTCGAAATCTTGAGTTTTAGTGCAGATGCGTTTGGTCCTCAAAAATTGACTTATGGGTAAATTGTTTTTGAGTGATGGATTGTGGAAACTTTGATAGTGTAATAAAGTATTCCTATCTGTTGGTTTTCTGAATAAAGTAGTAGAAAAAGAATCCCGTTCCTTTTTAATGAGTAGATCTAAATATGAGATCTGATTACAATCATACGTCATTTGAAAACGTAAATTTATGTCTAATTGGTTAATCCATGAGTGAAATTCTGAAAAGCCGTCGAGAGAGCCTTTCCAGAGGATAAGAATGTCGTCAATATAATGTATCCTTTTAAGCTTATCCTCCTAAAAATGTGTTTTATTAGATGTGTTATTTCATGTTCTGTCTTGTTCTCCTCACTCTTTAGTCCACTTTCTTTTTCTGTTTATAATTTTCACAGCATATTATATTTTAGTTGCATTGTTTCTTAATCATATTGTTTTTTGTCTTTTAGTGACAATATGTCTCTAAACTTGTCTACATAAGTGTGCTGTAATATTCTCTAGAGCCTGTAACAGAGGTTGGTATATTATTTCATTTTTATGTATTTATATGATTTTAGCTTTTAGCCTTCGAGCACTTACGATATTTTATAATTTTTAATTTTTAATTTTGTTTATTAGTCATATTTAATTGGATGATTGTCAACAATTTTTTTGATGGTTTTAATGATTTTAAGTATCAACATGTATGTCTATGAGTTCGTTTGTCTGTTCCTTTATGTTTTTAATGGTTGTTAATGTTTGTTATTTATGATTTTAGTTTTTTGCCTGGCTAGCCCCTGACGAAGGGTGACGAAACACGGCCTGTGTCGGGCGGCCCAAGGTTTAATAAAGGACTCTGTCTTTCCTCAGGTTGGTTTGTTCTCTTACCAAAATGTCCAGCTGTCGAAGAGGCGGAGGGCTTCCCAAGTCGCGATACCAGGAGGTGCATCGTGAGGTAGGCGAATATCGACGGGAAGAATGCCTAGTAGCAAATTTAGGCTTATCTTCCAGAAGACGTTGGGGTCCAACCTCCCCTAGGTCTTTGACCAATTTGTCTAGGTCCTCCCCAAACTGAAGCTTTCCCCTGAAGGGAAGTCTAGAGAGGCATGCTTTAGATGCAGAGTCAGTTGACTGGCGAAGCCAGAGCCATCTGCGAGATGCTGTAAACGCCCTTACCGATCTAGCCGAGAGGCGCAAGAGATCGTAAAAGGCATCTGCCAAGAAAGCTGTGACCGATTCCAGACGAGCCAGAGCTGGATCCTCTGGAAGACGTTGAATCCAGCGCAGAAGAGCTCGAGATGCTAGACCCCCACAAACAGAGGCCTGGAGAGATAACCACGAAACTGAAAAGGCAGTCTTGAGAAGGCTCTCCACTTTCCTATCCTGTTGATCACGAAGTGCTGCACCACCCTCCACTGGAATGGTGGTGTGCTTCGTTACTGCGGTCACAAGGGCATTCACTTTGGGGTATGTCAGCCACTTCTCCATGTCAGGCGGTACCCAGAGGTAAAGCTTCCCTAGGAGGCGGGCTATACGGAGAGGCATATCCGGAGAGTCCCATTCTCGAGATTCCATTTGTTGTAACTCTGCTGGGAATGGAAAAGCTCTAAAAGGCTTGCAAATGCTTTGTAATATCGGGTCTGGCTGGGGAATGTCAGAAGGCTGTGGATTCTGCTGTTCCGGCTGATCTGTCAATCTTAAGGCTTCGACCACCTGCATAATTAGGGCTGGCAATTCCTCTTTGAGAAACAAGTGTATGTCCTGTGTCTCTGCAGAAAACTCTGAAGGGGACCATTCCCCATCCTCTCAGTCCAACATGCTTTCACTATCATCCCCCAAAGAAAGCCCTTCCTCTAGCACTTTTGTCCACGCTCTATTAGCCCAGGAGACCTCTTGGTGGCCATGCCTCCACCTTGGATATGTCCTCTTGTCTAGAGCGCTTGCAGGATCATGAAACAGAAGACTGTAGGATATGAGTCAGGGCTTCCCCTGCGTTATTGGAAGAATTAGCCTGCCACAAATACCAGGCTTGTCTAAAGAGGGTCAAAAACTGGGTATCTGAGGCATGCATTGACTCCTGCTGCCCGAAATACTCTGGAGCAGGGGGAATTAAGCGAGAAGGAGAGAGAGACTCTCTTGCCAGGGGAAACTATCTGGGTTCCTCTAGCAGCCAAGGACATGCAGCTGGACTGCTTCTGTCCTGAGATCCCTTGGCTAGTGTCGCCAAAGTCTCAGGATTTATTTACGTTCTCTTATATACCATGCTATTCTGCATCAGAGCAGTTTACATTGAACAAACTGAAATTACATTGAACAGGGCATTGTAACTTGGAGATAACTATTTTACAGGGAACATGGGCTATGGAGGGTTAAGTGGCTTGCCCAAGACCACAAAGAGCACCTGTAGGACTAGAAACCCCAGTCCTTCCAGCCCAAGGTTGCTGTCCTCTAGTGGGATTTGAACCCCTGACCTTCCGGCCTGAAGTACCTTGCCCCAACCGCTAGGCCACTCCTCCACTCCAGGATGAGCAAGACATACAGCACAAATGCCATCCCTCAAATCTTTAAGCTTTTTTGTGTAGACCATGCACCGCTGAAGGGAAGGCATCTTGCAGGAGAAGCGCAGCTAACTGTGGTACCCAGTGAGCATAAAAAAAACAAAAAGTCAAATACAGATGTTGAAACAAGACCAGACAGGCAAAAAACTAGCAGGGAAGACTGAAATTAAGAAGATAAAGTCTCCTCACAAAGCCTGACAAAACAAAATGGCTGCCGCTATTAAAACCGCCAAAATAAAATCACCCCAAACGCTGAGAACACGTGTTAAAACATAAAATTAAACAAATGAAGAGCTAGGCAGTAAAGACATGAAGAAAAAAACTCCCAGGCGGACAGAGGTTGCCCCAACGGCGTCCCGATCAAAATTGTGAGGGAGTGGGGAGGGGAAGGAGGACCTTTGAGGTTTACTCACTGTGCTGGAACAGATTACTTTAGAACCAAGGCTGAACTGAATCAGGCAGCAGCCCGGAGCTGTTACAGGGCTGCTGATAAGCTGCAGACTGCCCCGATGACCGGCTGCTCAGGTCCTCATGAGCTGAGGCCGGTTTCTTCCCTGACAGAGAGGAGATCATCCTCAATCTGTCCCACAAAATGTAGCTGGGAAACCCAGAGGTGCACCTCAAGTGCGTCCTGGGTGCATCAAGCAAAATTACTACAAGTACTCAAAGTTAAAAATAAAAATAATCAGAGAGAAAAAGTTAAACTCCTTCATCTGCTGGAGACAGAGAAATACTAGAGCGCCCTCTACTGGGGTCAGCTAGATATTACCAGGGAACAGCCAATCAGGCTGCTGGTAGTTTTTTTCTATCTCTCTGTCTCCAACATCTGCTGGTAGAGGGACTAAACCCGCTTGTCTGGACTGGTCTAGCAGAATGTGATGGAAGCATTGTTTAGACCAGCGGTTCTGAACCTGTGGGTCGCGACCCCCACGGGGGTCGCCACAGGATTTAGCAAGGGTCGCCTCACTCCAGTTAAAAAAAAATAAAAAAAATCGCACAAGTTGCTGCCGCTGCCGAGTCCGTTTCTCGGCAGCGGCAAACTCACTGCCTCCCTTCTTCTACAGCCGTGGCTCCCTGCCTCTTAGGGAACCGCGGCTGTGCCTGTGAAAAAGTTGTGGAGCCTTCCCGTCTCTCGACGGGCTCCGTGAAGCATTGTCCAGCCTCCAAAGGAAGTGGTAAACAACTTCCTTTGGAGGTGGGATAATGCTGCATGCTTTGGAGGCGGGACAATGCTGCATGAAGCCTGTCGAGAGACAGAAAGGCTCCGCAACGGCTTCACAGGCATAGCTGCGGTTCCCTAAGAGACAGGGAATCGCGGCTGCAGAAGAACAGAGCAGTAGCAGGCAGACATAGGGAGAGGGAAGGAGGGGGCAGGGAACCTGCAACGGGGCTGACATGGGGGAGGGAGGGAGGGAGGGAGGGGGCTGACATGGATGGAGGGAGGGAGGGAGGGGGCTGACATGGAGGGATGGATGGATGGAGGGAGGGGGCTGACATGGAGGAATGAATGGATGGAGGGAGGGGCTGACATTGAGGGAGGGAGGGGGCTGACATGGAGGGAGGGGGTTGACATGGATAGAGGAGGGGACTGACATGGATGATGGATGGATGGAGGGAGGGGGCTGACATGGAGGGAGGGAGGGAGGGATGGAGGGGGGCTGACATGGAGTGAGGGGGGCTGACATGGAGGGATGGATGGATGGAGGGCGGGGGCTGACATGGAGGGAGGGGGGCTGACATGGATGGATGGATGGAAGGAGGGAGGTGCTGACATGAAGGGAGGGAGGGGGCTGACATGGAGGGAGGGGGCTGACATCGATAGAGGAGGGGACTAACATGGATGGATGGATGGAGGGAGGGAGGGAGGGGGCTGACATGGACAGAGGGGAGCTGACATGGAGGAAGGGAGGGATGGAGAGGGGCTGACATGGAGGGAGGTGGGGCTGACATGGATGGAGAGAGGGAGGGGGGCTGACATGGACAAAGGGGAGAGACAGGGGGACATACTGGACAGACAGGGGATAAATGCTGGACAGAAGGGAGAGACAGTGTGGGTTAGGATTATAATGTGCTGATGGGGGGGCTAGCACTGGTAATGGGCAGATCAGGCGGGGGGCTAGGACTGGTAATGGGTTGATTAGGGAAGGCTAGGACTGGGAATGGACTGATCAATGGGGGGGTTGGGACTGGTAATGGGCTGATAGGGGGGTAGGATTGGTAATGGACTGATGGGGGGCTAGCATTGGAAATGAGCTGATCGGGGAGGTTAGGACTGGAAATGGGCTGATTAGAGGAGGCTAGGACTTGTAATGGACTGATGGGTGGTAGGACTAGTAATGGGCTGAATAGGGGAGCCTAGCACTGTTAATGGGGTTGAGGGGGGACTAGCACTGGAAGTGAGCTGATTGGGGGGGGCTTCAACTGGAAATGGGCTAATGGGGGGGGGGGGTAGGACTGGTAATGGGCTGTTTAGGGGAGCCTAGAACTGGTAATGGGGTTCAGGGGGAACTAGCACTGGAAGTGAGCTGATTGGGGGGGGGCTTCAACTGGAAATGGGCTGATGGTGGGGAGGGGAGGATAGAGCTGCTGGCCTTGGAAGAAAACTGGGGTCTAGGGCTACAAATGGGCTGATGCGAGGGGGGGATGGGAGAATGGGACTGGAAGGGAGTGGATGCTGAGAGGGGCTGCCATGGTATTTGGACTAGAAGGGGACTGTAAATAGGCTGATGGAAAGAAGTGAAGAAAACAAAAGAAGAGATAAGAAATGGCAGATGGACCATAGACCACAGAAAGAGAGCTAAGAGAAGACAGGAAAGCAGAAGCCTCAGATTGGGACCAGCATGAACAGAGACATAAGAACATAACATAATAAAGAACATAAGAACATAAGATATGCAATACTGGGTCAGACCAAGGTCCATCAAGCCCAGAATCCTGTTTCCAACAGTGGCCAATCTAGGTCACAAGTACCTAGCAGTTTCCCCAAAAGACACAGGTTCCACAATGCTTGTATTGGGTCAAGCATTGATATCCTGGGTCCCTTCTTAATAATGGTTTATGGACCTTTCCTCCAGGAACTTGTCCAAACCTTTTTTAAACCCAGCTACACTAACAGCCTTTACTACATCCTCCGGTAACAAATTCCAGAGTTTGATTACACGTTGAGTGAAAAAATATTTTCTTTTATTAGTCTTAAATAGTTTACCCTGTAGCTTCATTGCATGTCCCCTAGTCTTTCTATATTCTGATAAGGTAAACAATCGATCTACGTTTACCCATTCCACTCCGTTCATTACTTTATAGACTTCTATCATATCTCCCCTCAGCCGTCTCTTTTCCAGGTTAAAGAGCCCTAACCTTTTTAGCCTTTCTTCATAGGAGTATCCTTCCATCCCCTTTACCATTTTGGTGGCTCTTCTCTGAACCTTTTCTAAAATAGTTATATCCTTTTTAAGATACGGCGACCAGAATTGCACACAATATTCAAGGTGCAGTCTCACCATGGAACGATATAGAGGCATTATAATATCTTTTGTTTTATTTTCCATTCCTTTCCTTATCATACCTAGCATTCTATTTGCTCTCTTGGCCGCCGCGGCACACTGGGCCGAGGGTTTTAACATGGTATCCACAATGACGCCTAAATCATTTTCCTGGGTGGTGGTTCCTAATGTGGAACCTTGCATCGTGTAACCATAGTTTGGGTTGTTCTTCCCTAGGTGCATAACCTTGCACTTGTCCACATTAAATTTCATCTGCCATTTTGATGCCCAGTCTTCTAATTTATCAAGATCCTCTTGCAATTTTCCACAATCCTCTTGGGTTTTAACAACTTTGAATAGTTTTATGTCATCTGCAAATTTGATAACCTCACTCGTTATTCCACTTTCCAGGTCATTTATGAATACGTCAAAAAGCAGCGGACCCAGCACAGATCCCTGGGGTACACCACTATTCACCTTTCTCCATTGGGAAAATTGGCCATTTAGCCCTACCCTCTGCTTTCTATCTTTTAACCAGTTCTTGATCCACAATAGTACACTGCCTCCTATCCCATGACTCTTTAGTTTTTCCAAAAGTCTTTGATGAGGGACCTTCTCAAAGGCTTTCTGAAAGTCCAGATACACAATATCAACCGACTCACCTTTGTCCAACTGTTTATTCACTAAAAAAAACGCAATTCCAGGACAAAAGTATAGTCAAGGCTTGACTATACTTTTGTCCTGGAATTGAGGTTTTTCCACGTTTAGCGTTCATCACAATTGACCAAGTGCAGTATTACAATAGGTACCAGTTTATGAACCCTCTTATCTGCAGTGCCTTTGTATCCCCCTGAGGAAGGCTTCGGCCGTAACGCGTAGGGGACCAACAATAAAGGCACTCGTGTTCATCCAATCTCTTGCCTCTTTGTCTCCCAAAGACTGGAAAGCCCACATCCTGCTGCTGGACTGCTGTCTGCATCTTAGTTTTAAGTTTGTGTTTAGATCTAAGTTCTTTACTTACTAAGGGTTGCTATGGATATGTATACTAATAAAACTGTATCTAATACGTGTAATATACCTTGTTCACCTGAAGCTTAATTAATCTCAGGTCCTTAGTGTATGACTGATTTGGGTAATGAGCTGCACCTGAAAGCACCTCCTGTCTTTTAAGATGTTTAAGTACCTATAAAGCTACGATTATCCCAGGGGTGGGTGGGTGTGGGGAGGGAGGGAGGCAAATAACACTTATTAAAAGAGGGCTGCTACACAGTACCCTGTCTTGTGCTACTGAGATAAGCTATATTCTGATTTGATTTAAATTATAGCTCTTAGCTGCTGCTAGGCTCTAACTTCTTATGAAATTTAAACTTCAAGCTCTCTGCTGGGTTCTAAATTTAACCAGAAAACTCTCTTCTGTGTTTTAAATTTAAACTAAAAGTACTTTGCTGTTACTAGGCCCTGAGTGACTATTAAATTTAAACTACAAGCTCTCTGCTGGGTATGAAATGTAACCAGAAAGTTCTCCTATGTGTTTTAAATTTAATCTTAAACTGCTGCTACTAGGCCCTGACTGATTTAACAAAAAATAGTGGGTTCACAGATTAATTAGCTTTAATGCAAAGAATTCCTTTTAGAAAATTACCAGAAGTATATACTCACAGTTGCAGATCTCTCTCTAGAAGTAACAGTCCCTTTTTATAGTCCTTCAAGACAGAGGATCACAGAGCTCTGGTTGAGCTATTTATGTCTGTGCTGCTGATGTAAGCTGTGACCAACTTCCTGGGTAATTAACAGTCCTTGCTTGGATAGAAGGGGTCTTTCAAAATGGCCTTTTGATCTGCCACCTGGTGTTAACACCTATTGAAAAGGTTTCACAGGTCTCTTGCCCCCTAGGTAGAAGGCCTCTTTGTAAAGGTCTCTAGAAGACTTTATTTGTTGCTCAAAGAGTACAGACTCTGTTTTGACTTTTGCGTTAAGCTATATTCTGATTTGAGTTAAATTATAGCTCATAGCTGCTGCTAGGCTCTAACTTATTATGAAATTTAAACTACAAACTCTCTGCTGGGTTCTAAATTTAACCAGAAAGCTCTGTTCTGTGTTTTAAATGTAAGCTAAAAGTACTTTGCTGATGCTAGGCCCTAAGTGACTATTAAATTTAGACTACAAGCTCTCTGCTGGGTTCCAAATGTAACCGGAAAGCTCTCTTCTGTGTTTTAAAACTAAAAGTACTTTTCTGATGCTAGGCCCTGAGTGACTATTAAATGTAAACTACAAGCTCTCTGCTGGGTTCCAAATTTAACCAGACAGCTCTCTTCTGTGTTTTAAATTTAAACTAAAAGTATTTTGCTGTTACTAGGCCCTGAGTGACTATTAAATTTAAACTAGAAGCTCTCTGCTGGGTATGAAATGTAACCAGAAAGTTCTCCTATGTGTTTTAAATTTAATCTTAAACTGCTGCTACTAGGCCCTGACTGATTTAACAAAAAATAGTGGGTTCACAGATTAATTAGCTTTAATACAAAGAATTCCTTTTAGAAAATTACCAGAAGTATATACTCACAGTTGCAGATCTCTCTCCAGAAGTAACAGTCCCTTTTTCTAGTCCTTCAAGACAGAGGATCACAGACTAAATTGGTCAGACAACAAAGGTAGAAAAAATCATTTTATTTCATATTAGTGATTTGACTACAAAATCATAATAATTTTGAAATCAAATATTGTTACTTGTTATTGTGATTACCATATCGCCAGGATTAAACACAGAACACTGTCGGTGGGCCAGGGGCCACCTGGGTGTAGGGCAGACCTGCACATATATGCAGGCGCATCTACAATAGCACCAGGATTGACCACAGAACCCTGTCAATAGGCCTGAGGCCACCTGGGGGTAGGGCAGACCTGCACACATAAGCAGGCCCACTTACAATAGCACCAGGATTGACCACAGACCTGTCCTTTTCCCATGGTGTGCTTGTATGATATGTGTGTTACTTGCTGGCTACTGTTTTGCACTCCTTGGTTTGTGTGACCTGCCCCCATGCACTTACCTCACGTGGGTAGTCTGTGGATGCATTGAACTGCCTTGTCAGGCACTCCCAGGCCTTCCTCACCCTGTGGAGGTTCTGTCGCTTTGAAGAGCCAGGGAAGAGGCGCCTCTGGCGACAGCAGATAAGCCGCCCAAGTACCTCCAGCTCTGAGCTTGTGAAAGCAGGCTTGCGGGAACGGGTGGCCATCTTGTCTGCTGGGTTTGGTGCGGAATGTCATGACGCAGTATTGTCGCGTATGCGCAGTAAAACACGTTGTGCCGCTACGTGCCTTCTCTCAGTCGACGGCGTGCTGCATTTCCATATGCATGCACAGCGCACGCAATGACATGCATAATGCTTTTTCAGGACATGTGGCGTTACGTGTCTTAAAAGGTACGACACATCCATGGGACGATGCGCATTGCGTCTACCACTGTGCGCGCAACGCATGTTGTACAGTATATGTGCATTTCTGTATCCGCTCTATGTGCACAATGTATAACGGATGCATTGCGCTTGGCGCTATACGGTTCTGTTGGCACGTTATGCACATTGGGGCGCACGAACATCTGCGTTACGCATTGACCCCGCGTTATATTTAGGGCATGTTGTGTGACACCACACACATTACAAAAGCTCTGATTAGGTATGCCCGTCTTCTGAGGGTGGGGCATGCCACAATCTCATGTGGTATGCATCAGTTTGTCATTTCTCAGGCTTTGAACTCACAATGTGTTGATGCTCTGGTGCTTCCTCGAACCACTGTGCTACACACTCCAGGGCATGTTTCCTAGCCGCCATATGTGTCACCGACATATGGAGGTTGGTAGGTAGGGGGCGATCCATTGTCATGGGGGCAATGGGCTGTCAACGTGCCTTGAAAGGCGCCTTGGCCATTTAACGCACATTGACGGCACATTGCACTTTAGGATAACCAATAGAGCACGTTAAGGCTGACAAGGCACCCTAAGGGTTCTGCGGCGCTCTGACTCAAGGCACCTTAGGTTGAGGCGCCTTATAAAGCACCTTGGTTTGAGGCGCCTTATTAGGTGCCTTAGGTTAAATTGCACTAGGGATGTTAAGGTGCCTTACGTTAAGGTACCTGGATGGTGCACCAAGGAAAGGCAATGAACACGTGATGGTGGGAAGGAGAGTTGGGAGCTGATGGACCTGCCATATCTGCGGGTATCCTATGTGGTGGCCAGTAAAGTGGACAAACATGTTGGAGGTAGCTGTACCGATGCACAGGGTGTTGACAATATAACGTGCTGTAATGAATGTGGGTGGTGGAGAATGGGAATCCGGGTCTCCCAGTGGAGGCAGAGGTGCCAGGATATTTGCAATGATAGGTGGACAGAGGAGTACTGCTGCCATGCAGATCAGGCACAGGCGAAGCAAGCATGCACAGACACAATGCAGAAAGGGTTACCAGTATAGGACATAGGGTAGCAGCCTGCACAAGTGGACAGAACTGTACACAGCTGACAGAGGCAGATAGATTTTCTGAGGGATGTTTGGCACCTGAGATGAGGGTGTTATGGGCTGGCAGCACATATCTGCAAGGATGTGACTGTTCCAGGTATGAAAATGATTTCAGTGCGACAGGCTTATAAATATGTGACTAAGGTGGAATTGAACCCATGACCCCCTGTCTACAGAGTCAGTGTATTAACCAGTAGATCACACCTCCATGGTTCTTAGCACATCAATGGCTGGATACAGAAGGACTTCAGGTCACCCCACAAGATGTCAGCTCTGTGTGCCAGGATAGGGTAACCCCACCAGTACCCATGCTGCACTGAACATACAGACCAGCAGTCTACAGCTGATCACCATATGGTGGATGCATCTCTCCAGCACCTCAGCTTGGTATGGCGAACTGACAGTGTGTGATACTGGCACAGGGCGACTACAGATTATGCCACTGTGCAGGTTCTGTGTTCACCCTGAGGGCGAGGATGGGCGCCCAGCATCAGCTTTGCAGTACCTGTGATACTGGAGTTAGACTGTGCTACAGATACCCATTGCTACCTGTGTGTAGAAGGTATTCCCTGCAGTGGGCCCTGGCATCACCCTGTATATATCCCAGTCAGATCTGGGTCAGGTGGACTGGGATCCACCCAGAACAGTGCATACCCAGTGTTACAATGTGGCTGCCATAGCCACCTATTATCAGGGCAGTGGGGATGTCTGGACTCACATTAGGTAGATGTAGGAATGCCTAATATACCGTGCTCTCTCCAGGGTCAGAGTGGTTTACAATATACATTTCTTGTCCCAAAATGTACCTTTTTATAATTGCGGCAGTGGAGGAACATGTGGCACAGCCATGGGAACTAGCATTGCAACCAGCAACCCCAGTCCCCCTAGCCAGAGGCTGTCATCCAGGGGGGTGAACCAGATTGTTAACTGATACTAGGGCCCTGGCAGACCAGCAGTAATGCTGGGAGTAGGCCTGGATAGCCTCAGCTGCCATCCACCAACGTCTGACATTCACCAGCAGAAAGCACAGTCAGACTGTACCTGCTGCACCCCACCAGGTATTCCAGCCATGCAGGCACTAACTGCAGACAGTTTGCATTGCATGTCCCCAGAGGAGCTATGTGCACCCAGAGTTGGGATATGCTGTACAGCACAGACACCCACACCCAACTGGTGCCTCAGTGATTGGGACCCAGAGATGGGATCACACCAGTATCACTTGAGACAAACACTGGATTGCACTATGTGGGAACTTAGCCAAGTCATGGTCACTGCTTGGTCAGAGTGAGTGTGCCCTCCCAACATGACATGCTGTGGCCACCCTGTCCATGCAGGTGGTGATGGGGCCCTATGATGTCCCAGCCATTGCCCTACTCCTGAGGCAGGCGCATCATGCCCAATCCACCCTATCTGGCCCATACCCACAATACCTTGCTCCTCAGTATGCACATTTGGAGGCTCATGCTGGCATGAGTGTATGTACTGTAGGCCCAGTGAAGGGTAGGAAGCCACAAAACAATGGATAGACATACACACAGCCACTCCTATTGTGCAAAGATAGGGGTGGTTGGCAACCCTGCCTGCCACACTGGTCCCAATCACAGTGCAGGCATTGCTAAGGAATGCAGGAGATTGTATTAATGTTTTGGTGATAACTGCTGCTCCATGCCAGTGCCACCAGCTTGCCTGTCCATGAGGCTTTGGTTAGTGGAGCCTGTGTGTGGGTGTTTGTACTCCTGTTGGCCCAGGCTTTGGGGATTGCACATGTTGCTGTTGTATGTACAATGTAGGTTAACATTTGGGGATGTGCTCTGCAGGATCCACAGCTGGGACCTGAACCTGTAACCCTCTGCTCTAGGACACACTGGCTATGTGCCCTGCATCACACTGTTGGCACAGAAGCAGAGCAGTCCCTGGGGCTACCTTTGCTGTTCATCAGACAGATCTTTTGGCCCTGCACGCCACACACTGGAAGAGGTCATGGCCTTGGTCCGCTGCAGGCGGGTGCCACTACTCCCTCCGCAACCAACCCCCCCTCCCTGCCATGCTGACATGCCCATATACTGTCAGTGCTGGTAGTGTGCAGTCCCAGGCCATCCAGTGTGCAGGTAGGTGGGTGCTTAGGGTTCAGGATCTGGGGTGCAAAGGCATACATGGACATCCACACATCCCCCCCATCTCCACCTGCCATTGTTCCGTCACTTCTGCATGGGGGTGAGATGGCTGGGGGTTTGTGATCTAGCAACTGTTGGCTAGGGTGGACCTGCTAGATAGATTGTGTTCTGCCAGCAGACTGTGGACAGGCTGGGGCATGCAGTGTGGGTATAGTGTATCCAATTTTGACTACTGGGTGTATACATGTTTCAGACAACGTATGGTCACACCCTGCACTGACCTCCAAGGGCTGTTTTGCGGGGGTGTTCATTTAGCTGGGTTTACAAGCAGTTTGGGACGTACCCTGGGGACAGTACGTATATCCTTGTTTGAGTGGTCCCCAGATATGTACTGCTTGCCCCATTACAGCCATTGTGTTTCCTGTGTGGTGTTTGGGGTATCTGCAGGGTATGTGTCCCCTGGATGGGACACTGTGGAACACAGACTACTGGGCATGTTTGACCTTGGTCAACTGCAGTCTTGCAGTTTTCCAGTTTCTGTGTTCCTATATGCCACCTAGGCGACTGCCTGGTCTGCCCTGTGCCCCACCTGCCCCCACTGCATGTCCCGCCTGCAGCCCCCTTTGACCCATTTGCACCATTACCATAGTGCACTTTCATACTTGGGCACTATGATGTTGCTGCAAATGGAGCACTACTATCACTTTTCTTGGGCTCTCTGTCTGTGCTGTACATTGCTGACACTAAAATGGTCTCTCTCTCCTGCAAATGTGCATTTACTGACAGGTTTTCACGGGCGGTAATGTCCCGGCGTTAATGTTCCAGCGTTAGTGTAGCAGGGGCCTCTCCATGCCCACTCCCCGCCCACTCCCCGCCCATTGACCCCTTCTCTCCATCTTCTCTCCACCCTCTGGGACAGTTACCACTGCCGGGAACGTTACCGCACGTTAACGTTACATCAGGTAACATTACCGCGTGATAACGTTACATCTGGTAATGTTACCGCATGGTAACATTACCGATGCTACATTACCATGCCTTAGTAAACATACCCCTAAGTGTATGCCTTAGTTTTGGTTTGCACTGACTTCCAATGGGTGGTACCAATGTTTGGCTTTTTATATTTTGGACAGCAAAGGAGCTTTTCATGGGGATTTACTGTTGATGGCACACCCGTGAACAGTGGGAAACTTGCATCTGCAGAACCTGGCACTGATGCACTGTGACTGGAGTAACTTTAGATAAAGTCATTTTTAATACAAAAATTTCAGACCTGATGCTAACAAAATTGATTGGACTGATGACTGAAAGAGGTCTCACCTGCGGGTTGCTTCAGTCTTTTTGGTGGCAAGAGTCAGTATTACACCTATTCCGGTATTTTACTTAACTCTCTAGATATATTCTCCTCCTCCTTTTAAAGAACTTTTTAAACATATAAGGCAGATTCAAAGTACACCTTTGATAGAAACAAATAAGCAAATCCTGTGGTTTTTAATAGCTTAATATCTATGTAAAGCTATATGGTCCACACCCTTTTTAAATAAGTCAATGTGTTATTGATATTTACTGAGATATATAAAATAAGCAATGTGTTCATTCATTTATAAATAAATCCTATGAAACTAGGCCATGTATGAAACATGTAGGCCAGGAGAACCAGTATAATAATAGCTTGCATTCCAAATTCTAAACGAAGGCTGGAATAAAATTCACTATATATATATGGGAAGGGCAGTTTTCAACAGCCTGCAAGGCAATTTTCAAAAAAAAACTGTCCACAACGTTTTCTTTTTAAAATGCAGCAGCTGCTCTGTGCTGCTAGGCTATTTAACCCACTATGTTTTGAACTTGGCATGTGAATTAAAGACAGAAGCAAGTATAGAGATTTGAAAATGAAATCCCTGGATTGGCTCGTCCAACCTCAATGACCCCATACCTGCCCCACATCTTTTCATAGTGTGTGTACTGTTGAAAGCATGCATACTTTTCCCTGCTGAGGGCCCAAGGCAATTTTTAAAGGGTTTTATCCTATACATAAATACTGTTTACCTGCGGAAATACCTTTGGACATTGCCCTATTATTCTAGTGGTGTTATAAAGCATCCTTTGAGGTGCCCTCTCAGCCAGCTGGATTTTCAAGATATTCTTAACAAATGCACACAATGGTGGCCATTTTAAAAGCCCTCCTTGTGCTTTAGATGTCTCCAAAGCCATTTTAGAAGCCATCTCTGGGGATATCCAAGTTTGAATGGGGGCATGGAGGAGACATGGCTAGGTACCTGGATGTCCCCACCTGAACATCATAGACATACAATATTGTGTCAAACATTATACTTGCTCCAGGCACCTGAAAAGTGCTAGTTTTAACTGAATAACATCCAGAGGATGTAGTAGAGGAGAAAGCATTCCATCATCCCAAGTACTCAGCCCAATGTCAACAACACAGCAGTGGGAGTTGAACCCTGGCTGCCCTGTTCCTAACCCACTACTCTAACCATTAGGCTATTCTAGACATCCAGGTTCTAAAATATGGTTCTGGAGATATCTGTGTAGATGCCCGTGCAGACATCCACATCAGACACGTCCATGTTTGTGAAATCACATCTGCACCTAGACATACCTGTTGTTTTTTTCAGATGTTCTAGCTTAGATGTTCCAGATTGCACTTGGATGGCTCTTCTAAACATCCCCTCCATATATTTACATTTATTTTATTTATTTATTTACATTCTCTTATATACCATGCTATTCTGCATCATTGCGGTTTACATTGAACAAACTGAAATTACATTGAATAGGGCATTATAACTTGGAGATAACTATTTTACAGGGAACATGGGCTATGGAGGGTTAAGTGGCTTGCCCAAGACCACAAGGAGCACCTGTGGGACTAGAAACCCCAGTCCTTCCGGCCCAAGGTTGCTGTCTTCTAGTGGGATTTGAACCCCTCGACCTTCCAGCCTGTAGTACCTTGCCCCAACCACTAGGCCACTCCTCCACTCCTACATGTACTGCCTGCAATTTATGCACATTATGGAAGCCATTCTTAAAAGCGGGTTGCAGAGCCGCATGTCCCACAAACCACCTGGACCCTATTCCCCCATCGGCTCTCCCCATATGTCCTGTGCATCAGGATGGGGAGAGTGGCAAAGGTGGGAGGGGGTCAGAGCAGGCCCAATTGGCAGTCCGTAAAGGGCTGATTCAGGTCATGGCCCTGTATGTGCTGCCGGGCTCACAGGGACATGCTGCTTATACCTCCTCGAAGGTGGTGTAAGCAGCCTTTTATTTTTATTTATTTTTTTATTTTAACAGTTGCTTATATAACGCGACCTTCCAAAGATCAGGTGCGGTTTACAATGAACAATTTAGGAAACAGTGAACAGAGCTGTTTTTACATGGAACTTCTGTGAACTATATACAATAGACTGTTAATTACATTAAACATTTGGTTATAGTAATAACATTATGAAACTATATACAAAGGTATGGTTCATATAGGTAACTATATACAATGGAAATGGGTCCCGTAGGCAATTCCTAACGTGAGTTAGTGTGGGACAAACGAGGTAGATGAAACTGAATGGAGAAAGAGAAGAGAAGGAAGGTATTAGTGAGAGTGTAGAGTGAGTAGTGTTATAGTTAGATTGAACCGAAGGATGAGCTATTTTATGCGTGATTGGGGCCAGGATTCCCCTCCCCCCCGGGGCCAGGGCTGGGTGTTCCCACCGCCCGATCCAGGCGTCCATTGGCCAGCTGTGGGTTAGGTGGTGGGGAATAGGGAGGCCGTAAATGCCAGAGTCTGGGGCACCTGCAGAGAGGATATCCCCTGCAGGCAGCAGAGGCATGCGGGCCATCCTTGGACCTGATTCTGGCTATGTCCGGCAGTCCAGAATCAGTCCAATTGGGCCCATCTAGCCTAGGACCGTCTGTACAGCCAGGATGTGCCCCTCTTGGAACCGGGCTCCACATCTCATGCTTATTCAGTAGGCATATCCTGAAAATCCAACTGGCTTGAGTGGTCCTCAAGTAACAATTGTAGCATGTTTGTGAAAATTCATTCTTCAATTTGATTTGTGAGAGAATCATGTGTCAACGTTTCGATTTGTCCAGGCCATGGTATTTTCAATAACGTCATATGGATGCGAAAATTGGACAATGAAAAAGATAGACAGGAAGAAAGCTGATGCCTTTAAATTATGGTGCTGGCGATGAATACTATGTATACCATGGACTGCCTGAAGAACAAACCAGTCAGTACTAGAGGAGATCAAACCTAAGCTTTCCTTAGAAGCTCAGATGACAAGACTTCGGCTTTCATACTTTGGACATATCATGTGAACAGAGAAAACACTGGATAAAATTATAATGCTTGGCAAGGTAGAAGATCACCGTAAAAGAGGAAGGCTGGCAATGAGATGGATTGATACAATAACAGCAGCTACGGATACCACTCTATCAACAATGAGCCCTCTTGGCTGAAGACAGAATAAAGTTTAGGTCAACTATCAGAGGGTAATCAGGAGTTGACACCGACTCAACGGCACTTAACAACAACATGTGTCAGAAACGGCATGCACCCAAAATTGCCCTAGGCACTTAAGAGTAATCTGGAAAAATATGGCTATATTTGGGACCTGTATTGGAAATAGTGCATACAGTCTGCCATAAACTAAACCCACTGTTGTATTCTGTTAAACAGTAAATGCTCAATATGGGATATGTTTATTAAATTGTGCTAACCATTAGTGTGGGGTTTAGAATGAGGTAAGCACGCAATGCTAAATGTTAGCATGGGGGCCATACACTGAAATCCCACGCTAACTAGGTAGCACGCGATTGGGCAAAGAATAGGCAGGTTAGGGACAGAACATGGGCATTGATGGTGCATCATAGTTAGTGTGGGCATTTTGGGAACACATTAAAATCAGTGGGTGGCATTAAGTACATCTGTGTGCGGGAGCACAACAGCTGGGGGACAGATATGCTGCCCCCTAAAGTTGGCCCCCGGGCTTCCGCGCTGAATTCATAGCCCAAACGCACGCTACTAGCATGAAGATTAGTTAACATGCCCCATGTCTTTTGTTTGTGTGTTGTGATGACTGCAGGGCTGTCTCCTAGTGGCTTACAATAGACAGGACTTAAATCGTAAATTTATAAATGTACCTCAGATGTTGGCCTCCTGTCTTCATTTCCCATGTAAGTGTGTTATCACACTTCAGGAAAACCCTTATTTATTTATTTTATTTATTTATTTTATTTTTATTTCTTATATACCGCGCTATTAAGATCAGTGCGGTTTACATTAGAACTGAACAGTGCAACAATGCAATAATATCACAATGTGCTTACATAGAACAGGAATAATCAATAATGGGAATAACAGGGGAAACTATTTACATGGTATATACAAAATATTTACATAAGTTAACATAAGTTAAATACACTAATAATAATTGAAATCTACAGTAAGCATAGCTAGGTCAGGTGGGAGCATGGGTAGAACTAAGAGGGGAGGAGTAGCCTAGTGGTTGGGACAAGGTACTTCAGGCCGGAAGGTCGGGGGTTCAAATCCCACTAGAGGACAGCAACCTTGGGCCGGAAGGACTGGGGTTTCTAGTCCCACAGATGCTCCTTGTGGTCTTGGGCAAGCCACTTAACCCTCAATTGCCCATGTTCCCTGTAAGTATTAGTGTATGTGTCTCAAATCCCCACGTGTTAAATGTATCCCCCACTTGTGTTGTGACCGCTTTGATTGAAGGATAAGGCGGTATATAAATACCATTAAAATAAAATAAAAAAATAAATAAAATAAAGGGAGAGGAGCACCTAACCATTCTCATGTTGGGTTAGTGCGTTGGGGTGGTTAAGGTGTGGGGTGAGTGAGAACGACTTATGTTTTTCGGGACTGGTTTCAGGATAGTGGATTAGAAAAAGATGGTGTTTTATTGCTTTTCTGAAGGAGGTGAGGCTGGATATGGATTGAATGTAAGTAGGAAGGTCATTCCAGGCTGTCGGAGCATAAATCGAAAAAGCTCTATTGGTGGTTGCCTTCGTGCACCTTGTGGTGAGCTTAGGTACTGTTAGCATGTTCGTTAGTGCAGGTCTTCTGATTCTGATGTCAGGGATGTTGTTAAGCAGTTTGCTGATTGGTGTGGGTGATTGATTCTTCAGTGCCTTGAAAGTCATGACCAGTACCTTGTATTGAATTCGGGCTTGTAGTGGTAGCCAGTGTAGATTTTTCATTACTGGAGTTATATGTTCCGATCTTGATACCCCTGTAAGAACCCTAGCAGCAGAATTCATGGCAAGCCGAAGCGGGCTGAGGGTTGCTTGTGGAAGGCCATGGAGAATGGTGTTCACAAAGTCTAGGTGTGGGATCACTAGGGCTTGAAATATGGTTCGATAGTCTGAAAAATCAAGTAGTGGGCGGAGGTGGCGCAGGGTTCGTATTTTGTGGTATATTGCTCTTGTAACGGTCTTTACGTGGGTTGTCATATCCAATCGCTGATCTAGGGTGATGCCTAGGTATCGAATTGTGTCTCTTGTCTTGAGTTCAGCGTTTTTGACTTGCAGATTGGGTGGTGGGGCGAACTTCTGATTCCTTGTGACAAAGAGTACATCAGTCTTGCTATGATTGATCCTCAGGTTTTGTGTGAGAAGCCATTCAGCAACTGCATCAAAGCATCTGATGATAGGGGAGAAATCGGGTTGTTTGATAGTGAATGGCATACACTAGACATTGTACATTTAATGAGCGAATCAGAGAGCAGATTGGCTGCATATAAATGTTAAATAGTAGAGCAGATAGGGATGATCCCTGAGGCACTCCCTGCTTCTGTAAGAATGGTTCAGAGGACATGTTGCCTGCTTTTACTTGCTGCCATCTATTAGTTAGGTATGATTCGCACCATTGTAGTGTGGTGCCCTGTAACCCTTTTTCTTGGAGATGTTGTAATAGTATCTTATGATTCACGGAATCAAAGGCGGCAGCAATGTCGAGAAAGATAAGGACGAAACCTCGGTGTATATTGTCGATTCCTGTAATTAGATTGTCGAATAGGGTAGTTAGGATGGTATCTACCCCATGCGATTCTCTGAAGCCATGTTGAGCTGGATCGAGGGGTGCCTCGGCATCGACATGCTGATGGATCTGTCGCTGAACTACTTTCTCGATGATCTTAGCAAGCAGTGGAATGCTCGATATGGGTCTATATGATTCGACTTTGGATGTATCAAAGTTACTATTCTTTAGCAGGGGCCTGATTGATGTATGTTTTAAACTTTGTGGGAAGATACCCCTTGATAATGATTGGTTGGTTATATTGCATAATGACTGGCTTAGTTCATGTTGAAGTTCCTTTATCCATCTTGCTGGACAGGGGTCATTAGGAGCCGTGGTGAGATTGATGGAAGCAATGGTGTCTTCAATTTCTTTAGTAGATACTGCAGAGAATTTAAGTAATAGTGTAGGTTTTGGTGTACTGAGTGCATTGGACGAGTTGCAGTTAGATGAAGTCATGTTGGATTGGATCATTTTGGATTGTAGGTAGACCGAATAATCCTGGGGTTGAGGCATGTGTGGGCTTGTCGGTTCTGGGTCCCCTGTTAATGATTTTACTATATTAAATAGGTCGTGTGTTTTATTCAATGATCGTTTTAGAATCATTGAGTGATATTGTTTCCTTTTTTCACTTATTTTCTCTCTATGTAGTGGTAAATATGAGTTGTAGTTTTGGTAGGCTATGGTAGTCTGCTTTTTGCGCCATCTTCTTTCGAGTTTACGTAGTTGTAAGAGGGATGCTCGAAGGTCAGTCGAGAACCAAGGTGCATGTTCGCGTTTTTTGGGTAACTTGTTGGTGGGCGGGATACAGGCTATGTGTTTTAAGATCCAATGCATTTGAAAAACATTTTGCACATAGACCAAAGTAAGGAGAGGGACTTACAGGTGACAGGAATAGATACAACATTATGTAAGGCTGGTTGCCTTTTGCCTTTTGTTTAACATATAAACATTTTTCTTTATTTTCATTGACTCTTCCCTTGATGTGGGTTGTTTACTCTTTGTAGTGTTTTTTTTTTTTTTACTTTATCTTCTGTAATTGTTTCTAGATTTTTCCTTATCTCTTTGTAAAAATGTAAATATTCTCAAAATTGGAATAAATATTAAAAAAGAAATATATACATGTATATCTGAAGTGTACTACACCTTTCAGCTCATACATGTGAATAATGTAGTTATATCGCTTGTAAACCCTTATCCTACTCTCAGCCACACAATACATTCTCTATCACATTTCACAATGTCCAATGCTCTTTTTCGGATATGTGTAACTCCTAGCTGACATCATGCAGGTCTGCATGTCTGAACTGCTAACATCAGCATGGAGCAAAGGCATGAAGCAAAGCACGGAGCAAAGGCCATACAGAGGTAGACCTGAATCTGATCGCAAGGGGGCTAGATGTGCCCATGGGATCAGAATCGGGTCTACGGCCTGGACATGCAGGCCGTGCCCAGATTCTGATCGGCTGAAAATCCAGCCCACATACCCAGTTAAATCAGCCAGGCTCCTGAATGGAGTCGCAGTGCCATGGCATCCTGTCGCCATGGCACTACGGCTCCATTCAGGAGCTGCGATCCCCAGCTGCAGACAAGACCCTTCTTTTCCCATAGTCTGACCCCCTATCTGGCCTCTCATAGCCGGGTCAGGCTGCAGGGAACCCCCTGCACCCCCTCACATTCCTTATTGGGCCTGGCCACTTCGTTTAGCTCGATCCAGGGAGACTTATTCCTTCGAGGTGGAATAAGTGCCCCGTCTCTGTGGCTGACCCTTGACGTACAGGGCAGACTTCTGAATTGGCCCTGTGCATCTGGGGTCGCTCTCTGCCCACCACCCACCCTCGCTTCACCTCTGTCCTGCCTCCTCCCTCCCACTGGCTGCCTGGATGTTTAACGGGTCTGGACGTCCAGATTGGATGTCCAGACTCGCTAAACAGCATTTAGGATGACCCTTTATGTAATAGGAAATCTGGAGATAGAATGAAAGAATTGATGGTAAACTTTCTATCTGCTCTTTCAGGCATGTACTGCAAATTATATCAGAGCGAGGTCACCAGATATAACTAAAAGGGAACCCATTCACAAATGTTTGCCCATGACCCCGTAAGTAGTTAATGCGGCTCTGTGTAGACAATGCTCAACTATCAATGTGTGAACTGATTTTTCTTCAATTGAATTTTGAGTTTAGTCAAACATACTCTAAATAGTTCTCTGGTTATACTAATGTAAACTGATGGACAAGGACAATATTGATTGCAAGGCTGACTGCAAATCAGTAGATGGCTCACAATAAATTCTTGAGAAGTAATCGGATAAATCTACATAGGAACATAATGGCAGAAAAAGACCACCTGGCTTATCTAGTCTGTCCTTCCATATCAACCACTACAACAGTCCCCTTTTTTTCCTTTATAGAGCCTTTGTGTTTGTCCCATGCTTTTTTGAATTCAGATACTGTCCTCATCTCTACCACTTCCACTGGAAGACTATTCCACACATCTATCATTCTTTCTGTAAAGAAATATTTCTGCATATTACTCCTGAGTCTATCCCCTTTCACACTCATCCTATGTCCCCTTGTAGCAGAGCTTGCTTTATTTATTTATTTAACATTTCTTATATACTGCCTTTCATGATATCAAGGTGGTTTATATTGAACAAACTGAAATTACATTAAACAGGGCATTATAACTTGGGGATAACTATTTTACAGGGAACATGGAGGGTTAAGTGGCTTGCCCAAGACCACAAGGAACACCTGTGGGGATAGAAACCCCAGTCCTTCCAGACCAAGGTTGCTGTCCTCTAGGGGAATTTGAACCCTCAACCTTCCAGCCTGAAGTACCTTGCTCAAACACTAGGCCACTCCTCCACTCCAATTGAAAGAGGCACGCTTCATGTGCATTTATGCCACTGAGGTATTTAAATGTCTCAATCATATTACCTCTATTCCGCCTTTCCTCTAAAGTATACATATTAAGATCCTTAAGTCTGTCCTGATATGCTTTATAACCATTTTAGTAGCCACCCTCTGTACTAACTCCAAGGGGTATGTTTACTAAACTGCGGTAATGTCATTCGTGTTAGGTTCCGCGGTAAAGGTACAGATGCCCATATAAAGGCGTCGGTGGTGCATCGTTACAGCAAGCCGTATCAGCTAACGCATGTTACAAACTAACGCGCGCTACAAGGCGCCTCATAAGGCACCTTACAAGGCACCTTATAAGGCACCTTACAAGGCGCCTTGTAAGGTGCCTTGTTAGATGCCCCATAAAGTGCCTTATAAAGTGCCTTGCAAGGTTCCTCATAAGGCGCTTTGTAAGGTGCCCTATACAGTAGGGCTCCTTAGGCTAAGTGTCGTATTAGGCACCCCTGGACAGGGCACCTTAGAGGGCACCCTGGGTTATGGAACCATAGGTTACGGTGGCCTAACAAGGTTATGGTGCCCTAGGTTAGTGTTGCCTAAGGGATGCAAAGTGCTGTAGGATGACATGCATGACCTGTGAGGAACAGAGACAGATGCAGCCCTAACACTAGATAGAGCACTCAGGAAAGGCAATGAACAGGTGAGTGAAGGAGGGAGAGCTGGGAGCCGCTGGACCTGCCATATCTGTGGGCACCCCATGTGGCTGCCAGTACTGATGACAAACATGGTGGGGGCAACTGTACCACAGCACAGGGTGTTGGCAATGTAAAGTACTGGAAAGACAGTTGGTGGCAGACGATGGGAATACATGTCCCGCAGTGGAGGCGGAGGTGGCAGGATAGTTACAATGATAGGTGGACAGAGGAGTGGTGGTGCCATGCAGATCACACACAGGTGAGGCAAGTATGTACCTCGTATTAGGGTCTGGCTGACATGGGCACCTGTTATCAGGGCAGAGGGGTTTCCAGACTTGCATGAGGCTTGTGTAGCAGTGCCTTGATAGGTCAAAGTGGTATACATTACACACCCCAAAGGGCTCACATCACCTGTTCCGTAGGTAAGGGACAGATGCCCCAGCCCCCATGAAGCAACCTCCACCCTGCTGGTATGTGACAGCCCTCCAGGGTTGGTGGGCCAGAGCCACATCTGTGGCTGTGTTAGACCAGTAGCAATATAAGAACATGAGATATGCTATACTGGGTCAGACCAAGGTCCATTAAGCCCAGTATTCTCTTTCCAACAGTGGCCAATCTAGGTCATATGTACCTAGCAGTGATGGGGTTAGCTCTGAAAAACCCCAACTGCCTTACACCACGGTCTACCAATCACCAGCAGACAGCACAGTCAGACTGCACTGTATAGGTGATCTGACCATACACAACCTAAACGTAAACAGTCCACAATGCATGTTCACCGAGAAACTATGTGCACCAAGCAGGCATCTCAGCGATTGAGACCCCAGCACTGCAAACACAACATGATCACTGGAGGTAGATAACATAGGGTGCTATGTGGGAACCTAGACATGCCATGGTCACTGCTCAGTCAGAGTGAGTGCCCTCCCAGCATGCCGTGCTGTGGCCACCCTGTCCATGCAGGCGGTGGTCGGGCACTACAGTGTCCCAGCCATTGCCCCACACCCTATGAAGATGCATCCTAGCCAATCCGCCCTGTCCGGGCCATACCCACAACACCTTGCTCCTCATTATGCACATATTCAGGCTAACGCTGGTAACAGTGGGACATTGTGGGCCCGGTGAGATGTGGGCAGCCACAAAACAATGGATAGACATACACACACACACTCCTATTGCACCATTGTGCAAAGATAGGGGTGGTTGGCAACCCTGCCCGCCACACTGGTCCTGATCACAGTGACAACATTGCTAAACTGTGCAGGAGGTAGTAGTAGTGCCCTGGTGATAACTGCAGCTCAATGCTGGGGCCAACAGCCTGACTCTCCTTGCATCTTTGGATTATGGAGCCTGTGTGAGTGGGTGTTTGTACCCCTGTTCGCCGCTGCTTTGGGCTTTGCACATGTTGCTGTTGTATCTGCATTGTAGGGTAAAACATAGGGACATGCTCTGCAGAAACCACAGCTGGGGTTTGAACCTGTGACCCTCTGCTTATGGACACACTGGCTGGGTGTACTGCACCACACTGTTGCCATGGGGGCATGGTGGTCCCTGTGGCTACCTGTACTTTTCCTCAGCCAGACCTTTTATGTTGCACTGCACACCACTGGTACAGGGCATGGCCTAGGTCCACTGCAGGCAGGTGCCACTGCCCCCTCCAGCACAGGCACATCCCCCCCTGCCATGCTGATATGGCCATATGCTGTTGGTGCTGGTGGTGCACAGTCCCAGGCCATCTACTCTGTGGGTAGGTGGTCACCTAGGGAGCGGGGTCTGGGACATGGGGCATACATGAGCATCCGCACATCCACCCCATCACCGCCTACCAATAGTCTGTTCCTTCCACTTGGGGGAGGGTTGGCTGGGGGATGTTAGGTCAGTGCCCTGGCAACTGTTAGCTTGGGTGGACCAGGTAGATGTAGGTGGATTGTGTTTTGACTTTGTCAGCTGCTGTCATGATGATTACTGGGTTCTATATTCCTATGTGCCACCAAGGTGCCTGCCTAGTCCACCCTGTGCCCCTGTTTCCCCCACTACATGTCCCGCCTGCAGCCCCCTATGCCCCACTTGCACCATCGCCATAGTGGCCTTTCATACTTGGGCACTATTCTGGTGCTGAACATGGAGCACTACTGTCACGTTTCTTGGACTCCCTGTCTATGCTGTACATTGCTGACACTGAAATGGTTTCTCTCTCCTGCAAATGTGCATCTAACGGCAGGTTTTCATTCGTGGTAGGATTCAGCCCTTCAGTTCAGTGCATTAGTATGCAGGGAGCCTCTCCCCGCCCACTCCCCGCCCATTGACCCCTTCCCCCGCCCTCTCTCCATCCTCTGCGGTGTTTACCGCAGCCGGGGATGTTAACGATCATTAAGTAATGTTAAAGCGCGTTCACGTTACATACCGCGCGCTAACTTTACCTAACGAGCATTAACGTTACATAACGCGCGGTCTGTAATGTTGCCGCAGTTTAATAAACATACCCCCAAATTGTTTATATCTTTTTGAAAGTGCGGTCTCCAGAATTGCACACATTACTCCAAATGAGCTTGCACCAAAGACTTGTACAGAGGCACTATTGCCTCCTTTCTTCTGCTGGCCATTCCTTTCACTATGCACCAAAGCATACTTCTAGCTTTTGCCATCGCCTTTTCTGCCTGTTACTTTAAGATCATTAGACACAATCACGCCTGGGTCCCACTCTTCTTTTGTGTTCAGAAGTACTTCACCCCCTATACTATAGAGCTCCCTTAGATTGCTGCAGCCCAAATGCATGACCTTACATTTTTTAACATTAAATCTCAGCTGCAAAATTCTAGACCAGCGGTTCTCAACCTGTGGGTTGCGACCCACATGGGGGTTGCCACAGGATTTAGCAGGGGTCGCTTCACTCTGCCAAAAAAAAAAAAAAAAAAGGCACAAGTTGCTGCCGCTGCCGAGTCTGCTTCTTGACAGCGGCAAACTCACCAACTCCCTTCTGATGCAGCCATGGCTCCCTGCCTCTTAGGGAACCACGGCTGTGCCTGTAAAACCGTTGCGGAGCCCTTCCTGTCTCTCGACGGGCTTCGTGCAGCATTGTCCCATCTCCAAAGGACGTTATGCACTAGAAGGAGACAGACATGGGGAGAGGGGAGCAGGGAACCTGCAACGGGGCTCACAAGGGGGAGGGGGACTGATATGGATGGAAGGATGGAGGGAGGGGGGCTGACATGGACGGAGGTGGGGCTGATATCGATGGATGGATGGAGGGAGGGGGCTGACATGGACAGGGGAGGCTGACATGGAGAGAGGGAGGCTGACATGGAGGGTGGGAGGGGGGCTGATATGGACGGGGGGGCTGACATGGAGAGGGGAGCTGACATGGATGGATGGAGGGAGGGAAGGGAGGGCTGACATGGAAGGATGGAGGGGCTGACATGGAGGGAGGGAGGGCTGACATGGACAGAGGGGGGACTGACATGGAGGGATGGAGGGAGGGAGGAGGGCTGACATGCGATGTGGCGCGCACGGCCGGCCGACTAATACAAGGCCTCTGAAATACCGAAGAACACCCACCTGAGTGTAGTGCTTTGCCGCCACGTCTCCGCTTTCCCGCCGCTAGCGGGAGATGGGGATCGCGAGGCTTTAGAGAGGTGGATGGCTACTGGGGCTCCCAGGTCCAATCCCTCTTCAAACCAGACGGGTCTACTGAAATAAGGCAGGCTCTGCCCTTTCACGCTGCTATCAAACTGCAGGCAAGGACCGTCTTTTTTTTTTCCCCCCCACTTTATTCTACACAAGGGAAATATAGCAGAGTTATAGCCCAGCTAGAGCTAACCCGCCTGTTCACTTTGCTTAAGAAATCCTTTTCCCTTTTCCAGGGAGACTGTCAGCCCCTACATCCTGTTCAGCTGCTGAGGACTGAAAGACTGGAGCACTGACACCAGGGGGAGTGGCATAGGCTGTCAGCAAAACTTTCAGTTTTCAGTCCTCAGCTGCTGAAGGGGTTTGACAACCCTAACGTTCCCTGGACTGGCCCGGAGAAACGAGAAGGAAAGGATGTTTTTAATAGATCCTTGGAGACAGGAGAAGTTCCACAGGACTAGGGAAGGACTGATGTGGTACCTCTTCACAAAAGTGGTAATAGGAAGAAGTGGCAAACTACAGCCCAGTAAGACTTACCTCGGTGGTGGGAAGTAATGGAGGTACTCCCAAAATTGCGAATAGTGGGCTTTTTCAAAACCAATAGGTTGCATGATCCGAGGCAACATGATTTTACCAAAGGACGATCTTGCCAAACAAAGCTGATTGAGTTCTTTGACTGGGTAACCAGAGAATTAGATCAAGGGCATGAGATGGATGTGATCTACCTAGATTTCAGCAAAGCATTTGATACTGTTCCTCATAGGAGGCATATCAATAAACTGAACAGCCTGGGGATGGGTCCCAAGGTGGTGAACTGGATCAGAAATTGGTTGACTGACAGACAACAGAAGATGATGGTAAACGGAACTCACTCGGATGAAAGGAAAGTGATTAGTGTCGTGCCCCAGGAATCGGTCCTGGGACTGGTACTGTTCAATGTATTTGTGAGTGATATTGCTGAAGGACTGAATGGAAAAGTCTGTCTTTTTGCAGATGACATGAAAATCTGCAACAGAGTGGACTCCCCTGAGGGAGTGGATAACATGAGGAAAGATCTATAAAAGTTGGAAGAATGGTCTAATGCTTGGCAGTTAAGACTTAATTTGAAGAAGTGCAGGGTCATGTTCTTGGGATGCAGAAATCCAACGAAATTGTATGCGATAGGGGGCGAGAGGTTGGTGTGCATGGACCAGGAGAAGACCACAGAGTGATTGTTTCTAAGGTTCTCAAAGAGGCGAAACAGTGTGACAAGGCAGTGGCCAAAGCCAGAAGGATGCTGGGTCGCATACAGGGAGGAATTATCCACAGAAAGGAGGCGGTACTAATGCCACTGTACAAGTTGCTGGTGAGGCCTCACTTGGAATATTGTGTTCAGTTTTGGAGACCATATCTTGCAAAGGATATAAAAAGATTGGAAACGGTTCAGAGGAAGGCGACCAAAATGATTTGGTGACTGCGCCAGAAGACATATGAGAAGAGACTTGAAGACCTAAATATGTAGAGGGGGGGGGGGGGACAGGGGAGATATGTTACCGACCTTTAAATACTTAAAGAGTATTAATGAACAAACAAACCTTTTTCAAAGATGTGAAAGCTGCAAAACTAGAGGACATAATATGAAGCTGCAAGAGGGTAAACTGAAAGGCAATGTCAGGAAATACTTTTTCACTGAAAGGGTGGTTGATGCTTTGAATGCCCTCCCGATGGAAGTGGTGGGGACAAATACAGTGACAGAATTCAAAATGGCATGGGACAGGCACAGTGGATCCCTTTATAGCAACAGGATAAAATAAAAATAACCTTTACTGTCTCTGCTATCTCAACAAATAAGGGTGCCCTGCACAGAGCAGTGAGTACACCCTGAAGCAAAGGCATGGGGAGGGGTGACCTGAACGGAGCGGCAGGTGCACCTACTCTTGCCACCTTGCTGGGCAGACTAGTTGGACTATGATGGTCTTTATCTGCCATCATATACTATGTTATTATGTTACTATGTATGTTATCTCTGGTTCCTGATCTGGCTAAAGGCACTGTGGATCGTTGTCGGGAGTTCCTGTCATTGCGGCATCAGCTAAAAACCTCTGGGGTGCAGTATGGCTTGCTATTTCCTGCAAGAATGAAGATTACACATGCGAATAACACCACTATATTCCTTGACCCTAAAGATGTTAAATTTTGTTTAGATACTTTAAAAATGTCTTGAGGAATTTATTTGTACAAGCAAATTAAGTAATAGTTTGGTTTCACTTTGGTTCAACAAAGGTATATTTAACATCGTGCCACCCCTCCTCCCAGCTGCTGCGCCGATTCCATCTCAGAATCCGCTGCTTTTGAAAATACTGCTGCTGCCCACCTGCCCCCCAAAAGGAATTGGCAGCAGCTGGGGAGGGGGGGGGGCCATCATGGTTGCCCATGTGTACCGCTGCCGCCTCCCATGCCCACCCGATTCACTGTCACCGCCCACCTAAGCCAGCTGCCCTAGGTGATCACCTAGCTCACCTAGTGGACAGGCCAGCCCTGCCTGGTACACAGAAAGGATTGGGGGAATGGGATCATAGTAAGTAGGAAGAACAGACACTGTAATCTGGTTAGGGCAGTCTGTAGATGGAGCTGATGTGGCTCCACTAACTGAATTCCAAACCGCATAAAGTTAGGATAGGTCAATGGTTGTCCTTGCTTTATGCAGTTTTGCCTTCCGGTTAGCAGCTAAATATTGCTACTGATTAGACAGCAATTCCGCTCATAGGCTCCAGCACTGAAAATCCACGTTTGGTTTCAGCAGTGGTGGCCAAGCACTTTAAAAACACTGACTGCTGCTGCTGAATATTGACCTCTAAGATTTTACCACAGCTTAGAAACTAGCCCCCTTAATTGCTTAAATAAATTTACCTTTGTAGCAGCAGAGCGCAGACAAACCAATAATACCAGGAGTCTGTTCAGAAGGTCCAAATCATTTATTTGTGCACAAGTCTCAAGCAGAATCAAATTCAAAATGGCTGAGCAAAGTTTTCTAGCAATACAACAACTTTTATAGACTTTTACTCCATTCTAGGTATAGCAAAACATTTCATTGGTCCCGGTACTCTCCCGTACCTCCCGTACCCCTTCTATTGGTGCCGGTACTGATATGATTATCCAATTATGTTCCTTCAGTGGGCTCAGCACCTGCTTACCCCCCTTCTAGTCCCAATTACAATGGCCAGTTCATCAACTTGTTACTTTCATACTCTCAAGGCCATAGAGCCAATTTGTGCATGTAGGGGAGCAGGGCTCTGCAACTCATCTGTCAGCAATCCCAATTAAATCCCTTGCAGATGTACTTTCTTATCAGTAGCTTTTAAACATATTTTTCTGTATTTTTCCATCTTCCAGTTCTGCTTGTCTAAGCTAATTCAATACTTTTACTGAGTTCTATCCTACAATAGCAGCATGTTGGGGGATGTGTAATTCCTATGAGCCTCTTCACAGGCTTCATTTACAGGTCAAGCTAGTTAGGCCTACCTGCTTATATCAGACACTGTGGATCACAGGCCTGCACCTGCCACATTCCCCCCTTTGATTAATCTCACCCTATTACTTAATAAGGTGTGAGAATTAAATCACCTTTAGAATAATCACATCATGATTGAAGGATTTCGACTAGGACTGGCTTTATATAGGGCCATTATTTTAGTTGCGGTCTTCCGCTCTACTGTACTATCAATAGCATTATGAATAGAACGCATACAACATGGGATTAAACATGGTAATAAGAAAATAACAGCAACAAGGATTAGTACTAAGACAATGAAAGTCTTAAATCCTCCCAGCCATGAGAAAAGGTTAGCAAACCAGTTAGGGAATTTCAATGAGTGCCAAGTTTGTACTGGTACATAAGCATGTCTTTGCATATCTTTAGCATTTTCTTCAACTACTTGACCCTTATCATCTATTTTCAAACAGCAATTGGTTAAATTCAGTTTACCACATACTCCTCCTTCAGCTGCTAACAAATAATCAAGTGCTAAGCGATTCTGATATATAGCAGTGCGCATCTGAGTACTTTGTCTAGCTAAAAGTGTAAGGGCTTGACTAGTTTCATTGGTTATTATTTCAACTACTGCTTGTAAGCGGATAATACGATTAATCATATAAATTGGGGTTCGATAACCATACATACCATCATCATTCCAAGTGGCAGGCCCATAATACTCAATGATTCTTTCTGGTGGCCAATCATCCCCCTTCCACTTCTCCCACTTGCCTACCTGGAGGGGTGATCTCTTCTGTCTCAAGGCTCGTTTGTGTCGGTGGGTAGTGTATACTGGATATCCTAATTGTTCTCCATGTTCAGTGTTTAAAAGAAAGAAAGAAAGAAGGTCTGATGGTTCCTAAGACACATGCTCCTCCCCATAGTGGCGGAAGTTGTGCATATGCTCGGTTTCCACAAATCCAATATAGGCCAGGTGGGGCTTGCCAGGCATGGACTCTGGCAAGATTAGTCCATAAATCAGCAAGTTCAGGAAATCTGGCTAATGGGTTAGGAGGTTCAGGGTGTTTGATTCCTGACCACCATGACGTCTTTTTAGTCGTGGCATTATAGAATTTCTGGCTAAGACAGACCAGCTGTCCTACCTGTTGGGTGAACTGGGGTCCAGTTCTGGCATAGCAAAGACATCCAACGATTGAGTGCGCTAACACCCATTCGCTAGTAGCCTTGTGTAATTCAGTCTGATTGTAAATCAAAGAATAATTCAATTCTTGAGCTTCCCATGGCCACTGGTCTCCCATTTGGGTTCCGCCACAGAAATAACAGTTCAAGATTTTAAGACTAGATACTACTGCTCCGGCTAATTCTAGAAATAAATTCTGAGAAGGATGAGGGATCTCAAACTTATTTACATGCATGGCCTCATAGAAGGTGTTATGGATATGATATTTAGATGACTTGTGGGCTTGGGTATTCAATCTGATATACACAATGGTCCCAGGATCTATTGCTCCACCAGCAATACGTAAACCAAACTTGTATCCCTGTTTCCATGCACTGGGATTGTGTATGCGTAAGTGTAAGGGGTTACAAGCATCTTTCTGACATTTATCATTTGTTGTTGACTTGGTTAAGGTGGCCATTCGTTTATCTATCTTTTCGTCAACTATACCATTATTCCATGTAGCATAAAACACACATTCCCAATCCGGGCAATAGTAATCTGCTTCAGGGGCAGTACTATAGCCTGGTTCCTTTTTACCTGTACACTTTCTTCATCCTGTGGCACCTTCCGGGCACATATACTTATGGTCATTTCGATACGCTTTTTCCCAAGTACCACAGGTGGAATGACTATCTCTGTTTATGACATTACATGCATCGAAATTCAAAACAGCAGGTCTAGTAATGTCCTTAAGTGGTGGCGTAGCAGCTATTATAGGTCCATCTGCATCCTTCCATCGTATTTCCAACGTGTAATAGGATGGATTCTGATGCGGATTATAGCATACTCTAGATTTGCCATTTGTGCAAACATTTAGTTCAGTGGTGTTATAAATACACCGAGTCACTTTTCCCGTGCAGGTATAGTAAGAATGGTAAATCAAAGTCTGAGTTACTTTTAGTCCAGTTCGAGTAGAAGTAATGCAAGCTGTGCATGGAGGTAAAGCATAAGTCAGTTCAAAACCTCCAAAGAAGGCAACCAGGGTAAAGCAAAGACAAAGATACATGTTGATTGGAGTTCTTCTGAATCCTCAGCTTGCAGATCTTGACCACGACGTTCTTTTTCTTCGTCCCGTGCGCTAATGAAGCAATTCAACGGGAGCTGAGTGTTGATTGAAGATCCTCAAGTTGTCCATCACACCTCAACCAACTTAGCAAGTTCAGTTGGTTTTTGAAGTATGGGTCAATATAGTATCAAAGTAGTGTGCAAAATCGCACGCAAATTGGGTTCGTTGAAACAAAACTGTTGCTGCATGGAAAACAGCAATCCTCTTCGAAAGACTTGGCTACTGCAAGGTACTGTGATGAAGTGTCTAAGTTGCTGGTTGCCGTCTCAGAGTAACTCGCAAGGGTGCATCAAGATGCTGTTCTGCTGTCCACTGTTCAGGTTCAGGATCAGCGGCGGGCTTGACTCTGCTGTGGTGGATCCAGGCGTCGATCTCCGCTACCTTTACTGCAGTTGGGGTAGACAGGATGACGGTGTACGGTCCCTTCCAATGGGGTTCCAACGGTGTCTTCTTCCAATCTTTAATCCACACCGAGGTACCAGGCTGATAGGGATGCAGAGGTTCCGTCAAGTTGATAGGCAACTGGTCTTGGATCCACGCATGGAGAGTCTGCAGAACAAAACTAAGAGCTAGGAGTTCTTGCCTGGTTATTTCTGAACCAATTTGGGCTAAACTTCCTTTAATTCCCTGCACTATTGGTGGGGGTTTACCATACAGGACTTCAAAAGGGGAAAATCCTGTTGATTTTACAGGAGCTGAGCGTATTCTAAGTAAAGCTATTGGAAGCACTTGAGGCCACTTCAAGTGTGTCTCCTGGCAAAGCTTAGACATTTGGGCTTTTAGGGTACGATTCATTCGCTCAACTTTCCCTGAACTCTGGGGTCTATATGCAGTGTGGAGTTTCCATTGTATCTGCAGAGCTTTAGCTAACTGTTGAGTAACTTGGGAGACAAATGAGGGTCCATTGTCTGACCCTATTACTGCTGGAATTCCAAACCTAGGGACAATCTCTCTCATTAAAACTTTGGTAACTTCTCGGGCTTTCTCAGTTCTGGTTGGGAAGGCTTCTACCCACCCAGAGAAAGTACAGACTAATACTAATAGGTAATGGTATCCATTGGCTTTTGGCATTTCGGTAAAATCAATTTGGAGGTTGTGCATGGGGGTTACACCTCATGACTGAACTCGGGGTGCCGTTATAAGGCCTTGCTTGGCATTATTTTTGGCACAAGTTAGACATTGACGTGCTACTGAAGCTGATATGGTTGTCAATAGAGTAATGTAAAAATGTGGTCTGAGTGCTTTTTCCATAGCACTTTTCCCATAGTGCGTGGCTTCGTGAAAAGCTTTGACAAAAGATGGTCCTAACAGTTCAGGAATTACGATTCGTCCAGGGGGTTGACTGCCCTCTGCTGGTGGCAGCTCAATCCATCCATCTTTCAGTACTCCATCTTCCTTATTACAATAGTAATCTAATTCTTTGGTGGTATATCGTGGTGTCCATAAATTCAGAGGTACTGGAAACAATGCTGCTTGCATTGGCATAGCTTGTAGTGCAATCTGTCCTGTCATAGCTGCTTGTCGTGCTGAAGCATCTGCAAATCTATTTCCTCGGGCAACTTCTCCTTTTCCTGCTTGATGTCCTCTACAATGCATGACAGCTACACGTGTTGGAGCCCAGACTGCATCAAGTAACATCAGTATCTCGGGACCATACTTGACTGACTTTCCTCCGGACGTGATGAGCCCTCGTTCTTTATAGAGAGCTCCATGGGCATGTAAGGTAGTGAAGGCATATTTGGAATCTGTATACACATTTAGCACAAGTTTTGCTCCTAATAATAATGCTCTGGTGAGTGCTATCAATTCTGCTTTCTGGGCTGATGTGCCTGAGGCTAGAGCTGATGATTCAACTACTTCGTGTTGAGTGACGACTGCATACCCAGCACAGCGTCGTCCATCAAGGATGAGACTGCTCCCATCAACATAATAGATTTGGTCAGGATTGTCTATGGGCACATCTGTCAAGTCAGGTCGACTGGAGAACACAGTTTCCATGACTTCGATACAGTCATGTTCTGGGAGTTCTTCACTAATGGGTATCAAGGTGGCTGGATTCAAGGCATGACTCACTTCTAGTTGTATCTGTGGGTTTTCACATAACATGCTCTGATATTTCAACATTCGGGAATTGGTGAGCCAATAATTTGCTTTTTGTTCCATGAGGGCAAGGACTGCATGTGGCACAGTGACTCGTATGTTCTGTCCTAATGTGAGCTTGTCTGCTTCACTCACTAATAATGCTGTAGCTGCAACTGCTCTCAGGCATGGTGGCCATCCTTTGGCCACAGTGTCCAACTGTTTCGATAGATATGCTACAGGTCGCTCCCAATTTCCCAATTTCTGAGTCAACATGCCTAAGGCATTTCCCTGTGCTTCATGTACAAACAAGTGGAAAGGCTTGTGAACATCTGGTAGTCCAAGTGCTGGTGATGACATCAATTCTTCTTTCAATGTCTTGAAGGCTGTATCCTGCTCAAGTCCCCACTCCAGTGGCGACTTTTCTTCTCCTTTTGTGGCTTCATACAGTGGTTTGGCAATTTGGGCAAAGTTGGGTATCCAGATTCGGCAATATCCTGCCGCTCCCAGAAAGGCTCTGACTTGCTTTCTGGTTGTTGGGGTTGGAATTCTGCATACTGCTTCTTTTCTTTCTCTGCCTAATCTTCGGCTTCCTTGGGTTATACGAAAACCCAAGTACTTCACTTCTTTTTGGCATAGTTGTGCTTTTGCTCTGGAAACTTTATATCCAGCTTCATTTAGTAACTGCAAGAGATCTTTGGTAGCTTGTATACATTCATGTTCTGATACTGCAGCTATCAGCAGATCGTCCACGTATTGGAGAAGCACTCTCTTCCCCGGGGCCACTGGATAGCTTGAAAGGTCTTGATTCAGTGCAGCACTAAAGATGGTAGGCGAATTCTTGAATCCTTGGGGTAATCGTGTCCATGTGAGTTGGCCCCCTCTTCCAGAGATGGGGTCCTGCCATTCAAATGCAAACAATATTTGACTTACAGGGGCTAACCTTATGCAAAAGAACGCATCTTTTAAATCTAATACAGTGAAATGGGTAGCTTCAGCAGGTATCAGTCCTAGAAGAGTGTAAGGGTTGGGTACAACTGGATGTATAGTTTCAACTGCATCATTCACTCTCCTTAGGTCTTGCACTGGGCGGTAATCATCCGTCCCAGGTTTCTTTACTGGTAAAAGTGGAGTGTTCCATGGGGATTGACATACTTTTAGTAGGCCATATTCGAGCAATCTTTGTAAGTGGCGATGAATGCCTTCAATTGCAGCTCTTGGGAGAGGGTACTGTTTGACGTGTACTGGTGTAGCACTAGGCTTAAGGGTTACAATTACTGGGGCTATATGTTTGGCTAGGCCTGGAGGACTGCCTTCTGCCCATACTCCAGGTGGTGCATGAATGTTCTTTAAAGTTTGTTCGAAATAAGTGTCTTGGATAGAATCATCAATGTAATACCTCCATTCTTCTTCTCGGGGAACCGTCAGCAGCATTATTCCTGCTGGTTTGACTTGGGGATTTACTGTCATTTGCATTTCTCCTTTTTCAGAGAAAGATATTTGTGCTTGAAGCTTGGCTAGCATATCTCGTCCCAGTAGTGGCACTGGACATTCGGGCATGTAAAGGAATTGATGAGTTATTTTCTGTCCTCCTAGACTGCATATACGATTCTGAAGAAAAGATTTTGTAGCTTTGGCACCAGTTGCTCCTATGATGGTGACTGCTTTTGTAGAAAATGGGGCTATTTTTCTGTCTACTACTGAATGTTCTGCGCCAGTATCAACCATAAAGTTCATAACTTGGTCTCCTATTTGTATTCCGACCATAGGCTCCTGGAGACCTAAAGCAAACTCGGAGCCCGGTCTGTCCTAGTCCACGTCATTTTCATCATAGATTGTCGTAGCTACTGCTTGGATGGCTCCTCCTCTTTCTCGCTGGAATTGTTCTCGATTGGCTCCTCCGCGGTTTCGGGGACGGCCTCGTCTTTCTTCTCGCCACTGATGATTGTTTTCGTCATCTTGCTGGGCGTCTTCGAGTTGCGGGCACGCATCTCTCCAATGTCCTTCTTCTCTGCAATAGGCGCATTGGTTCACGCCTAGCTGCTGGGACCGGCCTCCACCTCGGCCCCGCCCCCTTCCTCTGCTCCGTCGACTAGGGACACCTCCCCTTTTCTGTTCAACTATGGCCGCAGCCAAAAAATCAGCTTTCTTCTTCATCTTTCTATCACATTCTCTCTGCCTTTCATTATCACGATTCACATACACTTTATGAGCGACTTCCAGTAACTGTGTTGTATTCATGCCCGCAAACCCTTCTAACTTCTGCAATTTACGTCTAATGTCTGGTTGAGACTGGTTTACAAAAGCAGAATTCACCATACATAAACTTCCTGGTGCCTCGGGATCATAGGGAGTATACATTCTGTATGCTTCAGTTAATCTTTCATGAAATTCTGCAGGGCTGTCATCTATACCTTGGATGACTCCTGCAACTTTGGAAAGGTTCATAGCCTTCTGGCCCCCCCTTCTCAGACCTTGTAAAAAGCCTTGGCGAAAACGGGCTAGGGCTGTGGATCCTTCCTCTGTATTTGGATCCCATCGGGGGTCTTCATTCGGGAATTCTCTCTGGGCCGCTTCTCGAGGGTCTATTCTATTCACCCCCTGTCCCGAAGCTACAGGATTATCCGCCAGCCAATCTATAGCTGCTTTTCTTTTTTTTAAAGGCTTTATTTAAAGTTTTCATATAACACAAACAATAAAACCAAACACTTGTACAACATTAACTATACGTGCACAGGCCAGTGTCTGCTGGACAGGGGCTATTGGGAATAGAGCAGGGCTAGTTCAAACATTCTGTCTGCCCCAATATTCCACTTCATTGAAACCCTACTATTATTGATTATCTAAACAATTGAGCGTTTAGGGTATCCCACTTCTTAAGCAAATTCCGATAGGACGGGTATTGTGCTGCGTAGGCTTTTTCACAGATATGGTGATAACACACTAAACTCCACCAGTACTCCGAGTCTAGGCTTGCGAAGGATTTCCAATGACTCATTATGGCCTTTAGCGCTAGGCTAAGCATCAGATCAAAGAGAGCATAATCACATCGAGCCAGCTCCGGGATTCCAGCTTGAGACTTATAAATTACAATTCGATATGTCAGGGGTGTCCACATCTGCAACAGATTAGTCATTCGCTGCCAGACTTGATGCCAGTATTTCTGAAGCATAGGGCAGTCAAATAGCATATGTGCGAACGTGCCCACTTCCCTGTCACAAGACCAACAACGGTTGCCCCCCTGTGTCTGCCATTTGGATACCTTCACCGGCATCAAGTACGCACGATGAGAAAGGAAGTACAGCGTTTGTGTGAGTGGGGCAGATCTTGTGAGTCGTATTTGTTTATTCCAGAAGTTCTCCCACGTATTTGGATGCTCAAGCTCCCCCACTTCGGACTCCCATACTAGTTGTGCGCCTTGACATCTTTTATTTTCAGCGGTCCGTAGCATGGCAACCATCTTAGAGACTAGACCGGATCCTGTCAGGGTCTCCTGTACCCTGCAATGAAGAGGTCGGCCGGGGCCAAGGAGTATTGGTACCACCCCCGCTCTACTCAGGCAGTGACGCAATTGGCACCATTGAAACATGCAGCAAGAGGGTAGTCCGAATTCTTGTGATAACTCCGAAAAGGGTTTAAACTCTTTGTTATGCACTAGCTGACCCAAATAAACTATGCCCTGTTTCATCCACGTTCCCCAAAGGAAGCTGGAACCAGCAATCTTAATTTTCGGATTCAACCATAGGATAGTGGTTTCAGTAAACTCACGATCCCATTCCGTGGTTTTTAGTATTACCCGAAAAGCCTGTTGGGTGGCCCACATGATCTCATTTCCTGCAATCCGAATATTGGCGTCAGCGCCAATACGCATCCAGAGAGGAATAGACTTGCTCAATGCAGCTTCAACTTGCAACCATACCGGATCACTGGACGTAGTCTCCTCTTCGCTCCACCGCGTCCCATGTCGCACTAAGGCGGCTACATGATACCAAAACAGGTCTGGAAAATGCACTCCCCCACGTTCTTTTGACAGCTTTAACTTCCAAGCAGCTATCCTGGGTGTTTTATGACGCCATAAGAAGGCGAGCATTAGTTTCTCCAATTTGTCATAGAACCTCCTTTCAAAGAGGACTGGTATCATACTCAATATGTAGGTCAACTTCGGTACCAGGACCATTTTTATGGTTTCCAATCTGCCCCACCAAGTCAGATGTAAGGGGGACCATTTATTTACGCATTCTAGTGCTGCACTTTCACACTGACGTTTGACCTGGTTGTACGTATCTTGCAATGTTGCCCCGTAAGTGACTCCTAGGTATTTGAAAGTGGAGCCTTCCATACGGAACGGGTGCCGGGTAAGAGACGCTTCCTGGACATGAGAATTTAATGGAATAATTGTCGTCTTTGACAGGTTAAGCTTGTATCCCGATATGTTAGAATATTCAGAGATAGCTGTTAGGACGGGGTCCAATGAGTTGGGGTCGAGAAACAGGAGGACATCGTCTGCATAGGCGGATAGCTTAGTGTGGCAACCAGCCATATGCATCCCCACTATATTCTGCAGCCGTCGAATTTGCAGCAGCAACGGTTCTAATGCCAAGTTAAACAATAGCGGCGACAGGGGGCAACCTTGTCTCGTGCCCCTAGTTAGCTTAAACTCAGCCGAGACTGATCCATTCGCCGCTACTCGGGCCGTGGGATTGGTGTACATGATCGCCACCTTCTTCAAGAAGTGGTCCCTCATACCGAACCATCTCATAGTTTTAAGGAGGAAGGGCAGCTCGACCCTATCAAAGGCTTTCTCAGCATCTAATGCTAGCCCCACCACCGGATTTTCAATTTGCTGGGCGCCTTGCAGTACATGAGCTAACAGTCGGCCATTGTCCACCGTAGATCTGCCGGGCATGAAACCACATTGGTCCGGATGAATTAAGGTCTCCATTACTTTGCTGAGCCTATTGGCCAATATTTTAGCATAGATTTTATAATCTGCGTTCAGCAATGAGATAGGCCGATAGTTTTCGATCATTTGAGGGTCCCTCCCTGGCTTAGGGTGAATAACAATCGTGGCTTCTGCTATGGCACCAACCTGCGGACACTCCTCATAGATCCGGGCATAGTACGTGTGGAGTTCTGGCACCAATGAATGAGAAAAGGCAGCATAGAATTCAACCGGCAGCCCGTCCGGTCCACTGGCTTTCCCTTTCGCTAGTTGCCGAATTGCTTTTTGTATTTCTTTGCATGAGATGTCGTCCTCCAGCGATCTCGCTTGTTGTTCAGTAAGTTTGGGTCCAACTATCGAGGAGACAAATTCTGCAAACGTATTTTCATCACATGTCACCTCCGACTGATACAAAGAGGCATAGAATACCTTACATCTCTCCAGTATATCTTCATCCCGCAATAGCAGGGCCCCATTAGAATCTTTTAGGCCAGTTATCCTAGTCACTGCCTTCTTGGTTTTCAACATACGTGCGAGTACTGCGCTAGCTCGATTATTCTCGTGGTAGTATACACTCTGACGTGCTTTAATCTGTACGTCCACTTCCTGGCCCAGTAAGGTGTTGTATTGATATCGCAGTTTTTGCAGACGTAGTAGAATAGCTCTATCCTCCTGCTTGGCCAGAAGCCGTTCACCTGCTTTAATTTCCCGCTCCAGATCCGCAATATGTCGTTTAGCCACTGTCCTCCGATGAATGCTGAAGGAGATCATACGCCCACGGATACAGGCTTTGAAGGCTTCCCACCATGCCCATACTGGAGTCTCAGATACCTGATTATTTCTAAAGTAGGCGTCTATTTCCGTTCGCATGGAGCTCAGGAACTCTTCGTCCGCTAGCCATGACCTATCAAAGTGCCATCTGGGTGGGGCCTTAGAACACGATCCCAAATCGAGAGATAGTCTAATTGCAGCATGATCCGACACTGTCTGGGCACGGAGCTCCACTGCATTAATCTGCGGGATTAGTGTCGTAGATACTAAGAAATAATCAATCCGCGTTTGCGTATTATGTGGCATGGAGTAGAACGAGTACTCTCTAGCATTAGGATGGAGAAGTCTCCAGGGATCAGCCAAGCCTAAGGATTCTACCATACTTTGTAGCATTTTGCTGGCCTTCGGTTTATGCTGCGGTCTATAAGGGGTCCGGTCAAGTAACGGATCCTATATAATGTTAAAATCACCACCCAAAATTATATTTGTCGAGCCAGTTTCTAGCAACTCAATTGTTACTTGCTCAAAAAACAGGGGGTCTTCAAGATTGGGGCCATAGACCGTCATCAGCACATAGGTCTCCCCTTTAATCTCCACTTTAGCCATGGCCCATCTTCCTCCAGGATCTATTTTCGTATCTATCACCTTAGCCGCAAGTGCTGTCCGGATCAATATAATAACTCCGCCTTTCTTTTTAACCGCTGGAGCGGCAAGGATATTGTGGTATAACTTCCCTCCAACTTTGTATGATTCTGAGGCTGATAGGTGGGTCTCCTGAAGATATATTACGTCCGCTCTCTGCTGGTGACAGTATGTGAGAATTTTCTTACGCTTAACTGGGTTGGAGATACCCTGGACATTTAAGGAAAGAAAATCTAGTGTACTGTTAAGCATTGGTACTAACGGTGGACCCTGTGGTGGATACGCCCGTCAAATACAGCCTGGCATGTGAGATCAACAAACTGTTTGCAATCAGTAAACATAGGCCTATTTGTGCACATCTAACAATAACATTAAATACAAACATCTTGCATGGTGGAACCCATCCGCCCCTTCTACTGGCCTTCCCCATACCGTGCCCTCCCCCCGAAAATTACAACAAGTATTATTCACCCCCCTCCCCTGTTAAACTCCTATATCACCCACATCCCACTTAACCTGCAAGTAACACCCTGTCAAGCACATCAAAACGTATCAACACATAATTGGGCTGAAAGTTCGACATACTAAACAGACAAGACAAAAAAAATCAGCTAGAGACCAAGAGGCCTCGGATCTCTAAAGGTCTCTGATAGCAATCCATATCCCTATGCAACAGGATAGTTCCCCGGCCTTAAGTTATCCACTATGTCTCCACATCCATGCTTGTATGCTCTGATAGGAATGTCCGGAGTGAATTACCATTATCAAAAGTCCTCGTAATGTTGTTGTACGTGACCCGCATTCTTGCCGGGTAGAAAAGACCGTATCTTGCTTGCAGTTTCTGAAGCAGGGGTCTGCACGCCAGGAGCTCTTTGCGTCGGTCTACTGTGCGCTTACTGAGGTCCGGAAAGAAGGACACCCGACGACCCTCAAGCTGTATCATTGTCCTCTGCTTAGCTGCCTGCAGGATTTGTAATACCTGGGGATATCGGAGCAGTTTGACAACAAATGGTCGCGGGTGTTGCTGTATTTTCTGACTGTGGTTGGCGGCATGGGAGGGGACTCGGTGTGCGCGTTCTATTTCCAAGGGTACCGCAAAGTTGATTTGAAGCAAATCTGGGATAAGCTTCATCAGGTAGGCAGCGGGATCAGCTCCCTCCCGACCCTCCGGTATTCCAATTATTCTAACGTTATTACGTCGGGCCCGATTGTTATTGTCTTCCATTTGCAGTTCCAACGCTGCCACCCGCTTTATTAAGGGGCCTACCTGTGTTATCACGGTTTCATGCCTTGCAACCTCGGTCTCGACTGCTGCTATGCGCCCGATCTGATCTTGCACAGCCTCTTTTACCTCCTGCACCTCGGTGTGTAGTTGCGTCAGAGCAGCAGAGTTTGTGGTGAGTATATCTTTCATAGATTTAATTTCAGCAAGGATTTCCCTGATCCCTTCTGTCGACTCCTTCTCCGGCGCCATTTTCTGCGGGGATGCAGCGTCCTGTTTCGAGCGTTTAACAGCTTGTCCAGCACCTTGGTGGAAATCTAACTTGGCTGGCTTTAACGCTGCCATCATCACGGTTCTGTTCGTGAAACGTGCTGTTTTTGCGCTGCCGAATGGAGGGGAAGAGGCTCAGGATACTGTTATCAGGGTAGGAGCCACCCTTTTAGTCGGCCATCTCTGCTCGCGGCAAGCTCCGCCCCATAGCTGCTTTTCTAATTCGTGCTCGCTCCTCTGTTCCAATATAGGCCAGGTGGGGCTTGCCAGGCATGGACTCTGGCAAGATTAGTCCATAAATCAGCAAGTTCAGGAAATCTGGCTAATGGGTTAGGAGGTTCAGGGTGTTTGATTCCTGACCACCATGACGTCTTTTTAGTCGTGGCATTATAGAATTTCTGGCTAAGACAAACCAGCTGTCCTACCTGTTGGGTGAACTGGGGTCCAGTTCTGGCATAGCAAAGACGTCCAACGATTGAGTGCGCTAACACCCATTCGCTAGTAGCCTTGTGTAATTCAGTCTGATTGTAAATCAAAGAATAATTCAATTCTTGAGCTTCCCATGGCCACTGGTCTCCCATTTGGGTTCCACCACAGAAATAACAGTTCGAGATTTTAAGACTAGATACTACTGCTCCGGCTAATTCTAGAAATAAATTCTGAGAAGGATGAGGGATCTCAAACTTATTTACATGCATGGCCTCATAGAAGGTGTTATGGATATGATATTTAGATGACTCGTGGGCTTGGGTATTCAATCTGATATACACAATGGTCCCAGGATCTATTGCTCCACCAGCAATGTTATCACTAAATATGTCACAAAATACAAAGGCCTCATGGCTGCCAGGTATGTCCTACATACGAGTGAATTAATTGTGCACCAAAAATATTCTAATTAGTTAACAAAATCCAGATGTTATCAACATCTACATTCTCTGAGGAAGACATATCACAGTCAGAGGTTTTGAACTGGGTCCCAGGATATTTTATACTGATGAGTTATTAATGTTCTCTATCAGATAACAAAATAGTTTCCAACCTTTTTTCTGGCCTGACTTTCTGGCTCAGTATCTCTTTCTCATTCTCTGGTCCTATATCTTCTGTATTTGTTACCCTTCTTTGTTTTAGTTCACTTTCTCCCTTCTATCTCTTTCCTACAGAGTGACTTTTCTAACTTTTCTTTAAAACTGTGCTTAAATTGCAAATTCCCTTCATTTTTAGATTCACAGTACCTTTGGTTGGTGATACAGGCTCTGATTACAGCTCATCTTAACTACTGTCGAGTCTTTACATTTATTTTCATTTTTATTTATTCAAATGTGTATATTGCCAATCTGTATCCACTCCTCGAGGCTCATTCATAGGCTACAGGTTGTACAAAATGTGGTGGCAAGGTTAGTGTAGTTATTTGAGATTTGAACTCCCAATGCCACTGCTACAACATTGTCTCTGACTACCTATCTCACAGAGTTCAATTAAAGAGCTTGGTTTTCGTTTTTAGGGCCCTTAAGGAAATAGACCCTAGATATGTACAGAAGTGAGTTTTGAGATATATGCCATTTCATAATTTAAGATAAAGGGAACAGTTATTCTTACAGCTGCCCTCATGTTGAGAGGTTACTTATGGAATAAACTGCCAGATTCCAAACTTTAGGAAGAAAACTATTTATAGTATAGGAAGAGTGAAAGCTTGGCTGTTTCCAAACATTGGATATGTAATTGTTAAGCTAAGGGTCTAACCAAAAAACCATTGTACCACGTGAACCAACCATAACCCAGTCTGTACGTGGTAACTAAAATACTTTTTATTAAATAATACTTCACCAGGGGTACAACTGGTCAGCCCCTATAGGGGAAACCACAGCCAAACCCAACACAGGGTGTGTTTAGGTTAAGTCTTCTTCAGTGGTTCTCTTGGCGTACTAAAACCATAAACAGTGAGATAAATTAAAAGAGAAAATAAATAATTGGTTACAAACATACTAAAACAAAACAGACAAAAACAAAAAAAGAAAGCTTAAAAATCACTATACTGTGAACAAATGTAAAACATTTAAAAACTATATTTAAAAGAAACCATATATAAACTTTAAAGTAATAAGAACATTATATAAATAAATAAATAAATAACCTCAAATGCATAAAAATCAATAAGTGAAATCTCTAAGCAAAAGAGATAATAAAATAATAACCATACCTAACTGAAACTAAGGGATGTGACATGTACAAAAAAAGACAAAAAAACTCTATTACAGACCGTGACGAATAGTTTGGGGTTTGTTAGATGCGATAAGCCGGTTTGGCGTTAGGTCACGTAGTGATTCCTATTTTCCCTGATACGATATGGACTGTTGGAAAGTTTTTTTTTATAAATGGCACAGCAAAAGACTTTTGAAATAGTTATTGTGGTGTTCTATTAGTAAACACATGATAGCCCAGTCCTGCAATGGTAGCTCCCCTTTTAGATAAGATAAGTATAGCATCTGATGTTTAGTAGGACCATTTTTATGGGGGTTGGCAAAGTATAAATCTTTTGAAGTCTTGCTCAGCGTGTCGCTCCTGCTTCTTTCACATGTACTTTTTATATGTCTCCTTAAGTATGTGGTATTATAGTGCAACTTAACATGAATTAACAATGGTTTTGAAAGTTTTGAAAGGAGAAGGTTCACAGAAAACCATGACTGGGATGTAACTATACCTGGCTATACTTTATTCAGAAAGGACAGGGTAGGAAGAAGGGGAGGAAGAGTGGCACTATATGTAAAAACTACTATTAAAGCTTTGGAATTACAGAGCTTAAAAGGGAGAGAGGAAGCATTGTGGGTTAAACTAGAAAGAGGGAAAGAGAAATCTATTTGCATTGGTGTGATATACAGACCTCCCTCACAAGAGGAAGAGGTGGACAGAGAGTTAATTGAAGACATACGCAGCATTGCTAGGAAAGGGGAAGTGCTACTGATAGGAGATTTCAATATGCCAGATGTTGATTGGCACATTCCTGCTGCAGTATCATCTAGAAGTAAGGAGATCCTGGATTCTCTACAGGGAGAACTATTCAGGCAATTGGTAACAGACCCCACACGTAAAGGGGCCATACTGGACTTGGTGCTTACCAATGGTGAAAGTGTTTCTGATGTTGTAGTGGGAGATCATTTTGCATCCAGTGGTGTGGTTCAGTATTAGGACTAGGGCTGTTAGAATCCATTCCAAGGTGAGGATCTTAAACTTTAGGAAGACTAACTTTGCGAAGATGGGCCAATACCTCAGGGAGTTGTTAGTGGGATGGGAACAGCTGGGGGATGTAGAAAAACAGTGGGCAAAACTGAAAGGGGGTATTTTAAGGGCAACCAACCTTTTTGTTAAAATGGTAAATAAAGGCAAAAGGAAAAGGAGACCGCTATGGTTTTCGAAGGAAGTAACTGAAAAAGTGAAGAAAAAGAGGGAGGCTTTCATGAAATACAAGAGATCACAGAGAGAGGAAGACAGGCGTCTGTATTTGGAAAAACTTAGAGAAGCTAGCAAAGTAGTCAAGAAGGCAAAGATTCAAAAGGAGGAGGAAATAGCCAATGCAATAAAATGGGGGGGATAAGATATTTTTCAGATATATTAGTGAGAAGAGGAAGGGCAAAAGTGGTATTGTCAGACGCAAGGGTGCGGGGATATGTAGAAGCTGATAAGGATAAAGCGGAATTGCTTAACAAATATTTTTGTTCTGTGTTCACAGATGAAGAACCAGGAGCAGGATCTCAGAAAACACCCACAAATAGGAACAGAAGTGAGGGACATCTTGAACAATTTTCAGAAGACTGTGTTCGTGAGAAACTAGCTCAACTTAAAGTAAACAAAGTGATGGGACTGGATGGGATACTGAGGGAACTTGGGGACATAATGAGGGAATACTGAGGGAACTTGGGGACATTCTAGCAACTCCACTGACTGACCTTTTCAATGCCTCGTTGGAGTCGGGAGTGGTGCCAAAGGACTGGAGAGAGGCTCATGTGGTGCCTTTACACAAAAGCGGAAGTAAGGATGTGGTTGAAAACTACAGGCCAGTTAGTTTAACTTTGGTGGTGAGTAAATTATTGGAAACGCTGCTGAAAGAGAAAATAGTGAGGTTTCTGGAGTCCAGCGGATTACAGGATCCGAGGCAGCATGGATTCACCAGAGGCAGGTCTTGTCTGACAAATCTGATTGATTTCTTTGACTGGGTGACCAGGGAGTTGGACCGAGGGAGAGCTCTAGATGTGGTGTATTTAGATTTCAGTAAAACCTTTGACACTGTTCCTCATAGGCGACTTATAAACAAACTGAGCACCCTAGGGATGGCCCCTAAAGTTACTGCTTGGGTTAGAAATTGGTTGGGTGGGAGGCGACAAAGAGTACAAGTAAATGGAGCTCACTCTGAGGAGAAGGATGTACCAGTGGTGTGCCCCAAGGATCTGTCCTTGGTCCGATTCTTTTTAACATCTTTGTTAGTGATATAGCGGAAGGGCTGTCGGGTAAGGTCTGCCTCTTTGCAGATGATACCAAAATCTGCAATAGAGTAGACACCCAGGAAGGTGTAGATAACATGAGGAGGGATCTAGCTAAGCTTGAAGAATGGTCTAGAATTTGGCAGCTGGGATTTAATGTTAAAAAATGTAAGGTCATGCATTTGGGCTGCAGCAATCCAAGGGAGCAATACAGTATAGGAGGTGAAGTACTTTTGTCCACTAAAGAAGAGCGGGACCTAGGCGTGGTTGTGTCTGATGATTTTAAAGTAGCTAAACAGGTAGAAAAGGCGACGGCAAAAGCTAGAAGAATGCTTGGGTGCATACGGAAAGGAATGGATAGCAGAAAAAAGGAGGTGATAATGCCTCTGTATAAGTGTTTGGTGCGACCTCATTTGGAGTATAGTGTGCAATTTTGGAGATCACACCTTCAAAAGGATGTGAACAGGATGGAGTCGGTGCAGAGGGTGGCTACTAAAATGATTAGTGGGCTTCATTATAAAGCATATGAGGACAGACTTAAGGATCTTAATATGTACACCTTAGAGGAAAGGCGGGATAGAGGTGATATGATTGAGATGTTTAAATACCTCTGTGGCATAAATGTTCAGGGAGAGAGCCTCTTTTAATTGAAAGCAAGTTCTGCTACGAGGGGACATGGGATGAGGGTGAAGGGAGATAGATTCAGGAGTGACATGCGGAAATATTTCTTTACGGAAAGAGTAGTGGATCCATGGAATAGTCTCCCAGTGGAGGTGGTAGAGATGAGGACAGTAACTGAATTCAAAAAAGCATGGGACCAACACAGAGGATCTCTAAAGGTAAAAAGTGGACTGTTGTAGTTGTTGATATGGAGGGACAGCCTAGATAGGCCATGTGGTCTTTTTCTGTCATCATGTTTCTATGTTTCTATGTAATAGAGGTTTTTTTTGCTTTTTTTTGTACATGTCACATCCCTTAGTTTCAATTAGGTATGATTATTATTTTTTTAACTCTTTTGCTTAGAGATTTCACTTATTGTTATTTATGCATTTGAGGTTATTTATGGTTTTAGTACACCAAGAGAACCCCTGAAGAAGGCTTAGCCGAAACACCTGTGTCAGGTTTGGCTGTGGTTTCCCCTAGAGGTGTTGACCAGTTGAACCCCTGGTGAAGTATTATTTAATAAAGACTGTTATTGTTAAGCTAAGGAACAGGCTCCTGCTGTGTCTGCTTATTATGATTATTTTTTATCTTACATTATTCTACTGTTTCTGAAATTTGTTTTGACTTTTATGCAACTTTTTTGTGTATTTATGCCTTCCTTTCTTCACTGCTTTGAATGGTTCTTTGGGTGATTTCAACAGTTCTTTCTGCTCATTTCTACTGTTTCTTTCTGTTTCCTGACTACTGTTTCCTCATCCTCCCCCTTTTGTTCTCATTCCCCTAAACACTCCTCCATTTCTCATCCCCTTCTTCCTATATTATCTTCCTGGACTCCTCCCCCCCCCCCCCAACTTCTAGCCCCCAAACACAAACCCAGTATCCTTTCTCTCTTTCAATCCATCCCTGGTCTTCTCCCACCATTCTCATACTCTTCATCACCATAAGCCCTTTTTTCCTTGCCCTCCACCCCATAACCATCTGCATCCCCTCCTATCCAGAATACAGTCTCTCCCCTTCTTCCTGGCCCCCACCCCTCCTCTTGCTACATCCTGGATCTTCTCTCTCTCCCCCTTCTTCCTTTGTTCCTCCTCTCTCCATTGCCAATTGCATCCCAAGTTCAGACTTCATTCCCTTTAATCCCCAGAAAGTTCTCCCTGTGTCTCCTCCATCCCTAAAAGCTGCTTCCAGCCTTTCTTCTCCACTGCTCCCATGTCTCAAAGATCTTCTCACATTTTTCTCTCCCCATATTTTTGCTCCTCCCTAAAGCTCTTTATGTATTCTTCATTTTTCTTCTTCCCCCAAAATTCTCACCAGACCCCCTTCCTAGCACTTCCAGGTCTAGTCTGAGTGAGTAGTGGCATGACACGACAGAGCCAGGTGGTGGAGTCACCAGTTGTGTGGAGCCCAAATTACTTGCTTTAATCTTTTCCCAGTGGCAGGAGATGTGGATGGTGCCAACCCTGTCTTATGTGCTTCTTTCTTTCCTTTCTGGGGTTCAGCAGCCGAAAATGGTGCAAGGGTTTATAACTTGCTGCATGGAAAGCCTCATTTTCCACTGAACGCTGAGGCAGGATTTCAGAAACTGAGTGAGGACCCTGGAGCAGTTGCCTCCCTCTGCCCTTCACAAAAATAGAGCCCCCTGCATGGCCCCAAAACACCACTCGTGAGATCACAGTTACATTTATGTTAAGATGTTTAGGCCAGGACACTGCACAAAAGCCAAAATTGTTTTCATTTCAGTTTAGTTTGCTTTCTGACTCTATTTTATTCAATGCAAAGAGCATAAGGAAGACAGTATGAAGGCAAAAGCATTTTTTAGCTTGGCAAAGGTGAAATTAGACTTACCTGCTAATTGTAGTTCCTGGAGGAACTCCAGTCTAGTCCCAGAATCTCTGGGTTGTCATCCTCTTCCAGCAGCTTGGAGACTGAGAACGTCACTTTTGTGATGTCACTGGTACTTAAGCCCCAGATCCGCCTCCTCAGACCCGTTACCTATTGACAAAGCAGACTCACCGGAGCAACCATTAAGTATGTCATCAACCTCCCCTGGTGGCCAGTGGCTGCAAGGGCAGGTTGAGCATATTTATTATTTATAGAGGTAAAAGACTCTTTGAGGCCAGGTGCACCCTGGTCTTTGTAGTCCTCCTCCTTATAGGAATAAGTTCTGTAGACCAGAATGGAGGGTAAATAAGGCTTTTATTTCACCTTTCAAGCACTGAGGTTCGCTAGGTAACAGAAAATAAGGTGTTCTCCTTCTTTGTCAGGATTTTTACCAAAGCATAGTTAAACAAGTGAACTGTTACATACTTCACAGCTTCTTGCAAAAAGAACACAAGGTTTTCCAAAACTTCGGAGCAAAGTAAAATTAGTGAGCTTTTTCTCTTTCGCTCAACATGAACAAAAAAAATATCAGAGCTTGTCTAAATAAGTTACAGCTCGGGGAGTGACTCAAAACTCCCTGCGACACAAACCGAGCAGTCCATTACTTCTTCCTGGGACAATGTCACTGAGTCCACAGGCTCCACTTGCATGGGCTCTGGTTCATTTGTGCCTCCCTCTGTACTTGATCTTTCCCTGGCTGCCGTGGTTTGAAAGTCTGTACTTCTTCTCCCTAGCTTCCAGCTAGGCTGTTCTAGGGCTTTCAGGTAAATAGCAGGGTTTGTCCCTATGCCCCTACGTGATGGCTTAAAAACTCCTGCCCGCTTCCTTTTCTCTCAGACTGGTTATCTGGTTTTAAAGACGTTCTAGGAGCTGGGCCTTTCTTTGGGAAAAAACAGTCACCGTACCTTGGCTTTGTGAAGTCAGGGCATCTCTTACTTGCCCACTCAGGCACCGCTCTCTGGCCACGGTCTCCTTTGCAGACTCCCTCTGGAAGCCTCCTGGATACTGTCTGTCCTCTCTGCGGCTTGGGAAGACCCTGTAAAGAATCCAGGCTTCTTGGCTTCTTAGTATAAGTCAATCTCCTGTCAGGACGTTTTCTTCCAGTGCCTTTCAATCCTGTTTCAGACCCTCCTGGTGAGAGGAGGCCTCTCTCCTGGCTAGGCTCTCTCCTTCTGAGCTCTCTGCCTTTGGGATTTCTTCCAAGCGGATCTCTTTCCAGTCTGTCTCTCCCAGGTCTCTCTCTCACCTCGGCTCTTTTGGGTCTGCTCCTTTCTCTCTCTCTTTCTGAGCTCTCCTCTGAGCTCCCTTCTGAGCTCCCTTCTGAGGTTCCTTCCTCTCTCCTTTCTTCTGAGTTGGCTCTCTGCTTATAAAGGCCTTTTACTTTTGAGTTTCCTGGGCTACCCCTCAGGTGGAGCTGATTAGCTCCTGCACAATCAGTACCCGGGTGTGTTAGCTCAGCCTCTGTAGGTTCATGCCTGCTCCCTCTAGCTGCTCTGCACGGGAACTGCATCTTCTGCACGTTAGCTGCTTTGTAACGAACAGCATTTTTTTTCTAAGTTTTTGCTTTCATTGGCTTCAACCCTATCACAAGTAGCAACTATATCCAAAACATATATAATCCACTAACTGCCAAAACTAACGATGGCAAAGCCTAACTACGTACCAATGTTCTGAACTAGACCTCAGACGCTGAGGTCCCCTTTTTATTTATATTTTTATTTATTTATTTATTTATTTTTTATTTTTTTTTCTCTTTTCCCCCCTGAGAAAGAAAGGGACTTCCTAACCATCCCCACGGAGGTAAATTAGTACGCCCACCTGTTCCTTGAGATCCTTACCTGTTATCTTAATCCTGCTTCAGGCCACAGATCAAACAGCAACCGGGCGGGACACAGGACTAGACTGGAGTTCCTCTAGGAACTACAATTAGCAGGTAAGTCTAATTTCACCTTCCTGATCATCCCTCCAGTCTAGTCCCGTAATCTCTGGGGATTTAACAGAGCAGTGAATAGATTCAACGGGAGGGCCCTGCTAAACCAGCCTGAAGCACCGCCGATCCAAAACAGTTGTCCTTCCCCACCTGAACATCCAGACGGTAATGCTTCACAAATGAGTGCAAAGAAGACCAGGTTGCCGCCTTAGAAATTTCCACCACCGGCACCAGACTGCACTCAGCCCAAGAGGCAGCTTGCGCCCTAGTGGAATGAGCTCTAAGGCCTTCCGGAGCTACTCGGCCTTTTAACAGATACGCTGACGCTATCGTATCCTTTAACCATCAGGCAATTGAAGCTTTAGATGCCGCCTCTCCCTTTCTCGTTCCCGCAAACAGTACAAACAGCCTATCCAACCTATGGAAACTGGCCGTCCTGCTTATATACCTCTTCAATGCTCGCTGAATATCCAAGAGATGTAACTGTTCCGCTGCGCGACCATCCTTCCTTGCTGTGAATACCGGCAAAGACACCACTTGATTCATATGAAAGACGGAGACCACCTTGGGCAAAAAAGACGGTACCGGCCGCAAAACCACCTTAGAATCAAAGAAAGACAGAAAGGGCTGTCTACAGGATAACGCCTGTAATTCCAAGATGCATCTCGCCGAAGCAATTGCTACCAAGAACACCACTTTAAGGGTGAGATCCTTCAAAGACGCTCTTGCCAATGGTTCAAAGGGAGCTTTCCCCAACACCCCCAACACCATAGGAAGATCCCAGGATGGCACTATTTGCTTACACGGCGGCCTTAACAGGGTTACCGCCCTCAAAAAACACTTAACATCTGCATGTCCCCCCAGCGTCTCACCCTGCACCTTACCCCTATACAGGACAGCGCTGCTAACTGAACCCTCAATGAAGCAGCTGCCAAGCCCTTCTGAAAGTCATCCTGTAAAAACGACAGCACCTGTGGCACCAGAGCCTTCAAGGGTACGCATCCAGCTTGCTCACACCAACCTTCAAAAATGCGCCACACTCTAACATGTGCCAATGAGGTAGACCTTCGCCGAGCTCTCAGCAAGGTGGAAATTACCCCCGCCGAATAACCCTTTGCTCTCATCCTTGCCCTTTCAAGAGCCAAGCTGTAAACAAGAACCGATTCACCTGCAGCATGCAGAGGGGCCCCTGAGTTATAAGATCCTTTTGAGGTGGAAGCCTGCAGGGCCTCTGTACCAGCAGACGCATCAAGTCCACTGTCTCCTTGGCCAATCTGGCGCTATCAGAATCACTTGACCCCTGTGCCTCTCTATGCGCTGCAACACTCGGCCTATCAGCACCCAAGGCGGAAACACGTAGAGGAGCTGCTCTTCCGGCCATATTTGAATGAGAGCATCCAAGTCCTCTACCATTCTTTCTCTCCTTCTGCTGAAAAAACGACCGACCTTTGCCGACCGGAAAGTTGCCATGAGATCCATGACTGGACTCCCCCCAAGCGACGCACCAGCATCTCGAACACGTCCGGGTGTAAAACCCACTCTCCCGGGTCCACCTTCATGCAACTCAGGAAATCGGCCTCCACATTGTCTACCCCGGCCACATGCGCTGCCGACAAGGCCACGAGATTGAGCTCGGCCCACTCTAACAAACTCTCGGCCTCCGACTCCAGTGCTACGCTGCTGGTGCCCCCCTGACGGTTGACGTAAGCTACCACGGTCGCATTGTCTGAGAACACCTGAATGGCCTTTCCGCGGAGTATCAACAGAAAAGCTTGCAACGCCAGCGCCACCGCTCTCAACTCTAACCTGTTGATCGACCAACTCTTCTCCACTTCGGACCATTGACCCTGTGCAAATTGCCCCTGAAAGTGGGCCCCCCAGCCTAGCAGGCTGGCATCTTTCATCAGAGATATCGATGCCGGAGATTCCAAGGGCATCCCCTCTTCCAGGGACCCCGGCCTCAGCCACCACTGAAGCGCCTTGCGTGTCAGAGGTGGACAAGAGAGTCGATGAGACAGCTGATCCCATTGATGAGACCACCTCCTCAACAAGGCCCTCTGTAACGGCCTCATGTGAGCCCGCGCCCATGGAACCAACTCGAGCGTCGCCGCCATGGTCCCTAGTACCTGCAAGTAATCCCAGGCCCTGGGACTCTGCTTGCTGAGAAAACTCCTGACCAACTCTCTGAGCCGCAGCACTTGCTGCTGTGGCAGGAATACTTGGCCCACTCTTGTATCGAAGCGGGCCCCCAGGTACTCTAAACTCTGGGATGGCTCCAGCTTGCTTTTCGCTCCGTTGACTACCCAACCTAGACTCTGCAAAAATGACACCACCTTGTCCATAGCCGCTACACTCTCTTCTAGGGACTTCGCTCTAATCAACCAGTCATCCAGATAAGGGTATACCAACACTCCTTCCTTTCTCAGCGTCGCTGCCACCACCACCATTACCTTGGTGAAGGTACGCGGCGCCGTGGCTAGCCCAAAGGGAAGCGCCTGAAACTGAAAATGCCCCATGGGCACTGCGAACCGGAGAAACTTCTGATGCTCCTGCCGAAACAGAATATGAAGATACGCTTCCGAGAGGTCCAGAGACGTAAGAAATTCGCCCCGTCTCACTGCCACTATGACTGACCTGAGAGTCTCCATTCGAAAATGAGACACCTGTAGGAAACGATTCACTTTCTTGAGATCCAAAATAGGATGAAATGTTCCTTCTTTCTTTGGAACTACGAAATAAATTGAGTATCGACCGAGACCGCACTGGTCGGGGGGAACCGGTACTATGGCCTTGAGAGAGAGAAGTCTCTGCACCGTCTCCCGCTTGCGCTTTAAACTTGTTCTGCATGGGGACTGCACGAACGAATCAGCCACTGGCCGCTGAAACTCCAACGCATGACCGTCCCTGATCACTTCCAACACCCACTGATCCGAGGTGACCCGGACCCAGGCAGGGTAAAAATCCCGCAACTGACCCCCTACAGGAACCACCACTACCTGGGCCCTCCTGACTTCATTGTGATTTCTTGAAATTCGTGGAAGCAGAGGAGGAAGAGCCAAAGCCCCTGCCCGCTCCTCGAAACCCACAAAACCCTTGACCTCTACTGGGAAACCGCCCTCGCTGAGTTTGACCATACCTAGGGGCACGAAAATGGCGAAAGTCACGTAGATGACCGTGAGTCAAGGGAGCAGACCGCGCCAGTTTCAGCTTATCCTCTGGCAACCTTTAGACTCCCCCAAATCCTTCACCAATCTGTCCAAATCTTCACCGAACAGAAGCTTTCCCCGGAAAGGAAGCTTACCCAACCTCGCCTTGGAGGAGCCGTCTGCTGCCCATTGTCGCAGCCAAAGACATCTGCGCCCCGCAATCTCCGAAGCTATACTCTTCGATAGTCCTCTAATCAGGTCATAATGAACGTCGGCCAGATACGCCGCTCCGGACTCCAGTCTGGCCGCCTCTCTGGCCATCTCTTCCGAGGGCTCCCCCTGAATCCACTGCGCCCAGCGAAGGCAAGCCTGCGCTACCCAGGCCCCACAAATAGAAGCCTGCAAGGAGAGCGCGTTGACCTCAAATATTTGCTTCAATAATATCTCTAACTTGCGGTCCTGAGCATCCTTCAGCGCCGCGCTGCCCTCAACTGGAATCGTGGTCTTTTTGGTCACTGCTGACACCGCCGCATCTACCTTAGGAGACTTAAACAAGTTCTTATCCTGATCAAGCAGCGGGTAAAGATGCGCCATCACCCGGGACCCCTTAAGCGCAGAATCCGGAGAGTCACACTCTTCCTGTATCATCTCTTTAAACACTCTATGCACCGGGAAAGCCCTGTGATTCCTACACACGGCCTGCAGCAGTGGGTCTTCCAGTGTAGCATCTTCTACCGGGCCCTCCGCCGGCATATTCAGTGTTCGAAGAGATTCTGTAATCAGGGCCGGCAACTCCTCTCTACAAAACACCCAGACCACTCTCGCCTGATCCTCCTGTTCCACAATCTCGCCTTCCTCCAGATCTTCAGCCATATCTGGCTCCAGATCCTCCGTCTGAAGATCTTCCAAAAGAACTGAAACATCTGTCCAGCCCAAATCACTTCTGGGTCTCTTTGAACCCCCGCCCGACACTGCTGCCGCCAACGGCATCACCGGTCTCTTCTGCCTCAGTCCTACAGCCGAGGCGCGCCCTGGAGCCCCAGGTAGGGAACTGCCCAAGGCTTGCTGGAGCAAAGTCACAAAGTCTGGTGCAAAAATTGCCTCCAGGCCCCCCGGCAAAGGGGGCTGCGCCAAATGAGGGTCCAGCCCAGCCGACGTACTGGCTCCCTCGCGGTCAAACTATCCAAGACCGGCTCTACCGGGGTAGTAGCACCTTTGAGAACCCCCACTCCAGGGTCCGAGTCTTGCTCTAAAGCTCCTGACTCCTGACTGCAAATTCTGCAGACACCATCCGATGACCCTGAACACCTTCTAGAACCGCACAGCAAACAGAGCAGTCTAGAAGGCATTTTGAGTACCTGGAGTCCCTTAATAAAGTCTTCTTACTGATAATGAAAACCCACAGCTGATCCCGTTTTTTTGTTTTTTTTAAAATTTCTCAAATACTTGTTATCCTCTCTTCAGACCCGCTCCCCCCAAACTAACTATGACGAAGGGAAAAGAAAACGAGGCTCCCTGGCCGAAATACAGCCATAAGACTCCAGCAACGGCAAAGCGTGTTTCCCACGCTAGAGACATGCGGCACGGCCTGCAGCATCGGCCCCGCGGCCCCTGGCTTTTCCTGCCTTCGTGTTGTCCTACCTGCTCGTCGACCGGAGCCCACTCACTGACCGCACTCCCGGTTTGGGAGCTGCATGCACAGGCTAGCACGGAGGAAGATGGAGTGAAGCCTTCTTCTCTCTCTCTCTCACCCCCCTCGTGTTGTTATTCAAGCTGCTGGCTCTAATCGCACCCGCAGGCAGACTTCTGCTTTGCGATGAGCCGTGCTGGCTGCCAAATCCTCTCCCTTCACAGCGGGATTGGTAATCGGCCAGGTCTTCCCTTCTGTCCAGCGAATCTAAAACTTCCACCCCCGACGTCCCAAACTAACCCTAAGGAGGGGAGAGGGGAAGGAAGAAGGCAGTGAGGTAAAAAGAAATCAAACAAAAAACCCAATAGAGGACCCCCCTCAGGAGGGAAAAATAGCCCGAGTACCCAAAGTCAGGGATCCTGAAGACTCCTGCCCTCACACCTCCAAACTAAACCAAACTAGTCCTACTAACTCTCCTTAATCGTCTCTCCAGTGAGCCCAGACCCCTGGGCTCCACCAACCTCCAGCTGCTTGGAGACTGAGATAACTGGTCTGAGGAGGCGGATCCGGGGCTTAAGTACCAGTGACATCACAAAAGTGACGTTCTCAGTCTCCAAGCTGCTGGAAGAGGATGACAACCCAGAGATTCCGGGACTAGACTGGAGGGACGATCAGGAATAGTACCATTATTTGTATTAGAGTGACATGAGAGATTATGCAGCTTAAATCTATGCAGATTGCAGTCATGTTAAGCAGCATATGCTAAGTATTTAATTTCAGAAGCATATTTTTGAGACCCTGTGTTTTAGGAGGGGTAACATAGGATATGGAATTTGTTAAATCGCAAAGAAGGTGAAAAGTAGCCAGGACACACACTCTGTGCTATGTTGCAGCACACTCTAGTCCTTTCCAGAAAGTCTATTTAAACTAAAGACAAGTCTTTCCAATTGGAATTTAGCCTGACAGATCTTTAGGCTGCACTATAGAGCACTTGCCAAATCAGCAACTCTATCATTTCCAGCTACAAATATATCCTCACCGGTTCAGTTAAAGCATGTGACCCTGTTAGTTCTATTATTGCACTAAGTTGCTGGAGTTGAAAGAATTGACGTGTACATTTAAAATACTAAATGTTAAAGAGCGTGTTACATCAATCACAATGCACAAAAACATTTTTAAGACACCAAGACCTTTTAAAGACATCATAATAAAGAATTACAAGTCTCACCAGTTCTAAATGCAAACAGATGTTGGAAATTACACATACACACCCTGCAAGTCAGAATCCTCCCACCAGAAACTGTATATGTAGTGTGCAAACTAAACAAAAGTAAAACAAATCTACCAGACTCTAGATATATTCTGAAGTGGTGTGCTAAGAAAACCTCCCAGCACTGGAATGAAGAAGGAAGTTTAGTGTTCAGAAGCTAACATCTAAGCACATTTTAAACAATGCCATCCATGTACTACCCCTGGAAGATATGTCTGTTTGTTTAATGCAAACTAGCAAATCTGTATATCGTTTTTTCTGGCTACATAGCAGTAAAGCATAATGTGGATTTTATTCATCTGTTTCCTACAGTCCTGTCTGAATCCACAAGAAGATCCTACCCATGAATTTAAAGCTGCAGTGCATGTCTGTCTGCTGCAAACATGGAGGTATTCTTGTAACAAGCGTGCAAACCACATGCAAGGGTCTTTCCTGAAATGTGAGTGAGTCGGCAATTTCCATAAAGGGAGTGTCAAGCAGCGAATGACTTGTTATGTATCTGAAATAATCCTACAACACTGCCCGGTGCCACCCTCTTTCTTATAACATATTGTAGTTCCTTTCCTGACCTCTATGTCTACTTGTTGTTTTTTTACTGTGTAAATTGCTCTGTATGCCCCACAAAGGGTGGTATATCAAAAAACTGAATAAACAATAACAAAACTGGATTGCATGGTATATGGGCATTTTATGAAATGCTGCACTTACAAGTTTTTGACTGTCAAGTGCTTTAGGCCTGCTTTGGTGAAGCAGATTTGCCAAGCTACCCAGTTCCAGGAGTGAGAGTTTTTACTAGTTATGGTTTTAAATTTACATTGTAATGCAGTATGGTATTTGTAGCCCCTGATTTTACCCATTAGATTCAGTGCTGTAGGTCCCATAATGCATCAAATGAGCTTATCAGAAATCCAGGAATGATTTAAAAACCTCACTCCTGTAACTGAGTAACTTGGAAAATCTGGTGAAGTGATTCACAAATCAAAATAATATAAAGCTAACACGGGGAGTAGTAGCCTAGTGGTTAGAGCAGCACCCAAAAGACCTGGGTTCAATTCCCATTAGCACTCCTTGTGACCTTGCACAAGTCACCTTATCCTCCATTGCCTCAGAAGAAAAGGCCTGGCAGTCTACCTCTGGAAATGCCAGGGACTGCTGAGTTGCCAGGAATCAGCATTGACTTGATGGTACTTAAAAAGAAATATAGCTGTACTAGTTAAATTCTTCGAAACATCAAGTAAATTACCTCTTTCACTCTTTCTTTTTTTGTCAAAATATATTTTAGAGATAGTTTTAAGACAACTTGCAAACCTGTTTTCAAAGGGCAATCCCACACAGGATTGTGTATGAGGGGGTGTGAAGTGTGAATCTATGAAGAGAGGTCAGTGGTCTGTCATTGTGCATGTGTGTGGAAGTATGCTACCTCCTTCGTCCCCACCACTAACCCCCTCTCACCATTCCACCATCTCCAGTCAACTGCACCATCATCTAACCAGGTCAGTGCTCCTGGGAAGAATCTGAGGTTACTCCTTTGGACCCTGCCATCTGGGATGGATGGAGGCTTCACCCACTCCTACCACTGCTGGGCCTCTACATCTTCAGATAGCAGAACTTGGTTTCTCCATCACCCTTCCTGCCCCCTGGCCACTACTGACTTTTGTTCTTTTTGCATATGCATTTACATCCATCCACCGAGATGCAAATATGCAGCTAGATGGACGGACAAATAGATGGATTAAGTATCAACAACAGGTGTTCATGTTATTGCACGATACACTTAAAAATATATGGATATGTTACCCATATATCATTATGTGGATTTTCAGCGAAGATATTTGTATAAGTTAGATTGCTGATATTTGATCCTAATGTTATAAAGATGTAAAGCCTCCCTGGTACCTTCCTCTACTTTGTAGAGGAGGAGCAAGTAACCTCAGATTTAGCTTAGGCAACACAGGCAGCACATTTTAAAGAGTGTCAAATAGCTGGTCTGAAGAGGAGCCTACTCCCACTTATTTTAAAGCCATACACTGGTGTCACTTCACAGAGGAACCACTTTTTTTAGTTTTTATTTATTTATTTACATTCTTTTATATACTGCGCTATTCTGCATCAGTGCAATTTACATTGAACAAACTGAAATTGCATTGAACAGGGCATTATAACTTGGATATAACTATTTTACAGGGAACATGGGCTATGGAGGGTTAAGTGGCTTGCCCAAGACCACAAGGAGCACCTGTGGACTAGAAACCCCAGTCCTTCTGGCCCAAGGTTGCTGTCCTCCAGTGGGATTTGAACCCCCGACCTTCTGGCCTGAAGTACCTTGCCCCAACCACTAGGCCAGTCCTCTACTCTATGTTGGCCCAACACCCCCTGCCCAGATTTCCCGTTTCTAGGAATGAACATACCTGATCTCCAAGATCTGAGGGGGGATGGCTACCTTCATCCTCTGATTCTGCTTATGGGCACAAAAATCTTTAATCTGGTCCTGAGGGGAAGAATCTCTTCTTAGGTGTGTTGGGGGAAGAATTTTTTTGACTCCAAGGCCTACTTTCAGTGCACCCAGTGTATGCACCCAGTCTTCAGTCCAACCCTATCAGTCACTTCCAAAGGACTTCACTATCTAGTCAGAGGTAGCCAAAAGTCAAATAGGGATTGTAATAGAAGCACAAATAAAGGTGAACAATGCAACAGACAATGAAAATCAGCACAATCTCTCAGACAAATTCACAGTTAAGAGGGAGACTGTGACCTCGCCTTTTGCTGACTCATTCGATTCCTAGAACAAAAGCTATGACCCTCACTAAGCCTGATCTCCTCTGATCTTGGAAGCTAAGCAGTGTAAGGCCTGGTTAGTACTCAGATGGAAGACCAGGTGCTGTGGACTTACTGTGTGGAAGACAGGCCTGGCCTTCTTCTGTTTGCACCTTGCCATGAAAACCCAGGGGATAGTCACTACTATCCACAAGACTGTAGGAGTTGGCACCGAGTCAACAGCACACAACAACAAAAGATCCAATGCCTCTTTTCTTAGTCTTTCACACTTTTCCTATACCTAACTCAATAAGTCCTCCTTTCCTCTCTCTGGTTCACTGAATCTGTGGGGATCTGAAGGGAACAGACTGCAAAAGCACAAAAATCTCTCCCATTAAAACACAGCTTCCAGTCGGTCTTCTGTCCTTCATCCAGGCTGACCCTCAGGATCCTCTCCTGTGAGTCTCAGGATAAGTCTTAGCCACCACATAGATCCTTATCAGTGCGCAAACATATAGGCATATTTTCATTTGGCTATATAATTGTGGTCAGCGGTCTGACTATATTGCTGGCTTTTCCTTGAATAAGAAGCGGGTTATAAGAACATAAGATATGCCATACTGGGTCAGACCAAGGTCCATCAAGCCCAGTATCCTGTTTCCAACAGTGGCCAATCTAGGTCATACGTACCTAGCAGTTTCCCCAAAAGACACATGTCCACACTGCTTGTACTGGGTCAAGCATTTATATCCTGGGTCCCTTCATAATAATGATTTATGGACCTTTCTTCCAGGAACTTGTCCAAACCTTTTTTAAACCCAGCTACACTAACAGCCTTTACTACATCGTCCGGTAACAAATTCCAGAGTTTGATCACATGTTGAATGAAAAAATATTTTCTTTTATTAGTCTTAAATAGTTTACCCTGTAGCTTCATTGCATGTCCCCTAGTCTTTCTATATTCTGATAACGTAATCCTTCAATTGGCTAGTATTCTGAGGATTGTACATCCACCCTTAATGCAGATATCCTTGCTGAAACATGTCAGTCTCTGCTAAATGATTTAAATTCATTGGTCCTGCGAGTGACCGCTTTCAGATAGGACTGCTATAATCTTTGAGATGTTTTTAGAATTGTGTGATTAAAGACTGCTAATTTTCCTATTCTGGTTCAGTATTTCTGTTTGTGCTGTGTTTTGGAACCCTTAAGCAATGACCATGACTCACTTTCCCCAGGCCCTAGCTGACCAGGGGAATGAAAGATCTGAGTTGGGAATTGAACCAGGGACATTCCACAATAAGTCACTGGGCCAGGCCCCCTTTTCTTAATGTCATACTTGATATACTGCCTTATCTAAATAATGCCAAGATGCTGTACAAATCACAAAATAATAATTAAAAAGGATAAAGGACAAAGAGAGGCCATATAAATAAGAGAGAGCCCAGATGAACTGAAAGGGGGCACTCGGTTGGTAAAGTATCTAATGAGCAACTGTTCACTTCACCGGCAATGAATCATACTTAGCATTAAACTGTTCCTTGACAGCAATGAGGATTTAACAGCAATGAAGTGTGACTTTCCACTCTCCTCTACAACAGGATTTAGACACCAGTGTAGGGCAGTAAGGGGAAATCTTGCACTACTGCCCCGTTCCTTTACTTATTCATTGATGAATGGAAAATTTCATATGGTCTATGCTCTAAACCTGTCATGAGGTTCAGAAAACATAAAACCACATAATTAAAATAAAATATAAAAGTAATGGTGCTAGACAAGCCCACCCAAAGTGGAGAAGTAAGTTAGTTTAGACTTGAGAACATTTTCTTTGAATATAAAAGCCAGCCCAAAAAACGTATGAGCCAGTTGCCGCTCCCTTCGCTCTCTTTTGTCTCCAGTGAAGCTGAAGATTATAAGGAGAATGATCTCCTCCGAAGCCTACCACAGCTTCTTTAAGGCCTGGCTGAGAGGCACATTTAACAAAGGGACATCCAAGTGCAATCTGGGATGTCAAAGCCAAAATGTCTGATACAAAAAGCAAGCACGTGCATGTTCAGGCATGATTTCACAAACGTGGACGTGCCCGATATGCACGTGTATCAAACATCTTGTGCCTGGAGCAAGTATAAACACTGACTTGCCTGCAAACATTTCTGAGATTGAACGGGGACATGTAAATACATTGCCATTCCCAGGACACATCTCTGTCACACCCCCGTGACTACTTGGACATCCCTGCACAAGAGATGTCTGTGAACATCATTTGTGGAATGGCTACGGAGACGTGTCCGTGATTGTGACATGCACATCTTCAGACTTCCAAATCATGCTTAAACCTTTCAAAATGTCCCTCTAAGCCTAATATCCCATTCCATTTCTTGTTTTTAGTTTCAAACCTATAATCTTCCTGGTCTGCATCTCCTTCAATGCTGCCCTATCTGAGTATGTCTGGCCATGGACAAGTTCCTGGAGATCCATAAACCATTATTAAAGAGGACCCATAATATTCACTGCTTGACCCAATACAAGAATTATGGAACCTGTGTGTCTTTTTGGGAAACTGCTAGGTACTTGTGACCTGGATTGGCCACTGTTGGAATCAGGATATTGGGCTTGACGGACCTTGGTCTGACCCAGTATAGCATTTCTTATGCTCATGATCCATGAACCAGTTGGGTAGACAAGAGGCTGAAAGAATTTATTTGCATAATACTGTGAGGCAAATGTGAAATGAATCTTATAAGGGATATGATGTCCTCCTTATTAAGTGTCTGTAGATGATAATAGGTATCCTCCAATACCCAGTCTGTTTCCTACATTTCTTCACCCATCTGCTGACTCTAAAGAATATTGTAATAATGCCCATCAGTTCACTAGGACCACATCATCTTAAAACCTACTTTCACAGATGAAAGAAAGAAAGCTTTTTTTTTTTTCATCTTCATTTCAGTCAACACACTCCACAACAAGTGCATCCATTATTGTCTGATTTGCCTAGAGGAGGATCCTGTGGACACTGAGGTGTGAGATGCACAGGATACAAAAAAAAGAAAGAAAAACATAAAGGCACTGTGGCTCTATCTCAGCCGAGCCTTGCAATAGGTATGACGTTTGTTGCATGAAAGTATTGGCCCCAGATTTCATTGTATATTTGTTATAACTGCAAGCAAAGGAAGTGCCAACCTCTCTCACACCCACAGTTCAGGCAAATATGAGCATAATTGTTTTTATTGCCATTTTAATTCCTGTGTTGTATATGTTTTCTAATATCTATTAAATTATGGTTCTATTTTTAAAAATGCATTTTTTGTCCCATATATTTTTACTAGCAGTAGATTATAAAGGTACAGTCAACATACTGCAGCCTCCCTCTCTGTGGAAGGCAGGGTGTTATAGCAGATTCAGACTCCTACTGATGTTACTGTTGTAGTCGATGGACCAAGGGATAAAAGAGTCTGAAGTTCTCACAGGAGGAGGCTCACAGAAATTCACTAACCTCATCTTACCTCTCCCCACAATTAAGTGAAGGATCAACCAGATGAAAATTTAAATTCTAATTTAAAAATGATCTTGTAATCCAGACCATTGTGATGTTACAATTCAAGCATGGGGAATACACACAATAAACAAACATATATACTTTTTCCAGTGTAATTGAAATAAGTTTAAATTAGACTTACCTGCTAATTGTAGTTCCTGAAGGAACTCCAGTCTAGTCCTGGAAACACTGGGGTTGTGCTCCTCTTCTAGCAGCTTGGAGACTGATAAATGTCATTCTTTGATGACACTGGTATAATGACACAGGCACCACCTCCTCACTCCAGTAACCTATTGACAAAGTAGACTCACCGAAGCAACAATTAAGTAAGAAAACACTTATAAACAAACTGTAAGCTAACTGTATAAACTACAGGGCTGAACCTCCCTGTGATGCCTTATTATAACTGTGATGGCTTAGTATAACTGCGGAGGCCCTTGCTTCCCCTCCAGGAAGACACCCGACCTCAATATACTTCCCCATATTAAAATTCCCCGTCTGAACCCGAAGCTGCACAGATTACTTTTTCTCTTACCTGTGAGATCCACTGCTTCAGGCTCCAGTCCTCCCAAAGGACAAGGACGGGATCCGGGACCAGACTGGAATTCCTTCAGGAACTACAATTAGCAGGTAAGTCTAATTTAAACTTCCTTATCGTCCCTCCAGTCTAGTCCCAGAAACACTGGGGATGTAACAGAGCAGTAAAAGTACTCAATGGGCGGGACTTGAAAGACCAGCCTGAAGCACCGCTGTTCCAAAACAGGTATCCCTACTCGCCTGAATATCCAGACGATAATGCTTGACAAACGAACTTAATGACGACCACGTCGCTGCCTTACAAATTTCTACTGCAGGAACAAATTTGTACTCAACCCATGAAGCAGCTTGCGCTCTAGTAGAATGCGCTCTTAATCCTTCTGGTACCAGCTTACCCTTCAACGGGTACGCCGACGCTATTGCCCCTTTTATTCATCTAGACAAAAAACTGTGTCAGGTCTATCTCAAGAGTGAACTACAGTCACAAATAAAAACACTTAAATTCACTCAATTAAATTTCTTTAGTTTCAACACCTTTTCTTACTTGCCAGTGGTCTCAGATAAACGGTATTATTTGACACTTTTTTATGGGTTATTGAACTCTCCCAATGTAGTGTCCGTTCACATCAATGACCATAGGCAAGTATATTTTTTCAATTATTTAACATCTGTATTGCTCTTTTTTTATCTTTATCTTTTCTTTAAAAACTTTCAATAACAGTCACCACTCCACTTATCTTATGCAGAATGGTGCCAACAAACACCCCTTTCAACTTGATGGTAAAAGACCCCAACGCCTCAATAATCTAAGCGCTTTGGCGTTTCTCCTGTTGGGTTTATCAAGGGGATAAACACGTTACTTCTCCTAGGGACAACTTGAATACTTGATTTCTTCAATGTCCTTGTAGTATTTTCTATAGCAACACAAACGAAAGCAACGATGTTACATGGTTGAATACAATTAATAAATTTGAACTAAATAAATTTGCCTTTTATTCATCTGGCAATAGATGCCTTTGATGCTGCTTCACCTTTGCGAGGACCCTCGAACAACACAATCTATCATATTTTCTGAACTCTGTAGTCCGTCGGATGTACTTTTTCAAGGCCCCATGGACATCCAATAGATGTAACTGTTGCGTGGAAGAGTCCTCTGAAACCGTACGGAACACCGGTAGCGATACTACCTGATTCACGTGAAAAGGAGATACTACTTTCGGCAAAAAGGATGGCACCGGCCTCAACACTACCTTTGATTCATAAAAGGACAGGAACGGCTCCTTACAAGACAATGCCTGTAACTCCAAAATTCTCCTTGCCAACGCAATCGCAACTAAGAACAGCACTTTTAGAGCAAGATCCTTCAACGTGGCCTTAGCCAAAGGCTCAAACGGCCACCTTCCTAACGCTCCTAATACCAATTGCAGATCCCATTGGGGAACTAGTTGTCTGCACGGGGGCCTCAAAAGCCCCACCGCTCTCAAAAACCTCTTAATATCTGGATGAGTGTCCAGCGCTTGCCCCTTGATCTTCCCCCTATAACAGGAGAGCGCTGCCAACTGTACTTTTAAGGAGGAGGCTGCTAACCCTGAAAACCATCCTGGAAGAATTCCAAGACCTGCGGCACGGACGCTCGTAAGGCCTCCCAATTCCTGTCAAAGATGTGCCACACGCGAACATATGCTAGAGAAGTAGATCTCCTATGAGCTCCCAACAAGGTAGCAATCACCGCCTCCGAGTAGCTCTTAGCTCTTAACCTTGCCCTTTCAAGAGCCATGCCGTAAGCGATAACTGAGCTACCTGAGGCATATACAACAGGCCTTGCAACAATAGATCCTCTCTGACTGGTAGATGCCAAGGTTTCCCCTCTACCAGCCGCCTGAGGTCCGCATACCAAGGCCTTCTCGGCCAATCCGGCACGATCAGTATCACTAATCCTCTGTGGCGTTCGATGCGTCGTACTGCACGTCCTACCAACACTCACGGAGGGAATATATACAGTAGCTGATCTACTGGCCAGTCTTGTATGAGAGCATCCGGCCCCTCTGACATTCTCTCTCTCCTTCTGCTGAAAAACCGACCGACCTTTGCTGAATTGAAAGTCGCCATGAGATCCATTATCGGCGCCCCCCAGCGCCGCACTATCCTGCTGTAAACATCCGGATGAAGCATCCACTCTCCAGGGTCTATCTTTACCCGACTCAAAAAATCAGCCGCCACATTGTCCACGCCTGCCACATGCGCTGCCGACAGAGCCTGAAGGTTTTGCTCGACCCATTCGAACAACCGATCTGCCTCGGCTTCTAAGGGAGCACTGCTGGTGCCCCCCTGCCTGTTGATGTAGGCCACTGCGTTTGCATTGTCCGAAAACACCCTGACTGTTGTTCCCTTTAGATAGGGCTGAAACCTCAGCAGCGCCCACACTACTGCTCGCAGTTCCAACCTGTTGATCGACCAAGTTCTTTCCTGTTCCGTCCATTGACCCTGCGCAAACCTTCCTTGAAAATGCGCTCCCCAGCCTAGGATTCTTGCATCCGTAGTCAGCGGTAACCAGTTTGGCGTTTCCAAGGGCATCCCCTTTGTAAGGACTCTGGAAGCAACCACCACTGCAACGCTTTCCGTGCTGCTTCTGGACAGAGTAGCCTCTGGGACAGCGGGTCATTTTGGTGAGACCACCTTCTGAGTAACACTCTCTGCAACGGTCTCATATGAGCCCTTGCCCAGGGCACCAGCTCGATCGTCGCCACCTTGTTCCCAGGATTGTGGCCTGCTGAGAAATCATCAAACCAATTTTTGCAAGGCAATCGCTCGATGCAGAGGCAGAAAAGCCTTGCCCGCCGCCGTATCGAAACACGCCCCTAGGTACTCCAGGCTCTGTGATGGTACTAGACTGCTCTTGGCCACATTGACCACCCAACCTAAACTCTGCAGGCAGCTGACTACCTTGGCCGTAGCCTCTTCGCTTTCCATCCTCAATTTTGCTCGAACCAACCAGTCGTCCAAATGTGGATGAACCAGAACACCTTCCTTCCTCAATGCCGCCACTACTATCACCATGACCTTGGTAAACGTCCGAGGTGCCGTCGCCAGTCCAAACGGTAATGCCCGAAGCTGAAAATGCCCCATTGGCACAACAAACCTGAGGAACTTTTGATGCTCCTGATGAATAAGAATGTGTAAGTATGCCTCCGATAAATTGAGGGAAGTAAGAAATTCCCCTTTTCTGACTGCCATGATGACCGATCTCAGCGTCTCCATATGAAAATGAGATACCCTGAGACACCGGTTCACCCTTTTTAGGTCCAAAATTGGGCGATAAGTTCCTTCTTTCTTTGGAACCACAAAATAAATGGAGTATCGACCTAAACCGCATTGGTCTCGAGGCACCGGTACTACTGCCTTGAGATCCAGTAGCCTTTTCAACGTCTGTTTGACCACCTCGCACTTGCGATGCGCCTTGTAAAGGGACTGTACGAACGAGTCAGTCACCGGACGCTGAAATTCTTATGCATATCCTTCTCAAATCACCTCTGTAAGCCACTGATCTGATGTAATTTGGACCCAGGCTGCGTAAAAATCCTGTAAACGACCTCCCACTGGTAGGTCCACCTGGGTCTTCCTGACTTCATAGCGGCTTTCTGAGACCCAAAGTGGCAGCAGCAAACCCTCTGCTCGCCCCTCGGAAACCCTGAAACCCTTGGTTTCTATTGGTAAAACGTTCCCTCTGACTCTGAGTGAACCTGGAGGAATGAAAACGACGAAAATCCCTCTTCAGCATTCTAGCCATTGGCGGAAACCTCCCTTGCTTCTGCTTATCCTCCGGAAGCCTTCCGCCTTTGGATTCTCCTAGATCCTTAACAATTTTGTCCAAATCTTCTCCAAAAAGCAGCTTTCCCTTAAAGGGAAGCTTACTTAACCTGGCCTTAGAAGATGCATCCACCACCCAATTGCGCAACCAAAGGTACCTCCTTGCTGCTACCACTGAAGCCATACTATTTAATAGCCCCCTAATGAGTTCATAATGGATATCCGCGAGATACGCCACTCCTGACTCTAGATGAGCTGCCTCACCAAGCAATTCATCGATCAGCTCTCCCTGGACTCACTGTGACCAGCGCATCCAGGCTCTTGCCACCCACACCCCACAAATAGATGCTTGAATGGAAAGAGCATTAACCTCAAAAACCTCTTTTAACAAAGCATCCAGCTTTCTGTCTTGAGTATCCTTGAGGGCTGCACTCCCTTCCACCGGAATGGTCGTCTTTTTGTTCACTGCAGATACAGCCACATCCACTCTTGGTGACTTAAAGAGCTCCTTGTCTTGCTCCACCAGCGGATAAAGACGAGATGTCACCCTAGAGCCCTTGAGTGTTGCCTCTGGCATGTCCCACTCACCTTGGATTATCTCCTTTACCACTTTGTGCATGGGAAACGCTTTTTGAGTCTTCCGAAATGCCTGTAAGAGCGAATCTTCTAACGTAGCCTCATCCACCGGTCCCGACGCCGGCATATTAAGTGCTTTAACTGTCTCAGAAATGAGTGCGGGCAATTCTTCTCTCCAAAAAATGCACACTACTCTGGCCTGGTCCTCCTGCTCTGCAATCTCTCCTTCCTCCAACTCCTCGTCTATCTCCAGATCCTGCTCCCCGTCTTCCTTGCGCAAATCCTCCGAAACCTCCGACTGTCCCTGCTTCTCTATCTCCACTCGAGCTCTCTTCGGCAATACCGCCGAAGCTGCCACTGACAGAGGAGTCCCTGGCCTTTTCTGTCACAAATCCCCACCCATGGCAACAGAAGAAGAGGAAGAGGCTTCTCTTTGAGTGCCGCCGAACGTCCTTTGAATAAGAGCTATAAAATTTGGGGGAAAAATTGACGACAAGTCACCAGACAAGGGTGCCTGAGCAAGCGGCACCTCCGGCGCCGAGGAAGACCCTGGAATGGGCTCCGCCGGATCTACCATAGGAGACAGAGGCCGCTGCATGGCCACCTCCCATTCCTCCACCGTATCCAACTGCTGCTGTTCCATGGCGGACGTTTGGCTACAGCTCCTACAGATCCCTGCGTCTGAAACTGCAGATCTCTTTACTCCACAGAGTAAACATAATGTCTTTGCAGGCAACTTGACCCCTTGGCACTTGGCTCAAATGCTCTTAAGGCCCCCCTGAAGCCAAAACCCTTCAAAGGGACCCCCAAACAGAAGCTCCGCTGAACCAGCCTGAGTAACCTGAGGCGTCTTTTTTTTTTTTTTCTTTTTTAACTACACCAGAAAGTAGCAAGGGACTCCCTGTGTTGAATTCCAGAAAAATAAACTGAAAACGAAGCTCTGCTGCCGAATTACGCACGTTTGTTTCCCCGCAGTCGCTACCGGCTTTTCCCGTTCAAATTACACGCGGCACGGGCCTGCTGTCTAGTCGGGCCCTGACAAAAAGAAGCAATCTGTGCAAATACTTTCGTGGCTTACCTGAGCACTCTGAGCTGCATCCTCAGCCCCTTACCTCCGAAGATTTTGAGTTAAGCTGGCTGACACCCCCCCCCCCGGGTCTGCTGTCTCCCAGTGCAGTGAATCAGCCTGCAGCACTGCTACCGTGGCTCCTCTCTGCCAGGTCACCCCAGCGCTTACAGGCAATCCCTCTGTGAGGCACTGGGGGTGCCCCCCCCTTTAGGGTTGCTAACCCCTTCAGATCAACTGGACTGCCCCCGGAGTCTGTTTCTCCCTGCTCCCAGCTCATCCCCGAGAAGAGACAGGAAGAAGGGGAGAGAGGTCCTTAGCCGTTTAAATTAAAGGTATAGTACCTCACCAATAGAATTGCAAAATAACAGAAACCAAATGAAAATCAAATAACCCCCAATTTAAAATCAATTTAAATCCCAAAAAACTAATCTAACTTCCACTAAATGTCCTTAATTGTTCCTCTAGTGAGCCCAGAACCCAGGCTCACATCCTCCAGCTGCTTGGAGACTGATATAACTGGAGTGAAGAGATGGTGCCTGTGTCCTTATACCAGTGTCATCAAAGAATGACGTTTATCAGTCTCCAAGCTGCTGGAAGAGGAGCACAACCCCAGTGTTTCCGGGACTAGACTGGAGGGACGATAAGGAACATTTATTTAAATGCTAAAAAAAACTATCAATATCTGCATTTATGGAAAAACAATTTAAAAATTCCAATCGTGGTTTTTACTCTTTACTACTTATTCTCCTCCTCTACAAGTTTAACAGGAAGTTCTTCACAACAGATTTTCTTAAGTTACAATTTCACTAGTTTCCAAAGAGAATTTCATAAATATACCCTTTCTTTTCTTTCTATATATTTACCAAAAGAGATTTTCTTTGTAAACTTATTTTTATATGAAGGAATTGCCTTTTAACAGGAAGAATTCCGTCAACATCACAAGATACAATCACGATAAAAATGAAGCAATTTCACACTGACACACTCAAAAGATCACTGAACAAGCCACGCGATCTGTTCAATTTAGTCAAGACCTTATCAAAGGAACCATCCCCGGAACAGCAAGATGAGATTCACCCACAAGATTTCGCCGACTACCTTCAGTCTAAACTTCTCCAGACAGATAAGGTCTCAGAGGTCACTTCACAAGAGTCAACCTGCCCAATGTCCTTGTCTATGTTCTCCACGCCATCCAGGAAATACATCAAGGACACTATCACGTCCCTCAATGCCACCACGGCACAAACTGACCCCTGCCCAGCCTTCTTGATAAAGGAGCTACGCAACGAGTTCAGTTCCTTCATAACAAGACTTATGAACCTATCTTTCACAACTGGATTCTTCCCTACAGCCCTCAAACATACTTCAATCAGACCTCTTTTAAAAAACACCAAGCTAAACCCCCAGAAGGCCGACTCATATAGACCTATAGCCAGTATACCTCTCCTAGCTAAGATAATTGAGAAAGAGGTACAGAGACAAATACAAGATCACATAGACTCTGCCGCCCCACTAGACCATTGCCAACATGGTTTCAGGGAGTCTCATGGCGTAGAAACCCTCCTTACCACCCTCTTCAGTAACATAATCACAGGTATCAACAACATCCGTCAAGGTTTTGTTGTTATCTTCCTAGACATTGCCGCAGCTTTCGACTCAGTAAGTCACAAGCTACTCCTGGAACGACTAAAAGAGAAGGGCATCTGCGGCAATGCTCTGGAATGGTGTAGATCATATCTGGCTGGTAGATGTCAACATGTAAAATCTGGAGCAGCAGCATCAGAACCATTCCACCAAAGCCAGGGAGTCCCGCAAGGTTCCTCCCTATCATCACTCTTTTTCAACATATACATGCAGCCCATCTGTAATATCATCAGATCTTTCAATGTGGACTGCCTGATATATGCAGATGACATCCTACTCTACACGTCGTTCTCTACAGAGCATTTGAACCTCTCCCCTCTGATAGAATGTTTCGACGCAGTTTCCGAATGGCTCCAATCCCAAAACCTCCGTATTCAACACAAGAAGACGGAGGTGCTATTCATTACAAGAGACCACAATTTCACCCCACCACCCCATGTAAGAGTTAAAGAAGCAGATCTTCAAACAAAAACTACAATTCGATACCTGGGAGTTATGTTGGATCAGCGCCTTCATATGAAGGCACACATAGGTAACATAGTAAGAGCAGTCTATTTCAAGATCCGATCTCTCAGGCATTTGCGCTCCTTACTGGATCCAGAAGATTTCAGGACAATATATCAGGCATTAATTCTACCGCATTTTGACTATGCCAACGCCATCCTACAAGGCCTCCCACAGTCTACCATTAACCCCCTACAACTCACCATGAATGCTGCAGCGAGGGTCCTTCAGGGAGTCTCCAAAAATGAGCACGTGACCCCCATCCTGAAGCAGCTCCACTGGCTCCCCATTCACGCAAGGCTCGTTTTCAAGACCTTACTGCTTACCTTCAAGGCCATCAACGGTCTCTCATCCTCATCACTAACGGAGCTCATTCACGTCATTCCACCTAACAGATCCAGAAGACCGACAGCAATAAACACATTAATAATCCCGAAAGCATTAACAAAATGCACCCAGACAACGGCGAACAGGGCATTTAGATTTTGCGCCCCAAGATGCTGGAACGCACTTCCATCGGACATTCACGCAATCACTGACCTAACCCAGTTCAGGAAAGCACTCAAATATCACCTGTTCCTCAAATACTATCCACTCAGCAATACACCAAGCCAAATCCCACCAACAAAGTAGCTACACCATAATTATCAGTTAACCTCATCAACTTTCTCGGTGCGATATCTTGTTCAGTGTCCATTGTCATTATCATAACGAATGTATGTAAATAATATTTGTAAATAGTTCCCCCATGTTATTTATTTATTTATTTTTATTTATTTACATTCTCTTATATACCGCACTATTCGGCATCAGCGCGGTTCACATAGAACAAAAAGTCTCAGTACAATAACATGCATGAGTTTACAGATAACAAGGGGAGGAACTTGGATAACAGGGGAAACTATTTACAGTCTATTTACAGATATAATACTACAGCATGGCTACAAGTTATTAGGAACAGGTGCTAATAATATGTTCAATAAACAAAGTTTTTACACCTGTTCTCTGTAAACTCAGAATAGTTTGTTGTTCTGGTGATTTTGTTTCATGTAAACCGCGCTGATACCAAATAGCGCGGTATATAAAAGATTGTAATAAATAAAAGTAAATAAATAAACATCAGAGTATTCTGAACTTCAGACTAAAATTCTAAAAAACTTTGCTCAGGAAAAAAAATGTGTTCAGCTCAATGAAGGTACACATGTGACTCACGAATGTCTCTTTAGCGCTCTTGCGATGGGGCCAGTAGGGTCTTCCAGGTTCTCCAGATGTCAGGATTTCCAGTGGATTCTTCAGGATCTTCAGGGTTCCTTGTAGTGTGGCAGTTCTTCAGTCAGGATGAACCCAGGGACGGCCTGTCCATTGTGCGAGAATGTTGATCGCACAGGGCCCCGTGCTTCAGGGGACCTCACACCAACAATATCTCACAGATGCTTTTTGACTCCTGGCAGGCTCCGCTCACCTCTCTACAGCCGCCGAAGTGAAGAGCACTGTTTTTCTTCACTTCAGCAGCTGTGTTCTAATGTAGGCTGCTGGCGTGCCGTAGGTCAAAGGACATATCCTGTTTCCCGGTGTAGCAGCGAAGTGCATGCAATGAATAAAACCAGGAGTCAGTTACAGGGTCCAAGCCAATTTATTGTGCACAGGCTCAGACAGGAGTGCATCCAAAAGAGACTGAGCAATGGAATACAGGAGCAAATTCCTTATATACAATTTTTACAGTTTGATAAAGGCAAACTTTCTATTGGTCCCAACGCCCCTTGCACCTGTCCAATCGGGGACCCTCTCTGGGCCTAGCTCCCTATTCCCCCTTCTCAGGCTATTCTAACAAAGGCATAGTCTTAGGCATAGATACATTTCAACTTCAAGGACATTTCTAGCTCAGAGAATGCAAGACCATTTCTATCATAAGCATAAAGAAATTATACAAACTTTTCAAAAGCAGTTTAAAGCAGTTTAAGGCAGATTCTCAAACTCTGGTTCTTCTCAGCACTAATCCCAGGTGGGGGTTAGGATCTAGGCCTAATTTACAGGCCATAGCCTACCACATTCCCCCCTTTGATTATTCTCACCCCTAGTAAAAGAGGGTGAGAAAGAAATCACATATCAAACTCTTCTTTAACTGATGCTTCTTCACGGGGTATAGCCTGATACTTCCACATGGCCAGTATCCTGGCCGCTGTTTTCCGTTCAACTGTACTGTCAATGACTGACGTTACCATACGGAAGCAAAGGGGCAGAAAACATGGAAGGAGTAAACACATAGCTATCATGACTAGAACTGAAAACATAATAGTCTTCAATCCCCCTAGCCCTGAAAATAGAGTGCCAAACCATCCATTTAGCTCTAGTCCATTCCAAGTCTGAATTGGTACATGTGCTAGCCTACGCATATGGTCAGCTATTTCTTCAACAACCTGACCCTGATCATCAATCTGCAAACAGCAGTTAGTAAGATTAAACTTTCCACACACCCCACCTTCAGATGCTAATAAATCAAGTGCTAATCAGTTTTGGTAAATAGCAGTGCGCATCTGAGTACTTTGTTTTGCCAAGAGGGTTAGTGCCTTACTCGTCTCGTTAGTTATAATTTCTACAATAGCTTGTAAGCGTATAATATGGTTCAACATATAAACAGGAGTGCGGTATCCCCAGGTCCCATCTTGTGCCCAAGTGGCTGGTCCATAATATGTGATAATTCTCTCAGGTGGCCATTCATCACCATCCCACTTATCCCATTGACCTATTTTCAAAGTATTTCGCTTCTGTCGACCATTGTATATGGGGATGCCTAACTGTTACCCTTGGGAAATGGGAATAAGAAAGAAAGAGGGTCGTATTGTACCCAAGACACATGCCCCTCCCCAGTTGTTAGGGAGTTGGGCATACGCTCGGGTTCCACAAATCCAATAGAGCCCTGGAGGGGCTTCCCAGGCATTGGGTGAGGCGAGATTGGTCCATATCTTAGCAAGATTGGAGAAACTAGTTAAAGGGTTGGAAGGTTCAGTAGCATTTACACCTGACCACCAGGATGTTTTCTTAGTAGTAGTATTGTAAAATCGTTGGCTGAGACAGACCAGCTGTCCTACCTGTATGGTGAACTGTGGTCCTGTTCAGACAAAACAGAGACGGCCGACAATGGTGTTGGCCAATACCCATTCACTAGTGGTCTTATTCAAAGCAGTCTGGTTATATGGGATGGAGTAGTTCAATTCCTTTGCCTCTCAGGGCCATTGATCTCCCATCCTAGTTCCCCCGCAGAAGAAACAATTAGAAATGCGGAGACCGGAAGCTCCAGCTCCAGCTAGTTCAATAAATAAATTCTGCGTGGTCTGGGGAATCTCTATCTTCGTCTGCATGGCTTCATAGAAGGTATGGTGTATTTGAAAAGGTGTAGAAATGCGGGTCTTGGTGTTAAGCTGTATATATACATAGGTTCCAGGGTCTACTCCACTTCCTGCTATTCATAAGCCAAATCTAAACCCTTGCTTCCACTGGCTAGGGTCGAGCACAAGGAGCCTTAAGGGGTTACAAGTACCTTTCTGACACTTACGGGGTTCCAGCAATGGTAGTCTCTCTAACTTGGCTCTGCAATTATCCCCCTCTCGCCCCTGAGGCCCTTCAGACCAGGTGGCATAGTATACACACTCCCACTTGGGACAGGAGTATGCGTCTTCAGAGGCTTTAGCATAAATAGATGGGAAATTTACCCCGGTGCATATTCCCCAATTGTATGCTCCTTTGGGGCACATATATTTATCATCTTGATAATAACTTTGCTCTTGGTTAACAGATCCACAGCTATAATAGCCATTTCGATTAATGGCATCAAAGGACTCAAAGTAAAGAGGAGCAGGTTTCGTGGGATCTGAGAGCTGTCGGGTAGCATTTAGGAGGGCCCCATCCTCGTTGTTCCATCGTAACTCTAGGACATGATAAGAGGGTTTCTGTCGGGGATTAAAGCAGGTCCTAACCTTCCCTCTTGTACAGATACTTAATTCTGTACCATTATACACACATTTGCTAACTACACCAGTACAAGTGTAGTAGGAATGATAGAGTAAAGTCTGAGTAATCCTTGTCCCGGTTCGGGTAGTAGTTATGCAAGCCGCACAGGGAGGTATGACAAGTGCCATTCTAAGGGGCCCCAGGGTCACCGCCAGCATAATGCAAAAGCAAAAATACATCATGGTTACAGTAGTTTAATGAACTCGTTTGAATGTTGCGGCTTCTTCACTTAAATTCTCTTATTTCCACAGCTTCCACCGTACGTAGACCTGTCAGCTTCCAGTTGGTGGCAGGAGTAGGTTGTAGATTCCTCAAGCTTCTGCCGTACGTAGACCTGCCAGCTTCCGGTAGGTGGCAGGAGTAGGGCTGTTGACTCTTACAGCAGTGGTTGTCGCCGCAGCGTGAGTCGCAATGGCGATTCTGGATTGTTTGTTGAAGTCCAGTGACAAAGTTCAGTAGATGCCGCTGGCTTTACCCGACTGTGGTGAATCCAAGGTTCTAATGCTGCAACCTTAACTGCTGTGGGGGTTGATAGTATGATGACATAAGGTCCTTTCCAGTGAGGAGCTAACGGTGTCTTCCTCCACTCTTTGAACCACACCGAGGCTCCATGCTTAAAGGGATGCAGTGGTTCAGTCAGATTAATGGGCAACTGGTCTTGTACCCATGCATGGAGACTCTGCAAAACAGAACCTAGAGCCAATAGTTCTTGTCTAGTGATTTCAGACCCAATCTGACTCATATCCCCTTTTATCCCTGGAACAATGGGCAGAAGTCGCCCATACAGCATCTCAAAAGGGGAAACTCCTAATGACTTGGTGGGGGCTGAACGTATCCTGAGGAGGGCTATAGGAAGAACCTGTGGCCACTTCAGGTGAGCTTCCTGACAAAGTTTAGACAGCTGGGACTTTAGGGTGCGATTCATACGTTCTACCTTTCCTGAGCTTTGGGGTCACTTGGGGTCTGTAAGCTGTATGTAATTTCCACTGCACTTGCAGTGCTTGGGCTAACTGCTGAGTCACCTGAGATACAAATGAGGGCCCATTATCTGACCCTATAGCTAATGGTATTCCAAACCGGGGAATGATTTCATGGAGCAAAATTTTGGTAACTTCCCTGGCTTTCTCAGTTCTGGTGGGGAAAGCTTCCACCCACCCAGAGAATGTACAAACCAAGACCAACAGGTAATAATATCCATTTGCACGTGGCATTTCTGTGAAGTCCACCTGGATATTTCCCATGGGGGTAACTCCTACTGATTGAGCCCTTGGGGGCAGGTTGGGACCCTGCCGGGCATTGTTCTTTGCACAGATTACACATCTACGGGCTACTGAGGCTGATATGGGTCATAATAATGAAATACAGAAATGGGGTCTGAGAGCTTTTTCCATCGCAGTTTTCCCATAATGTGTGGCCTGGTGAAAAGCATGAACAAAGGCAGGACCTAAGGCTTCAGGGATTACAGTTGGACCGGGAGGTAAGCCACCGGCCAGCGGTGGTAGCACTCTCCATCCGGTCTCTGATAACACTCCCCCTTCCTCTTGACAATAATAATCTAACTCTTTGGAGGTGTATCGGGGTGTCCATGCACTGAGGGGTACTGGAAATAATGCTGCCTGGACTGGGGTATTGGGGGCAGGAAGTTGTCCAGCTATAGCCACTTTTCGAGCAGAAGCGTCAGCAAACCTATTTCCTAGTGAAACCTTTCCTTTCCATGCCTGATGACCTTGGCAGTGCATTACTGCAACTTGTTTGGGGGCCCATACAGCATCTAGTAGGGTCAATATCTCGGGACCATATTTAATAGACTTGCCTCCTGAGGTTATTAACCCACGTTCCTTGTACAGGCTCCATGGGCGTGTAATGTTGTGAAGGCATACTTAGAGTCTGTGTACACATTCAAGCGGAGCCCTGTCCCTATTATCAGTGCCCTGGTGAGGGTTATCAGTTCAGCCTTCGGTGCTGAAGTCCCCAGGGCCATAGACGATGATTCAACTACTGTGTCCAGGGTCACTACTGCATAGCCAGCACAACGTTGTCCGTTGATGACAAGACTACTTCCATCCACAAAGAAAGTTCATTCAGGGTCATTCAATGGGCCATCAGTTAGATCAGGGTGACTTGAGAATACAGTGTCCATTATTTCCAAGCAATCATGATTGGGGGGGCCTGGACTGATTGGCAACAGCGTGGCTGGGTTCAAAGCTTGACTGACGATCAACTGCAATCGGGGGTTTTCGCACAACATGCTTTGGTACTTCATCATTCGGGAATTTGTGAACCAATAATTTCCTTTGTGTTCCATAAGGGTCAGGACAGAATGCGGTACGGTAATTTGGAGATTCTGACCCAGGGTGAGCTTGTCGGCTTCACCCACCAGGAGGGCTGTAGCTGCAATGGCTCTCAGGCAAGGTGGCCATCCCTTTGCAACGGTATCCAGTTGTTTTGATAGATAAGCTCAGGTCGCTGCCAAGATCCGAGGGATTGAGTCAATACTCCCAAAGCATTTCCACTTTACTCATGGACATAGAGGCAAAATGGTTTCTGTACATCTGGCAGGCCCAAAGCTGGTGATGACATCAAGGCTGCCTTCAACGATCGAAATGCCACATCCTGTTCTGGGCCCCATTCCAGGGGAGATCGCTCCATTCTTTTGGTGGCCTGATACAATGGCTTTACCAACAGCGCGAAATTGGGTATCCATATTCGACAATAGCCTGCAGTTCCCAGAAAAGCCTTCACCTGCTTTCTGGTAGTTGGGGTAGGGATGCAACACACTGCTTCCTTACGCTCTGGTCCCAACCTCCGAATCCCGTTGGACAGATGGAATCCCAGATATTTAACTTCAGTTTGGCATAACTGCGCCTTGGGCCCTTGAGACCTTGTATCCGGCTTCATTCAGGAGGTGCAAGAGATCACTGGTGGCTTGCAAGCATTCGCTTTTAGAGTTAGTGGCTATCAGTAGGTCATCTACATACTGGAGAAGGACTCTTTTTCCCGGAGTAACAGAGTAACTTGAAAGATTTTGATTGAGAGGAGCACTGAAGAGAGTAGGCGAGTTCTTGAATCCTTGAGGTAGTCGAGTCCAGGTGAGTTGACCTCACCTCCCTGTAGTGGGGTCTGCCCATTCAAAGGCGAACAGAAGTTGACTGGTTGGTGCTAAACATATACAGAAGAAAGCATCCTTTAAATCCAAGACGGTGAAGTGAGTAGCCTTAGCGGGGATCAGTCCCAGGAGAGTATAAGGGTTTGGTACTACTGGGTGTATGGTTACAACTGCATTATTCACTCGTCTCAAGTCCTGCACTGGGTTGTAGTCACCTGTCCCAGGCTTCTTGACTGGGAGGAGGGGGGTATTCCAGGGTGATTGGCACTTCCTGAGAAGTTCGTACTTCAATAATTTCATTAAATGACAGTGAATTCCTTCAATCGCCAGTCGCGGAAGAGGGTATTGTCTCACGTGCACTGGTTTCACTCCTGGTTTGAGGGTGACAAGAACAGGGGCTATATTCTTTGCTAGGCCTGGAGGATTATCCTCCGCCCATACCTTGGGCGGAGCTAGAATACTGGTGGGTATACGGGGATTGGCTGCCTTGGGCGGAGATGCACTATAGAACCGCCATTCTTCTTCACGGGGGACAGTTAACACCATCAGGCCAGCAGATTTTGAGTTTAAAGTCATTTCCATTCCTCCCCCTTCAACAAAGGATATCTGCGCCTGGAGCTTAGCGAGCATATCTCGGCCCATGAGGGGGATTGGGCATTCAGGCATGTACAGGAACTGGTGTGTTATTTTCTGTCCTCCTAATTCACAGGTGCGGTTCTGCAAGAAAGGTTTAGTGGCTCTGGTTCCGGTAGCGCCGACAATAGTGATGGATCGAGAAGACAAAGGGGCCACCGGTTTAGCCACTACCGAATGTTCGGCCCCCGTATCCACCATAAAGTCCATATATTGGTCCCCAATTTTCAAACTGACCATAGGCTCCTGGGGACCTAGAGGAAACTTGGAGCCCGGTCTGGCCTAGTCTTCATCCATGGTTGTAGCCCCCCTCGGCTGCCATTCCCTCTATAGTTGCTGCTTCTCGTTGGAACTGTGTGTGACGCATTCCTCCATGATTCTGGAATCGTCCCCTGCTCTCCAAGTGCTCCCTCCTCCCCTCCGGGAGGCGGAGTCAAGGTTCGGGCATTCATTTTTCCAATGTCCTCCTTCTCTACAGTGGGCACATTGATTCACGCCCAATGGGGGCTGACCATTTCCTCGGCCCCTCCCACGTCCTCGGGTCCTTTGGTTAGAGAAACTTCCTCCTCATCGTTCAACTAAAGCTGCAGCAAGGAAATCAACTTTCTTCTTCATTTTACGTTCATTCTCCCTCTGACGCTCATTGTCACGATTCACAAACACTTTCTGAGCAACTTCCATTAACTGGGCCGCATTCATGCCCGCAAATCCTTCTAACTTCTGCAGTTTCCGTTTTATGTCTCCCTGGGACTGACTCACAAAAGTTGCATTTACCATGCGCAAATTTTCCTGGGCCGCTGGATCATATGGGGTATAGAGTCTGTAAGCTTCAGATGGAGTGGAAGAGTGGCCTAGTGGTTGGGGCAAGGTACTTCAGGCTGGAAGGTTGGGGGTTCAAATCCCACTAGAGGACAGCAACCTTCGGTCGGAAGGACTGGGGTTTCTAGTCCCACAGGTGCTCCTTGTGGTCTTGGGCAAGCCACTTAACCCTCCATAGCCCATGTTCCCTGTAAAATAGTTATCTCCAAGTTATGATGCCCTGTTCAATGTTTGTTCAGTGTAAACCGCACTGATGCAGAATAGTGTGGTATATAAAAGAATGTAAATAAATAAATAAGTGTTCATAAAAGGCTGCTGGGCTCTTGTCTGAATGCTGGATGACTTCTGATATTCATGGCCTTCTGGCCTCCTTTCTTCAGGCCTTGTAGTAGGGCCTGGCGGAACCGATTGAGGGCCGCCGCCCCATTTACATCGTTCGGATCCCATCCAGGATCGTCATTTGGAAAATCTGCAGCGGCTGCTTGCCGGGGATTTAGGCCTCCTTCTCCTACAGGATTTTCTTCTAACGATCGGGTGGACGCTTGCACAATCCGTGCTCGTTCTTCAGTAGTGAAGAGAGTAGACAGGAGCTGGTGACAATCAGACCAGGTAGGCTGATGGGTCTGCATAATACTAGACATTAATTCAATCAAATCCTGGGGCTTCTCAGTATAGGAGGCATAATGTGTCTTCCAGTACAGTAAATCAGTGGTGGAAAAGGGCACATAAACGAAACTGGTTGGCCCCACTACAACCTGGTCCTGTTCATTAAGAGTAGGTAGCCCTGGGACCTGGCGCAATGGCATAACGTGACCATCCCTCTGACTTGCTGTTGTATTTCTGAAAGCATAAGGTGGTCTGGCTTGTTGGAATTTGGCTCCCCGGCTTTGGTCATCGGCAGTAAGTGATCCTGAACTGGCAAATGAATCCCTGCTTGCAGTGTCATCGGTGGACTGCGGTCCTCCCGAGGCACTCTGAACGGAGCCGAGGCTTCCGGTCGGGAGGGGGTGCGCATCCTCCTGCTGCGGAGGTGGTTCACGGACTAGGGGTAAATCTGCAGGGGGGTGTCCCCCCGCGCCAGGCTCTGCCAGGGGTGGTGGCGGAGCTGAGGGGACTGGCCTATAGAGGAACTGGGGCGGACGGGTCAGAATATCTGGAGATTCCGGGGCAGAATAAACGGGCAGCTTCTCTTCTCCAGACTTCTGGGCCCCCCTTGTGGTCGCTACCAATATCCTACACTGTTCCTCATAGCAATGCTTTATCCAGGAGGGCTCCTTTTCACAAATGCTTAACCAGGAATCTATATAGGGGAACTGGTCAGGGTGGTCTTTTCGGACCATCTGGTGTACTATAGATATGATACTAACATCAAAGGTACCCTCAGGGGGCCACGAAGCAGCCAGTACAGGCCACTCCCTCTCACAAAGCATTTCTAATTGGGACGGAGACAATTTTATTCCATAGTCTCCGACAAATCCCTTGTTTAAATTCTTGATCATACACTTCAACAGAGTTTGCGTGGACTACGACCCTCCCATAATGACGTACACAACAACAGACAGTAGGGGCAGGTAGTCGGGCTGCAGGTAAGGGGTCCGTACAGCCCTAGGAACAGATAGGTAGACAAACACCAAACGGCTTCCTCCTTTTTGCGACCTGGGTGCGGTCGCCCGGCCAGGAACTGCGCTAATCAGGCGTCCTCACTTGCTTGGTCTATATTTTAAGACATCTCATTCGTACACACACACCCAAACATGCTAGCAACTTTTTCCCAAATTCCCAGGCCTTACTGACTAACCAACAGCAGTGGTTTTGGTCTCGCACATACTCATGCAAGACGTACTCGGACTGCTGACTAATCAAGGGCAGTGGTTTCGGTCTCGCGCATACTCATGCAAGACGTACTCGGACTGCCCTGAGAGGTGATCAGGCTCTCAGTACCGTATTCCCATACACGTTTTCCAGACTAACTATCTGAGTAGCAAAGAAATTTCTACTCACCGGATCCAGTACCCGATACAGAACCAGTTCATGGGTTAAATCCCGGACTCCCCTCGGGTTCGGAGGTGTTGGCCGGCCGGACCCAGTAGCCCGCCGAGGCAAGGCGGAACCCTCTCCGATACAAGAGGGCCAGTGGCGCCTGAGGTTTCCCCTGCGGTCGGACAGACACGGTTCCAACCGGGCCAAATGCACATTCCCGGCCAACGCACCAAGAATATGTAGCAGCGAAGTGCATGCAATGAATAAAACCAGGAGTCAGTTACAGGGTCCAAGCCAATTTATTGTGCACAGGCTCAGACAGGAGTGCATCCAAAAGAGACTGAGCAATGGAATACAGGAGCAAATTCCTTATATACAATTTTTACAGTTTGATAAAGGCAAACTTTCTATTGGTCCCAACGCCCCTTGCACCTGTCCAATAGGGGACCCTCTCTGGGCCTAGCTCCCTGTTCCCCCTTCTCAGGCTATTTAACAAAGGCATAGGGGTATGTTTACTAAATCTTCTTAATGTGCGCTCTGTGACGTTACCGCGCGTTAATGGTGCTTTATCAAGCGCTCAGGTACCTGAGCGCGTTAACGCGTGCAGCGGCGCAAATGAGCGCTGAAGGCGGGGAAAGGCTGCCGGAGGGCGGAGGAAGGCTCCCCAGGGCCAGAGAGAAGGGGTAAATGGGTGGAGAGTGGGAGGGGAGAGGCTCCCCGCAGACTAACGATGTGAAATCCGAGGCTCAAAACTAACGCCAGTGAAACCCTGGCATTAGAGCTGATTTAAAGGGCAGAGAAACCATTTCTGTCAGCAATGTACAGCAAAACCAGGGACCTACGAAAAAGTGATAAGTGTGATACATGTGCAAGGAACAAAAGTGCAAAGAAACATTGAAAATGACCCCAACAAAATATAAAAAAACCCATAACCAATAAGGGCAATAGTGATATTAATGGGAAACATCAAAAAGCACTCCTGAGAAAGCTCCAAAAAAAAGATATGAATTTTGGAAGGGTCTACGCTCCGTCCCCATACAAGGTGAATGATGCCACAGCGCAATTGCACTCATCAGGGTTTCCCTCTCCATTGGACAGGTTTCCTATGGGGTGCACATGTTCCACAACAGCAGGGCGGGCATGTCGGAATGGGCAACTGGACAGATGCTGGGAAAGGGGACACAGAGGGCTGCAGACGGCACATGCTGTACTGCAGCTGGGCCACAGTGCGGACTAGGGTGATGCCCAGGTGGCCCATAGGAATGCTGAAACTGTAGAGCAGCCAGACAGCAACTGATGAGGGCCCAACATGGGCACGAGTGTGCTTCCCACAGTGTCACAGGGGATAGTACCCAGTAGGGACCCACAAGGGCACAGAACAGTGGCAGGCGGTGCTGGGAGGAAGCGTGGACACCTATGCAGGTACCCCTACCCCAGAACCCGCACCATAGGCAGCCGCCTACCCGCACACTGGATGGCCTGAGACTGCACTCCACCAGCACCACCAGCAGAAGGGCATGTCAGCAGGGTGGCAGAGGGGCACTGGTGGTGGAGGGGGCAGTGGCAGCTGCCCAGAGCAGATCATGGCCTAGCCCTGTGTAGGTGGGTGCGGTGCAACAGACAGGCCCTGTCTCATGAACAGTCATGGTATCCCCAGGGAATGTACTGTTTCTGTGGCAACACGGTGGTGCAGTGCACACAGGAGTGGGGGAGTGGCCTAGTGGTTGGGGCAAGGTACTTCAGGCCGGAAGGTCGGGGGTTCAAATCCCACTAGAGGACAGCAACCTTGGGCCGGAAGGACGGGGGTTTCTAGTCCCACAGGTGCTCCTTGTGGTCTTGGGCAAGCCACTTAACCCTCCATAGCCCATGTTCCCTGTAAATAGTTATCTCCAAGTTATAATGCCCTGTTCAATGTAATTTCAGTTTGTTCAATGTAAACCGCACTGATGCAGAATAGCGCGGTATATAAGAGAATATAAATAAATAAATAAATAAATAAACAGCCAGTGTGTTCAGGAGCAGAAGGTCACAGGTTCAAGTCCCAGCTGTGGTTCCTGCCAACCCAGCCCCCATTTTTTTACCCACTACTAAAACGTGCTAATACAGACAGAACCTTTATTGCAGATGACGTAAACATGCCCAAAACACCTACATTTTACCCTACAGAGCACAGACACCATAAACAGGCGCATTTCCTAGAGCAGAGTCTCCCAAATGCAGTCCTGGAGGGCCAAACACCATTCAGGTTCCATGCTGCCTCTAATAAAGATGCCTGTGCTGCATATCTATGCACCGCCCCCATGGTATGCAGATGTATCTCATGCATATTTATGAGGGACAGCATGAAAACCCGAACAGTGTTTGTAACACCAGGACTGGAGTTGGGAACCTCTGCCGTAAAGCAGCAGCCAACAGGGGCAGACACACCCACACCCACAGGCTCCATTAGCCAATGCCTCCTGGAGAGGCAGGACGTTGGGCCCTGTGTGCATCTCCCAATACTAGCACTTGCATACCGTAGCAATGCCACCCTAAACCTGGGAATACGGTACACAACTATCAAAATGTAGCTATGATTACTGGCAGATAGCAATTCCTACGTTAAGCATGGTTTGCTGATTGAGCTCCATCATAGCAACCTTTCTGATGTCTGTGGAGTGTGCTTCAGGTCTGGTGTCTGACAGTGTTTACCACCCTGGGGAGTGACCCCCAAAAGTATTGCGTACCATATCCATGCCTGCACTGTGCCCAGGACTGGTGTGGTGACCAGGGCTGCCAAACACCTCTATAGTAGCACAATGCTGGCATAGGTGCGGGAGTGTGTGTCTGCCTATCCAGTGTGTGGTGGCTGCAAACACCCTCCACAGCCCACACTGCCAGCACTGTTGCCAGTATTGGCCTGCCAATGTGCATAATGAGGAGCAAGGTACCATGGGTATAGCCCGGACAGGGTGGCCTGGCCAGGATGCATCTGCACAGGGCATAGGCTGGGACATTGTAGTGCCCGGCCACCACCTGCACAGATAGGGTGGCCACAGCATGTTCTGCTGGGAGATCACTCTCACTCTGACTGAGCAGTGACCACGGCATGGCTAGGTTCCCCCATAGTGCAATGTAGCATTTCTTTCATGTAATATTTATGGGCTCCCTTTTGGGGCCCAGTCACTGATTTATCTGCTTGGTGTGTATGCTGACATCCCAGTTCTGGGTGCACGCATTTCCACCAGGAACATGCACTATGGACTAGCTAGAGGACTGTCTGCAGCTGGTATGTGTGTTGCTGGAACACCTTGCAGGGTGCAGTGGCTGAAGGCTTGCTGCAGGAGAATATCAGATAGTGGTGGGGTGCAGCTTAGCATATCCAGGCCTAATGTCTGTCTGCTATTGCTTTATGGATGTGTACAGAGCTGCATTGACTGCCCTGTAGGGTGCCTGTTCCCCAGCAGGACTGGGGTTGATGGTCCCCTCTGCTGCCCCCATTGCAGGGAGGTAGAATGTGGATCTGTTGGTGGGAGACCCTGTTTACCACTCTCAGCCCCAGGGGGGGGAAGGGGGAATAGTGGTACATAATCCTCCTATGGGTCTGTAAGGGCTAAACCTTGAATGAGAAATACAGATGTATACAAGGTGTGTCTGCAGACACTACCCATCTCACACATTAGCACTGCTGGGGTTCTGCAGCATGGCCTATTTCTGCTGTGGACCTGGTGCTGGGCACCCCACCTCACCCTCAGGGTGAGTACAGTACCTGCACAATGTGACGGTGTGTAGCTACTCTGTGCCAGTACCACACACGGTCAGTTCCCCCTACCAGGCTGAGGTGCTGTGGGGGTGCATACCCCATCTTATGATCATCTGTAGACTGCTGATTTGCATGTGCAGTGCATCATGGGTATGGGTGGGTTAACCCTATCCTGGTGACCACAGCAGACTGTTTGTGTGGTGACGTGCAGTCCTTCTGCAGCCAGCCAGAGTTTTGTTAGCAGCTATGGAACTGTAGCCCACTGGTTACTTCACTGTTTGTGGAGCCAGAGGTCATGGGTTCAAACCCACAGTGGGGTTATTTGATAGGGCTGTCCAAAGCATTGTCTATTTTTAATGTACATTAGTGCTGCCAGCAAAACACCCTCAGGGTACTGTAACCATAAGGTGCCTCAGAAGGCGCCTTATAGGGCACCCTATAAAGCGCCTTCTGAGGCACCTTATGGTTACAGTCCGTATAAGGTGCCTTATAAGGTGTCCTATGGAGCGCCTTATAGGGTGCCATATAGGGGACATTATAGGGTGCCGTGGCTGACAGTGCACTTTATAATGTGCCCTATGGAGTGCCTTATAGGATGCCTTATGCGGCACCTTAGGTTACGGCACATGAGGGTGTGTTTGCTGGCAGCAATAATTACAATACAAATAAAATGCCTCAGGAAACAATACTTACATGTCAAAGCTGATGCCTCAGTTAGCCTTACGCATTAAGCACACTGGGAGATCAAACTCATGACCCCTGTATCATCAGTCAGCGTGTTAACTGCTGTGCTACACTTCTGTTTCTATGTTTGGATGTCTGTGCGCCTACGTAAGATTACCCCGCGGTAACGCGCTTAGCGGCGCTTTGCCCGATAATGTGCACAGCAGTACGCGTTATCGCACGCTAATCCCGTTTTGCTACTTTAGACTGAAATGCCCACTCCTTTTATGGCAGCCTGCACACTAACGCCGGGCGCACATTAAGAAGGTTTAGTAAACATACCCCATAGTCTTAGGCATAGATACATTTCTACTTCAAGGACATTTCTAGCTCAGAGAATGCAAGACCATTTCTATCATAAGCATAAAGAAATTATACAAACTTTTCAAAAGCAGTTTAAAGCAGATTCTCAAACTCTGGTTCTTCTCAGCACAAATCCCAGGTGGGGGTTAGGATCTAGGCCTAATTTACAGGCCATAGCCTACCACATTGGCGCTCAGTGTGCCAGTGGCCTACATTAGAACACAGCTGCCAAAGTGAAGAAAAGCAGCACCCTTCACTTCGACGACTGTAGAGCGGTGAGCCGGGGCCTGCCTGGCTTCCTTAAAGCCAAGCAAACAGGCATGGGGTTGTTCGGGAAGTGGAGGAGGGGGGTGTTAGGACTGGAAATGGCTGATGGGGAGGGCTGGGACTAGAAATGGGCTGATTGGGGGAGAGGCTAAGACTGGAAATGGCTGATGAGGGGGCTCTGTCAGAACTGGAAAGGGCTGGGGGGAACTAGGACTGGAAATGGGCTAATGGGGGGCTAGGATAGGATTGGAAATGGGCTGATGGAGGGGCTAGGATAGGACTGGAAATGGCTGATGGAGAGGACTAATGGGGGTCTAGGATAGGACTGCAAATGGACAGATGGAGGGGCTAGGATAGGACTGGAAATGGCTGATGGGGGCTAGGACTGCAAATGGGCTGATGTGGGGCTTGGACTGGAAATGAGCTGATGGGAGCTAGAATAGGACTGGAAATGGCTGATGGGGGCTAGGACTGCAAATGGGCTGATGTGGGGCTTGGACTGGAAATGAGCTGATGGGAGCTAGAATAGGACTGGAAATGGCTGATAGGGAGGCTAGGATTGGAAATGGGCTGATGGGGGGCTGGGATAGGACTGGAAAGGGCTGATGGGGCTAGAATAGGACTGGAAATGGGCTGATGGGGGCTAGGACTGGAAATGGGCTGATAGAGTGGGGCTTGGTCAAGAAATGAGCTGAAGGGGGACTATAATAGGACTGGAAATGGCTGATGGGGGGCTTAGACTGGAAATGGGCTGATGCAGGGGGATTACAGAATGGGACTAGAAGGTAGCGGATGCTGGGTGGGGCTGGAACTAGAAGGGAGCTGATCTTGGGGGAGGACTAGAAGGGGATGGGACTGGGGGAGTGAGGATGGAGAGGAGAAAAGATATTTTGTGTGGAAGAAAAATCTATGATTGGCCGGGTATGAAAAAGAAATAAAGAAAGAAATGGAGGAAAGAGCAAAAAGGGAAAGATCAGTATGTTAAAAGCAGATGTAGAGAGAAAATGGGAAAAAAAAACTAGGAGAGAAGAAAGGGCAAATGGACAGCAGACAATGGAGCGTTAGCAGAAGACATGAAGAAATCATAAGAAAGTGACTGGAGCAATTGCAACTGAAAAATAAAATGCCCAAACAACAAAAGGTAGAAAAATACTTTTTATTTTGAATTTATTAGCTGGAATATGTCAGCTCTGGGAAATGTGCATTGTTAACATCTTTGCATTTTGTTTAGTACAAAAGGAAATTAAGAATAAATTAGACCTTACCTGCTAATTGTCTTTCCTTGAGTATTCTCCGGGCCAGTCCAGAAACAGTAGGGTAGTCAATCCCCTCCAGCAACTGAGGACTGAAATCTTCAAAGATTTGCTGACAGCCTACTTAGCTCCCCCTGATGTCAGAGAGCCAGTCTAACCATATCCAAGCAGTAACCAATCCACTGAACGCTACAACAATAAATGTTAACATAATCAAAACACCAAAACACTGCTAATTAACCAAACACCATTAGCTCCACTCCTCTGCTCCTATAGTACTATGACGGGAGCCCCCTAGCCAGTTCCCCTCCGGAAAGTCCGAGCCCATTTAAGACCTTAAAATTTATCCTACGCAGCCTCAAACAGTCTCCCTTTCCGCTCTCTCCGGTCGAGCTCCCCTTGGTCTTTGAAAACGACCACACCTACAACCAGTTCCTCCCTCGATACGCTCTGGGTGGGTCCTGGACTGGCCCAGAGAATACTCAAGGAAAGACAATTAGCAGGTAAGGTCTAATTTATTCTTCCTTTTCGTCTCTTCGGGCCAGTCCAGGAACAGTAGGGTCGTACCAAAGCAGTACCTACTCTCGGGAGGGTCTGAACAGCCCCGCCACAATGGCCGAAGCTCCAACCTTCGCATCTCCCGCTGCCTGCACATCCAGGCGATAGTGCTTAGCAAACATATACAAAGACGACCAAGTCACTGCCTGGCAAATATCTACTGGAGGAATCAACACCCTCTCGGCCCAGGACGTACCCTGTCCCCGCGTTGAATGAGCACGCAGCCCCTCTGGAGGCACCTTCCCGCTAGCCTGATACGCGGACACTATTGCCTGCTTCACCCAGCACGCAATGGAGGTCTTAGAAGCTGCACTGCCTTTCCGCGCTCCACCAAACAGAACAAACAACCTATCAGACTTCCGAAAAGACTTTGTCCTTCTGAGGTACCTATGGAGCACTCTACCTAGATCCAAGCAACACAGCGACGGATCACTGCCACTGTCTTCTGCTGACCTAAACGTAGGTAACAAAATAGTCTGATTGACATGAAAAACTGACACCACCTTCGGAAGAAATGAAGGCACCGGGCGCAAGACCACTTTTTCCTTTGAAAATTGAATATATGGCTCCCTACAGGAAAGTGCTTGCAAATCCGAAATCCTTCTAGCCGAGCACAAGGTTACCAAGAAGGCAGTCTTCCAAGAGAGCTCCCTCAGCACCACCATTTTCCCGGGTTCAAACAGAGCCCATGCCAATGCTTGCAGGACCAAATTCAAATCCCAAGGCGGCACCAATGGTTGCAAAGGCGGCCTCAAGTTCATGACCGCTCGGAGAAATCTGAGAACATCCGGATGCCCAGACAAACTACGACCCTGCACCTTGCCACGATAGCAAGACAGAGCAGCTAAATGCACCTTTAGAGTGCTGAACGCCAGACACTTGTCCAGCCCGTCTTGTAAAAACGACAACACATTCGACACCGTCGCCGACTGTGGTAGCACTCTACTCCTCTTACACCAGCCTTCAAAAACTCGCCAAATGCGAATATACGCTAACGTTGTCGACCTTCTCTTTGCTTGCAACATGGTAGCTACCACCGCTGCAGAATAGCCTCTATGTCTTAAGCGCTCCCTTTCAAGAGCCAAGCCATAAGAAAGAAGCGATCCACCTGCGGCATGAGAAAAGGTCACTGGTACAACAGATTTACCCGAGCTGGCAACCTCCAAGGCCGGTTGACTAGGAGCCGCATGAGATCCGCATACCACGCTCTCCTCGGCCAGTCCATCACGATGAGAATCACCTGCCCCTGATGACATGCTATCCTGTGAATAACTCGACCAATCATTGGCCATGGTGGGAATACATAAAGGAGACCTGCCTCTGGCCAAGGCTGAACCAAGCCATCGAGGCCCTCCGAGATGCATTCCCTGCCTCTGCTGAAAAAGCGCGATGCCTTGGCATTGTTGAAGGTAGCCATGAGGTTGAACACCGGCTGACCCCATCTTCTCGTTATGTTGTGGAAGACTGCGTCATTCAGCCACCATTCGACCGGATCTAATACATGGCGACTGAGAAAATCGGTGTGCACGTTGTCCTTCCCAGCCACATGAGCCGCCGACAGGGCTAGGAGATGCTCCTCTGCCCACTGCAACAGCGCCTGACTCTCCTCCAACAAGATCGCACTGCCCGTGCCTCCCTGCTGATTGATATAGGATACCATGACCGCATTGTCCGAGAACACTCGCACCGCTTTCCCGTTGGTAAGACTCTCAAACTTCTGGAATGCCAGCCACACCACCCTCATTTCTAGCTGATTGATGGAGCAGTTGGCCAACTCTATTGGCCAGAGACTCTGAGCTACCTGTGCCATACAATGCGCCCCCCAGCCGGACAGACTGGCATCCATAGTGACCAATACCCAATCCGGCATCTTCAGTGGCACTCCTGCCCGAAGATGTGAGGGATCTAGCCACCATTGTAGACTGTTGGAGACTGTTGCCGAACAAATCAACCGCTGGCCCAGCGGATGCTTCTGCGGAGACCAACGAGACAGCAACGATTGCTGAAGAGGTCGCCCTGGCCCACGGAACCAGGTCCAAGGTGGCCGCCATAGAACCCAGGAGCTGCAAGTATCTCCACGCTGTCGGAGCTCTGAGGCGCAAAAATGCTACTATCTGCTTCAGGATCTTTTGTACTGTCTTCCGGAAGAAAAACCGCCCCGACACTCATGTTGAAATGCGCCCCCAAATAAACCAGACTCTGCACTGGCTGCAAGCGACTCTTGGTCTGATTGACCACCCAGCCCAGGCTTTCCAAAAACTCCACCACCTTGGTAGTGGCCTCCCTGGATTCCTAGACTGAGCGAGCCCGAATGAGCCAATCGTCCAGATAGGGATGCACGAGAACACCCTCTTTTCGCAACGCCACTGCCACCACCACCATCACCTTCGTGAATGTGTGCGGCGCCGTAGCCAGTCCGAACGGCAACGCCCGGAACTGAAAATGACCCATGGGCACCGCAAAATGTAGGAACCTCTGATGTTCTGGTCTGATGGGAATGTGCAGATACGCTTCCGTTAAATCTATGGATGAAAGCACCTTGCCGGGCCTCACCGACCGGATCACAGACTGCAGAGTCTCCATTCGAAAATGGGGCACCCACAGGCAGCAGTTGACATGCTTGAGATCGAGAATTGGCTGAAAAGACCCCTCCTTCTTGGGGATCACAAAGTAAATTGAGTATCAGCCTAAGCCGTACTGGTCTGGAGGTACTGGAACGATGGCTTGAAGCTGTAGCAATCGTTGAAGCGTGTCATCCACCGCCTTCGCCTTTGCGGAGGAAGTGCACGGCGACTTCACGAAAGCTCCCACTAGAGGTTGCTTGAACTCCAAAGCATAACCGTCGTGAATGATCTCCAATACCCAGCGGTCCGTAGTTATTGTGGCCCAGACGGAATGGAAAAGCTGCAAACGCCCTCTTATTGGAATTTCCGCCCGGACCTGCCTCATTTCATTGGGGCTTCTTCGAGACGTTTGCCTGAGATCTGTCATATCCTCGACCAAAACCCGGAGCTCCCCGAAAGGGCTGACCCCTGGGTACAAACCGACCTCTCTGATAGGGAGCGAAGCGAGACCCCCTGAACCTTCGAAATTCTTTGCTTTGACCTTTCTGCGAAGCCCCCGGCTTTGGACCTTTCGGACGGCCCTCTGGTAGCCGTCCACCCTTGGAGTCCCCCAAATCCTTTACGATCTTTTCCAAAGCCTCTCCAAAAAGCAGCCTGCCCTTATAAGGGAGCTTACTCAGCCGTGTTTTGGAGGATGGGTCCGCCGCCCAATTCCGCAGCCAGAGGAATCTTCTAGCGGCCACCACTGAAGCCATTGACTTAGCTGAAGTTCTTACCAAATCATAGAACACGTCGGCGAGATATGCCCCCGCCGACTCTAATTTAGCCCCTTCCAGAGCCGAAGAAACTTCTGAACCTGGAGGCGACTCAGCCTGAAGCCACCTGATAGACGCTCTGGAAACATATGCACCACAGATGGCTACCTGCAATGCTAACGCGCTGGTGTCAAACGCCTGCCTGAGGATGGACTCCAGCTTTCTATCCTGTAGATCTTTAAGGGCCACTCCGCCCTCTACTGGGATAGCAGTCTTTTTCGTCACCGCCGATACCAAGGCATCCACCTTGGGCATGCGCATCAACTCTCTCTCCTCCTGAGGTACTGAATATAAGCGTCCCAACACCTGTCCACCCCTCAAGGTGGCTTCCGGACACTCCCATTCCGATTCAATCATTTGTTTAATTACCCTATTGACTGGGAAACACTTCTGTTCTTCCCTAAATCCTTGCAGCAAAGGGTCATCCAAGGGCTCTGCCTGCACAGCAAGCATAGAAATATTCAGCGCCCTAGCGAATGGGTAATGAACGCTCCTAACTCTTCCTTACAAAATACCCTTAAGATTTATTTATTTATTTATTTTATTTATTTTGTATACATTTGTATACCGCTACTTCCAGCGATCAGCAGCGGTTTGATTACAGATTGGAAATTGTCAAATCATGACAGGAAATTTTTGAGGTATAAACACATTGATTAGACAGGAAAGCACAGCACACAGAGAACTATTTTACAGGGAACATGGGCTATGGAGGGTTAAGTGGCTTGCCCAAGACCACAAGGAGCACCTGTGGGACTAGAAACCCAGTCCTTCCGGCCCAAGGTTGCTGTCCTCCAGTGGGATTTGAACCCCCGACCTTCCGGCCCGAAGTACCTTGCCCCAACCACTAGGCCACTTCTCCACTCCAAGATATTAGGATCCTCACGTGCTCCCAGCTCACCTTCTTCCAGATCCCCTGGGAATAAATCCATGCTATACTCTGAAGGGATTTCTCCTTCCTCTGGCCCTTGAGAGTCAAGGTTCTGCTGCCCTGGACCCTCTAACGCTGCCCCGGTCAACAGACCCCACTTTGAGGACCCCTCTCCTGGATCCCCTGCTGTGTCTTGAACCGGAGCCAAGTCAGCCATGTTAAGCACCAAAACCCTACCCTTTCCCTGCTCCAGTCTTAAACAATAAGCCTTGTGGAGGGAAAGAATGAAATCTGGAGAAAAAAATGATTGCACACTGCCTGGAACCTCCGAAACTAGAAAGGGTTCAAAAGCAACCGCCGGGGCCGACTTTTTAGTCTTTGCTTTCTTTTTTAGCGATTTGTGCTGCTGCGCGGGAGAAACGGCTGGGCTGTCCAAAATGGCCGCTGTTCCCGCCTTTTCTGCCGCGGCCTGAAGCTTCGCTGAAGCAATCTGAGGCTGCGGTCTGTCTTCCATAACGCCTTCAAAACGTGCATTCACACGTTGCCCAAAGCCTTAGAAATGCAGCAGTTCCCTCCTTGCCTGCCTCTGACACCGCTCGTCTCCCGCCGCAGCTGGCACCACGCGCTCCGCCTCCGACCTATCCCCGGGCTCCCAGACGATCGCGTTCCCGCAACATAAAAGAAAGGCGCACCTGAATGAGGAAAGTGTTTTACACCAACAGCCTACTACCGCTGCTCGCGGCAGAGCTAGTTGGGCTTCCCGGAGGCAGAGGGCTGGTCTCTGGGGCTCCCAGTACCTGTCTCTGCACCTCCCAACGGTCTCGGTCCTCGAGGCAGGCCCTGCCTCTGCTGCTCCCGTAGACTGGAAACTGGACAGCTGACCCCCGTCGCTCACTCTATAAATCCTTTTTTTAAAAAAAATAACTTTAAGCAAAAACTGAGCCCTCGTACACCAACCCCGCTAGGGCTAGGTAAGAGAAAACTCCTGATAGTAAAATTCCTTTTCTTCTCACGGAGCCTGTCAGCAATACACTCTACAGCTGCTGAGGACTGAAAAGACTGGCTCTCTGACACCAGGGGGAGCTAAGTAGGCTGTCAGCAAATCTTTGAAGATTTCAGTCCTCAGTTGCTGGAGGGGATTGACTACCCTACTGTTCCTGGACTGGCCTGGAGAGACGAAAAGGAATTTATAGTTTTATTTCTCCAATGTTATTGTATATTCCAAGTTTGACTTTTGGGGTTCCCATTTGAATTATTGTCTTCCTGTTTCTAAATTGTGATTCCTTGTTCTTTTGTTTGGTGACGGTCTATGTTCTGCATGTGTAACCGAGCTGAGTTATTCTGTTTATGTAGTTTCTATTTGACAGTGTCACTTGTTCCCTTTCCCCAGTAGGCGATGCATTGGTACTCTCTGAGATGTATTGGTTTAATATCTGCAGTGTTGCCTTTTGATAGGTAGGGTTTGGTACTTTGTGAGTCCTGATAGTGCTGTTATGATACGGTGGGTTTGCTATGGGTTCTAAATGGGCAGTGTTTATAGTACTTCCTACTGTGCCTGGTGATTGGCATTGGAGTATAGTAATGTAGAAATCTGGTAGCCTTTCTTTATCAAGACACTCTTTAAGCATTATGCAAATATTTATGCAAATGAGGCCCGCAATGCATCTCCGCACATAGCCCTCCTTTGGCCGCTCCTGTATGAATCTATTTCCTAACTTTAAAAAAATCAGTAAGGCAAAACCTTAACTATTATAGGGGCTCTCAGTTTAAGAGGAGACAGCAGAATAGACTGTGGATACTGTCCCTGTCTAGAAAGGAGAAATTAGACCTTACCTGCTAATAGTCTTTCCTTGAGTTCTCTCCGGGCCAGTCCAGGTACAGTTGGGGTAGCCAATCCCTTCTAGCAGCTGAGGACTGAATGCTGAAAAGTTTTGCTGACAGATGCAATAGCTCCCTCTGGTGTTAGAAAGTCAGTTAATTATTGTCAAAGCAGAGGACGAACATAACCAACTCGTTCCAAATTAAGTGAAAAAAACCCTAAACTTCAAAAACTGGAACAAAAACAACTGGCAACTCATATTGACCTAAATCAGAAGCTCGCTCCCCTACCAAACCGCAGCAGGGCTGCTCCAGATTCTTGAAGTATGAAGAGTCCCCCCCAGGGAGCTAGAACTCTCCAATATCCTCTTCCAAATGCGATCGTGATCCGCAAGCGTGGATGTGATCAAAAACTGTATTGAAAGGACGAATGCACTAAGAGATTCCCCACAAAACACAGCTCGCAGAAAACTGGGGTAGGACCTGGACTGGCCCAGAGAGAACTCAAGGAAAGACAATTAGCAGGTAAGGTCTAATTTCTCCTTCCTCTTCGTCTCTCCGGGCCAGTCCAGGTACAGTTGGGCAGTACCAAAGCAGTACCTAAACTGGGAAGGGTCCTGTGAGCCCTGCCAAAATGGCCGAGGCCCCCACCGTAGCATCCTCACGGGCCTGCACATCCAACTGATAATGCTTTGTGAAGGTATGTAGCGAGGACCAGGCCGCCGCTCGACAGATATCCGCTGGCGGGATCAAACTCATCTCCACCCAAGAAGCCGCTTGTGCTCTAGTCGAATGTGCCCTGAGCTCTCGCGGAGGCGACCTGCCCCTCGCCTCGTAGGCTCTAGCTATCGCTTGTTTTACCCATTGGGCGATAGAAGCCTTGGTCGCTGCTAGACCCTTGCGAGGACCCCCAAATAACACAAACAACCGATCCAACCTTCAAAAGGGCTTTGTATGACGAAGGTACTTCCGAAGAACGCGCCCAAAATCCAACTTTCGTAGCGCCCGGTCCAGCTTATTGCCGTGAGCCTGAAAGGTAGGAAGCGAAACGGTCTGATTCAGATGGAAACTGGACACCACTTTCGGCAGAAACGAGGGAACGGACCATAGAACCACTTTCTCCTCCGAGAAATGAAGATACGGCTCTCTGCAGGAAAGCGCTTGCAAATCCGAAACCCTCCTAGCCGAACACAGGGCCACCAGAAAAGCTGTTTTCCAAGAAAACTCTCGCAGACTGCCGGCAGTGCCGAATCAAAGGGCGGACCCGTTAAGGCTTCAAGCACCAAATTCAAATCCCAAGGAGGTACAACCAGACGACGAGGCGGACGAATATTATTAGCCGCACGGAGGAACCGCTGCACTTCCGGATGCGACGCAAGTGACCAGCCTTGCACTCGGCCCCGGAAACACGCCAAGGCTGCCAAGTGCACTTTGAGAGTGTTAAGAGTTAAGCCCTTGTCTAGGCCTCCTTGAAGAAACGCTAAGACGTCCGGTAAGCCGGCGGAGCGGGGAGAAACCCCCCGTTCTTTAGACCATGCTTCAAAAATGCTCCACACCCTTATGTACGATAAGGTTGTTGAACGTCTCCTGGACTGTAACATAGTAGCAATCACAGGCTCCGAGTACCCCCTACGCCGTAAACGCTCCCGCTCAAGAGCCAAGCCGTAAGCAAGAATCGATCCACCTGAGGCATGAGAATTGGACCCTGACTCAAGAGATTGATTCGAGAGGGCAACCTCCAAGTAGGAGCTACTAGCAACCGCACCAGATCCACATATCAAGGACGCCTGGGCCAATCCGGAGCAATGAGAATCAACATGCCCCTGTAAAGCGATATTTTCCGAATGACTCGTCCTATCAACGGCCAAGGAGGAAACACCTACAGAAGCTGGTCTTCTGGCCAGGGCTGAACCAACCCGTCCAGGCCCTCCGACATGTGTTCCCTGCATCTGCTGTAAAAACGAAACGCTTTGGCATTGGACAGGGTCGCCATGAGGTCCATCACCGGCTGACCCCAACGAAGAGAGATCTCGTGGAAGATTGCCGAATTCAGTTCCCACTCTCCGGGGTCCAGGCGATGTCGACTGAGAAAATCGGCTTGAACATTGTCCTTCCCTGCTACATGAGCCGCCGAAAGCGAGGAAAGATGTAATTCCGCCCACTGTAGCAGGACCCGGCTCTCCTGAAGTAACGGAGCACTGCCGGTGCCGCCCTGCTTGTTGATGTAGGACACCGTTACCAGATTGTCGGAAAACACTCGAACTGCCCGCTCTGCGATCAGATCCGAGAAATGTAGAAGCGCTAAACGAACCGCTCTCAGTTCCAGATGATTGATAGACCACCTGCTCTCTGTTATTGACCATGCTCCCTGCGCCACTTGGGACAGACAATGCGCCCCCCAACCGGACAGACTGGCATCCATCGTGACTAAAATCCACTCCAGGTCCTGCAGCGGCACTCCTGCATGAAGATGAGCCGGAAGCCGCCACCAATGGAGACTGAGTCGGACTTCCTCCGAACAGGGCAGCCTTTGAGAGAGCGGATGAAGTTGCGGAGACCATCTGGAGAGCAAGGCGTGCTGCAGAGGATGCATGTGTGCTCTGGCCCAAGGCACCAGATCCAAGGCCACGGCAATTGACCCCAACAGTTGTAGATACCTCCATGCTGATGGGGCCCGGAGCTGAAGGAAAGCGTCCATTTGAGTTATCAGCTTCTGCCCCCTGTCCAGCGGAAGAAGAACCAAACCTCTCTTTGTGTCGAATACGGCTCCGAGGTAAACCAACCGTTGTACTGGAAGTAAATGACTCTTTGCATGGTTGATTACCCAACCGAGGTGTTCCAGGAACTGCACCACCCGAGCCATTGCCGCGACTGATTCCTCTCGAGAACCCGCACGGATTAGCAAATTGTCCAGATAGGGATGGACTTGAATGCCCTCTTTGCGAAGAGCTGCCGCTACCACTACCATTACCTTGGTGAAGGTGCGAGGAGCAGTTGCTAGACCAAACGGTAACGCCCGAAACTGAAAATGCCCCATGGGGACTGCAAACCGCAGAAAACGCTGATGCTCCAGGCGAATCAGAATGTGTAGGTAAGCCTCCGTGAGATCTATGGAAGAGAGCCACTCTCCCGGCCTCACCGCCCGAATAACGGAACGTAGGGTCTCCATGCGAAAATGTGGTACCCGCAAGCACCGGTTTACATGTTTGAGATCCAGAATTGGACAAAATGATCCCTCTTTCTTGGGCACCACAAAGTAAATCGAGTATCGACCTGCACCGCACTGGTCTGGAGGAACTGGAACCACCACCCGCAGATCCAATAAGCGCTGAAGGGTGTCCGCGACCGCTCGGCTCTTTGCCCGAGTACCGCAGGGAGAGAACACAAAAGCATCCGCCACCGGAGCAGCGAACTCCAGAGCATAGCCGTCGCGGATGATCTCCAGTACCCAGAGATCATAGGTTATGGCGGCCTAGGCGGAGAGAAACCCCTGCAAACGTCCTCCTACCGGGATCTCCGTCTGGACCAGCCTCCCTTCATTGCGGTTTCTTAGAAGGAGTTTTCTGAGAGCTGAAGAACCCTCTGCCAAACCCCCGGGCTCCTCTAAAGGACTGCCCCCTGGAAGGAAATCGACCCCGTTGGTAAGGCACAAATCTAGAACCACGAAATCTATGAATCTCTCTATTGTGCCCCCTCTGCATAATATTTGTCTTAGCCCCTCTAGGCCTATCCTCTGGGAGACGACCCCCTTTTGAGTCGCCTAAATCTTTCACAATCTTCTCCAATGCTTCCCCAAACAGTAACTTGCCTTTATACAGAAGCTTACTAAGACGGGATTTAGGGGACGTATCCGCCGCCCAATTGCGCAACCAAAGAAACCTTCGAGCCGCTATGACGGAAGCCATGGACTTTGCCGAAATCCTGATCAAATCATAAAAGGCATCTGCTAGATACGCCACTGCCAATTCTAGCTTAGTGCCTTCCGGAGGTGAATCCCCCTGCTTCAAAGCGGCCTGCTCTCCCTGAATCCAGCGAATAGCGGCTCTGGACACAAACGCCCCGCAAACCGACGCTTGTAAGGAGAGGGCATTAGCATCAAAAGCCTGTTTTAGAAACGCCTCTAACTTCCGATCCTGAACATCCTTCAGGGCAGCACCCCCTTCTACCGGAATTGTGGTCTTCTTCGAAACTGCGGACACAAGAGCGTCGACCTTAGGCATCCTCAACAACTCCCTCTCTTCTTGAGGGACCGGGTAAAGGTGGGCAATGGAACGCCCTCCCCTTAAGCTAGCCTCTGGGCACTCCCACTCAGACTCTATCATTTGCTTAATTACTCTGTGCATAGGGAAGCAGCGCTGCTCTGCCTTAAATCCTTGTAATAAAGGATCCTCCAGGTGCTCTTGTTGCAAAGAAGGGGGCACGATATTTAGCGCAGCGAGGGATTGAACAATCAGCGCACCCAGCTCTTCCTTCCGGAATACCCTAAACACATTAGCCGCACGGAGGAACCGCTGCACATCCTATGACTCGCCACTGCCTGAGGAGGGGGAAATCTCCTCTGAGGTAGGTCTGGACTCTTGGCCCCAGTTCCCTGTCTTCCAACTCCTGAGGCCAAGAGTCCAGACCTACCTCAGAGGAGATTTCCCCCTCCTCAGGCAGTGGCGAGTCATAGGACTGAGGATCTCGCTCCTCGGGAGAAAAATCCCTACAGGGTAACTGAGCAGAGGGGCCCTCACCAGGATCGGACAGCTTAGACTCCTTTTGTATAGAAAGTTCCTAATCCCCTGCAGCTGCACCCTCCATTGCGTGAGACAATTTCAACAAATAGGCTTTATGTAAAGCCAAAATAAAATCAGGGGAGAAAAAAGAGGCCAGTGTCCCCTGAGACTCGGGAGACAAAAGTCTGCTGTTGTCTTCCACTGAAAGCTCCTTGTGAGATTTTGATTTTCGTTTCCCTGAGTGCTGCAAAAGCACGGGAACAGGAGCGGCGTCTGAAGGAAGCGTGGCTGCCGTTGTCGTTGACAACTTCTTCCCCTGCGTTTTTTCCCCCGCGAGATCACCAGATACTGTACTCTCCATCGGGCCGGAAATACACTAACCGAACCTAATCAAAGAACAACCGAAGCCCCCGGCAAGCTGAAACGTTCTGAAACCTGAGATCCAGAAAAACCCCGGCGCTCAGAAAATGGCCGCCCGAAACCTCCCGCCTGGCGGCAGAAACAAGCACCGGACCAGGGAACGCTCTAACCAACAACGAGTCCGGAGCCCCTAAAGCAGACAGAAAATTGCAGCTTACCTCAGTTATAAGCAGACAGGCACAGTCTCTAGATTTCCGCTGCTAGCGAAAGAGAGACGAGGGGAACCATCGCGGGAAGAGGATACTGGGGCCCCTAGCTCCATTCAAGCCCATATTAACTTCAGCGGATCCTCGGAAGCAGGCTCTGCCCCCGAATTAAAACCAAAATAAGAAATCAAATCAAAAGAAAGGATCGCTGAATTAGACGTGCCCCCGATTCCCCCCCCCCTTCAGAGGAACAAGGGAAAACCACTTGCTATGATGCCCTGCTAGGGCCAGTGAGCAAGGTTCCTTCTGATAAAACTTTAAATAGTCAAGCTGCCTTTTGCTTCTGAATCCTCTTAGTTTTATTTTTTTATTTATTTATTTTTTAATTAAGCTATCTCCACTGTCTGACCAACGTCGTCTCTCCTGGGAGCCTGCCAGAGATAGGTCCACTCTAGCTGCTGAGGACTGAAGACTGACTTTCTAACACCAGAGGGAGCTATTGCATCTGTCAGCAAAACTTTTCAGCATTCAGTCCTCAGCTGCTAGAAGCGATTGGCTACCCCAACTGTACCTGGACTGGCCCGGAGAGACGAAGAGGAAAATAAAAGATAATTGAATGCCCCTGCCTAAAAATTAGCAGCTCAAACACACCCTTTCATGCACTATTTACCTTTTTTAAATTTTATTTATTTATTTATTTATTTATGTTTTTTTGTTTTTTTTTTAATTTTTTTTTAATTTTTTTATGCTATTTACCTTTTTAAAACAATTCAGTATTCCTTCAAAAATACCTCCTTCCTTACTCAGAATAATGCAGGAGGCAAGGTTTATTAAATAACCTCAGCTCTTAAATCCAGAGCTTCAGTGATGTCTATCACTGCCTGTCAGTTTCCAATATTCTATTCCACCAAAGCTTGGTTAGACTCCTGACAGGATTTTTCATACAAAATTTGACTGTATGCTAGCAGTGGATATATTTTGCCTTAACAGCATAAAAGCTGCCTTTGGGTTCTGATTTTCTTCTCAGTAATTCCTCACAAATTACGGAGGTTTTCTTGTAACCTTCCCTTAGACTTCCAAAGCAAACTGTGTAAACCAATGCCAATTTCAGTCACAACTTTGAAGATTTCCAGTATTATCAGGGAATATCACTCCTTCATATCTTCATCAGAAGCCAGTACGTTTTAAACTACACAGGAATTTCTATCACAAGCCAGAAATTCCTTCCAAAAGTACTCAGGAATTTCAGTTTCTCAAAACCTGAATTCAGCACAAATACCTTCCCAGCCTGTGCCAAGATTTAGCTCCAGGTTTATTATTCCTGCCTCAATTAAATCAGGAAAAATTAAAGTTTTCTTCTACCTAAACTTCTGTAGAAAACAAGTTTTCCACTGTTTCTTTTTACCAAAATTTCTTACACTGTTCCTAGTCTCTTATAGACTATTTTTCCAAAATTAAACAGTAATACAATAATACCCTAAAAGCCTAAATTCAGCCCTTCTTCACTCCACATCTGATAACTAGCTCCTTTCTTCATCAATCACAGCCTCAAATTGACAAAGTCAAGTACAGACAGATACACACCAATGAGCAGCATAAGTGTCCTTCCCTTGCATAACCTCAAGAGGTTCCCCTCCAAACATCCCTATTTACCTTAAACCCTTAGAATTTCAGCTTAATACTAATCTTTATAGATAAGCTGGACCACTTTAATTATTTCTGAAATATTTCTGCAAGTTTCTATCTACATTTGTATTTTTGAATACCTCACAGGCATCATCTTCACTTATAGTTATGGGTTTGAAATAGATCACTACACTTCTCTTCAGCTTTATAATGTGGCCTATGGAACTGGAACTAGTTTTTTATATAAACACATCTTTTATCACTTCAATAAGCTTATAATGGCTGCAAATTACAGAATTAACCTTCCTAGAGTTCCTAATTTATTTTTTAACTCCGGGGCATAAATACCCACCCCCTCCTCCCAGGGAAACTTAAGCTATTTCTAGCTAACCAAATCATTTTAACCAGAAACAAAATACATTTTTGTGGCATGCACATCCCCTGCACCTGAATTCTGGTCTTAAAATTTTTGAAACTTTAACTTTAAAAATCACTAAAAATCATTTTTTTCTAATGTGCTGACATCACTCTAAGAGGTATGTTTACTAAAGCGTCTTAATGTGCGTTCTGCGATGTTATCACGTGATAAGGTACCTTATCACACAATAATGGCGCTTTATCGGGCGCACAGGTACCTTAGCGCGCGATAACGCGCGCAGCGGCGCAAATGAGCGCCAAGGGTGGAGAAAGGCTCCCGGAGGGTGGAGGAAGGCTCCCCAGGAGCAGAGAGAGAGGGTCAATGGGCAGAGAGTGGGAGGAGAGAGGTTCCCCGCACACTAACGCTGTGAAATCCGAGGCTCAAAACTAACGCCAGTGAAACCCTGGCGTTAGAGCTGATTTAAAGGGAAAAGAAACCATTTCCGTCAGCAATGTACAACAAAACCAGGGAAACCTACAAAAAGTGATAAGTGTGATACATGTGCACGGAACAAAAGGGCAAATAAACATTGAAAATGACCAGAAGAAAATGTAAAAAAAACATAACCAAGCTGGCCAATAGTGATATTAATGGGAAACATCAAAAAACACTCCCAAGAAAGCTAAAAAAAAAATAATATTAATTTTGGAAGGGTCTATGCCCTGTCCCCATACAAGGTGAATGATCCCACAGTAAAATAGCGCTGATCAGGGTTTTCCCTTTCCATTGGACAGGCTCCCTATGGCGTGCACATGTTCCGCAACAGCAAGGCAGGCATGTCGGAACGGGCAACTGGACAGATGCTGGAAAAGGAGACACAGAGGGCTGCAGGCGGCACATGCTGTAGTGCAGCTGGGCCACAGTGCGGACTAGGGTGCTGCCAAGGTGGCCCATATGAATGCTGAAACAGTAGAGCAGCCAGACAGCAACTGATGAGAGCCCAACACAGGCATGAGGGTGTTTCCCACAGTGTCACAGGGGATAGTGCCCAGCAGGTACCCCCAAGGGCATAGAACATTGGCAGGCGGTGCTGGGGGGAAGCGTGGACAGCTATGCAGGCACCCCTACCTCAGAACCCGCACCATAGGCAGCCGCCTACCCGCACACTGGATGGCCTGAGACTGCGCACCACCAGCACCACCAGCAGAAGGGCATGTCAGCATGGTGGCGGAGGGGTACTGGTGGTGGAGGGGGCAGTGGCTGCTGCCCACTGCTCCCTCTAAGCTGTGCGCGTGTGCGCGTGCACACACCTCGCCGAGCGCGCGCACATATTTTACAACAGAGCGCACAAAAATTACGGCTCTGATTCTGATACAAAACAACACAGACGTCTTAAAATTTTAAAGTTATGATTGTAATTACTAGAAATTTCCCGCTTCATTTAGTAATCGTCTATTTTCATTTAATTTGATTAAAAGCAATGTGGTGTACATACTGTATTCTGACGTGTAGTCAAATTTTAAAGTATATAACTCCGAGTGTCGTTATGTGGCGCACAAAAATTTAACCTTCCTTCAAAAGCTGCACACAGCTGATATTTTATGCGCACACAGCCTACAGAAAATTAGAGGGAACATTGCTGCTGCCCACAGCAGACCATGGCCCAGCCCTGTTTAGGTGGGTGCCGTGCACTGCAACAGACAGGCTCTGTCTGACAAACAGTCATGGTATAAGAACATAAGATATGCCATACTGGGTCAGACCAAGGTCCATCAAGCCCAGCATTCTGTTTCCAACAGTGGCCAATCTAGGTCATACGTACCTAGCAGTTTCCCCAAAGGACACAGATTCCACAATGCTTGTACTGGTTCAAGCATTGATATCCTGGGTCCCTTCTTAATAATGGTTTATGGACCTTTCCTCCAGGAACTTGTCCAAACCTTTTTAAACCCAGCTACACTAACAGCCTTTACTACATCCTCCGGCAACAAATTCCAGAGTTTGATTACACGTTGAGTGAAAAAATATTTTCTTTTATTAGTCTTAAATAGTTTACCCTGTAGCTTCATTGCATGTCCCCTAGTCTTTCCATATTCTGATAAGGTAAACAATCGATCTACGTTTACCCGTTCCACTCCGTTCATTAATTTATAGACTTCTATCATATCTCCCCTCAGCCGTCTCTTCTCCAGGCTAAAGAGCCCCAACCTTTTTAGCCTTTCTTCATAGGAGTAGCCTTCCATCCCCTTTACCATTTTGGTGGCTCTTCTCTGAACCTTTTCTAAAATCGCTATATCCTTTTTAAGATACGGCGACCAGAATTGCACACAATATTCAAGGTGCGGTCTCACCATGGAACGATATAGAGGCATTATAATATCTTTTGTTTTATTTTCCATTCCTTTCCTTATCATACCTAGCATTCTATTTGCTCTCTTGGCCGCCGCTGCACACTGGGCCGAGGGTTTTAACAAGGTATCCACAATGACGCCTAAATCTTTTTCCTGGGTGGTGGTTCCTAATATGGAACCTTGCATCGTGTAACCATAGTTTGGGTTGTTCTTCCCTAGGTGCATAACCTTGCACTTCTCCACATTAAATTTCATCTGCCATTTTGATGCCCAGTCTTCCAATTTATCAAGATCCTCTTGCAATTTTCCACAATCCTCCTGGGTTTTAACAACTTTAAATAGTTTTGTGTCATCTGCAAATTTGATAACCTCACTTGTTATTCCACTTTCCAGGTCATTTATGAATATGTCAAAAAGCAGCGGACCCAGCACAGATCCCTGGGGTACACCACTATTCACCTTTCTCCATTGGGAAAATTGGCCATTTAGCCCTACCCTCTGCTTTCTATCTTTTAACCAGTTCCTGATCCACAGTAGTACACTGCCTCCTATCCCATGACTCTTTAGTTTTGCCAAAAGTCTCTCATGAGGGACCTTGTCAAAGGCTTTCTGAAAGTCCAGATACACAATATCAACCAACTCACCTTTGTCCACCTGTTTATTCACTCCTTCAAAAAAACATAACAGATTAGTAAGACAAGATCTTCCTTGTCTAAAGCCATGTTGGCTGTCTCCCATTAGGTCGTGACTATCTACATGCTGAGTAATTTTATTTTTTATGATGGTTTCTACCATTTTTTCCCGGTACTGATGTCAGGCTCACTGGTCTGTAGTTTCCCGGATCACCCCTCGAACCCTTTTTAAAAATTGGTGTTACATTGGCGATCCTCCAATCCTCAGGTATTAGAGATGATTTTAATGATAGTTCACAGATTACTGATAGCAGGTCTGCAATCTCAAATTTCAGTTCTTTCAACACCCTTGGATGTATACCATCCGTCCCAGGTGATTTGCTACTCTTCAGTTTATCTAATAGTTGTAAGACATCTTCCCGATGTATCGATATTTCCTTCAATTCTTCCACACCTTTAAATACCACTTCAGTCATGGGTAACATCCCTACATCTTCCTCAGTAAAGACCGAAGCAAAGAATTCATTCAGTCTCTCCGCTATCGCCTTGTCGCCTCTTAGTGCTCCTTTAACCCCTTTATCATCTAATGGACCAACTGACTCTCTCACAGGTTTTTTGCTACGAATGTACTTGAAAAGGTCTTTATTTCGCGTTTTTGCTTCCGCAGCAAGCTTCTTCTCAAATTCTCTCTTTGCCTGCCTTATCAATGCCTTGCATTTGACTTGCCAGTGCTTGTGCTGTTTCCAGGTTTCATCGTTTGGCTCTTTTTTCCATTTCCTGAAAGATGCTTTTTTGGCAACAACAGCCTCTCTGACCTCACCTTTAAACCATGCTGGCAGTTTTTTGGACTTCCTTCCACTTTTCTTAAAGCGTGGAATACAGCTGGTCTGGGCTTCCAAGATAGTATTTTTCAACAACACCCAAGCTTGATGTACGTCTTTAACCTTTGCAACTGTTCCTTTTAGTTTTTTCTTATCTCCAGGGAATGCACAGTCTCTGCAGCAACATGGTGGTGCAGTACACACAGCCAGTGTGTTCAAAAGCAGAAAGTCACAGGTTCAAGTCCCAGCTGTGGTTCCTGCAAACCCATTCCCCACATTTTACCCACTACTAAAACGTGGTAATACAGACAGAACCTTTAGTGCTGATAACGTAAACATGCCCATTTTACCCTACAGAGCACAGACACCATAAACATGCGCATTACCTAGAGCAGAGTCTCCCAAATGCAGTCCTGGAGGGCCAAACACCATTCAGGTTCCATGCTGTCTCCAATAAATATGGCTGTACTGCATTTCTATGTGCCGCCCCCATGGTATGCAGATGTATCTCATGCATATTCATTAGGGACAGCATGAAAACCCGAACAGTGTTTGGCCCACCAGGACCAGAGTTGGGAAACCTCTGCCCTAGAGCAGCGGCCAACAGGGGCAGACACACCCGCACCCACAGGCTCCATTATCCAAAGCCACTTGGAGAGGAGAGGATTTTGGTTCCTGCGTGCATCTCCCAATACTAGCACTTGCATACCTTAGCAATGCCACCCTAAACCTGGGAATACGGTACACATCTATCAAAAGGTTGCTATGATTACTGGCAGATAGCAATTCCTAAGTTAAGCACAATTTGCTGATTGAGCTGCATCATAGCAACCTTTCTGATGTCTGTGGAGTGTGCTACAGGTGATGTGTCTGACAGTGTTTACCACCCTGGGGAGTGACTCCTACAGTATTGCGTACCATAGCCATGCCTGCACTGTGCCCAGGACTGGTGCGGTGGTCAGGGCTGCCAAACACCTCTATAGTTGCATAAGAACATAAGACATGGCATACTGGGTCAGACCGAGGTCCATCAAGCCCAGTATCCTGTTTCCAACAGTGGCCAATCTAGGTCATACTTACCTAGCAATATCCCCAAAAGACACAGGTTCCACAATGCTTGTACTGGGTCAAGCATTGATATCCTGGGTCCCTTTTTAATAGTGGTTTATGGACCTTTCCTCCAGGAACTTGTCCAAACCTTTTTTAAACCCAGCTATACTAACAGCCCTTACTACATCCTCCGGTAACAGATTCCAGAGTTTGATTACACGTTGAGTGAAAAAATATTTTCTCTTATTTGTCTTAGTTTACCCTGTAGCTTCATTACATGTCCCCTAGTCTTTCTATATTCTGATAGCGTAAACAATTGATCCACGTTTATCCGTTCCACTCCATTCATTAATTTATAGACCTCTATCATATCTCCCCTCAGCCGTCTCTTTTCCAGGTTAAAGAGCCCTAACCTTTTTAGCCTCTCTTCATAGGAGTAGCCTTCCATCCCCTTCACCAATTTGGTGGCTCTTCTCTGTACTTTTTCTAGTAACGCTATGTCCTTTTTAAGATACGGTGACCAGAATTGCACACAATATTCAAGGTGCGGTCGTACCATGGAGCAATACAGAGGCATTATAATATCCTTTGTTTTATTCTCCATCCCTTTCCTTATGATACCTAGCATTCTATTTGCTTTCTTGGCCGCCGCTGCCCACTGGGCGGAGGGTTTTAACATGTTATCCACGATGACTCCTAAATCTTTTTCCTGGGTGGTGGTTTCTAATGTGGAGCCTTGCATCGTGTAACTATAGTGTGGGTTGTTCTTTCCTAGGTGCATATCTTTGCACTTGTCCACATTAAATTTCATCTGCCATTTGGATGCCCAGTCTTCCAATTTATCCAGATCCTCCTGCAGTTTTCCACAATCTTCTTGGGTTTTAACAAATTTAAACAGTTTTGTGTCATCTGCAAATTTGATAACCTCACTAGTTATTCCCTTTTCCAGGTCATTTATGAATATGTCAAAAAGTAGCGGACCCAGTACAGATCCCTGGGGTACTCCACTATTCACCTTTTCCATTGGGAATATTGGCCATTTAGCCCTACCCTCTGCTTTCTATCTTTTAACCAGTTCCCGATCCACAATAGTACACTGCCTCCTATCCCATGACTTCTTAGCTTCGCCAAACGTCTCTGATGGGGGACCTTGTCAAAAGCTTTCTGAAAGTCAAGATACACTATATCAACCGACTCACCTTTGTCTACCTGTTTATGCACACCTTCAAAAAAACATATCAGATTAGTAAGACAAGATCTTCCTTGTCTAAAGCCATGTTGGCTGTCTCCCATTAGGCCATGACTATCTACATGCTGTGTAATTTTGTTCTTTATGATGGTTTCTACCATTTTCCCTGGTACTGACGTCAGGCTCACCGGTCTGTAATTTCCCGGGTCACCCCTGGAACCCTTTTTAAAAATTGGTGTTACGTTGGCGACCCTCCAATCTTCAGGCATTACAGATGATTTTAATGAAAGTTCACAGATTACCAATAGCAGGTCTGAAATCTCATATTTCAGTTCTTTCAACACTCTGGGATGTATACCATCCGGTCCAGGTGATTTGCTACTATTCAGTTTATCAAATAGTTGTAATATATCTTCCCGGTGTAGCGATATTTCTCTCAATTCCTCTGCAGTATCACCTTTAAATACCACTTCAGTCTTGGGTAACATCCCTACATCTTCCTCAGTAAAGACTGAAGCAAAGAATTAATTCAGTCTCTCTGCTATAGCCTTGTCTCCTCTTACTGCCCCTTTTACCCGTCTATCATCTAATGGTCCAATTGACTCTCTCACAGACCTTTTGCTACGAATGTACTTGAAAAAGTCTTTATTTCATGTTTTTGCTTCCGTAGCAAGTTTCTTCTCAAATTCCCGCTTTGCCTGCCTTATCAATGCTTTGCATTTAACTTGCCAGTGCTTGTGCTGTTTCCAGTTTTCATCATTTGGCTCTTTTTTCCATTTCCTGAAGGTTGCTTTTTTGGCAGCAACAGCCTCTCTGACCTCACCTTTAAACCATGCTGGCAGTTTTTTGGACTTTCTTCCACTTTTCTTAATGCGTGGAATACAGCTGGTCTGGGCTTCGAGGATAGTATTTTTAAAATAACACCCAAGCTTGCTGTAAGTCTTTAACCTTTGGAACCGCTCCTTTTAGTTTTTTCCTAACTATATTCCTCATTCTATCATAGTCTCCCTTTTGAAAGTTAAAAGGTAGTACTGTGGATTCCTTTACTATCTGTCCTCCACTAATTAAATCAAACATGATCATACTATGATCACTATTGCCAAGTGGTCCCAACACCCTTATTTCTTGCACCAGATCTGGCGTTCCACTAAGGACTAGGTCCAGTATGACTTCCCCTCTGGTCGGTTCATGAACCAGCTGCTCCAAGAAGCAGTCATTTATTTCATCTAGAAACTTTATCTCTTTAGCTTGTCCTGCTGTGACACTGACCCAGTCGATACCGGGGTAATTGAAGTCACCCATTATTACTACTCTGTTGTGACTTTTGTTAGCTTCCTTGATTTCTTTGAGCATTTCATCATCCATTTGTTCATTCTGGCCAGGCAGTCGATAGTATACTCCCACTGCCATCACCTTCCCCTTCATAAATGGAATTTCAATCCATAGAGATTCTACAGCAAATTTTGTTCCCTGCAAAACTTTAATCCTTTCTGACTCAATGCCCTCTCTAACATAGAGCGCAACCCCTCCACCAATTTGATCAGCTCTATCATTACGATATAGTTTGTATCCAGGTATCACAGTGTCTCACTGGTTATCCTCCTTCCACCATGTCTCTGAGAGTGCAATCATATCTAACCTCTCATTCAATGCTATATATTCTAACTCTCCCATCTTATTGTTTAGACTTCTAGCATTGGCATACAAGCATTTTAGAGACTGTATTTTATTAATATTAATCTGGCTATTGGTAGGCATGGGTAATTTGGAATCTTTATGCTCTGTCTGCTCCTTACTCAAGGGCATTTGGGCTACTATACTCCCTTTTGGAACCTCACTGCTTTTGGTAGTATCCTTCAAGGATACCTTCGTCCGAACCATGCGCTCCTGGGTGACTGTCGGCTTTCTCCTATTTTCTAGTTTAAAAGCTTCTCTATCTCTTTTTTTAATGGTTAATGCCAGCAGTCTGGTCTCATCCAGATTAAGGTGAAGCCCAGCCCTTCGGAAGAGCCCCCCCTTTCCCCAGAATGTTCCCCAGTTCCTAACAAATCCAAAACCCTCATCCTTGCACCATCGTCTCATCCACGCATTGAGACTCCGGAGCTCTGCCTGTCTTTTGGGTCCTGCACGTGGAACAGGAAGCATTTCGGAGAATGCTATCCTGGAAGTTCTGGATTTCAACATCCTACCTAAAAGCTTAAATTTAGCCTCCAGAACTTCCCTACCACATTTTCCTATGTCATTGGTACCAACATGTACCAAGACAGCACACTCCTCCCCAGCACTATCTATGATCCTATCTAGGCGGTGCGTGAGGTCTGCTACCTTCGCACCAGGCAGGCATGTTACCAGGCTATCCTCACGTCCACCAGCCACCCAGCTATCTACATTCCTAATGATTGAATCACCAACTATAACAGCTGTCCTGACCCTCCCCTCATGGGGACATGGCCCTGGAGAAACGTCCTCAGTGCGAGAGGGTTTTACATCACCTGGAGGACAGGTCCTAGTTACAGGATCACTTCCTGCCACACCAGGGTGATGCTTTCCTGTCACGTGACCTCTCTCCTCCATGGCAACAGGGATGCTGCCAGACTGGAGTTGGGACTTCAGGACTATATCCCTGTAGGTCTCGTCCATGTACTTCTCTGTCTTTCTTATGTCTTCCAGGTCTGCTACTCTAGCCTCTAAAGAACGGACTCGTTCCCTGAGAGCAAAGAGCTCCTTGCACTTAGTGCATACGTAGTGCACTTCGTGCATACGTAGTGCACTTAGTGCAATGCTGGCATAGGTTTGGGGAGTGTGAGTCTGTCTAACCAGCGTGTGGTGGCTGCAAACACCCTCCACAGCCCACACTGCTAGCACTGTGGCCAGTATTGGCCTGCCAATGTGCATAATGAGGAGCAAGGTACCGTGATAATAGCCTGGATAGGGTGGCCTGGCCTGGATGCATCTGCACAGGGCATAGGGCAATGGCTCGGACATTGTAGTGCCCAGCCACCACCTGCACGGACAGAGTGGCCACAGCATGTCCTGCTAGGAGATCACTCTCACCCTGACTGAGCAGTGACCACGGCATGGCTAGGTTCCACCATAGTGCTATATAGCATTTTTCTCATGTGATGTATATGGGTTTTCTTTTGGGGCCCAATCACTGACTTATCTGCTTGGTGTGTATGCTGACATCCCCGTTCTGGGTACATGTATCTCCTCCAGGACCATGCACTATGGACTAGCTAGCAGACTGTCTGCAGCTAGTATGTGTCTTGCTGGAACACCTTGCAGGGTGCCGCGGCTGTAGACTTGCTGCTGGAGAGTATCAGATAGTGGTGGGGGGCAGCTGAGCATTTCCAGGCCTACTGTCTGTCTGCTATTGTGTTATGGATGTGTACCGCTCTGCATTGCCTGCCCTGTAGGGTGTCTGTTCCCCAGCAGGACTGGAGTTGATGGTCCCCTCCACTGCTACCATTGCAGGGAGGTAGAATGTGGATCTATTGGTAGATGATCCTGTTTCTCACCCTGAGCGTGGGTTGTGTGGTGGTACATGATCTGCCTATGGGTCCAAACACCACCCCCCCCCTTCACCTACATCAGGTAACCATGGCACCAACACAGGATATGCACTATTCTGGGTGCATCATCGCCCATAAGGGCTAGACATGACTGAGAAATACAGAAGGACACCGATGTATCCTAGGTGTGTCTACAGGAACTACCTATCACACACTGATGGGGACCTGCAGCATAGCATATTTCAGCCATGAAAGGTGCTGTGGACCTTGTGCTGGGCGCCACACCTCATCCTCAAGGTGAGCACAGTAACCGCACAATGTGACTGTCTGTGGCTACTCTGTGCCAGTACCACACACGGTCTGTTCCCCCTACCAGGCCGAGGTGCTGTGGGGGTGCATACCCCATCTTGTGCCCATCTGTCGACTGCTGATTTGCATGTGCAGTGCATCAATGGTACGGGTTGGTTAACCCTATCCTGGTAACCACAGCAGACAGTTTGTGTGGTGACATGCAGTCCTTCTGCAACCAGCCAGGGCTTTGTTCACAGCTGTAGCCCACTGGTTGCTTCACTGTCTGTGAAGCCAGAGGTTATGGGTTCAAACCCATGGTGGGGTTATTTGATAGGGCTGTCTGAGGCATTGCCTATTTTTAATGTACATTAGTGCTGCCAGCAAAAACACCCTCAGAGTACTGTAACCTTAAGGTGCCTTATAGGGCGCCCAATAAGGCGCCCTATCAAACACCTTATAAGGTGTCCTATAGGGGACATTATAGGGTGCCTTGGCGGACCGTACACTTTATAATGTGCCCTATGGAGTGCGTTATGTGGTGCCTTATGCGGCACCTTAGGTTAGGCCACCGTGAGGGTGTGTTTGCTGGCAGCACTAATTAAAATACAAGTCAAATGCCTCAACAATCACTACTTAAATGTAAAGGGTGATGCCTCAGCCAACCTTATACATTAGGCACACTGGGGAATGAAACCCATGACCCCTGTATCATCAGTCAGTGTAGTAGCCATTGTGCTACAGCTCTGTTGCTGTGCTTGCATGCCTGCGCGCCTTCTTAAGATTAACGCGCGGTAACGTTCCATGTAGCACTCGTTAATTTATGGTGCCTTGTAACGCGCGTTATCGGTAACAATGTACCACCCATGTCCTTATTTGGGATTTCTGCTTCTACCGCGGATCCTAACGCGAATCACATTACCGCAGTTTAGTAAACATACCCCTATATTCTTCTTAAGATATGGTGACCAGAATTGCACACAATATTTAAGGTGCGGTCGCACTATGAAATGATACAGAGGCATTTATTTATTTATTTAGTAAACACTTGTATTTATTTAGTAAACACTTGTATACCGCTGCTTCCTACGATCAGCAGCGGTTTACTTTACAGAATCATAATGTATTGTACGGTACATTGAGATTTCAGTTTTACATTTTGATTAGTCAATGATTACGTAACACGGGACAAGCATTTGGATACGATACATATTTGATTAAAGCACACAGATCAAGGTATACATTTGATTTCAGTAGATTGGGGGAGGGCCCCATATATACAATTTGTACAGAATTAGTTGTTTTATTTTCCATTCCTGTCCTTATGATACCTAGCATTCTATTTGCTCTCTTGGCCGCCGATGCCCACTGGGCAGAGGGTTTTAACATGTTATCCATGATGGCGCCTAAATCTTTTTCCTGGGTGGTGGTTCCTAATGTCGAACCTTGCATCGTGTAACCATAGTTTGGGTTGTTCTTTCCTAGGGGCATAACTTTGCACTTGTCCACATTAAATTCAACTTGCCATTTAGATGCCCAGTCTTCCAATTTATCAAGATCCTCTTGCAATTTTCCACAATCCTCATGGGTTTTAACAACTTTAGTGTCATCTGCAAATTTGATAACCTCACTCGTTATTCCAATTTCCAGGTCATTTATGAATATGTTAAAAAGCAGCTGATCCAGCACAGATCACTGGGGTACTCCACTATTCACATTTCTTCATTGGGAAAATTGGCCATTTAGTCCTACCCTCTGCTTTCTATCTTTTAACCAGTTCCTGATCCACAATAGTACACTGCCTCCTATCCCATGACTTTTTAATTTTGCCAAAAGTATCTAATGAGGGACCTTGCAAAAGCTTTCTGGAAGTCCAGATACATTATATCAACTGACTCACCTTTGTCTACCTGTTTATTCACACCTTCAAAAAAACATGACAGATTAGTAAGACAAGACCTTCATTGGCTAAAATCAGGTTGGCTGTCTCCCATTAAGCCACGACTATATACTTTTTCAGTAATTTTGTTCTTTATGATGGTTTTCACCATTTTTCCTAGTACGGACTTCAGGCTCACCAGTCTGTAGTTTCCCGGGTCACCCCTGGAACCCTTTTTAAAAATTGGAGTTACATTGGACATCCTCCAATCTTCAGGTATTACACATGATTTTAATGATAGTTCACAGATTACTAATAGTAAATCTGCAATCTCATATTTCAGTACTTTCAACACCCTTGGATGTAAACCATCTGGTCCAGGTGATTTGCTACTCTTCAGTTTATCAAATAGTTGTAATATCTTCCCGGTGTATCGATATTTTTTTCAATTCTTCCACAGCATCTCCTTTAAATACCATTTCAGTCATGGGTAACATTTCTACATCTTCTTTAGTAAAAAACGAAGCAAAGAATTCATTCAATCTCTCCACTATAGCCTTGTCCCCTCTTAGTCTGGCAGCACCCCTGTTGCCACGGAGGAGAGAGGTCACGTGAGAGGAGAGCATTACCCTGGTGTGGCAGGAAGTGATCCTGTAACTAGGACCTGTCCTCCAGGTGATGTAAAACCCTCTCGCACCGAGGAAGTTTCTCCAGGGCCATGTGCCCATGAGGGAAGGGTTAGGACAGCGATTATAGTTGGTGATTCGATCATTAGGCATGTAGATAGCTGGGTGGCTAGTGGACGTGAGGATCGCCTGGTAACATGCCTGCCTGGTGCGAAGGTAGCGGACCTCATGCACCACCTAGATAAGGTCTTAGATAGTGCTGGAGAGGAGTCTGCTGTCTTGGTACATGTCGGTACCAATGACATAGGAAAATGTGGTACGGAGGTTCTGGAGGCAAAAGTTAGGCTTTTAGGTAGGAAGTTGAAATCCAGAACTTCCAGGGTAGCATTCTCCGAAATGCTTCCTGTTCCACGCGCAGGACCCAAAAGGCAGGCAGAGCTCCGGAGTCTCAATGCGTGGATGAGACAATGGTGCAGAGATGAGGGTTTTGGATATGTTAGGAACTGGGGAACATTCTGGGGAAAGGAGGGGCTCTTCCGAAGGGATGGGCTTCACCTTAACTGGGATGGAACCAGGCTGCTGGCTTTAACCTTTAAAAAGGAGAAAGAGCAGTTTTTAAACTAGATATTAGGGGAAAGCCGACAGTCGCCCAAGAGCGGATGGTTCGGAAGAATGTAACCTTGAAGGATACTACCAAAAGCAGAGAGGTTCCACAAAAGAGTAAAGTAGCCCAAATGCCCTCAAGTATGGAGCAGACAGAGCTTAAAGATCCCAATTTACCCATGTCTAACAATAGCCAAATTAACATGAATAAAATACATTCTCTAAAGTGCTTGTATGCAAATGCTAGAAGTCTAAAGAATAAGATGGGAGAGTTAGAATATATAGCACTAAATGAAAGGTTAGATATGATTGGAATATCAGAGACATGGTGTGGGGAGGACAACCAGTGGGACACTGTGATACCTGGGTACAAACTATATCGTAATGATAGAGCTGATCAAATTGGTGGAGGGGTTGCGCTCTATGTTAGAGAGGGCATTGACTCAGAAAGGATTAAAGTTTTGCAGGAAACAAAATCTGCTGTAGAATCTATATGGATTGAAATTCCATATAAAAGGGGGAAGGCAATGGCAGTGGGGGTGTACTATCGAGCACCTGGCCAGAATGACCAAATGGATGATGAAATGCTCAAAGAAATCAAGGAAGCTAACAAAAGTTACAGCGCAGTAATAATAATGGGTGATTTCAATTACCACGGTATCGACTGGGTCAGTGTCATGTCAGGACATGCTAGGGAGATAAAGTTCCTAGATGAAATAAATGACTGCTTCTTGGAGCAGCTGGTTCATGAACTGACCAGAGGGGAAGCCATATTAGACCTAGTCCTTAGTGGAACACCAGATCTAGTGCAAGAGATAAGGGTGTTGGGGCCACTTGGCAATAGTGATCATAGCATGATCGCCTTTGATTTAATTAGTGGAGGAGGGATAGTAAGGAAATCCACAGTACTACCTTTTAACTCTCGAAAGGGAGACTATGATAAAATGAGGAAAACAGTTAAGAAAAAACTAAAAGGAGCAGTTGCAAAGGTTAAAGACGTACATCAAGCTTGGGTGTTGTTGAAAAATACTATCTTGGAAGCCCACACCAGCTGTATTCCACGCTTTAAGAAAAGTGGAAGGAAGTCCAAAAAACTACCTGCATGGTTTAAAGGTGAGGTCAGAGAGGCTGTTGTTGCCAAAAAAGCATCTTTCAGGAAATGGAAAAAAGAGCCAAACGACGAAACCTGGAAACAGCACAAGCACTGGCAAGTCAAATGCAAGGCATTGATAAGGCAGGCAAAGAGAGAATTTGAGAAGAAGCTTGCTGCGGAAGCAAAAACGCGAAATAAAGACTTTTTCAAGTACATTCATAGCAAAAATCCTGTGAGAGAGTCAGTTGGTCCATTAGATGACAAAGGGGTTAAAGGAGCACTAAGAGGCGACAAGGCGATAGCGGAGAGACTGAATGAATTCTTTGCTTCGGTCTTTACTGAGGAAGATGTAGGGAGGTTACCCATGACTGAAGTGGTATTTAAAGGTGCAGAAGAATTGAAGGAAATATCGATACAGCGGGAAGATGTCTTATAACTATTAGATATACTGAAGAGTAGCAAATCACCTGGGCCGGATGGTATACATCCAAGGGTGTTGAAAGAACTGAAATATGAGATTGCAGACCTGCTATCAGTAATCTGTGAACTATCATTAAAATCATCTCTAATACCTGAAGATTGGAGGATCGCCAATGTAACACCAATTTTTAAAAAGGGTTCCAGGGGTGATCCGGGAAACTACAGACCAGTGAGCCTGACGTCAGTACCAGGAAAAATGGTAGAAACCATCATAAAGAATAAAATTACTCAGCATGTAGATAGTCACAACCTAATGGGAGACAGCCAACATGGCTTTAGACAAGGAAGATCTTGTCTTACTAATCTGTTATGTTTTTTTGAAGGAGTGAAGAAACAGGTGGACAAAGGTGAGTCGGTTGATATTGTGTATCTGGACTTTCAGAAAGCCTTTGACAAGTTCCCTCATCAGAGACTTTTGGCAAAACTAAAGAGTCATGGGATAGGAGGCAGTGTACTATTGTGGATCAGGAATTGGTTAAAAGATAGAAAGCAGAGGGTAGGGATAAATGGTCAATTTTCCCAATGGAGAAAGGTGAATAGTGGTGTACCCCAGGGATCTGTGTTGGGTCCGCTGCTTTTTGACATTCATAAATGACCTGGAAAGTGGAATAAGGAGTGAGGTTATCAAATTTGCAGATGACACAAAACTATTTAAAGTTGTTAAAACCCAAGAGGATTGTGAAAAATTGCAAGAGGATCTTGATAAATTGGAAGACTGGGCATCAAAATGGCAGATGAAATTTAATGTGGACAAGTGCTAGGTTATGCACCTAGGGAAGAACAACCCAAACTATGGTTACACGATGCAAGGTTCCACATTAGGAACCACCACCCAGGAAAAAGATTTAGCCGTCATTGTGGATACCATGTTAAAACCCTTGGTCCAGTGTGCAGCGGCGGCCAAGAGAGCAAATAGAATGCTAGGTATGATAAGGAAAGGAATGGAAAATAAAACAAAAGATATTATAATGCCTCTATATCGTTCCATGGTGAGACCGCACCTTGAATATTGTGTGCAATTCTGGTCGCCGTATCTTAAAAAGGATATAGCGATTTTAGAAAAGGTTCAGAGAAGAGCCACCAAAATGGTAAGGGGGATGGAAGGATACTCCTATGAAGAAAGGCTAAAAAGGTTAGGGCTCTTTAACCTGGAAAAGAGACGGCTGAGGGGAGATATGATAGAAGTCTATAAATTAATGAACGGAGTGGAACGGGTAAACATAGATCGATTGTTTACGTTATCAGAATATAGAAAGACTAGGGGACATGCAATGAAGCTACAGGGTAAACTATTTAAGACTAATAAAAGAAAATATTTTTTCACTCAACGTGTAATCAAACTCTTGAATTTGTTACCGGAGGATGTAGTAAAGGCTGTTAGTGTAGCTGGGTTTAAAAAAGGTTTGGACAAGTTCCTGAAGGAAAGGTCCATAAACCATTATTAAGAAGTGACCGAAGATATCAATGCTTGACCCAGTACAAGCATTGTGGAACTTGTGTCTCTTGGGGAAACTGCTAGGTACTGTCGCCCCCACTGGTGGAGCGTATAGCTGCACACCAGGTGGAGCCGCCTTGATGCCCAAGAATAAGAGTTCCCAATATGGCTGCCAGGAGGGCTGCTGGGATCTGTAGTTTTAACTTATCCTTTCATTAGGCAAAGTAGTTGTAGATGAGGGTTTAGGCAAAACAGAGAATTATTTTTATTTGTTGTGTTTGTGGTTTTCCATCATAAGCAAGTAACAGGCTGAAAAGAACAGTGGATTCTTCTCCAACACAAAGGTATGAAAAATATATATGCACAGTCTTATTGGTAACAGCAAAATAGCTTCTTAGGAACTTGGCTTTCACAGCTCAAACATAAAGCTTCTCCTGGGTACATTTAGCTTCTTTAAGAGAGTGTTCCTTTCACAGCTCCCGTATACAGAAATGCTTTTAAATGTTCCTCTGAGCTTTCCCTTTAGCTGCAGGTTTCACACAGAGCAAACGCTGGCTTAACGATGTTCAGCTGTGCACTGTGCTGTAACCTTCACTCAGGCCAATTCCTTGCTATGTCATTCATTCACACACAGAGGGCTTTTAGTCAACACTCTTCTAGCTCTCCAGCATTACAATAAGAGCATTGCATTTCCTCTGGGTCATCATTATAATCTTCACAGCAGCTGCCTATCTCCATTTCCTCATTGCCATCCTCATAGTATTCTTCAGGCTGTACGTGGCTAATGAGCTGACTGGTTTGTCTCTGAATCATATCATTCAGTTTCTCCACCAGAATCTGTTTCTGCTCTATCTCTTCAGATAACTGAGGTAACTGATATGTAGACAGGGTATTATTTCTACTGCTGTAATCTTTCTGACTTTTATAATTACTTCTCCTCTCAGGAACTAAATCCTTTAGCTTCCTTACAGATACAAACTCAGGAAGAGACACTTGCCTTAGTGGAGAGCCGTTTGGTAGCTTCCCTCTCTCATAGGTAAAGCCAGACTGCTTTCTCTCTGTATGCACTCCTCTCTCTCGTGGCAAACTTCCTTTCTGTCTCTGTTCCTGCTGACTGCTGAGACTTCCCTGGAGTCTCTGCTGGGGACTGGGCACTCCTCCCTTGAGTCTGTGCCTTCCTTGCAGACTCCCTTGTCGTCCCTCCACTGGACTTCCTTGCTGCCAGCTCTGCAACCAACTCCCCAGTAGTTCCTCTACTGGAGTTCCTTCTTGCAAGCTTCTGCTTCTGCTAGTGCCAGTGCCAGTGACAGTGCTTCCTCTTCTAGTTCCCCTACTAGTCCCCTTAACTTTCTCACACGCAGGAGTTTTAAGCTGCTCTCTTTCAGGGACCACGCCTTTTTCCCAGCACACGTGGGAACTGCTAGGCACTCTAGCTCTGACGTGCTGAAGTGGGTGGGGCTTAATCGTGACTGTGCTATGAGTCAGAAGCTCCTGGTTGCTAGGGAAACCCTGAATGCTCTCAGTTTTAAAGGCACAGGTCTCATTTTCCTGGCATTCCGTAGCCTCTGTACTACCTTCATTATCACATATTCCCCCCCTTAAGAGATTACGGGCAGGGGTGCTATTGTCATCACAGCACGTAATTCTCCTACATTCACCATTCAAAACCTCTTCGGATGCACCTCTGGATAACGCATCTGCGTTCTGGTGGAGTTTTCCTGCTCGGTGTACTATCTGAAAATCAAACGCCTGGAGGGCCATGTACCACCTGGTCAACCTAGAGTTATGGTCTTTCATTTGCCCAAGCCATTTTAACGGGGCATGATCAGTCATGAGCAGGAACTTTCTGCCGGCTAGGTAGAATTTTAGGGAGTCCACTGCCCATTTCACTGCTAGGCATTCCCGTTCAATGGTGGAATAATTCTTTTCCGCGGGCGACAATTTTCGACTGAGGAAGAGTACCGGATGCTCCACACCCTCTTGCTTCTGGGAGAGCACCGCTCCCAGGCCGGTCTCTGAAGCATCAGTCTGTAGGATAAACGGCAGAGTGAAGTCCACGCCTCTCAATACCGGCGCGGTACACAGCTCTTCCTTTAACTGCTTAAAAGTTTTTTCAGCCTCCTCGGTCCATCGCAGCTGATTTGACTTATTCTTTTTCAGCATGTCCGATAAAGGCGAACTTTTTTCCGCAAACCTTGCCACAAATCTTCTGTAGTAACCTACCAGCCCAAGGAAACTACGCAAGTGTTTCTTATTGGTAGGTTGCGGGAAGGTCCGGACACTCTCAACTTTGCTCAACAGGGGTTTTACCATGCCATGTCCCACTAAGTGCCCCAGATACTTCACTTCTTGGGCCCCAAACATGCATTTTGCTGGATTCAGGGTCAGCCCAGCCTCCCTCATTGACTGTAGCACGGCCCTCACCTGAGCGATGTGCTGATCCCAGCTGGCACTATGGATCACGACGTTGTCCATGTACGCCGTCGCGTACTTTTGATGTGGCCTGAGTACTATATCGACGAGTCGCTGGCACGTGGCTGCCGCTCCGTGAAGGCCGAAGGGCATTCTTCGGAATTGGAACAACCCCTGTGGAGTGCTGAAGACAGTTTTCTGGCGAGATTCCCTGGTCAGAGGAATCTGCCAGTAACCTTTCGTCATATCGAGTGTCGTAAGGTACCTGGCCTGGCCCAATCTGTCAAGAAGCTCCTCTATGCGAGGCATGGGATAGGTGTCGAACTTTGAAATCGCGTTGATCTTGCGGAAATCGATGCAGAATCGAAGCGAGCCATCCGGTTTCGGAACCAGCACAACCGGGCTGTTCCATGGACTCCTTGACTCTTCGATAACGCCAAGATTCAACATCTCCTTGACCTGATCCATTACTTCCTGCTTCTTTGCCTCGGGGAGCCTATATGGCCGCTGCCGTACCACATCCCCCGGGGGAGTCAGGATCTCGTGCGCGACGAGCCTGGTTTCGCCTGGTACTGGCATCAAAACATCTGCAAAACTGTTAATGAGACCGTTCAACTCTTGCCTCTGAATCCATGAAAGGCCCTCTGCCATCCTGGGTTCATGCTTCTCTTGACAGTCACTTAACTGGGGTCCGAGGTCTTCCTCCATTCTTTCTTCCACAGTTGCGGCCAAACCTTGCCGATCTGCAAGTCCCGAGGAACCAAAACCCTGGGCTCCACGCATCGACGGTGACAGCATATCCACTTCCTCCAAAGGGGGAAAGCCTACTCGCTCCAAAATAATTTGGGCAATGCGGTCGCCCACATTCACCTGAAAATCTTCAGACCCAAAGTTGAACAGCAGGACCTTTATTGACCCTCTGTAATCGGGGTCCACGACACCGGCACCCACATCCAGGAAATGCTTCACCGCGAGGCCCGAGCGTGGTGCAATTCGTCCATAGCACCCTGGTGGAATCTCCATCTGAATTGCGGTATTTACCAATGCCTTCCCATGTTTTGGGACGCGTACCTCTTCGGCACTGTACAAATCCAAACCCGCTGCCTGTGGTGTGGCCCTCTTTGGTGGACGTGCTTCTGGACTCATTCTACAAAAACGGAGGATAAAGACAGGCTTTTTAGGGGTCTCCTCCTTAGGCAAGTGTGAAGTCCCTTTCCCGGCCTTTCCAAATAAAGGCCTATAAATAGCTAGCGGGGTACCTGTCTTAAACTTTTTTACTTTATCCACTGAGATATTTACCAACGCATCATGAGAGGGAAGATCCTCTGTCTTTCCTCCTATGGGTTCTTCCTCTGCTGTCTTTGGGGTTTTGGACTGGGTTTGGGTAGAAACCATTCCTGCCTTAACTCCCAGACCTTGTTGTACCCCGCTTTGGAACTGAGGCCAATCCCTCCCGAGCACTACCTCTTGTGGTAATCGGGGAACTATTGCCATGGGGATCTTTCTCTCTATCCCTAAGGCTTTCACTTGTACATGGTAAACTGGGTATGTGGACGACGTTCCGTGAACACACCTTATTTTTACCGTGGCTACAGGTGAACAGGTTGTTTTTGAATCTAAGGCCCTTATCCTTTTCCATAAGCTTTTGGACAGCATGGACTGATCCGATCCCGAATCAAGCAATGCTTTTGCGGGCAAGCCTTGTACTGCAATATCTAACAGGAAGCCCTCTCCAACCTTATTAGATTTGTTCAAAATTAAGGCTGTCCTCAATTTGCAATCCCTTTGTAAGTGTTGGTCACTACCACAGCGGTAACACACTCGCTTCACAAGCTTACTTCTAACTGTGGGAACACATTCGCTCTTTCCAGACATTCTGTCCCTATCTGATGCAACAATTGACATTTTAGTAAAAGCCACAGTTTTATCCTTAGCCATAGCCTCAGCTTCTAAAAATTGCTCAGAGAGCGCTATAGCTTTCTGTGCACTATTACAACGCTGTAACATGAGAAAACTTTGCATTCTTTCTGGAACAGATGCTAGAAATTGCTCAAGAACAATGTCATCTACAATTGTCTCGACTGTTTTACGCTCTGGCTCCAACCACTTGGATACCAGCCCTTTTAACCGGTGATAAAACGCCCTTGGTGTCTCACCTGAACGCAACTTAGCATTCCTTAACTGTCGGTGATAGAAGGTGTCAATCCCAGCCTATCTTTGATAGCTCTCTTGACTTCAGAATAGTCGGCCAAAGTTGTAGGTACGGCTTGGTAGGCAGCTAAGGCTTCCCCTGATAGAGAAACAGCCAGCCTCACCGCCCACTGCTCCTGTGGCCAACCAGCTATTCGAGCTACCTTCTCGAATGCTTCTAAGAAGTCATCCAAGTTGTCTCCTTCTTTTAACTGACCAAAGTATAGCATGTCCTTGGACCCTAGTCCAATAGCTTGGGCTAACCCCAGTCCTGTGGAACCTGTGGTGGGTGGATCTGGCGCTGACGTCTTCCTTACGTAGGCCTCCATCAAGTCCACCAACGGCTTCTGTTGGGCCTGCAACTGGACTGCAGCCTTCTCCTGGAGCTCTAGCGACAGCTCCTTCTGGCGGTCGAACTCTGACGCCATCCACTTGAGAACTTCTTCCATGTTAATGGTGCTTGCCATACTGTAACAAAGAGAGAGAAAAAAAAAACACCCAAGTGTGGCACCCAACACTCAGTGTCTTCCCCTCTTTACCTGCTCCAACCGCCCCACCCAGTACAGGTATCCTCAATGACCCTCCTGAATACCCTGTACCTGATTCTGGTGGTGCGTCTCACTCAGCAGCATTGTAGGGTCTCCGCAGGACCTTGGACTCACTGAATCAGTCGCAGACGGGACTCTCTCTCTACCAGTCTCCGCGGCTTGTACCTCCAGTCGGCATCCTCCTGTGGATCCTGGAACCGGCTGTGCAATTTCCTTTGCGCATGCGTATTCAGCACTGATCCGTAGCAACTACGCCACTCTGTCGCCCCCACTGGTGGAGCGTATAGCTGCACACCAGGTGGAGCCGCCTTGATGCCCAAGAATAAGAGTTCCCAATATGGCTGCCAGGAGGGCTGCTGGGATCTGTAGTTTTAACTTATCCTTTCATTAGGCAAAGTAGTTGTAGACGAGGGTTTAGGCAAAACAGAGAATTATTTTTATTTGTTGTGTTTGTGGTTTTCCATCATAAGCAAGTAACAGGCTGAAAAGAACAGTGGATTCTTCTCCAACACAAAGGTATGAAAAATATATATGCACAGTCTTATTGGTAACAGCAAAATAGCTTCTTAGGAACTTGGCTTTCACAGCTCAAACATAAAGCTTCTCCTGGGTACATTTAGCTTCTTTAAGAGAGTGTTCCTTTCACAGCTCCCGTATACAGAAATGCTTTTAAATGTTCCTCTGAGCTTTCCCTTTAGCTGCAGGTTTCACACAGAGCAAACGCTGGCTTAATGATGTTCAGCTGTGCACTGTGCTGTAACCTTCACTCAGGCCAATTCCTTGCTACGTCATTCATTCACACACAGAGGGCTTTTAGTCAACACTCTTCTAGCTCTCCAGCATTACAATAAGAGCATTGCATTTCCTCTGGGTCATCATTATAATCTTCACAGCAGCTGCCTATCTCCATTTCCTCATTGCCATCCTCATAGTATTCTTCAGGCTGTACCTGGCTAATGAGCTGACTGGTTTGTCTCTGAATCATATCATTCAGTTTCTCCACCAGAATCTGTTTCTGCTCTATCTCTTCAGATAACTGAGGTAACTGATATGTAGACAGGGTATTATTTCTACTGCTGTAATCTTTCTGACTTTTATAATTACTTCTCCTCTCAGGAACTAAATCCTTTAGCTTCCTTACAGATACAAACTCAGGAAGAGACACTTGCCTTAGTGGAGAGCCGTTTGGTAGCTTCCCTCTCTCATAGGTAAAGCCAGACTGCTTTCTCTCTGTATGCACTCCTCTCTCTCGTGGCAAACTTCCTTTCTGTCTCTGTTCCTGCTGACTGCTGAGACTTCCCTGGAGTCTCTGCTGGGGACTGGGCACTCCTCCCTTGAGTCTGTGCCTTCCTTGCAGACTCCCTTGTCGTCCCTCCACTGGACTTCCTTGCTGCCAGCTCTGCAACCAACTCCCCAGTAGTTCCTCTACTGGAGTTCCTTCTTGCAAGCTTCTGCTTCTGCTAGTGCCAGTGCCAGTGCCAGTGCTTCCTCTTCTAGTTCCCCTACTAGTCCCCTTAACTTTCTCACACGCAGGAGTTTTAAGCTGCTCTCTTTCAGGGACCACGCCTTTTTCCCAGCACACGTGGGAACTGCTAGGCACTCTAGCTCTGACGTGCTGAAATGGGTGGGGCTTAATCGTGACTGTGCTATGAGTCAGAAGCTCCTGGTTGCTAGGGAAACCCTGAATGCTCTCAGTTTTAAAGGCACAGGTCTCATTTTCCTGGCATTCCATAGCCTCTGTACTACCTTCATCATCACAGTACATATGACCTAGATTGGCCACTGTTGGAAACAGAATACTGGGCTTGATGGACCTTGGTCTGACCCAGTATGGCATATCTTATGTTCTTATGTAGTGCCCCTTTTACCCTTCTATCATCTAATGGTCCAACTGACTCACAGGTTTTATGCTACGAATGTACTTGAAAAAGTCTTTATTATGCATTTTTGCTTTCACAGCAAGTTTCTTCTCAAATTCTCTCTTTGCCTGCCTTATCAATACCTTGCATCTAACTTACCGGTGCTTGTGTTGTTACCAGTTTTCGTCATTTGGCTCCTTTTTCCATTTCCTGAAAGATGCTTTTTTGGTAACAATAGCCTCTCTGACCTCACCTTTAAACCATGCTGACAGTTTTTTGGACTTCCTTCCACTTTTCTTAAAGCATGGAATACAGCTGGTCTTGGTTTCCAAGATAATATTTTTTAACAACACCCAAGCTTGATGTAACTCCTTAACCTTTGCAACTGCTCCTTTTAGTTTTTTCTTATCAATTTTCCTCATTTTATCATAGTCTCCCTTTTGAAAGTTAACAGATAGTACTGTTGATTTCCTTACCATCCTTCCTTCATTTATTAAATCAAACACGATCATGCTATGATTTATTTATTTAATTTATTTATTTACATTCTCTTATATACCGCGCTATTCTGCATCAGTGCGGTTTACATTGAACAAACTGAAATTACATTGAACAGGGCATTATAACTTGGAGATAACTATTTTACAGGGAACATGGGCTATGGAGGGTTAAGTGGCTTGCCCAAGACCACAAGGAGCACCTGTGGGACTAGAAACCCCAGTCCTTCCGGCCCAAGGTTGCTGTCCTCTAATGGGATTTGAACCCCCGACCTTCCGGTCTGAAGTACCTTGCCCCAACCACTAGGCTACTCCTCACTATTGCCAAGAGGCCCCAACACTCTTATTTCTTGCACCAGATTTTGGGTTTCACTAAGGACTAGGTAAAAAATGGCTTCCCCTCTGGTCCGTTCATAAACCAACTGCTCCAAGAAGCAGTCATTTATTTCATCTAGAAACTTTATCTCCCTAGCATGTCCTGCATGATACTGACCCAGTAAATACCGGAATAATTGAAATCACTCATTATTATTACTGTGTTGTAGCTTTTGTTAGCTTCCCTGATTTCTTTGAGCATTTCATCATCCATTTGTTCATTCTGACCAAGTGGTTGATAGTACAGCCCTCTTCCCTTGCCTTTCCCTTCCCCTTTTTACTTGGGATTTCAATCCGTAAAGAGTCTGCAGTGAATTTTGTTTCCTGCAAAACTTTAATCCTTTGTGACACAATGCCCTCTCTAACATAGAGCACAACCTCTCCACCAATTTGATCTGCTCTATCATTAGGATATAGTTTGTACCCAGGTATCACATTGTCCCACTGGTTATCCTCCTTCCACCATGTCTCTGAGATACTAGTCATATATAACCTCTCATTTAGTACTATATATTCTAACTCGCTCATCTTATTTTTTAGACTTCGAGCATTTGCATATAAGCATTTTAGAGGCTGTATTATATTCATATTAATCTGGCTATCGCGAGACAGGAGTAATTTCGAATCTTTAAGCTCTGTCTGCTCTATACTCAAGGCCATTGGGCTACTTTTGTCTTTATTGGAACCTCTCTACTGATATGCCCTAGCTTCAATCTTTTGCTAGTATCCTTCAAGGATACATTGTTCCGAACCATGCGCTCTTGGGTGACTGTACCCCATTATCTAGTTTAAAAGCTGCTCTATCTCCTTTTTAAAGGTTTATGTTTATGTTTATTGGACTTGATATACCGCTGAGGAAAAACATCACAGCGGTGTACATAATACAAATTAATAGAGAAGGAAAAACAAAACCCCATGTAGGTTTTGAAAGGAATGGAAGTTACAATATGGGATAGGAAAGCAAAATAACAGAGTCATACGACATGACAGAGACGGGGAAAGAGAGGGAGAATAGAGTAAAAAAAAAAAAGGTCACACAAGTGGATCTGGTAGGTCAAAGGTACGGGCAAAGAGGTGAGTCTTGAGGTTTTTCTTGAAAGTAGGTTGTTCGAACTCGAGCCGAATGGAGGAAGGTAGGGAATTCCACAGAGCGGGGGCGAGAAAAAAGAAAGCGGAGGAGCGGGTGGATTGAAGACGAGCAGAGGAGGGTGAGGGAAGGTAGAGACGGTTAAGGTGGAAAGACCGGAGAGAGCGGGTAGGAGCATGCAGGTGTACAAGATTAGCCAAGTACTGAGGTGTATGAGTGTGAAGAACCCGGTGGAGAAGTACCAAAACTTTATAGTGGATGCGGAATTTGATAGGTAACCAGTGCAGATGAATAAGAAGGGGTGTGACGTGATCACGAATGGAGGAGTGAGAGATAAGTCGGGCAGCAGTATTTTGAATAAGTTGGAGACGACGGAGGTGGACAGTGGGGAGACCGGCTAGAATGGAATTGCAGAAGTCAAGACGGGGCATAACGAGTGAGAGGAGAAGGGTGGTGAGAGCCTGTGTGGAGAGGAAAGGCCTGATGGCACGGATTTGGCGGAGATGAAAGAAAGAGAGTTTGGAGACATGTGCAACATGGTCGCGAAAAGTCAGAGCAGGATCAAAAAGGACACCAAGGTAGCGAAGGGAAGAGACCATGGGAACGGGCGAACCAGAGAAAGAAGGGGAGAGTGTGGGCGGGGGGGCATCGCGGGTGAACCACATGGCAAGGGTCTTGGTGAGATTGAGGTGCAGGCAGTGAGTAGTGAGCCAACTAACGACAGCAGTAAGACAGGTGTTTAGAGGAGAGAGATCGGGGGAAAGGGGGGAAGTGTGGTATAGGAAGAGCAAGTCATCAGCATAGTAGAAGGCAGATATCCCGTGTTGTTGGACTAGGAGGGCAAGGGGCGTGAGGCAGATATTGAAGAGAAGAGGAGCTAGAACTGAGCCTTGGGGGACCCCACAGAGAAGAGGAGTAGGTTTGGAGGAAGTGGGGGAGGAGGAGGCATAAGTGGAACGGATAGAAAAAGACCTGGAACAGAGAAAGGAGTGAAACCAGTGAAGGACCGTGCTACAAAGACCAGCTTCACGCAGACGAGCTAGGAGAAGGGAGTGGTCAACGAGATCGAAGGCAGCCGATAGATCGAGGGAAACCGCCAGCAGCCTGGTTCCGTTCCTGTTAAGGCAGAGTCCGAGTTCCTCTTTTCCCCAAACTGTTCCCCAGTTCCTAAGAAATCCAAAATACTCATCCTTCAACCATTGTCTCATCCACGCTTTGAGACTCTGGAGCTCTGCCTGCCTTTTGGGTCCTGCGCGTGGAACGGGAAGCATTTTGGAGAATGCTACCAGAAGTTCTGGATTTCGCCTTCCTTCCTAAAAGCCTAAATTTAGCCTCCAGAGCCTCCCTACCACACTTTCCTATGTCATTGGTACTGACATGTACCAACACAGCAGAGTTCTCCCCTGCACTCTCTAAGACCTTGTCTAGGTGGTGCGTGAGATCCGCTACCTTCACACCAGACAGGCATATTACCAGGCAATCCTCATGTCCACCAGCCACCCAGCTATCTACATGTATAATGATTGAATCACCAACTATAACAGCTGTCCTAACCCTTCCCTCGTGGGCACATGGCCCTGGAAAATCCTCCTCGGTGCAAGAGGGTTTTACATCACCTGGAGGACACGTCCTAGCTACAGGATCACTTCCTGACACACCAGGTTGATGCTCTCCTGTCACGTGACCTCTCTCCTCCATGGCATCAGGGATGCTGCCAGACTGGAGGTGGGACTTCAGGAGAATATCCCTGTAGGTCTCGTCTATGTACCTCTCTGTTTTCCTTATGTCCTCCAAGTCTGCTACTCTAGCCTCCAGAGATCAGACTCGTTCCCTGAGAGCAAAGAGCTCCTTGCACCTAGTGCACACATAAGACCCCTCACCAACTGCGAGAAAATCATACAGTACATGTTACACTTGATGCAAAAGACTGGAAAACCCCCTTCTTGCTGCTGGACTGCTGTCTGCATCTTAGCTTTGTTCTGTGTAGGTATTTAAGTTCTTAATTTACTAAGGGTTGCTAGGGATACTTATACTAATAAAACTATACGTTGACCTGAAGCTTAATTAATCTCAGGTCCTTAATGTATGCCTGATGAGGATAAACAGCTGCACCTGATAGTGAATATGGCACCTCCTTTCCTTTAAGAGATTTAAGCACCTATAAAACTACGATTATCCCAGGAGTGGGTGGGTGTCAGGGAGGGAGGAAGGGAAAGAAGACTTATTAAAAACTGGCTGCTACACAGTACCCTGCCCTGTGCTTCTAAGGTAACCTGTGACCAATTTCCTGGGTGATTCACACAGCCGTTGCTTGGATTAAGGGAGTCTTGGGTTCTAAATTTAACCAGAAAGTTCTCTGCTGTGTTTTAAATTTAAACTGAAAGCTCTTTGCTGCTACTGGGCTCTGACTGAGTATTAAATTTAAACTGAAAGTTACCTGTTGAGTTTTTAATTTAAGTAAAAGCTATTTGCTGATACTAGGACCTGAATGATTTAACAAATACACTAGATGCACAGATTAATCAGCGTATTTAATCTAACGAATTTCTTTTCACCAAGATTTAGAAAAATTCCCAGAAGTAAATACTTACAATTGCAGATGACTCTCCAGAAGTAGCAGTCCCTTTTTGTAGTTACAACACGAAGGCATTCCGGTATACCCTTACCTCGACGATTGGCTCATTCAGTAGAAATCCCAAAAGGAGAGTGTCAGGGTGATGGATTGGGTCACCACTTTCCTCCAGAACTTAAGATGGGTGGTAAACTTCACCAACAGTTGGATTACACTGCTTCAGGATCTAGAGTATCTAGGAGTGCGATTTCAGACAGAGGTAGGACACATGTCCCTTCCGGCAGCAAGAGCGCTTAAGTTGCAGGAGCAGATCCGGTAGTTTCTGCGAATGCAGAGGCCGACGGCATGGCATTACTTGCAGGTACTGGGGTCCATGGCGGCATCGATAGAAATGGTGCCATGGGCATGGGTGCACATGCGGCCATTGCAAAAGGCGCTGTTGCGCAGGTGGTCGGCACAGGTTCATCCTCTTTCCTACTATCTCTTCAACACGAAACGGACCGCCCTAGAATGGTGGTTGCAGAGCAATACACTAAATAAAGATATGCCACTGGAGATTCCTCACTGGGTGCACCTCATGACAGACTCAAGTCTAATAGGCTGGGGAGCACATTGTGAGGCGCAGTTCCTGCAGGGTCTGTGGATAGACCAGGAAGCACAATGGCCTATAAACTGGTTGGAGCTACCAGCTGTATTTCTGGCTCTGCAGGGGTTTCAGCACCGGCTGAAGGGGAAATAAGTGAGGGTGTTTTCGGACAACGCGGCAGCAGTAGTGTAATCAAGCGGCAGGGCGTCACAAGCAGTTTACAACTGGAAGAGGAAGCTGGTGGCGTTGAAGGAATGGGCAGAGCAGAATCTCACAGCTCTGTCGGTGGCGCACATGGCCCGGCTGCAAGAATTTCAACTTCTTTAACTATAGTAAGTCCGTGGGAAAAGAAAAAAAAAGAAGAAAGGGGGAGACACAGGCAAAATGAGAAATCCGATTATAATTCAAAAGTGAGGGAAGACATACGGGAGCAAAGATGGGGGCCTCCGAGTGGAGGGGTCTTCTGAATAGCCTGGCTTTCGGGTCAGGTCAGCATGTTTGTCTCTCCTTCCCTGGTAGGGAAGGGGTCTTTTGTTCTGCAAGTTAAATTTTTGGCCAGTTGATTCTAACAGTTGTTTCTGTGAGTCTGCTTTGTTAATAGGATACTGAAGGCTGGGGGTGGGGCCATCTGCCTATATGGAGGAAGGTCATGAAGACCATGACATGCTCAGTCTCCAAGCTGCTGGAGGAGCATGAATACCATAAAGGTGCCGGGACTGGACTGGAGTCACTCAAGGAACATCAATTAGCAGGTAAGGTCTAATTTCTTCATTTTGTCCTTGCAAGCTACTCTATATCAGTAAGACTAAACATCCTATCAAGAGAAGAATCATTGAGCACAAGCGTAACATACGTAGAAGACGTGTTGATAAACCGCTAATTAGTTATTGGATAGATTTTCATCATAAGCTTGTGGATCTTCAATTTCTTGTTTTGAAAGTACTACATCCTCACTGGGGAGGAGGAGGAGGATCAAATACTTCTGCTTTTGGAATAGAGATTTATTTTCAACCTGAATACAATGCACCCCATGGACTTAAATTAGAATATGATTTTTCAGGGTTCTAATAAGCCCATCATTTTTTAAAATATGTATGCATTTTACAATAAACCATAGTAGAAATCTCTACTAAATAAAACATGGGTACTGGGAATAATTTATATCCTGATACAATGTTCTATCAGTTCATCATTTTTTACACATTTATTGCTTACTTTTTATCTCCCTCCACCCCACTTCCCCTTCTTCCCGCCCTTCTTCCCCTTCCCATCTTCCTCCCTCCACCCCTCTCTCCCCACCCCCTTCCTTTTCTCCCCTTCCTCCTCCCTTCCTCCTTCCCCCTCCTCTTCCTTCTTTCTTTCTCTCCCTCCTTCCCCTCCCTCCCCCTTTTTCCCCCTTCTCCCCTCCTCTCCTCCTTTTTTTCCTCTTCCCCTTCCCCATCTCCCCCTCCCTCCTTTTTCACTACCCCACACACACCACCACCCCCTTCCCCCTCCTTTCCTCCTCCCCTCCCCGCCCCTTTTTTATTTGCTGGTTTTAATGCATCTTTTAAGCATTGGTCTTACTGTATTTATTTTCTTACAGACTCTCAACCGATGAGCTTTTCATTTTTACTATATTTTATATTTAGAGGTTTTATTTATTTATTATATACTCTTTAGACTTTTTTTTTACATACGGCTCATTTACTTTGATGAATTCATTCTTTCAATATGAATATCATACAGCATCAGTTTAAAACACCCCATGGCAGCCCTGTTTTTTAGTTTCTCATTTTTATTTTGCATAGATGGTCTTAAGATTTTGTTGCTTTCATGACTTTCTATTTCAGTCTGATTCGTTTTTAATAATAAGAACATAGGGGTATGTTTACTAAACGGTGATAACGTAGCAGCAGCTACGTTATCGTGCGTTACGTGGCGTTAACGCGTGTTAACGTCACCCAACTTTAGCGCGTGTTGATGTCGCCGGTGGCGGTAAGTCCCGCAGAGGGTGGAGAGAGGGCGGAGAGAAGGGGTCAATGGGCGTCATGGCTGTTTGGCATAAAAAAAAGAACAAAAAAAACAAAGCAAAAAAAAAAAAAGAACAAAAGGGAATCAAACCCACGACCCTTGGCTTTGGAAGTATCAGTACTAACCATGGGCAACAGATGGACCAACAAGAGACTATGCTGTGCTGATGGACTACATCTCTCTGTTGCAGGGAAAAGAAACCCAAGTGAAAAATTCAGGCAGTATGTGGATATGCATTTAAACTAGGAAAAGGGGGTGACGGATGTGGAAGGTCAACATCTGCATGCAAAAGCAAAAGCAGAATAATATCAGAAACAGCCACACTTTTAAACCACACATCAAAAACAAGTGTGAAGAAGTGGGCAGAACAAAATCAGTGCAAAATACACACAAGCCAGGTAAATGCTGGAAAGCAATGAGCACAAATGCTCGAAGCTTAGCCAATAAAATTCCGGACCTGGAAGCCCTAATGGTGGAAATGGATTTGGACATTGTGGCCATTACAGAAACATGGTTTAATGAATCGCATGATTGGGACATAGCCATAGCTGGTATAATCTATTCAGAAGAGACAGAGAAAATGGAAAAGGAGGAGGAGTAGCCTTGTATGTCAAAAGCAATATTAAAGCTACTGAAATGCAGGGGACATGGGGAAAAGAAGAAGTGCTCTGGATTGTGTTGGAAAGAGGAGATGGCACTGTCATCCATATTGCTGTAGTCTACAGACCTTCGACTCAAATTGAAGAGAGCGATAACAAATTGATTATAGATATTGCCAAGATAGCAACAAAGGGGGAAGCGATCATATTGGGTGACTTTAAACTACCTGATGTGGATTGGATTACTCCTTCTGCACATCTGGAAAGAAGCAAAAAAATTGTGGATGCCCTCCAAGATGCATTACTTAGACAAATGGTGATGGAACCAACTAGGGAAAGCTCAATGCTGGATGTAGTGCTGACCAACGGTGATAGCGTGTCGAATGTCTGCGTGAGTGCCCCTGTGAGCAACAGCGACCATCACATGGTGTGGTTTGAGATAAAAACCATGGTACAGGCCAATAATAGCAAGCTCAAAGTCCTAAACGTCAAAAACACTGACTTCAATAAAATGGCCGAGTACTTAAAGGAGGAGATGACAGGGTGGAAGGAGATAAGGGAAGTGGAATTGCAATGGGCTAAACTAAAGGCGGCAATAAAAGGGGCAACAGATAAATATGTAAGAAAAGTAAATAAAAACAAGAGGAGAAGGAAACCTATTTGGTTTTCCAAAGAGGTGGCTGCTCAAATAAAGGCAAAAAACACAGATTTTGCAAAATTCAAAAGCTTGCAAACAGAAGAACACAGAAATGAATACAGGATCAAGCTCAAATAGTCTTAAAGAGAAATAAGGATAGCAAAATCAAAGGCAGAGGAAAAGATGGCTAAAGATGTTAAGGGTTGCGACAAAACTTTCTTCAGGTATATTCGGGAAAGGAAGAAGATCAGAGTTGGAACTGCAGGATTCAGAAGTGCTGTGAAAGGACTCGTGGAAAGTGACACTGAAAAAGCGAAATTGCTAAACAAATACTTCTGCTCTGTTTTTACTAAAGAAGATCCTGAAGATGGACCAGCTGTGACTCCCAAATATAAAAATGGGAATGAAGTAGATACCACACCATTCACAGAAGATGAGGTGTTAGAACAACTTGCTAAACTGAAAGTGGACAAAGCCATGGGACCGGATGGGATACATCCCAGGATACTGAAAGAGCTCAGAGAGGTTCTTGCAGGGAAGACTAGATGGACCATGCTGGTCTTTATCTGCTGTCACTTACTATGTTACTATGTATGTAACCAGTAGGCTATACCTCCACGGTGCTCTGATTTGTAATGGCTGGATACAGAAGGATGATGTGTTGAGACAGCAGCTTAGAGGGGCTTTCCCATGGCTGATGTGCAGTCCTATATTAATCTGAGACCTATTCTTCCTCTCAGATTCTGTTTCTGTTTTGTGCTCCAGTATTTTCTACCATATGCATGTTGATGTTAGGATGGAGTGATCGTTTCTTATCTCTGGATATAGAAAGACTGCAGGTCGCCGCACGGCATGTCTGCTGTGGTTACCAGGATAGGGTTAACCCACCAGTACCCATGATGCAATGCACATGCAGATTAGCAGTCTACAGCAGGTCACCAGATGGGGTATGCACCACTACAGCACCGCACCGTGGTAGGGGGTACTGACTGTGTGCGTTACTGGCATGGAGTAGTGTGTGTTACTGGCACAGAGTAGTGTGATGGCGAAGACAGCCAAGTCCCTAGAAAGGTAGAAAAAGCACAGGCAATTTCCCCTAGTCAGAGGGAAAGAAAAAAAAATGGTCAGTTTAAAAGTGCAGCTAAGGCTGAAAAAAAGAACCTGTCAAAAGTTGTTGTCCAAAAGCCACGCCCCAGCTCCATAGCAACTGAGGGTGGTAATGCAGCACAGCTGGGCGTGGGGTGGAAAGATACCGGCCAGTCACATGTTTATAAGTCCCAGAGAACAGAGAGAGATAGTTTTGCAAGATTGGAGAAAGTCTCGAGCTTCCCAGGGGAGGAAGGGAGAGTGCAAAGACAGGCAAGGAGGTTGTCAGGTCTGGAAAGATTGCCAGGACATGAGAGGAAGAGAGCTGACTCGGTTTCAGAGGAGGAGTCTGAAAGGGAGCCTCATTCACTGCAAGAGTTTCATGCTTGCAGGAGGAAGGGAGACGAGAAGGCTGCTTTAACCAGGAAACAGCATGGCCAGGGAAGGAGCAGGGAAGCACTGCTAAAGAAACTTCCAAAAGGTATTTCTGCTAAGGTTATGAGCCAAAGGTCTCAGGAAGAGTTCCCAGACAGCCAGCTCCAGGAGTTTAACCAGAAGCAGGGTTACAAGAAGCCTCTCAGCAAAGAAGGTTTAAATATTTTAAAACTGGTTCAACGTATGCTGAAAGACCAGGAAGTAATTAGTGGAGAGAATACTTCTCTGCACCGAGGGAAAGAACAGCTGTTTGCTGACGACGTCACAGAACAGTCCTGTTCAGAATGTGAGTCAATGGACATCGGGGAAAATATTCTTTTAAGTGAGCCAGAGGAGGCTATGGAATGTGAGTTATCCCTGATAGTGAAATAAGAGTGTGTGGAAATATATGTTTAAAGAAAACTCCATTTCTCTGATATGCATGGTGGTTTTATAGAGCTAAGAAGTTTTAATTAGTGTGCTTGCTGCCCTAAATGAGACGTGCACCGGAGTGCTGCTGGAAGTCTCTGGACTACTGATTAAAATCCTTAAAGCTCTGAAAACCAAAGAAGAAAAGTTTATTTGCTGGAAGTTGTTTGCATTGAAGTTTTCAATGAACATTTTGAGTTTGTTTAAAACACTGGGAAGTGAAGCATTATTTTTGAATGAGTAACCTTTGTATGCTGAAGTAAGCAAGAGCATTTTTCTTACCTGAGTTTCCTGTGAATATTTTGTACACGTGATTTACCAAGCTTCATTTTGAAGTTCCCTATTAAGGGAGGCTAATAAAAATATTCCTGCGTTTGCTTTCAACTCTCGGCTCAGCCTTTGATTACAACTATAATTGCTCTAAATACTACAACTCCCAGAAGCCCTTGCTCTGGAGTTGCTTGAAAGTGACATTCGCTCCCCCTTCACCTCGTCAAGCAGCCGCCTAGGCGGGGCAAGGGCGCGACAGTAGCTACAGACTATGCTATTGCGTGGGTTCTGCATTCACCCTGAGGGTGAGGTGGTGCGCCCAGCACCAGGTCCGCAGTACCCCAGTTTAATAAGAAAGACATTGCTGTGTGTCAGGTATTTTTTGCAGACATGCTTAGGCTGTTTCTTGGTCCACCTGCATTCCCCAGTCATATCTGGCCTTTGTAGACCGTGATGTACCCAGACTGGTATTTGTCCAGTGTGGTTACCATGGTTGCTTGTTGCAGGGGCATTGGGGAGTCTGGATCCACATGCAGATTATGTAGTGTTACCTACCAGACTGCCCTCACTTGGCCAGGATGGTGGACAGGATCTGATCTCCAACAGACTCTCACTCCATATCTTTGTAAAGAGCCACATGATGATGAGCTGTGGGACCAGCAACTAGGGCTGTTAATATGGATCTGTACTTGTCACAAGGACACTGGTCTGGAAGGGCTCAGCTGACCCACACCACAAACTGACATCCACCAGCAGAGGGCATACTCAGTCTGCACCCTGCAAGGCATTCCAGACATACACATGTGAAAGGCAGACAGTCCGCGAGCCAGTCCACAGTGCATATTCCCAAGGGAGCTCTGTGCACCCAGACATGGGATGTACCCACAGACACCAAGCAGATATATCAGTGATTGGGCCCCAGAGCAGAGACCACACAGATATCACTTGAGAGAAGCACTGTATAGCACTATGTGGGAACCTAGACCTTGAGTGGAGGAGTAGCCTAGTGGTTAGAACACTGGCTTGGTAACCAAGCAACCAGGGTTCAATTCCCACTAGTACTTCTTGTGGCCTTGGGCAAGTCACTTAACCCTCCATTGCCTCGGAAAAAAGGCCTGGCAATCTACTTCTGGTGACACCGCCAAGAAAACCCAGGAGCTTCTGGGTCACCAGGAGTCAGGACTGACTCGAAGGCACACATTGCATATTTGGGAACCTAGACATGCCATGGTCACTGCTCAGTCAGAGTGAGAGTGACCTCCCAGCATGACATGCTGTGGACACCCTGTCCATGCAGGTGGTGGTCGGGCACTACAATCTCCCAGCCATTGCCCCACACCATGTGCAGATGCCCAGTCCGCCCTGTCCACGCCATACCCACAATACCTTGTTCCTCATCACGCACATTGACAGGCTAATGCTGGAATCAGTGTAAGCACAGTGAGGAGTAGGCAGCCACAAAACAATGGATAGACATACGCACACTCCCACTCCCACTCCCATGTTGGCATTATGCAAAGATAGGGGTGGTTGGCAGCCCTGCCCTCTGCAACATAGGGTAAAATGTAAGGACATGGTCTGCATGAGCCACAGCTGGGACCTGAACCTGTGACCTTTTGTTCCAAGACACACTGTCTGCATGTACTGCACCATACTGTTGCCACAGAAGTATAGTAGTCCCTGGGGCTACCTTTGCTGTTCATCCGACAGACCTTTGCTGCACTGCACACTATGCACTGGTACAGGGCACGGCGTTGGTCTGCTGTGGGCAGGTGTCATGGCCCCCTCCACCACCAATGCCCCCTCCCCCACCATGCTGATGTGCCCATATGCTGTTGGTGCAGATGGTGCGCAGTCCCAGGCCATCCACTGAGCAGGTAGGTAGGGTTTGGGGTCTGGGGTGGGGGGGCATACATGGACATCCACACGTCCCCCTCATCACCGCCTGCCACTATTATGGCCCTTCCACATGGGGGGAGATGGTTGGGGGTGGCAGGTCGGTGATCTAGCAACTATTGGCTAGGGTGGGCCTGGTAGATAGATTGTGTTCTGCCAGCAGACTGTGTACAGGCTAGGGTATGCAATGTGGTACAGTGTATCCACTTTATTTATTTAAAAGGATTTATATACCACCTTCTCCTGTAATCAAGGCGATAACTTTGGACTGCTGGGTGTATACATGTGTCAGGCAACGCATGGCTGCTCCCTGCACTGTCCTTCCCAGGGGCTGGTGTGATGGGTGTTCGTATAGCTGGGTGTTCAGACAGTTTGGGATGTATCCTGGGGTGAGTACGTGGACCCCTATTAGAGTAGTTCCCAGATGTGCACTGCTTGCCCCATTACAGGCATTGTGTTTCCTGTGTGACGTTTGGGGTACCTGCAGGGTACGTCTCCCCTGGGTGGGACACCTTGGAGCACAGACTACTGGGCAAGTTTGAACTTGGTCAGCCGCTGTCTTGCTGTTTTCCATTTTCTGTGTTCCTCTGTGCCACCTAGGTGGCTGCCTGGTCTGCCCTGTACCCCACCTGTAGCCCCCTTTGTAGCATTACCATAGTGCCCTTTTATACTTGGGCAATATCCTGTAGTTTTTATTTATTTTATTTTATTTATTTAACAGTATTTTTAAACCGCCTTATCTTATTAATCAAGGTGGTATCACAGCAAACAATCGGGTAAAGTGAGTGTGTTAATCATGCAGTGAGGGTGCAATTTAGTTGAATGTGTGTTGTATCGTGTGCTAGATTGGGGTGAGCTATGTACAAGGTGTGGCGTGTTGCGTGCTAGAATGGTTTGAGCTATGTACAGTGTGGGCTATATACAGTGGTGCTGTAAAACATTATCTGTCAGACGGCAATATGTGCTGTTATACATTCTCTTAGGTTATGTGATGTGTCCATAGTGTTCTATGAACAGCATGGTTTTTAGCTGTTTTCTAAAGTCTTTGAGGTCTGTAGTTGTCCTCACGTCGTCTGGTAGTTTGTTCCATATAGTTGGAGCAGCCATGGAGAGAGCTCTGTCTGTTGTGTCCTTGCGTGTGTGTTTGAATTCACCTGGGGTGCTGACTCGGTTGCGTGTTTGTTTTCTTCTAGGACGAGTGCTGTTGTCTGGTTGAATGAGGGTGTGTAGGCTGTTGGCTGATGTGTGCTGATTTATCTTAAATAGGTTTATGATAGTTTTGTATCTGATGCGTGCACCGATTGGGAGCCAGTGTAAGTCCTTTAAGGTGGGTGTGATGTGGTCCTGTCTTGCAGTACCGGATATTATTCGTGCTGCAGTGTTTTGTGCTAGCTGGAGTGGTTTGAGGGCTTGTTTCGGTAGTCCCAAGTATATCGGATTGCAGAAGTCCAGTATTGGGGTTATCAGTGCTTGGAGGACGGTACGAAAGTGTTCTGGGGCAAGGAGTGGTTTCAGTCTCCTGATGATTCGCATCTTGTAGTAGACTTTTTGTATTGTTTTGTCTATGTGTGGCTTGAGGTTTAGATTATTGTCCAGAGTAACTCCAAGGTATCTCACTTCTGATTTTATTGGAATAGTAGTGTTTTGTATCTTGATGTTTGGCGGGTGTATGAAGCTTTGGTTCCGAGTGATTATTAGAGCTTCAGTCTTGTTGTAGTTTATTGCGAGGTTGTTGTTTTGACACCAGCTCGTCATTTGGGTAAGGCAGTCTGTTATCTTGGAGAAATCCGGGTTGTCGATTTCTATCGGGTGTATATCATGATGTCGTCTGCATATATTGTGTATTGAATGTTGTTCTCTTTCATGATGTCGCATATCGGTTGGATGTAGATGTTAAATAGGAGAGCTGAAAGTGCGGATCCTTGAGGTACTCCTTGACGGACATTTATGGGTCGGGAGGTGTTGTGTCCCACCTTGACCTGTAGCTGTCTTTCGGTTAGGTATGAGTGGAACCATTTCAAAGTGATACCGTGTATACCAGTGTTCTTTAGTCTTTCCAGGAGCGTGTTGTGGTCCACTGTGTCGAAGGCTGAGGAGATGTCGATGAAGATCATTATGATTCCCTTCCTGTTGTTGTCAATTATTCTTAGGATGCTGTCGAAGAGGTAGATCAGTAGCGTTTCGACTCCGTGGTTGGGACGAAAGCCGTGTTGGTTGTCGTCGAGTGTTTCATGTTTGTCGATGTGTTCCTGGAGTTGTAGTTGTACCGTTTTTTCGATGATTTTTGCCAGGAAGGGTATGCTGGAGATCGGTCGGTATGCTGCTGGATCCTTTTTGTCGAGGGTTGTTTTCTTTGTTATTGGTCTTACTGAGGCAAGCTTTAGTTGCTTTGGCATGAGTCCTTGAGTGAGTGAGTTGTGTACTATTTGATGTATGGTGTGAATGAAGTTTGATTTGGTGGCTTTGACCCATGATACTGGGCATGGGTCTGTAGGAGCAGTGCTTGTGTTGATTGTAGAGATGATGTGGGATATCTGCTCTGTTGAGGGTGAGTAGAATGTGCCCCAGGTTTTGGTGTGTATGTCTGTCCTGGTGGTCCCTCTGGGTGTTGTACGCTCTGTGGAGTGGAATTTGTCTTTGATGTGGTCGGCGAATTCCTGTGGGTCCACTTGTACTTCCCCTTCTGTTGTTTGCTCTTTTGTGAGGATCTTGACTATTTCAAAGAGCTCTCTGGGCTTGTTGATGGAAGTATTTATCAAGTTTGTGTGGAATTCCCTCTTTGATTGGTTGATGCATTCATTGTATTGTTTTTGTTTTGTTAGGTAGAGATGTTGGTCGGCTGCTGTTTTGTTTTTTCTCCATCTCCGTTCAATCTTCCTGAGCTCCCTCTTTTCCTGTCGTATTTTTGCTGAGTACCAAGGTTTGTTTTGTCTCCTGTTGTGTTGGTGATTCTCGTGCCCTCCACCGGATGGTTTGGCGGCGTTAGCTAAGATGCTGTTCCATCTGGAAACTTGTTCCTCCAGGTCATCTGTAGGAATGTTCAGGTGTTGTGTTGTGTTCTGTATGAATTCGTCCCTGTCGAAATTCTTGAATCGTCTTTGTGTGTGTGAGTTGTTTGTTCTTTCGTTTGTCTGGTCCTCTTGAGATCGTAGCTTTGTCTCAATTAAGTAATGGTCAGACCATGGCACTGGGGTAATGGTGGGTGGAGAGATTAGGTCTCTTGAAGTTAGGTAATTGGATGCGAAGATGAGGTCTGGGGAAGATCCATGTCTGTGCGTTGGAGCATTGATTATCTGTGTGAATTGAAGTGAGGTCATTGCTTGCAGGAAGGCCTCTGCGTCTTTGGCATTGGTGGACTTGAGGTTGAAGTCTCCAATCAGTAGTGCTGGTTTGTTGTTTGTTGTTATGGCACAGGCTTCTTCGAGTATGAAGGCTAATTCGTCGGGTGGAGCTCTGGGTGCTCTGTAGGTTAGGCAGATTGCAATGTTTTTGTTTTTGATGCTGATTGTGTTACATTGCTGAGTATTGGAGAAGCTATGTGTCTTGAATTTTAGTTTTGTCTTTGCTATTATTAGGACTCCTCCTCCACGCTTGTGGGTTCGTGGGCAGTTGTACGCTGAGTAGTTGTCCGGTACTAGTTGGTTGAGTAGTACATTGTCGGTAGGGTTGAGCCATGTCTCTGTGAAGCATATTATGTCGGGCTGTCGCTCCTCTATGTGGTCTACAAGAGTGTGTATCTTGTTGCATACTGATCTGGCGTTTATGAGCTCAATCGTTGTTACCTTTGTTGAGTAGGTTGCTGTTACATGTGCTTCCTTTGTGCAGGATTGGGAGTTTGATTTGTGTCTGTTTGGTCTTTTTGTCTGGGCAGTTCTGAGTGTTTCTTTGTGTGTGCGCTGTGTTTCTAAATATGGCAATGCTGTTGGTGGGTACCGCGTTGTGTTTGCTTGTGGGTAGTGTAGGTGTGTGGTTGGTGGGAGGAGTTGTGTGATGAGTAGGTAGAGTGGGAGGAAGTATGTGACGTGCATTTTGGTCTTTTGTGATGTTCTGTTAGGGTGATGCCTTTTTCTTAAGTCTTCGTCTGTTGCTTGCTTTGCTGTTGTTTTTCCTCTGGTGTTCTGTTGTATGTGTGGCTGTGATTCTCCCTTTGTGCTCACTCTTGCCGCGCTGTTCCTTGTACGGCCTTGAGTCTGCCCCGATTGGGCAGCACTCTGCCGCTGTCTGGCTGTGCCCTTGTTGCCGCTCCAATCCCCCGATTGGGGAGAGCTAAACTTGGAGCAGGGGCCTGTCCCCGTGGAGGGGGAGCCTGTCCCCGTGGAAGGGGAGCCTGTCCCCGTGGAGGGGGAGCCTGTCCCCGTGGAAGGGGAGCCTGTCCCCGTGGAGGGGGAGCCTGTCCCCGTGGAGGGGGAGCCTGTCCCCGTGGAAGGGGAGCCTGTCCCCGTGGAGGGGGAGCCTGTCCCCGTGGAGGGAGATCCGGATCCGTTGGGGTGTGGGTAGTTGAAGAGACCGTCTGGTGGAAGGAAGTGTGTGGTGTGTAGTGAGGGTTCTACTTGCGGTTTTGACGTCCTTTTCCTCGGTCTAGTCCTTTGTTGGGTTCTGCTGCGATGTTGTTGGTGTAGCTGTTTCGTTTTGTTGTTGCCTTCTGCTCGCCTTCGTGCCGCGCCTAAGGGCCACGCCAAAGGGCCCTCTTGCGAGGCCCTCAGGCGCGGGCGCGCCCAGCAGGGACGCCGCTTTTAGCTGCTGCCGGCTTCTGCTGTTCCCGCTCCCACTGCCCCGGATTGGGCAGGAGCCGAGAAGGGAGGAGCTGGTGTGTCCCGGCAGTAGCGGCGTCTCTGCAAGCAGGGACGCCGCTTTTAGCTGCTGCCGGCTTCTGCTGTTCCCGCTCCCACTGCCCCGGATTGGGCAGGAGCCGAGAAGGGAGGAGCTGGTGTGTCCCGGCAGTAGCGGCGTCTCTGCAAGCAGGGACGCCGCTTTTAGCTGCTGCCGGCTTCTGCTGTTCCCGCTCCCACTGCCCCGGATTGGGCAGGAGCCGAGAAGGGAGGAGCTGGTGTGTCCCGGCAGTAGCGGCGTCTCTGCAAGCAGGGACGCCGCTTTTAGCTGCTGCCGGCTTCTGCTGTTCCCGCTCCCACTGCCCCGGATTGGGCAGGAGCCGAGAAGGGAGGAGCTGGTGTGTCCCGGCAGTAGCGGCGTCTCTGCAAGCAGGGACGCCGCTTTTAGCTGCTGCCGGCTTCTGCTGTTCCCGCTCCCACTGCCCCGGATTGGGCAGGAGCCGAGAAGGGAGGAGCTGGTGTGTCCCGGCAGTAGCACATGTAGCACTACTATCACTGGTTTTGGGCTCTCTGCCTGTGATATACATTGCTGACAGGAAAGGGTTTCTCTCTCCTACAAATGTGCATTTACCAACAGGTTTTCACTCGCGGTACTGTTCCAGCGTTAATGTGACAGTGTTAGTGCAGCAGGGGCCTCTCCCCGCCCACTCCCCGCCCATTGACCCTCTCTCTCCGCCTTCTCTCTGCCCTCTGGTAGAGTTACAGCCAAGAGGCATACCCCATCTGGTGACCTGCTATAGACTGCTAATCTGCATGTGCATTGCATCATGGGTACTGGTGGGTTAACCCTATTCTGGTAACCACAGCAGACATGTCGTGCGGTGACCTGCAGTCTTTCTATATCCGGAGATAAGAAGCGATCACTCCATCCTAACATCAACATGCATATGGTAGAAAATATTGGAGCACAAAACAGAAACAGAATCTAAGAGGAAGAATAGGTCTCAGATTAATATAGGACTGCACATCAGCCATGGGAAAGTCCGTCTAAGCTGCTGTCCCAACACATCATCCTTCTGTATCCAGCAGATAGCAGATCGAAGAGCTGTGGAGGTGTAGCCTACTGGTTAGTACTGATAACTCCCAAGCCAAGAGTCATGGGTTCTGTTTCCTTTTGTTCTTTTTTTTATGCCAAACAGCCATGACGCCCATTGCTCCCTTTTCGACAGAATGCCCCCTACCTGCCCATTGCCTTTTATGGCTTCAGGTACCTTAATGCTGCACTTAACGCTGGTACCAGTCAGAAACCGTGGCAGGAGGTTCAAAAGTCACCTTTATTGATCCACAGATAAGGTGTGCCAAACCCAACACAGGCCGTGTTTCGTGTACCACTTCTTCAGGGGTTATGGGCTCACTACAAAATATACATATATATGAAAACAACAGCAAACCAGAAACTATTATGTAAACATTAAATCAAATCATGTGATACCACATTAAATAAACGAATAGATCTTAAAAATAAAAAAATAAAAACAAATAAATAATTAAATAAAAATTTAATAATAATAATGAAAAAGAAGAAAATATAATTAAAAACATAATCACTCACAATGTGATAACTCATTTAATAAAACCATAAATAATACGTCACATTAAAATTAATTAATTAATACTAAAAAATATAATAATGATATTAACAACAATAGTAATAACAATAATAAACACAATAAATATAATAATAAATAAATTATAGTAATGATAAAACTCAAAAGATAGTATATCGAATGTACACTTATATTTATAAAACAGTCATGTCTCAATTGAAACTATAATAGCAGGAGAAGAAAAGAGGAAGGAGGAGGACTTGAGGAACAAAAATATTGGCGGCATCGAGTGGTCTTCAGGTTTGGATAATCTATCAGATACAATATAATTTAAAAGGGGCGCTATGACAATGCCATAGCGGAGAGACTGAGTGAATTCTTTGCTTTGGTCTTTACTGAAAAAGATATAGGAGTATGTTTACTAAACCGTCCTAATGTTACCGGCGCTAGTTGCAGCGATAATGTGAAGAATGCCATATAAGGAGTGGGCGTTCCAGTCCTAAGGTAGCAAGAATATGTATCGCATGATAGTGGGCGCCGTGGCACGTTAATGCGTGTTAACCCTAAGTACATGCCAGCGCAGTGTTAGAAGCTATAACAATGTAACCCACTGGTTACTGCAATGACTGTGAAGACAGAGGTCATGGATTTGATCCTGCTGTAACCTAAGGTGCCTCATAAGGCTCCCTATAAGGCGCCCCATAGATCACATTATAAAGTGCCCTGTCTGCCAAGGCACCCTATAAAGTGCCCTATAGGGCGCCTTACAGGGCACCATATAGGGCGCCTATGAGGCACCTTAGGCTACAGCACTGTGAGGGTGTTTCTGCTGGCAGCACTGATTTAAATTAAAAGAAAATGCCTCAGACAGCCTTTTTAGATTACACCACTGCAGGACTGAACCCATGACCGCTGCTGCCACAGTCAGTGAAGTAACCAGTAGGCTACATCTCTATAGCTACTAGTACACTGCTGGCTGGCTACATAAAGACTGCAGGTCACCACACAAACTGTCTGCTGTGGTTACCAGGATAGGGTAAACCCACCTGTACCCATGATGCACTGCACATGCAGATCAGCAGTCTACAGCTGATCACATAATGGGGTATGCACCCCCACAGCACTTAGGCCTGGTAGGGAGAATTGACCATGTGTGTTACTGGCACAGAGTAGCTACAGACTGTGACACTGTGCGGGTCCTGTGCTCACCCTGAGGGTAGGTGGGGCACCCAGCACCAGATCCACAGCACCTGGCTTCGCTGAGATAGGCTATGCTGCAGATCCCTATCAGTGCCAGTGTGTGATAGGTAGTCCTTGCAGATACACCTAGGATACACCTGTGTCCATCTGTATTTCCCAGTCACATTTAGCCCTTGTGGACTATGATGCACCCAGAATAGTGCATATCCTGTGTGGGTGCCATGGTCACATGTTATAGGTGAAGGGGAGGGTGTTTGGAACCAAACGTGGATTGTGTAGCACCACCCAACCCACCCTCTGTGGCTCAGGGTGGGGGGACAGCATCTCCTACCAACAGATCCACAGTGTACACCCTTGCAATGGTGGCTCCCTACAGCACAGTCGATGCAGAACTGTACACCTCACATAAGGCAGTCGCAGACAGGCAGAATGCTGGAGCAGCTCAGCTGACCCCCCCCCCCCACCACTATCTGACATTCAACAGCAGAGGGCACAGTCAGTCTCCACCCTGCACAGCGTTCCAACCATACACATGCTAACTGCAGACAGTCTGCTAGCTAGTACATGTTCCTGGAAAAACCGTGTGCACCCAAAAATGGGAAGCGAGCACACACACACGCCAAGCAGGTATGTCAGTGATTGGGCCCCAGAAAATAGACCCATAAATATCACTTAAGAGAAATAAAGTATGGTGCTATGGGGGAACCTAGCCATGCCGTGGTTATTGCTCAGTCAGGGTGAGAGTGACTCCCAGCATGACATGCTGTGGCCACCCTGTCCGTGCAGGTGGTAGTCAGGCACTTCAATGTCCCAGCCATTGCCCTATACCCTGTGCAGATGTATCCTGCCCATGCCACCCTGTCAGGGCCATACCAACAGTACCTTGCTCCTCATTATGCACATTGGCAGGCTAACACTGGAAAGAGTGCAAGCAGTGTGAGCTCAGTAAGGGGTAGGCAGCCACAACACACTGGATAGACAGATACACACTCCCACACCTATGCCAGCATTTTGCAAATATAGAGGTTTCTGGCAGCCCTGGCCGCCACACCAGTCCTGGGCACAGTGCAGGCATTGCTATGGTACGCAAAACTGTTGGGGTCACTCCCCGGGGTGGTAAACACTGTCAGAATCAATAACTGAAACACACTCCACAGATATCAGAAAGGTTGCTGTGATGAATCTCTATCAACAAATCGTGTTTAACTTAGGATTTGTTATCTGACATTAATCATAGCAACCTTTTGATATATGTGGAACGTGTTCCAAAGTTTAGGGCGGCATTGCTAAGGTATGCAGGTGCCAGTATTGGGAGATGCTGCTCCACGCAGGGCCCAACAGCCTGACTCTCCATGAGGCTTTGGTTAGTGGAGCCTGTGGGTGTGGGTGTTTCTGCCCCTGTTGGCCGCTGCTCTAGGGCAGAGGTTCCCAACTCCGGTCCTGATGGGCCAAACACTGTTCAGGTTTTCATGCTGTCCCTAATGAATATACATGAGATACATTTGCATACAATGGGGGTGATGCATACAAATGCAGCACAGGCATATTTATTAGAGACAGCATGGCACCTGAATGGTGTTTGGCCCTCCAGGACTGCAGTTGGGAAACTCTGCTCTAGGGATTGCACATGTTTATGGTGTCTCTGCTCTGTAGGGTAAAATATAGGCGTTTCAGGCATGTTTAATTTATCTGCAATAAAGGTTCCATCTTTATTACCATGATTTAGTACTGGGTAAAATATGGGGACAAGGTTGGCAGGAGCCACAGCTGGAACTTGAACTTGTGACCTTTTGCCCCTGAACACACTGGCTGTGTGTACTGCACCAAACTGTTGCCACAAGGATAGATCATTCCCTAGGGATACCATGACTGTTTGTCAGACAGACCAGGTCTGTTGCAGTGCACGGCACCCACATAAACGGGGCTTGGCCGTGGTCTGCTGTGGGCAGATGCCACTGCCCCCTCCGCCACCAGCACCCTTCCACCACCATGCTGACATGCCCTTATTCCGGTGGTGCTGGTGGTGCGCAGTCCCAGGCCATCCAGTGTGTCGGTAGGCAGCTGCCTAAGGTGTTGGTTCTTGGGTAGGGGTGCCTACATGGACATGTGCGCTTCCCCCTGGCACCGCCTGCCAATGTTATGTGCCCTGGGGGTACCTCATGGGTTATATCCCCTGTGACACTGTGGGACACACACTCATGCCATGTTGGTTACTTGTCTGTTGCTGTCTTGCTGCTTTACAGTTTTGGCATTCCTATGTGCCATCTAGGCATCTGCCTAGTCTGCACTGTGCCCCAGCTGGACCACAGCATGTGCCGCCTGCAGCCCCCTGTATCCCATTTACAGCATCAGTACAGTTGCCCTTTCCTACGTGCCCACTCTGCTGTTGCTGCACATGTGCACGCCCTAACAAACCTGCCCAATATAAACGACAAAAGCCCTGATCACTGCTATTTCAATGTGGGATCATTCACTTTGTAGGGGGACAGAGCATAGACTCTTCCAAACATGATATCTTCCTTTATACGCTTTGTCAGTAGTGTTGCTTTATGTTTATCATTAATATCACTATTGGCCAGCTTGGTTATTGGGATTTCAGATGTGGTTCTGGTCATTTCATATGTTTATTTGCCTTTTGGGTTCCTGCACATGTATCACTACTATCTCTTTTCTGGGTTTCCCTCCCTTTTCTGTACATTGCTGACTTAAATGGTTTCTCTCTCCTGCAAATGTGCCTCTAACGCGAGGGTTTCACTGGCATTAGTGTTCAGACCCGGATTTCACAGCGTTAGTGTGCCTGGAGCCTCTCCCCGCCCACTCTTTGCCCATTGACCCCTATCTCCGCCCTTTGGGAGGCCTTACTCCACCCTTCAAGCCGGATTTCACAGCGTTAGTGTGCCTTAACGCTGCTGCCGATGTTATCGTGCGATACGTGACGTTATTGCGGTATAATGTTACATATCGCACGATAATGTCACCGCTGCTACGTTAAGACGGTTTAGTAAACATACCCCTTAGGAATCATCATGGATAATGCATCAAAATCCTCCAACCAGTGTGTAGTGACAGCAAAGAAAGCTAATAGAATGCTAGGAATCATAAGGAAAGGAATGGAGAATAAAACAAAGGATATTATAATGCCTCTGTATTATTCCATGGTTGGACCGCAACTTGAATACTGTGTGCAATTCTGGTCGCTTATCTTAAAAAGGATATAGCAGAATAAGAAAAGGTCCAGAGAAGAGCCACCAAAATTGTAAAGGGGTGGAAAGATACCCTTTTGAGTAAAGGCTTAAAAGGTTAGGGCTCTTTAACTTGGAAAAGAGAAGGCTGAGGGGAGATAGATAGAAGTCTATAAATTAATGAATGGAGTGGAACGGATTAACGTAGATCGGTTGTTTATGTCATCAAAAAGTGTAAAGACTAGAGGACATGCAGTGAAGCTACAATGTAACCCATTTAAGTCTTATAAGAGAAAATATTTTTTTACTCAACACATAATCAAATTCTGGAATTTGTTACCAGAGGATGTAGTAAAAGCTGTTATTGTAGCTGGGTTTGAAAACAGTTTGGACAAGTTCCTGGAGGAAAGGTCCATAAACCATTATTAAAGAGGATCCAGGAAATCCACTGCTTACAGCAGGATGGGCATTGTGGAAGCTGCGGACTTGGGTACCTGCCAGGTACTTGTGACCTGGATTGGCCAATGTTGGAAACAGGATACTGGGCTTGATGGACCTGGGCCTGTCCCAGTATAGCATTTCTTATGTTCCTATGTTCTTACCAGTTCACTTCCTACAATCTTTGCCTGCAGATTACGAGGAAGGACCTGAAGGGCTGGGAAAAACAAAGGAGTCCCTCTTCAGAACACTGGATTCAGTATCCTCGGCTCCAGCATCAGCATTGCAAAGTACCACTGAGGCATCAACTGGGCGAATTGCCCAGGTACATTCAGAGCCGCAGTACCAAGGTACTCAGTGGAGACCCTCTGTCAATGCCCAACTGGACCCAACTGGAATCAATGAAGGACCTGACATTGATCCTGTCAGTGTCAAAAGGGGTGCCCGAGCACCGGGTCAAACCCAAGGTGCATTGGCACCGCAGCTCTTCCCGGCACAACATGGACAGCGAGGGCCGGGAGCAGCCCACCAACCTTCCACAGTGGGAAGTATCAACTCCCAGATTGGAGGAATTGTCCCACACAGTCCTGCAGGTCAGTCGGATGTCTCATGATGAGCCTGTCATTGTGGACCCCCCGTAGGAGGTATCCCTGTAGGAGGTAGCAATTCTGGCCCCGGTATCCTCTGAGGAGGTGGTACTGGAGGAATGTCTGACGGTCCTCAAGGCTCACATGGCAGTGGTCTAAGCCTTGCGGCATGCAGGCTCGGTGATGGCTTCTCTAGTGTCACCACATTCCATCCAGCTAATCTAGGAGACCCATGCACTGCTGACAGAGGCAGGCACATTGGGCAGGAGATTGGAATTGATGCTGGTTCCCACAGCAATCTCCCTGTTGAGCGTGTCAGGCTCTGATGTCCTGGGACATCCCTGCTCTTGTTTGGGGCGCCACAGGTCCCACTGCCATCTGCCCTCTTTGCAGAGGCGGGAGGAGACCTGCCGCTACTTCAATTTTCTCTCAGAGTCTGAGTCTGAAGACTGGGAAACCGAGGAGGGCCCTGCCATCTCAGAGAGGAGATCTCCTGACCTTCCCTCTGATCTGTCCCCTCTGTACAAGCAGCATAAGTTGCCCCAGAGAACATGTCCTTCCAGGACTTCATGAGGGATATGGTCAAGGCCATACCCTTCTCCCTTGAGGCAGAAGATGAGCTGAGGCTGCTGCTGTGGTTGTGGGAAAATCCCTTCACCGTTCCCACCTTCAGATAACGATTTGACACAATGTACCAGGTCTAGAAGGTGCCGGGCTTTGAGAAGCCCCAGCTACCACACAACTCCATTGTGTCTGAGTTTACCTTGAAGCATGTGAAGAGCACCTAGACTCACTCCTCAGTGCCCCTGGGGGGGGGGGGGGGTCAAGAACCTGGACTCCTTTTGGAGGAGGTGTTACCAGGGCTCTGTGCTGGTGGCTCGGATTCTGTCCTACCAGTTCTATGTGGACATCATATTAGACCTGGCGGCATTTGCCACCTATGTCCCTCCTGACTGCCTTGACTCCCTGATAGACCATGGCAAGGATTGCTCTAAGCATGCTGAGTGAGCCACATATAATGCCTTCAAGTCCACCTACAGGATGGTGGTGGTGGGCATCGGTGCCCAGAGGCTGGCCTGGCTCCAGTCCTCTGACCTGAAGCAAAGGGTTCAGGATAAGCTGGCCAATGTTCTCTGTAGTGAGGACAACTTCTTTGGAAAGCCAGCTGAGGAGAAAGAGGGCAAGCTTTATCTTTATCTTTATTTGGAGGCTTAATATACCACTCAATGCAACAGCATCTGAGCGGTTTACAAAATATACAAAAGCTGCTAGGAAAAGGAAAAGAACGCCAATTAAATTATAGGACAGACAGAAAAAAGATTCAGGAACTAAAGGAGAAATCAAGAGTCAGATAGATTGAGAGAGATCACCGGGGGGGGGGGGGGGGGAATAGGGGAGGGTGGTGGGGGAAGATCAAAAAGCTAAGCAGAAGAGGTGAGTTTTCAGGTGGGCCTTAAAGGTCTTCAGAGAGGGTTCCAGGCGGAGGTCCGGGGGAAGCGAATTCCAGAGGCGGGGTCCAAGGAAGTAGAAGGCAGAGGAGCGTGTGGATTCGAGGTGGGCTTGAGAGGGGGAGGGTAAGGTCAGACGATTAGCATGGATTGAACGGAGAGAGCGGTGAGGAGCATGGAGGTGGATCAAATCAGCCAGATAGAGAGGGGTGCCAGTGTGAATGGGATTGATTTAAGCACTTGGATCAGTTACAGTTTAAAAGTGGCAATGGGATTGATTTAAGCACTTGGATCTGTTACAGTTTAAAAGTGGCAAAGACGAAAGGCCGTGGACAATAGAATGTAAGAATCTTTTTGAGCTACGAGATCAATACGTTCAAGTCCACAGATAAAAACCTTAGACAAAATACAATAAGTTGGTCACAGTCTAACATCGCCACCAGCCACTGTGGAGGTCGTTGATGCTAACTAGCATATCTCTCCCTTTGTTCGACATTCTAGTCGAAGGGACAGTTGCTACTACAAGTCTGAGACCACCCAGAGGCATTTACACACTACAAGACGAAATATAACGTGAATTATAAGGTTGAACCAGTAGATACTTTATCCTACTTTGTTACACTGAGCGCAGTTGTATTTTTCAGAGATTTTTAGCGTTCTAAAATAGACCAATAGATACGTGACAACTTAAATGGTTTATGTCATATATATCACACCGTTTAATACGTGTCCAACTAGGCCAAAACACCTCAGAAACATTCTCCCAAGGACAGGGAATTCCACAAGGCTCGGCCCTCTCGGCCCTCCTTTTTAATCTATACCTACAGACCATCACGAACATACTTAAAATTTTCAAAATTAACCATTACATTTATGTTGATGATATCATGCTCTCTATCCCCATAAACAGTAGCAACCCCTCTTACCACAATCTATCTGAATGCATCAAAGAGGCTGAATCCTGGCTGAAAACCAACTCCCTCAGCATTAACCTAAAAAACCCCAGAAGCTATGTTTGTATCAAGAAAACATGATGCAATCCATCCAAAAACCATCATAATCAACAACAACACTATCCTTGTTCAACAAGAAGTAAAATATCTAGGGATAATACTAGATCATACACTCAGTAATACTCCCACACATAAAGCAAACAGTAAAAACTGTATTTTTTAAACTAAAAACTGTACAGCATCTAAGACACCTCCTCGATACCCATGATTTTAGGTCCGTAGTCAACTCACTAATTACCCCCCACTTCGACTATTGTAATAGCCTATTGATTGACCTACTGCTAAAAAACACAAATATACTCCAAAGAGCCCAGAATATCTCTGCCAGGGTGATAGCAAAAGCGCGCCTAGCCGACCACATAACCCCCATTCTACATGAACTACACTGGCTCCCTATAAATAGCTGGATAAAATATAAAATACTCTTAACGACATTCAGACTCCTCAATGACATCTCCCCCTCACACCTAACTACCCTCCTACACTCCACAGCAGAATCCAGATCACGCAGACAAAATGCAACCCACTCATTAGTTATACCCAAAACAATCTGTAGGACAAAGAAAACTACAAGCTCCAGAGCATTTTCATTTGCTGCCCCTACCCTTTGGAATGAACTTCCACTTACACTCCACATGACAAAAGACCTCCAACGTTTCAGAAAAGGACTCAAAACACACTTTTTCACTGAACATTTTGAAAACCCAACTGAAATCCCTCACCTCCTATGAACTACCTCTCAACAATCACAAAACCAATCTACTAACCTCCCTAACCCACAACCTATTAACCCCCCGTCCCTCACCCCTTACCTAATCACCCCTAAGCCTTGCTCCACCCTTTCCAAATAAAAAGCTAAGTTAAGGAGAGACTGACTCCTGTACATATGTAAATAGAAAGTTAAGTTGACCCTCAAGTTGTTTGTACAATTGTTCCTTGTAAATAGTAAATACCACTGTTCCATGTAAAAGTTATTCAACTGTTAACTGTAAACCGCCCTTGATCTCTGGAAGGGGCAGAATAGAAGAAATGCATAAATAAAAATAAATTAAATAAATAAATCCAATATGGCTACTAGCTGCACTTCATCCAGCTGCTGACTCCCTTTGTCCAAGGGGAGTACCCCAAGGAACCACTTCACCGAAGTCTGTTGCAGGAAAAGGTCTCCTCTCTGTTGATTGACCTCGCCATTGAACCGGTTCTGCTGGCTCAGGCTGGAAAGGGGTTTTACTCAGTGGCGTGATTCAATCCAACCAGGAACCGGTTCGGCTCGATCCCCCCATTGAAGGAGCCAAGCGACTGGCAGCACAGCACGTGTTTGTGTTGCTGGCACCACACGCTCGGGCCGCTGGTGGCTATTGCAGGGCAGCAGCTCCCTGGTGGGCCAGTGGCCCAATCTCCCCCACCCGCATTCCCCCGATGCCGTCAAACCACTAGCGGGTGTGGGATTCCCATCAGTGCAGCGCCGGCATCGGAATGCCATTTTTGGCCCAGTTTGGTGAACACGGCCTCTGGCAGGAACCAGTTCATGCAAACTGGGCTGAACTGGCCAAATCCCACCATTCGTTTTACTTCAGGTACTTCCTGGTCCCCAAAAAGATAGGAAGGTTCCAACCCATCCTGACCCTCCGGAACCTCAACCGGATTCTTGGGGTTCTCATGTGCGAGCGGTTCAAGATGATCTCGCTGGGAATGCTACTCTCTTATCTTCTAAAGGATGACTGGCTGTGCTCCTTGGATCTCACACATCCTGATCCACCTAAGTCACAGAAAAGTGCTGGGAAACCAGCACTACCAGTGCTGAGTGCTACCCTTCGGGCTTGCTTCAACACCTTGGGTCTTTACCAAATGCCTTGCGGTAGTAGCCGCCTACTTTCAAATCATGGGAGTCTTCGTCTTCTACTATCTGGATGATTGGCTCAACAAAGGTTCCACTCCGGATGCTGTCCAGTAGTCCGGTCACTTCACCATTCAGATCCTTGAGCGGCTGGAGTTCATTATCAACTACCCCAAGTCTCACCCCCAGCCCATTCAACGGCTGGAGTCCATTAGAGCTCTTTTTGATACCCCTCAAGCCCAGACATTCCTACAACTGGACTGCATGCAGCAGCTGATGGATGTAGTTGGTAGCGTGTGGCATCAGCGTCACATCACTGACCAGAGGATACTAAAAGTGCTCAACCACATGGCCTCCACTGTACATGTTACCCTCTGGGCCCACCCCTTCATGCGACAAGTGCAATGGACCCTCTGCATGCATTGGATGCAAGCCATGGGCCACTTCGGGACAAGGGTCACCATTCCTCTGGTATAGTCCCTTGGCTGATGGTTGGAACTACTGAACCTGCTTTGAGGCCTCTCATTCCAAGTGGAGCCCCCCTGCAGGACACTGACCACCAATGCATCCAAGCTTGGGTAAGAGGCTCATCTGGACGGCCTGTGGATGCAGGGCCTTTGGTCAGAAAAGGAAAGCTTGCACCAGATCAACTTCCTCGAATTGTGGGCCATAGAAAATGCCCCTCATGCCTTCAAGACACACCTGGCAAATCAAGTAGTCCTAATCCAGACGGACAACCAGGTGGCAATGTTCTATGTGATGCACGGGCTCATACCTCCTCTGTTGGGAAGCGGTCCAGCTGTGGCAGTTTGCCCTGGAGCACGGGATGGAGTTCAGACCTACCTGCCTGGCGAGTTCAACATTCTAGCGGATCAGCTAAGCAGAGTCCTCCAGCCGCACAAGTGGACCCTCCACAGAGGGGTGGTGGAGTGGATTTTCAAGGAGTGGGGTACTCACATGATCGATCTCTTTGCCATGTCGCAGAATGCCCAGGTGGGCCAGTTCTGCTCCAGGAGGCCGTCCAGCAACTGGCTAGCATCGGATGCTTTTCTCCTCCACTGGGGCGTGGGTCTGCTCTATGCCTTTCCCCCCATCCCTCATGTAGTGAAAACTCTGCTGAAATGTCAGGCAAATAAGGGCACCATGATGCTCTTTGCCCCATACTTGCCCCTGTTGTTTCTGTTCTCTTGGTGGGAGCTTCTCTGCCTGGGTTCTGCCCATCTCTCTGCCTGGGCTCTGCCCAAGATCTCATTTCCCAGGACAAGGGGACCCTGCTGCATTCCCAAGTCCACTCCTTGGTGCTCACAGCCTAGATGCTGAGCAGGTAGTCTTCTTGGAGCTCAATTTGCCAACAACATCATGAATGTCTTCCTGGCATCGCACAAGGACTTGACGCATTGGGCTTACATGTTCAAGTGGCGGAGGTTTACTGCTTGGTGCACGGGTAAGGTGCTGGATCCTCCTGCATGGTGGATCGGTTGCTGGAATACTTCCTGCACCTCTCTGAATCAGACCTGAAATCTAAATCCATCTGGGTTCACCTCAGCACAATCGGTACCTATCATCATGGCTTTGGAGGCAGGCCCATCTTGGCTTACCTTTGGTGACTCACTTCAAGTAGGGCTTGCTTCTCTCAAAGCCTCACATCAAGCCCTCTATGGTGGCTTGGGATTTCAATGTGTTCCTTACACAGCTCATGTGGGCTCCCTTTGAGCCGCTCGAAGGCTGTTCTCTCAAGTATTTGACCTGAAAGGTCCTGTTTTTGGTAGTAATCACGTTGGCCTGTCGTGTCAGTGAACTCCAGGCTCTGGTGGCTCATCCACCCTACACTAGATTCTCCAAATACTGAGTGATCTTACAGATGCACATGAGCTTTCTGCCGAAGGTGACCAAGTATTATTGTGAACATGAAGCACAATCGGTAACATGTATAGACAGAAGTACACCTCTGTCCTAAATGGTCAACTGATGGCTGCCAACACCTGATTCAAGTCAATCCAGACCAGCTGATCCAGTTCTAGCTTTGGTCCATTACATCTACAGATTTGCAGTTCCCATTTTGTGGCAAAGGCACAGATGCAATGATGCTAAACTGGAACTGGATCATCTTGTCAGGGTTCGCCTGGTTCGTGCAGCTTGGTTCCAACATCAAATGAACAGAATACTCATAAAACTCAAGCAAATTCCATTACAAGGTACATTAAATAACAATCCCTCTTTGTGAAAAATATCTTAAATAGTAGTCTAGCAATAAGCCTAACACTATGGCCATGCTACCCTGAATATACCTGATCTTAGAAACTAAGCAGAGTTGGGCCTGATTAGTATCTTGGATGGGAGACCTCCTTGGAATAACAGCTGAGGTAGGCTTACTGTATTGAAGAAAAGCTTTGCCATCTATTTCCAGTGGCACCTTGCTAAGAAAACTGAGGGAGAGTCACAACTATGCACAGAGCATAAGGTAATTATTAGGGGTTCTATTTTCAGGTGTTTATAAATTGTCAATTTAGGTGGTTTTTTTAGTGAATTAGTGGTTCTTTCAGGGTATGAAAAATTAGTGTTTATCAGTATTTTTGCAGCATAGGAACTATTGCTGGGTATTTTTTTCTGGTTGAATCAAATGCAGCCATTTGTACAGCTAGAGCATAGTCCATGAGGAAAAAAGCACAAAAATAAGAGTGGAGGATCCTAGGCAGGCCAGGGGAGAGATAAGAGAATATTAGGGTTAGTGGGGGAGGGGGGGGGTGTCAGTGTTTATTCAATATTGTATTTTTCTTGCACCAGGGATGTTTTAGCAGTGTTTGATTGGTTAAAACCTAGAATCAGAAGACCTAATTACAGTATAATGCTACAACAGATCCGGAAAAGTCCCTCAAGGTTTGACCTGGAAAACAAAACACAGCTCAACTTAATGTGTACAGGGGAAAGTTGTCTGCAAGCCTTTTTTACTTGCACATAAACATGCCCAATTCTGTTACCCACTGCCTAATTGCTGTTCACTTCTGCTCCTGCCTTTGGCTCTTTTTTTCAGCCTTCAGTGAAAGGACTGTTATGAAATTACTCATAGGTCAGCCACTTCCTTAATGTCAGTCCACGAGCCTCTCATTATTAAATTTGCTGCTGTCACATAATTGGACAGCAGAGCTGATGTGCAAGCCTGATAAATATAAGGCAAATATGAGGGAATCAGGTGTCGGGTAAAAGCTTCCAGAGGAAGCAACAGCAGCCAAATAGCTTCCTGGAGCTTGTCCGGTCTTTCAAATTATCAGCATGTAACAGAGAAATCATTTCAGTGCTTCAGTTAGTCTCAACCTCAGAGTTGCACCAAGAGAATTTAACACCTTCTGCTAAAACATCAGTAGGGCCCTCAATAACAAGCTTGCCATAGCAGACCATCTGACAGCTCACTATGAGGATCATTTCACAAGACAGAAAGCACATTTGTGCCTATGTTGTACCTATTTTATAAAGTCAACCAATGTGCTTGTGTGCTTTTTATTAAATAACTTACTCAAAATCTGCCTTACAAAGAGGACCTTTTAATAAATGGCGCTAGGTCTTTGCACTTGACACACGTTTAATGCAAAAACTAACAGGCATTAAGTGCAAAGTCTCCGTGGTAATGTTGGGGAAGTGGCCAGCATGATCCTAACAGCTAATGCGCGGTTGCAAACCCTAACATGTGGCACAATTACCACAAGTGCACCTAACCCATTTAGGTGGCGTTAGCTGAACCTGTGCTAATTGAAACATTGACAGTGCACGATATGTATCCCTGCGCTAAATGCAATGTTCTCTCCACGGCCACTCTCTGTCCCTAGCCCATCTAGTGGGCACCCTAATGTATGATTGGCGGTTAGTGTGAAAATCGTCATGCGTTTACTGTCATGGTCATGTGCTGTTACCGCAGGCCCAAGTGTGCAGTTAGCGTGCACCAAATCATGTGTATATACTTTATAGTTTATTTTTGATATACCACCTTTAGCAAGCTATGAAAACAGAGACAGGTAACACAACTTAATCATTCCCAGGCCCAGCCTGACCCCAAAAACCTGTTCAAAAAGAAAGGTCTTTAGGAGAACTTTAAATACTTTATGGATAGCCTCAAGGCGGATCTGGGCTGGGAGGCAGCTCCACAGTGAGGGGTGAGAAAGAAGAAGGCTGAATTTCTTGTACTTTCATACCGTGCTCTACTAGGGGGAAGACTACTATTGCTACTTATCATTTATATAGCACTACAAGGCGTACGCAGCACTCTACAGAATCAGTCCCAACAGCTAATGAATGACTAACCTGTTGCCATGCAAGGAGCACAGGCAACATGGAGGGGCATAAGATATTGCAAGAGCAAATAAATATTCAAGGACATTATTTTTCAAGGATTTGTAAGTTAAGCTTAGAATTTTGTGGTATATCCGGTGAAGAATTAGAAGTCTGTGATGTTGGTGATGTGATCAAATTTCTTTGCATGAGATAGGATACAGAAGGTCGTGTTCTGAATAGACTGAAATTTCTTTATCTTATAGGCCGGAACCCACTCATGTCACTTATAAAATTAACCAATTTATTAGTTTCTTTTGTTTCTCCTCAGGGTAGAGATCATGTTCAGCGTCTTTTTTCAGTCATAGTTGTTCATGGGAGTGAAAATATGGATATTTCCTGATTTTACTAGAGCTACTCAGGTGTGAAGGAGGAAGTTCATGGGTATGTAACAAGCGGTACTAGACTTAGGAGCCTCCTTAAGTCTCCGGTTTGACTTACTCTCTGTCGATGATCAGGCTACTATCTGGTTTTCCTACCTTCACTTTGCCTTAGAGCAGGCTGCCCCTCTACTTCTGCAACACTGGTCTCACAAACAGAGACAGCCCTGGCTCCACTCTGGACTGCTCCTCCTGAGAGCACAGTTCTGCAAAGCAGAACGCCTTTGGCAGAAGTCACGCTCTGCTGGTTCTCTTTCTCTCTTCACTAATTGCCATCATCACTACAGGTCAATGATCACCCAGGCTAAGAGAGATTACCATATCACTCATATTTGCCAAACAAATCTGATTGAGTTCTTTGACTGGGTGACCAGAGAACTAGATCAAGGGCATGTGATGGATGTGATCTATCTAGATTTCAGCAAAGCTTTGCTATTGTTCCTCATAGGAGGCTTATCAATAAACTCAACAGCTTGGGGATGGGTCCTAAGGTGGTGAACTGGATCAGAAATTGGTTGACTGACAGATGACAGAAGGTGATGGTAAAAGGAACTTACTCAGATGAAAGGTGATTAGCGGTGTGCCCCAGGTTTGGCCCTGGGACTGGTATTGTTCAATGTATTTGTCAGTGATATTGCTGAAGGACTGAATGGAAAAGTCTGTCTTTTTGCAGATGACATGAAAATTTTCAATAGAGTGGACTCCCCTGAGGGAGTGGATAACATGAGGAAAGATCTACAAAAGCTGGAAGAATGGTCTAATGCTTGGCAGTTAAGATTTAATGTGAAGAAGTGCAGTGTCATGCACATGGGAAGCAGAAATTCAAGGGAATTGTATGCGATAGGGGGCAAGAGGTTGGTGTGCATGGACCAGGAGAAGGACCTCGGAGTGATTGTTTCTGAGGATCTCAAGGTGGCGAAACAGTGAGACAAGGCAGTGGCAAAAGCCAGAAGGATGCTGGGTTGCATACAAAGTGGAATTACCAGCAGAAAGGAAGAGGTACTAATGCCATTGTACAAGTCGCTGGTGAGGCCACACTTGGAATATTGTGTTCAATTTTGGAGACCATGTCTCGCAAAGGATATAAAAAGACTGGAAACAGGTCAGAGGAAAGCGATGAAAATGATTTGGAGCCTGCATCAGAAGACTTATGAGAAGAGACTTGAAGACCTAAATATGTACACTCTGGAGGAGAGGAGGGACAGGGGAGATATGATTCAGACTTTTAAATACTTAAAGAGTATTAATGAACAAACAAACCTCTTCCAAAGATGGGGAAGCTGTAAAACTAGAGGGCATAACATAAAGCTGCAAGGGGGTAAACTGAAAGGCATTATCAAGGAATACTTTTTCACTGAAAGGATGGTTGATGCTTGGAATGCCCTCCCGATGGAAGTGGTGGGGGCAAATACAGTGACAGAATTCAAAATAGCATGGGACAGACACAGTAGATCCCTTTATAGCAACAGGATAAAATAAAAATAAACCATAACAATCTCTTATATCTCAACAAATAGGGGTGAACTACATGGAACGGTGGGTACACCTCTAAACAAAGGCATGGGGAGGGGTGACCTGCACAGAGCAGCAGATGCACCTACACTTGCTGCCTTGCTGGGCAGACTTGATTGACCATACTGCTCTTTATCTGCTGTCATATACTATGTTACTATGTATCACCACAGCCACAAACAATTCTAAGACGTTTTATTCAATAGCGTCACAGCTCTCGTGGTTATTGTCTGCTAATTCTACACTGGAAGTAGGCCCTTTTGCTGACCAATTTGCTTCCTTTTATTAGGAAAAAATATTTGGTCTTCAGCAAGCATTTGGCAGGTCTCCATCTAGGTGACTGTCTCCATCAGCTTCTTTATCTGCATGTCGCCTCCATACCCAATTCCACAGTCTCCATCAGCTGTCTTATTCACTCATGCCCCTTCATCCATACCACTGTCTCCATTGGCTACCTCATTTGCTGGTATTTCTTCTCCATCTCCTTGACCACTTGCTCCTCATGTACCTCATCTTCCCTGCCAGCGTCTTCTCCCTTTTTACCTTCTGCTTCACACGTGCATGTACAAACTTGGAGTTCCTTTTCTCCTGTATCGTTTGCTCAGTTATCGAAACTGATATCTTCGTCACGCAAAACGACCTGCTCACTTGCTCCTATTCTTTCTTCTTGGATCCCCAGTGTGTCCCTGGCCCTTATTCACTGAGTTTTGTCTATTGTCAACAACAGTTTAGTATCATATTCCTGCCCTGCTCCATGGAAAAAGGCAATAGTCTGCACTTTTCTAAAAAACCCTACCTTGGAGAGAAATACCCCAGCAAACTACAGACTGGTCTCTAGCTTACCCTTTCTCTCTAAGATATTGGAGAAGCTCGTATTTTCACAACTATCAGCACACCTGGAACATACCAGCACTCTTCACCCCCAGCAATCTGGCTTCCGTGTGGGTCATAGTACAGAAACTATTCTTCTTTTGCTTCTCAGTGAAGTACATGAGTCACTTGACAAAGGTAGCATCTCCCTCGCAGGTTCACTTGACTTGTCCTCAGCTTTTGACTTGGTTGACCACACCTGTCTTTATCTCTGGTTACAAAAAATTAGCTTACGTAATACTATTTTGCAATGGTTCCACTCTTACTTGTTCAATCGCTCTTTTTTGGTCACTTTTGGTCTCTCCTCTTCTTCCATTCTCCCTATCACCTTTGGGGTTCCTCAGGAATCAGTCTTGGCCCTTCTTCTTTTTAACATCTACCTCTCCCCCTTAGCACTCCTCATTTAGCAATCAAGGATTTCCACATATTACTATGCAGACAATATCTTTCTGCTCTTACATACACATCCCATGTCCCTGGACATTGGTCCACTTAATAACTGTCTCTCTCTGGTAGCAACTTGTCTAAAAACACATCACTTGGTCCCGAATGCAAACAGAACATTTGCCATCTTGCTGACAGGTTCTTCTGATGCTCCATCCCTGTCGCCACTGCTCTTTGGTGTCCCCATCCCCACAGTCCCTACGCTTAAATATCTGGGGGCTACACTGGACTGTCATCTTACATTCCATGAGCACATGAGTACAGTGGTCAGGCGCACTTTCCTCTCTCTTCGACAAATTAGATTGTTTCTTCCCCTGCTGCATTGACAACTTTGCTCATCTCACTTGTTATCTAATGCCTCATTTACTGCAATGTCATCTTCATCGGACTTCTATCATATGAGTTAAAATGACTACATACAATTCAGAACATTGCTGTAAGACTGCTTTCCCACAACACTCATTTTGACCATGTTACACCCCTACTTATCCAGAACCATTGGCTACCAATTCCATTCCTTACACAGTTAAAAATTCTTACCTGGGTTCATAAGACACTACACACCACCACCCCACCTTATCTGACCACTCGTATCATCCTTCATGTGCCTCAAGGCACCCTTCGGAATATCCATGCTACTTTAACTTCCTCCATCGCCCTACAGCATCTCTAGCAAGACTGGAATCTTCCCATCATTACACCTTCTATTTTCTCGGACTGTACCCCTGGAACTCCAGCTAGACCTCCTTTAAACAATTTAAGATACTCCTCAAAACTCATCTGTTTCACCAAGCCTATAATATTCCCACCACACCCTTATTTCCTAGCCCTACCCTTCTTCTCCTTCTCCTTCTGTGGTGTGAATGCTCCCTAACTATCCTATTGGTAGTTGTAGTTCCTTTCATCTTTTTTTTTTTCTGTTTGGCATTTTAATTGAACATAGCCTCAATACGCTGTTGAGAGGCAGTATATCAAGTCTTTAATAAGTATCAAGTGATTTCAGATAATCTGGTTTGAATATGTTTTCAATGTGCCGTCAAGTCATTGCTGACTCCTGGCAAACCAACAGCTCCTCGGTTTTCTTGAAAAAGTATAGCCAGAAGTAGATTGCTAGGCCTTTTCTTCCAAGTCAATAGAGGGTAAAATGACTTGTCCAAGGTGTGCTAGTAGGAATTAAACCCTGATTGCTTGGGAAGTAGACTGTTGCTCTTACCACTAGGCTACTCCTCCATGCTTTGAATATGTTACTACATCACTAAGACACCCATAAGATAATAGCACAGCTGATCTGCTATAAAGATAGCAAAGAACCTGTGCAAGAAAGCAACAAGTGAGGAAAGCATGCAGAGCCTGGCTCATGGAATTCTTCGAACTCCTCTCTGTGTGTATGTGTGTGTCTTGTGAATGTGGTGTCTGTATGAATGAGTGTGTGTGTGTGTGTGTGTGTGTGTGTGTATCTGCTGCATGTCCTGTGTGTGTTGTGCACATGTTCATTTTATGATGGGGTGGCTGAGGGTGATGGGGCATTTATAAAGGATGTAATTTTGGGGTTGGTGACAGTTGAGGGGGTAGTTTTGGGGGTGGGGTAGTTTTCAGGATGGTTGGACAGTTACAGTAGGGAGTTGTTGGAGGGGTCATTTGCAAGGGAGAGCTTTTGAGAGTGCAGCAGATGGGGTTATTTTTGATGGGTGGGACAGTTTGCAGAGTGGTGGGACAGTTGCAGAGGAATAGATTTTGGGGAAGGGACAATATACGTGGTAGTTTTTGCAAGTGGAGGACATTAGTGGGGTGGTAGGGCAGATGCAGGGGCATTAGGTGAGGTGGTTGGCCAATTATATGGATATTGTTTGGGGGTGGAGCAGTTTTCAGGGTGGCAGGGCAGTTTTGGGGGTATCTTTTAGGGACAGAGCAGTTTGCCCTGGTAGTTTTTGGGAATGGGACAATTAGCAGTGTGGTGGGGCAGTGGCACAAGGGTATTTTTTAGGGAGGGGGTAATTTGTGCTGCGGTACAGCAGTTATAGGGCATATTTTGGGGGTGGGGCAGTGGTGAAGTAGTTGCGGGAGATCATGTTTTAGGTTGGAGACTGTTTTTAGTGTGATAGAGCAATTGTGGGGCCTTCTCCCACCCAACCAAGCCTGCTACACGCTCAGGAATTCGCTGACTACCTACAGGCCAAAACCAGCCTAACCAACACCGCCACTAATTCCACACCAGGTCACAAACCATGCCATTTAATGCCGCTGACCTCCTTCACGAGAGATTCATCGAGGACATCATCATATCCATCAACACTACCACAGCTCCCAACGACCCTTGCCCAGCATTCTGGATAAGGTCGCTGTGGGTGGAGTTCAGCCCAATCCTAGCCAAGATCATGGAGCTGTCCCTTTCAACAGGGGCATTCCCACTGATTCTAAAACAAACGTCCATCCAGCCCCTTCTAAAGAACAACAAGCTGAACCCCAGAAGGCGGAATACTATCGACCAATCTCCAGCATCCCCCTGCTGGCTAAGATAATCGAGAAGGTCATTCAACACCAAATCCAGCACCACATCGAGACCACTGCTCCTCTCGACTCATGTCAGTATGGCTTTAGAGAATTACATGGCGTTGAGACACTCCTCACCACTCTATCAGCACCTTAATCACAGGGATTGATAACATCAGACAAGGCTATGCTCTAATCTTCATGGACATTGCCTCTGTGTTTGACTCAGTCAACCACGAGCTGCTCCTTTCACGTCTTCAAGAGAAGGGAATCCATGGTTCAGCTTTGAGTTGGTGCAAGTCATACTTATCAGACAGATGGCAACAGGTATGAACTGACTCCATGACTTCTGAGCCTTTTCAACAAAAGCAAGGTGTCCCCCAAGGCTCCTCACTCTCGGCCCTCCTTTTCAACATATATATGCAGCCCATCTGTTCAATCATCCGCTCCTTTAATATCTCCTGCCTGGTGTATGCCGATGATGTACTGCTTTTCACACCATTCTCTATTGACAAACCTGACTTCTCGCCTGTGAGTTCTAGCTGTTTATTTAATTATTTATTGTTTGTCTGTTTATTTAATTATTTATTGTTTGTCTTAGTGGTGTGCTAGTTCAGCCTTCTCAGCTGCAACTTACCTGGACTCTCTCAACTAACTGGGCTTTGTGTGGTAGCCAGGTTAACTGTTCATTTTAAATTAAATCTCTCTCCCCAGAACCTGCTGTGTGTTAAACTTTTTTCCTGTCCTAGCCTGCCTGAGTGAATCCTCCCCCTCCCCCCCCCCCCCCCGCTGAGGTATTGTGTAGCCTTCTTCCTGTTTCCTCCACGTGTGCATAGTCTGTTTTAGTTTGCTTTTCTCTGATCAGAGAAGAGCAGTGCTTTTACAGTGCTCTGCTAGAAAAGTGGATATTTGCCTCCTGTGACACCTTGCTGTGAGTTCTAGCTGTTTATTTAATTATTTCTTGTTTGTCTAACTGTTTATTTAATTATTTATTGTTTGTCTTAGTGGTGTGCTAGTTCAGCCTTCTCAGCTGCAACTTACCTGGACTCTCTCAACTAACTGGGCTTTGTGTGGTACCCCCCTCCCCCCTGCTGAGGGTTCAGGACAGGGTACCTTGTAACTGCCCTCTTCAATAGGACTTATCTCCCTCCCTCCCTCCCCAGCACCCACCCACCCCTGGGGTAATTGTAGTTTTATAGGTACTTGCACATCTTAGAGGAAAGGGGCTGCTCTCAGGTGCAGCTCTTTATCCAATCAGTCATACACGGAGGACCTGAGATTAATTAATTAAGCTTCAGGTACACAAGGTGTATTAGGGGTATTAGATACACTTTTATTAGTATAGGCATCTACACCAATCCTTATTATATACAGAATTTAAAAGACCTAAACACAAGCTTTAAACTAAGATGCAGACAGAGGTCCAGCAACGAGATGGGGGTTCTCCGGTCTTTTGCATTGAGTGTCACATGTATGATTTTCTCCCAGTTGGTGAGAGGTCTTACGTCTGCACTAAGTGCAAGGAGCTCTTTGCTCTCAGGGAACGAGTCCGTTCTCTAGAGGCTAGAGTAGCAGACCTGGAAGACATAAGAAAGACAGAGAAGTACATGGACGAGACCTACAGGGATATAGTCCTGAAGTCCCACCTCCAGTCTGGCAGCATCCCTGTTGCCATGGAGGAGAGAGGTCACGTGACAGAAGAACATCACCCTGGTGTGGCAGGAAATGATCCTGTAACTAGGACCTGTCCTCCAGGTGATGTAAAACCCTCTCGCACCGAGGAAGTTTCTCCAGGGCCATGTCCCCATGAGGGGAGGGTCAGGACAGCTGTTACAGTTGGTGATTCAATCATTAGTAATGTAGATAGCTGGGTGGCTGGTGGACATGAGGATCGCCTGGTAACATGCCTGCCTGGTGCGAAGGTAGCAGACCTCACGCACCGCCTAGATAGGATCATAGATAGTGCTGGGGAGGAGTCTGCTGTCTTGGTACATGTTGGTACCAATGACATAGGAAAATGTGGTAGGGAAGTTCTGGAGGCTAAATTTAAGCTTTTAGGTAGGAAGTTGAAATCCAGAACTTCCAGGATAGCGTTCTCCGAAATGCTTCCTGTTCCACGTGCAGGACCCAAAAGACAGGCAGAGCTCCGGAGTCTCAATGCGTGGATGAGACAATGGTGCAAGGATGAGGGTTTTGGATTTGTTAGGAACTGGGGAACATTCTGAGGAAAGGGGGGCTCTTCCGAAGGGATGGGTTTCACCTTAATCAGGATGGGACCAGACTGCTGGCATTACCTCTAAAAAAGAGATAGAGAAGCTTTTAAACTAGAAAATAGGGGAAAGCCGACAGTCACCCAGGAGCGCATGGTTCGGGCGAAGGTATCCTTGAAGGATACTACCAAAAGCAGTGAGGTTCCAAAGGGAGTATAGTAGCCCAAATGCCCTTGAGTAAGGAGCAGACAGAGCATAAAGATTCCAAATTACCCATGCCTACCAATAGCCAGATTAATATTAATAAAATACAGTCTCTAAAATGCTTGTATGCCAATGCTAGAAGTCTAAACAATAAGATGGGAGAGTTAGAATATATAGCACTAAATGAGAGGTTAGATATGATTGCACTCTCAGAGACATGGTGGAAGGAGGATAACCAGTGGGACACTATGTTACCTGGATACAAACTATATCGTAATGATAGAGCTGATCAAATTGGTGGAGTGGTTGCGCTCTATGTTAGAGAGGGCATTGAGTCAGAAAGGATTAAAGTTTTGCAGGGAACAAAATTTGCTGTAGAATCTCTATGGATTGAAATTCCATTTATGAAGGGGAAGGTGATGGCAGTGGGAGTATACTATCGACCGCCTGGCCAGAATGAACAAATGGATGATGAAATGCTCAAAGAAATCAAGGAAGCTAACAAAAGTCACAACAGAGTAGTAATAATGTGTGATTTCAATTACACCGGTATCGACTGGGTCAGTGTCACAGCAGGACAAGCTAAAGAGATAACGTTTCTAGATGAAATAAATGACTGCTTCTTGGAGCAGCTGGTTCATGAACCGACCAGAGGGGAAGCCATACTGGACCTAGTCCTTAGTGGAACGCCAGATCTGGTGCAAGAAATAAGGGTGTTGGGACCACTTGGCAATAGTGATCATAGTATGATCATGTTTGATTTAATTAGTGGAGGACAGATAGTAAAGAAATCCACAGTACTACCTTTTAACTTTCAAAAGGGAGACTATGATAGAATGAGGAATATAGTTAGGAAAAAAACTAAAAGGAGCGGTTCCAAAGGTTAAAGACTTACAGCAAGCTTGGGTGTTATTTAAAAATACTATCCTCGAAGCCCAGACCAGCTGTATTCCACGCATTAAGAAAAGTGGAAGAACGTCCAAAAAACTGCCAGCATGGTTTAAAGGTGAGGTCAGAGAGGCTGTTGCTGCCAAAAAAGCAACCTTCAGGAAATGGAAAAAAAGAGCCAAATGATGAAAACTGGAAACAGCACAAGCACTGGCAAGTTAAATGCAAAGCATTGATAAGGCAGGCAAAGCGGGAATTTGAGAAGAAACTTGCTACGGAAGCAAAAACACGAAATAAAGACTTTTTCAAGTACATTCGTAGCAAAAGGCCTGTGAGAGAGTCAATTGGACCATTAGATGATAGAGGGGTAAAAGGGGCAGTAAGAGGAGACAAGGCTATAGCAGACAGACTGAATGAATTCTTTGCTTCGGTCTTTACTGAGGAAGATGTAGGGATGTTACCCAAGACTGAAGTGGTATTTTAAAGGTGATACTGCAGAGGAATTGAGAGAAATATCGCTACACCGGGAAGATATATTACAACTATTTGATAAACTGAATAGTAGCAAATCACCTGGACCGGATGGTATACATCCCAGAGTGTTGAAAGAACTGAAATATGAGATTGCAGACCTGCTATTGGTAATCTGTGAACTTTCATTAAAATCATCTGTAATACCTGAAGATTGGAGGGTCGCCAACGTAACACCAATTTTTAAAAAGGGTTCCAGGGGTGACCCGGGAAATTACAGACCGGTGAGCCTGACGTCAGTACCAGGGAAAATGGTAGAAAACATCATAAAGAACAAAATTACACAGCACGTAGATAGTCATGGCCTAATGGGAGACAGCCAACATGGCTTTAGACAAGGAAGATCTTGCCTTACTAATCTGATATGTTTTTTTGAAGGTGTGCATAAACAGGTAGACAAAGGTGAGTCGGTTGATATAGTGTATCTGGACTTTCAGAAAGCTTTTGACAAGGTCCCCCATCAGAGACTTTTGGCGAAGCTAAAAAGTCATGGGATAGGAGGCAGTGTACTATTGTGGATCGGGAACTGGTTAAAAGATAGAAAGCAGAGGGTAGGGCTAAATGGCCAATATTCCCAATGGAAAAAGGTGAATAGTGGAGTACCCCAGGGATCTGTACTGGGTCCGCTACTTTTTGACATATTCATAAATGACCTGGAAGAGGGAATAACTAGTGAGGTTATCAAATTTGCAGATGACACAAAACTGTTTAAAGTTGTTAAAACCCAAGTGGATTGTGGAAAACTGCAGGAGGATCTGGATAAATTGGAAGACAGGGCATCCAAATGGCAGATGAAATTTAATGTGGACAAGTGCAAAGTTATGCACCTAGGAAAGAACAACCCACACTATAGTTACACGATGCAAGGCTCCACATTAGAAACCACCACCCAGGAAAAAGATTTAGGAGTCATCGTGGATAACATGTTAAAACCCTCCGCCCAGTGTGCAGCGGCGGCCAAGAAAGCAAATAGAATGCTAGGTATCATAAGGAAAGGGATGGAGAATAAAACAAAGGATATTATAATGCCTCTGTATCGCTCCATGGTACGACCGCACCTTGAATATTGTGTGCAATTCTGGTCACCGTATCTTAAAAAGGACAAAGCGTTATTAGAAAAAGTACAGAGAAGAGCAACCAAATTGGTGAAGGGGATGGAAGGCTACTCCTATGAAGAGAGGCTAAAAAGGTTAGGGCTCTTTAACCTGGAAAAGAGACGGCTGAGGGGAGATATGATAGAGGTCTAGAAATTAATGAATGGAGTGGAACGGATAAACGTGGATCAATTGTTTACGCTATCAGAATATAGGAAGACTAGGGGACATGTAATGAAGCTACAGGATAAACTATTTAAGACAAATAAGAGAAAATATTTTTTCACTCAACGTGTAATCAAACTCTGGAATCTGTTACCGGAGGATGTAGTAAGGGCTGTTAGTATAGCTGGGTTTAAAAAAGGTTTGGACAAGTTCCTGGAGGAAAGGTCCATAAACCACTATTAAAAAGGGACCCAGGATATCAATGCTTGACCCAGTACAAGCATTGTGGAACCTGTCTTTTGGGGATATTGCTAGGTACGTATGACCTAGCTTGGCCACTGTTGGAAACAGGATACTGGGCTTGATGGACCTCGGTCTGACCCAGTATGGCATGTCTTATGTTCTTATGTTCTTAAAACAAAATGCTTTGATGCTGTCACTGACTGGCTCCACACGCAAAGCCTCAGAATCAATTTCAACAAGACAGATGTCCTATTCTTCACTAGAAATCAATCCTTTACCCCTCCCGCTTCGATAAAGGTGAGAGACGCGGAGCTCCCGAGCAGGCCCACCATCTGCTACTTGGGTATCACCCTAGACCAGCAGCTTGACATGAAAGCACTTATAAGCAACACCATCAAGGAAATCTATCACAAGATACGTACAATTCATCACCTACAACCCCTACTGGAGCCTGACGATTTCTGGACGATCTTTCAAGTACTTGTAACTCCCCACTTCGACTACGCCAACGCCATTCTGCATGGACTCCCTAAGAGCACACTGAACCCACTACAATTAGCAATGAACGCCACTGTCCGCATCCTGCACGGAGCCTCCAGAAGAGATCACATAACTCCAATCTTGCAACACCTCCACTGGCTTCCGATCCACTGCAGGCTCACCTTCAAAGTACTACTGCTGACCTTCAAAGCCATTAACAAACTGTCCTCCACCTCCCTTATGGACCTTGTACACCCCACTCCTCTGAACAGATCCAGAAGGTCATTTGCTGCTAACACACTCACAATCCCCAACCCAATAACAAAATACTCCCTTGCAGCAAAGAACAGAGCCTTTGTGTTCTACGCACCTACAATCTGGAATGCCCTCCCAACCACTATCTGAGCTATTACTGACCTCGCACAATTTAGGAAGGCACTAAAGCACCATCTTTTCCTTCAACATTACTCCCATACCAGTGATATAACACAACCCAGCATACCCTCCCACCCATCATGATGACACCACCAGCACACACACGTCATGTTGATGTAAGCATATCGATCAATGCAATTACTCAACCTGTAAATAGTTGTCAGATCATGTCATGTTGACATAAACATATCCATGACACAATTGCTCAGTTTCTATATAGTTGAAACCCAAGTTGTAATACCTGTTTTTCGTAAAGTTCACTGTATGTTTCAGCCTGCATTGTACAAACTAATGTTACTTGTAAACCGCACTGATTCTAAACAGCGCGGTATAAAAGAGATTTAAATAAATAAAATAAATAAATGTTTTGGGAGTTGGGCAGTTTACAGGGTCATGAATATTTTTTTATGGTGGCAACATTTGGCAGATTGGTAGTACATTTGTGAGACAGTACATTTTGGGGGGGTGCAGCAACTATATGTGTGGGGTTGTATTTTTGGTGGTGGGCACAGTTTGGGGCATTAGGAGAATAGAAAATAGGGAGAGGAAGTTCCATAACTCCTGTGTTTCACTGAATGTAAGTTTCTATGCTATAGACGCTGGAACACTTTCTCCCATAGGAATATATTGGGCTAGATAATGGGAGGTCTAGTTTCTCGGTCTCCAGTCCAATTGGCCTATTTTCGAACTCAATGTGTCTTTTTACTAGTTTTTCCCACATGCCAAGTTTCATCCCATTCCATTTTGACCCCAGGCAGACATATTCTTGATTCCTTTTATATAATTCGTTCCAACAACCATTGGTTTGGAAAGAGTAGAAAAGGGATGAACACTCATAGAAAGCTAAATTGCATTGAGGGAACATATCAAAAGAGGGCATAGATGAATACAATCTCCTGGTAGAGGTTTCATGTAGACTGAGTCCCCAATATTCAGATCAGGCAAATCTCTTACAGATAAGTCTTATCATGACTTAATACATTGCTTCTTGTGCCAGGAGTTTTTCTAATACACAGAGGTGGGGGGGGGAGGAGAGGGGTATTTTTTTGTTGTGAGAGCAATTTGGCAGGTTGGGAGAGTAGATAACAGGGAGAAGGAGCTTCAAAAGAAGTTCTGTAACTGCTGTGTTTGACTGTGTATGTTTCTTTGCTACATTGAATTTACTCTAGGCTAGATCTTTGAGGGATTTATTTCTCTGGAACCTCCAGTCCAATCTGGCCCATTTTCGAGCTCTATGGGGTATGTTTACTAAACCGTCTTAACGTGCGCTCTGCGATGTTATCACGCGATAAGGTACCTTATCACCCGATGAAGGCGCCTTACTTGGCGATAAGGTACCTTAGCTTGCGATAACGCGCGCAGCGGCGCAAATGAGCGCTGAAGGCGGAGAAAGGCTCCCGGAGGGCGGAGGAAGGCTCCCCAGGGGCGGAGAGAAGGGGTCAATGGGTGGAGAGTGGGAGGGGAGAGGCTCCCTGCACACTAATGCTGTGAAATTCGAGGCTCAAAACTAACGCCAGTGAAACCCTGGCGTTAGAGCTGATTTAAAGGGAAAAAAAAACATTTCCTTCAGCAATGTATAGCAAAACCAGGGAAACCTACAAAAAGTGATAAGTGTGATACATGTGCACGGAACAAAAGGGCAAATAAACTTTGAAAATGTACAGAAGAAAATGTAAAAATAAAATAACCAAGCTGGCCAATAGTGATATCAATGGGAAACATCAAAAAACACTCCCAAGAAAGCTCCAAAAAAAAGATATGAATTTTGGAAGAGTCTATGATCCGTCCCCATACAAGGTGAATGAGCCCACAGTGTAATTGCGCTGAGCAGGGTTTCCGACTCCATTGGCCAGGTTTCCTATGTTGTGCACATGTTCCACAACAGCAGGGCGGGCATTTCGGAATGGGCAACTGGACAGATGCTAGAAAAGGGGACACAGAGGGCTGCAGGCGGCACATGCTATGGTGCAGCTGGGCCACAGTGCAGACTAGTGTGATGCCTAGCTGGCCCATAGGAATGCTGAAACAGCCAGACAGCAACTGCTGAGGGCCCAACATGGGCACGAGTGTGCTCCCCACAGTGTCACAGGGGATAGTACCCAGCAGGTACCCCAAAGGGCACGGAACATTGGCATGCGGTGCTGGGGGGAAGCGTGGACAGCTATGCAGGCACCCCTACCCCAGAACCCGCACCATAGGCAGCTGCCTACTCGCACACTGGATGGCCTGAGAATGCGTTCCACCAGCACCACCAGCAGAAGGGCATGTCAGCATGGTGGCAGAGGGATACTGGTGGTGGAGGGGGCAGTGGCAGCTGTCCAGAGCAGACCGTGCACTGCAACAGACAGGCCCTGTCTGACAAACAGTCAAGGTATTTCCAGGGAATGCCCTGTCTCTGAGGCAACACAGTGGTGCAGTGTACACAGCCACTGTGTTCAGAAACAGAAGGTCACAGGTTCAAGTCCCAGCTGTGGTTCCTGCCAACCCAGTCCCCATATTTTACCCACTGCTAATACAGACAGAACCTTTATTGCAGATGACGTAAACATGCCCAAAACACCTACTTTTCACCCTACAGAGCACAGACACCATAAACATGCGCATTACCTAGAGCAGAGTCTCCCAAATGCAGTCCTGGAGGGCCAAACACCATCCAAGTTCCATGCTGTCTCTAATAAAGATGCCTGTGCTGCATTTATATGTGCCGCCCCAATGGTATGCAGATGTATCTCATGCATATTCATGAGGGACAGCATGAAAACCCGAACAGTTTCTGGCCCACCAGGACTGGAGTCGGGAACTTCTGCCCTAAAGCAGCGGCCAACAGGGGCAGACACACCCGCACCCACAGGCTCCATTATCCAATGCCTCCTGGAGAGGCAGGATGTTGGGCCCTGCGTGCATCTCCAAATACTAGCACTTGCATACCTTAGCAATGCCACCCTAAACCTGGGAATACGGTACACAGCTATCAAAAGGTTGCTATGATTACTGGCAGATAGCAATTCCGAGGTTAAGTACAATTTTCTGAGTGAGCTGCATCATAGCAACCTTTCTGATGTCTGTGGAGCGTGCTACAGGTCTTATGTCTGACAGTGTTTACCACCCTGGGGGGTGACCCCAACAGTATTGCGTACCATAGCCATGCCTGCACTGTGCCCAGGACTGGTGCGGTGGCCAGGGCTGCCAAACACCTCTATAGTTGCACAATGCTGGCATAGGTGTGGGGAGTGTGTGTGTCTGTCTATCCAGTGTGTGGTGGCTGCCAACACCCTCCACAGCCCACACTGCTAGCACTGTTGCCAGTATTGGCCTGCCAATGTGCATAATGAGGAGCAAGGTACCGTGGGAATAGCCAGGATAGGGTGGCCCAGCCTGGATTCATCTGTACATAGCATAGGCCAATGGCTCGGACACTGTAGTGGCTGGCCACCACCTGCACGGACAGGGTGGCCACAGCATGTCCTGCTGGGAGGTCACTCTCACCCTGACTGAGCAGTGACCACGGCATGGCTAGGTTCCCCCATAGTGCTGTACAGTATTTTTCCCATGTGATATTTATGGGTTCTTTTTATGTTTATGTTTATTGATTTGATTGACCGCCCTTCAAAATAGCAGAGCGGTTTGCAATGATAATAAAATATTACAGTAACAGCAAGGTACAAGGCTGGAAAAGTAGAAAGAGAGTTACAATTACTTTGTAGAGAGAAAATGGGAGAGCAGGTTGATATCAAAGGGTATAGGAAAAAAGGTTAGGGGTGAGAGGAGGGAGGGCCAAAGGCAAGGGAGAAAAGGTGAGTCTTTAGATCCAGCTTGAAGGTAGGGTGATGATGTTCCAGGCGGAGGGCGGTGGGAAGGGAGTTCCAGAGGGCAGGGCCTAGAAAAATAAAAGCTGAGGAACGGGTAGAGTGCAGGTGGGCTAGGGAGGGAGGGGGTAGTGTGAGACGGTTGAGATGAAAGGAGCGGGGAGTGTGTCTGGGAGTGTGAAAGTGGATGAGGTCAGCCAGGTATTGAGGAGTGGAGGTGTGAAGTGCTTTTTTGGGGCCCAATCACTGACTTACCTGCTTGGTGTGTATGTTGACATCCCAGTTGTGAGTACATGCATCTCCTCCAGGAACATGCACTATGGACTAGCTAGCAGACTGTCTGCAGCTAGTATGTGTCTTGCTGGAACACCTTGCAGGGTGCAGCGGCTGGAGGCTTGCAGCTGGAGAATGTCAGATAGTGGTGGGGGACAGCTGTGCATTTTCAGGCCTACTGTCTGCCTGCTATTGCTTTATGGATGTGTACAGCTGTGCATTGCCTGTCCTGTAGGGTGTCTGTTCCCCAGCAGGACTGGGGTTGATGGTCCCCTCTACTGCCACCATTGCAAGGAGGTAGAATGTGGATCTGTTGGTGGGCGATCCTGTTTCCCACCCTGAGCCCCAGAGGGTGGGTTGTGTGGTGGTACATAATCCACCTATGGGTCCAAACACCCCCCCCCTTCACCTACATCATGTAACCATGGCACCAACACAGGATATGCACTATTCTGGGTGCATCATAGCCCATAAGGGCTAGATATGACTGAGAAATACAGAAGGACACAGATGTATCCTAGATGTGTCTGCAGGAACTACCTATCACACACAGTAGCACTGATGGGGACCTGCAGCATGGCACATTTCAGCCATGAAAGGTGCTGTGGACCTGGTGCTGGGCACCTCACCTCACCCTCTGGGTGAGCACAGTACTCGCACAATGTGTCGGTCTGTAGCTACTCTGTGCCAGTACCACACACGGTCGGTTCCCCCTACCAGGCCGAGGTGCTGTGGGGGTGCATACCCCATCTTGGGCCCTTCTGTAGACTGCTGATTTGCATGTGCAGTACATCATGGGTACGGGTGGATTAACCCTATCCTGGTAACCACACCAGACAGTTTGTGTGGTGACGTGAGGTCCTTCTGCAGTCAGCCAGTGGCTTGTTAGCAGCTATAGAGCTGTAGCCCACTGGTTGCTTTACTGCCTGTGGGTCCAGAAGTCATGGGTTCAAACCCATGGTGGGTTTTTTTGATAAGGCTGTTCGAGGCATTGTCTCTTTTTAATGTACATTAGTGCTGCCAGCAGAAACACCCTCAGTGTACTGCAACCATAAGGTGTCCCATAAGGCACTTTATAGGGTGCCCTAAAAAGCGCCTTATAAGGTGCCTTATCAGGTGTCCTCTAAAGCGCCTTATAGGATGCCCTATAGGGGACATTATAGGGTGTCTTGGCAGACAGTGCACTTTATAATGTGCCCTATGGAGTGCCTTATAGGGTGCCTTATGCGGCACCTTAGGTTACGGCACGTGAGGGTGTGTTTGCTGGCAGCACTAATTAAACTACAAATAAAATGCCTCAAAACTCAATACTTACACGTAAAAGCTACTGGCTCAGCCAGCCTTATGGATTAGGCACCCTGGGGATCAAACTCATGACCCCTGTACCATCAGTCAGTGTATTAGCCATTGTGCTACACCTCTGTTTCTGTGTTTGCATGTCTGCGCGCCTATGTTAACATGCTTAGCGGCATCTCGCCCGATAATGTGCTCAGCGTATGTTATCGCACGATAATCCCATTTTGCTACTTTAAGACCGACACGCCCACTCCTTTTATGGCAGCCTGCACACTATCACCGGGCGCACGTTAAGACGGTTTAGTAAACATACCCCTATGTGTCTTTTAACTAATTTTTCACACATGCCAAGTTTCATCCCATTCTATTAAATTTTCAGAGAGTTATTTTGTGCCCATTTCGAAAGACAGACAAGTAGACACCATTCTCTATCTCTTGTATATAATTCTTTTGAACTTCCATTGGGTTGCAAAGAATAAAAAAAGAGAGATTAAAAAAAGAGAGATGTTACAAATGTTAACTTATATTGATGCCATCTGGTGGCTCATTGTTATACCTCACCTTTTTCTACTTCCTTCTTGTTGTCACCTTTGACCTTCTGATGTAATACATCATGGTTCCTGTGCTTCAGCTGTGCTCATTGTGTCTTTATTTTTAACTTTGAAACAGGGACTTCAGAGACTTCTTCACCATAACAAGCAGGGCACGGTTTTAGTGTCCTTTTTCATATCCTTTATGTGGAGGAGTAGCCTAGTGGTTAGAGCAACAGCCCAATACCCAGGACCGTACCGAGCCCTGTGCGACAGGGCACAAAGACTTAAAGGGCGCATTTCGGCTCTCTGCCGTTGCCTGCCGCCGCCACTTTTTCGGTAGCAGGCAGCAGCAGAGAGACAAAATGCGCCCCTTAAGTCTTCGTGCCAGCACACTAAACAGGTCTGGTCTCTCCGGGAGGGACCAGACCTGCTTAGCGTGCCGGCGACTTGCAGATCGGGCATGCGCCCCCCCTCCCGCACCCCCATAAAGTTTCTAAATGGAGGTGCAGGAGGGGGGCACGCGGCCGATGTGCAAGTCGCACAGGGCGCATTTCAGTCTCGGTACGGCCCTGCCAATACCCAAGAGATCAGGGTTTGATTCCCACTGGCACTCCTTGTGATCTTGGGCAAGTCACACTACCCTCCATTGCCTCAAAACAAAAGGCCTGGCAATCTATCTCCAGTCATACCTTGCCAAGAAAACCCAGGAGTCAGCATTGACTTCATGGCACATAAAAAAAAAAATCTTTAGTGGGAACAGCATCAGGTTTAGGGAGAGGTTTATTAAAAGATGCTATCATGTTATCTTGTGCTAACACTAATTAATGCATGTTATTTACCCCATATCCTCTTTTATGCAATGGGACCGATTTACTAATTATGCAAGTTAGCAGCCCTAGCATATGGTACTGTAATGAGGTTCAGTAAATCTCGCCCTTCCTGCAACAGAAAACTCAAGTTCTGTGATGGTTTTGAAGATAGACAGTTCCCTGGGAATTAAAAACATGTTGATTTTGAAACAAGATTACTCGCTCACCACAAAGGAAATCAAGTTAATTTCTGGTTGTAATACAAGCCCAAGCATGAGCACTTTGCATAGTCCTCTACACCTCAGGTTTACCCTGGCAAGCTCTGGGGCATGTCTGTCAAGTGTCATGACTTCTGAGCGTGTGAAGCCGCAAGACGGGAGAACTTGTTTAATTCAGCCCCGATGCATTAAGGAGGTCGCTTTGTAAAGGATACAGCTACCACACCCAATAATGTGACCATTCTTTTGTGTGCATTGCTTCCTTTATGTAAGGTTTTTGAAGTACGGTTAGAAGTGAAATTGGGGACCTGAACAGTACAGTTCTCATTGAATGTCTCTCCAAATAAGTTTGAATTGTATCTCCTTGGGAGGTAAATTAAACAATGATGCAGAAATGCATTCAGTTTTCCTTAAATGGATTTGAAACAAAAGGAAATTCTAGCTCAAATAAAGGTAAATTTAAAGAAGAGCTTCTACCTATTCATGGGACTTTTAATATGTGTACTTTATGCTAATTTTCAAAGGAAAATAGTCTGCAAAATCTTCATCTTAAAGGCATCCAGGTACTTTGCACCTGTCACTTGAACAGGTGTCCGAGTAGCAAGGATGATTTTCTGCCAGGTCATCGACCTGGAACCTTTTCAAACTGACTGCTGTTTCCCTGTTTATTCCTCTGACCCCAACCTCCTTTTTTTGTTGGAAAGTTATCACAGCCTAGCTAGGAAAAATAATGAGAGGAATAGAATGAGTAAATATGAATCGGTTGTTTACTCCTTCAAAAACTATAAAGACTAGGGTAAAGGCACCACATGAGCCTCTCTCCGGTCCTTTGGCACCACTCCCGACTCCAACGAGGCATTGAAAAGGTCAGTCAGTGTAGCTGCTAGAACGTCCCCAAGTTCCCTCAGTATTCTAGGGTGTATCCCATCCGGTCCCATCGCTTTGTCTAATTTAAGTTGAGCTAGTTTCTGACGAACAGTCTTCTGAAAATTGTTCAAGATGTCCCTTGCTTCTGTTCCTGATTGTGGGTGTTTTCTGAGGTCCTGTTCCTGGTTCTTCATCTATGAACACAGAACAGAAATATTTGTTAAGCAATTCCGCTTTATCCTCATCAGCTTCTACATATTCCTGCCTTTCACCCTTGAATCTGACAATACCACTTTTGCCCTTCCTCTTCTCACTAACATATCTGAAAAATGACTTATCCCCCCATTTTATTGCATTGGCTATTTCCTCCTCTTTTTGAATCTTTGCTTTCCTGACTACTTTGCTAGCTTCTCTAAGAGGTATGTTTACTAAACAGCGGTAAAGTAGCAGCGGCTACATTAAGGCGCGTTCTGTAACATTAAGGCACCTTAACGTTACGTTCTGTAATGTTAAGGTGCCTTAACGTTACATAACATGCCTTAACATTCCCGGCTGCGGTAAGTCCAGAAAAGGGTGGAGAGAGGGCGGAGAGAAGGGGGTCAATGGTCGGGGAGTGGGCGGGGAGAGGCCCCTTCCACACTAATGCGGAGAAATTAAGGGCTGAATCCTAACGCAACTGAAAACCTGGCGTTAGCACACATTTGCAAGAGAGAGAAACCAGTTCTGTGTCAGCAATGTACAGCATAGGCAGGGAGCCCAAGAAAGGTGATAGTAGTGCTCCATATGCAGCAACAGCACAGTGCCCTGGTATGAAAGGCCACTATGGTGATAGCGCAAATGGGGCAAAGGGCTGCAGGCGGGACATGCAGTGGGGGCAACTGGGGCACAGGGTGGACTAGGCGGATGCCTAGGTGGCACATAGGAATGCAGAAAATGGAAACCAGCAAGACAGCAACTGACCAGGGTCAAACATGCCCATGAGTCTGTGTCCCACAGTGTCCCATCCAGGAGACATTACCCAGCATGCACCCCAAGGGGCACATAACATTGACAGGCGGTGCTGGGGGAAGCGTGGACATCTATGTAGGCACCCTTACCCCAGAACCCACACCTCAGGCAGCCGCCTACCTGCCCCCTGGATGGCCTGGGATGGCGCACCCCCAGCACCGACAGCATATGGTCATGACGGCATGGCAGAGGGGGTGGGTGATTTTTCTGGAGGGAGCAGTGACACTCGCCTGCAGTGGACCTAGGCCATGCCCTGTACCAGTACGTGGTGTGCAGTGCAACAGAAGAGGTCTGGCCGAGGAAAATAAGGGTAGCCCTAGGAACCACTATGCTGCTGTGGCAACAGTGTGGTGCAGTACACTCAGCCAGCATGTCCAAGAGCAGAGGGTCAGAGGTTCAGGTCCCATCTGTGGATCCTGCAGAGCATCTCCCCATAGTTTTAGCCCACAATGCAGCCACAACAACAACAAGGGCAAACCCCAACGCAGTGTTGCACAGGGGTACGGACACCCACTCACAAGGGCTCCACTATCCACAGCTTCATGGAGTGTCAGGCAGTTGGCCCCAGCACAGAGCTGCAGTTATCACCAGAGCACTACTACTACCCCCTGCACAGATTAGCAATGTCGGCACTGTGATCAGGACCAGTGCAGGGGGTAGGGTCGTCAACCACCTCCATCTCTGCACAATGCTGAGATAGGTGTGGAGTGTGCGTATGTCTCTCCATTGTTTTGTGTCTGCCAACACCTCACTGAGCCCACATTGCTCACACTGCTCTCAGTGTTAGCCTGCAAATCTGCATAATGAGGAGCAAGGTATTGTGGGTATGGCCCAGACAGGGCGGATTGGCCAGGATGCATCTGCACAGGGTGGAGGGCAATGGCTGGGACACTTTAGTGCTTGACCACCACCTGGACAGGGTGGCCACAGCATGTAATGCTGGGGGGGTGGGGTCACTCTCACCCTGACCGAGCAGTGACCATGGCATGTCTATGTTCCCACATAGTGCCACACATTGCTTGTTTCCAGTGATACCTGTGTGTTCCTTTTTTTGGGGCCATATCACAGAGATGCCTGCTTTGTGTCTGTACTATGTAGCCTATCTCTGAGTATGCAGGGGTTCTCTGTGAGCATGCACTATGGACTGGTTAGTGGGCTGTTTGCAGTTTGCCTGTGCACGGTGGGAACACCTTGTAGGATACTTCAGGTGCAGTGTGACTGTGCTGTCTCTTGATGAATGGCAGACCATGGTGTGGGGCAGTTGAGTCTAACCCAAGCATCATTGTTGGGTCTGCAATGGTCACAAGTATGGCATTGGATCAGCAGGACTGTGGTTGCTGGTACTGCAGCCATTCTTCAGGGTGCAGGCACCTGTCCCACCACACCCTCATCTACAAATGGGGTGATTGAGGCCCTTGGGGTATATAGCACATACCACCTTGACCCATAGTGGCAGTGTTACATAACCCTCATGCCAGTCTAGACACCCCACTCCCCTGATAACACCTGTCACACACTGATGGTGACACCCCACTCCCCTGGAAACACCTGTCACACACTGATGGTGCTCGGGATGTGCAGTAGCTAGATCTCTAGCACCACATGTACGGTGGAACTAGTGCTGGGTGTCCATCCTATCCCTCAGGGTGAACACGGAACCTGCACAATGGCATGGTCTGTAGCTACTCTGTACCAGTATCACGCACTGTCAGTCCATCTTACCACGCTGCAGTACCGGAGAGGTGCAGACCCCATTTGGTGGTCAGCTGTAGGCCACTGTTCTGCAAGTGCAATGCATCATGGGTGCTGGTGAGGTTACCCTATCCTGGCACACAGAGCAGATGGTTTGTGGGGTGATATGCAGTCCTTCTGTACCCAGCCATTGCTATGTAACAAGGCTTAAAATTATAGCCTACTGGTTAGTACACTGACATTCTAGTCAGAGGTCATGGGTTCAGTTCCTTGTTGTTCTCTCCTGTCCAAGGCAGATATTTTGCTTGCCTGTGACAGTCATATCTTTGCAGATCTGTGCTGCTAGCCCATAGCACCCTCACCACAGTTGCCAACCATCCTTATAAGGTATTACAAGGCTCCTAATTAGGCACAGTATAAGGCGAGTTACAAGGCACCTTATTAGGCACAGTACAAAGCACGTTAAGGCACGTGCCTTGTACTGTGCCTAATAAGGTGCCTTATAACGCGTGTTACCTGACACGCTTGCCATAATGATGCCCCGCCCACGCCTTTATATGGGCATCTGTACCTTTACCGCAGAACCTAACACGAATGACATTACTGCAGTTTAGTAAACATACCCCTAAGTTTTCCCCAATATAGATGCCTGTCTTCCTCTCTCTGTGATCTCTTGTATTTCATGAAGGCCTCCCTCTTTTTCTTCACCTTTTCCGCTACTTCTTTCGAAAGCCATAGTGGTCTCCTTTTCCTTTTACCTTTATTTATGATTTTAACAAAAAGGTTGGTTGCCCTTAAAATATCCCCTTTCAGTTTTGCCCACTGTTTTTCTACATCCCTCAGCTGTTCCCATCCCGCTAACGACTCCCTGAGGTATTGGCCCATCTTGGCAAAGTTAGTTTTCCTAAAGTCTAAGACCCTCACTTTTGAATGGATTCTAACAGCCCTAATCCTAATACTGAACCACACCATCTGGTGATCACTGGATGCAAAATGATCTCCCACTACAACATCAGAAACACTTTCACCATTGGTAAGCACCAAGTCCAGTATGGCCCCTTCACGTGTGGGGCCTGTTACCAATTGACTGAATTATTCTCCCTGTAGAGAATCCAGGATATCCTTACTACTAGATGATACTGCAGCAGGAATGTGCCAATCAACATCTGGCATATTGAAATCCCCTATCAGCAGCACTTCCCCATTCATAGCAATGTTGTGTTTGTCTTCAATTAACTCTCTGTCCACCTATTCCTCTTCTGAGGGAGGTCTGTATATCACATCAATGCAAATAGATTTCTGTCTCCCTCTTTCTAGTTTAACCCACAATGCCTCCTCTCTCCCTTTTAAGCTCTGTAATTCCAAAGCTTTAATTTTATTTTTTACATATAGTGCCACTCCTCCTCCCCTTCTTCCTACCCTGTCCTTTCTGAATAAAGTATTGCCTGGTATAGTTACATCCCAGTCATGGTTTTCTGTGAACCATGTTTCTGTAACTGCCACTAAATCCAAGTCGGCAACTCCCACCAAAGCTTCAACATCAGGGATCTTATTTCCCATGCTTCAGGCATTTCTACACACTGCTTTCCATATGTTACCCCTTTTACCCATTTCCATAAAGATATTTAATGTATCACCTACCTGGAGGCTTTCTTCACCCATCCCCAATGAATCTAGTTTAAAGCCCTCTTCAGTAGATTAGCCAGTCTATTACCGAAGACGCGTCGACCTTTCTTGGACAGATGGACTCCATCTCTGCTGTGCAACCCTTGGAACAGCATCCCATGGTCTAGGAAACTGTATTTGGGCTACTTTTTCTATTATTTTTGCTAAGGATGGAATACTGGCTATTGGTTTGTATGAAGCAGGATCTTCCTTATTGAGGGCTTTGTTCTTGAGTATGGGGCGAATGACAGAGAGCTTGAGTTTGTCAGGCATAATTCCTTGGAGGAGGGATTGGTTTACTATGTTAAGTATTACAGGCGCTAGCTCAGCTTTAACTGCCTTTATGCAGGAAACTGGGCAGAGGTCTAGGTATGCTGTTGTAGCATTAATTTTTGTGATAGTTTCTAGGAGCTGTTTCTCTGTAATGAGGTGAAAGGTATGCCATTTGTTAGGTTATGGCTGGGATTCATTACAGAGGAGTGAAGGTGAATTGTTTTTATTCTTCAATTTGGACGCTAGATGGTCTGCTATAGATTGTGGATTAATAACTGTTATTTTGGCACGTTTATTTGTGATTTGATTAGAGTTTTTACTATTTCAAAAAGCTTCCTGGGGCAGTTGATAGCTTTATTTAATATATTAGAATGGTGATCTTATTTTTGCTTTGGGCCTGATTCTGTCCCAGATGTAGATCTGAACCAGACGTACAAAGGAGATCGAGATTCTGATCATGCAGGGCATGTCTAGCCCTGTGGGATCAGAATCACGAACAGTCCTGCACGTGCAAGCCGGGACAGTGATTCCGTCCAGCCTGCACGTGCAGGACTGCACCCGGCTAACTCAGTCAGGCATTTAAATGGAGCCGCAGCGCTATGGCGTCATGTTGCCATGGCACCTCGGCTCCATTTAAATGCCGTGATGCCGGCCGCTGAAAACTAAAGTTTATTCCCTGCAGCCGGACCCCCGATCTAGCCTCCTAAGGCCAGGGTTGGGATGCGGAGAATAAACCCTGGCCCCCCCAACCCCTTCCGCACCCCAGGCTGCTAAAAAAACTATGATCAGGGAAGATATTCCACCTCGGAGGTGGAATAACTTCCCCGACCATTTCGCTGGCCCTGGATATACAGGGCCGACATTAGAATCGGTCCAGTACATCCAGGGCCAGCAACCGCCCACTGCCCGCCCACTCTCCTCCTCTTGGCCCTAAACGGCGGGGAAGTTAATCGGGGGTTGTCGTCAGCATGAATAGTGGGCATGGACGTCCCATTGGGAGATATGATAGAGGTCCATAAATTAATGAATGTAGTGGAACGGGTAAACATAGATCGATTGTCATGCCATCAAAAAGTAGAAAGACTAGGGGACATGTAATGAAGTACAAAGTAGTACATTTAAGACTTATCGGAGAAAATATTTTTTCACTCGATAGGCAATTAAGCTCTGGAATTTGTTGCAAGAGGATGTTGACATAGCTGGGTTTTAAAAAGGTTTGGATAAATTCCTGGAGGAAACTACTACTACTAATCATTTGTATAGCGGTACAAGGTGTATGCAGCACTGTACATATAGATGTAAGACACAGATTCTGCTCATCAGAGCTTACAATCTAACCAATATGAAAAACATTGCAAAACTGGGGACTAGAGATATATATAAATAGTAGGCAAGAGAATGAGGAGCATCAGGATCCAAAAGCAGCCTCAAAGAGGTGGGTCTTCAGCCTGGACTTGAATAGGGTCAGAGAAGGAGCCCGACACACTGTCTCAAGTAGTTGGTTCCAGGCATATGGAGCAGCAAGGTGGAATGATCAGTTTGGAGATGGCAGTGGCAGAGAAGGGCACAGATAAAAGGGATTTGCCAGAGCAGCAAAGTTCCTGAGGAGGAGTGTAGAGTGAGATAAGAGAGGACAGGTAGTAGGCAGAATGAGAGGTTCATAAACCAATTTTAAAGTGTATAGGAAGAAATCCACTGCTTATCCCTGGGCTAAGCATCATGGAAGCTGCCTGTCTTTTGGGATTCTGCTGGGCACTTGTGACGTGGATTAGCCACTGCTGGACACATGGACTTGATGGACCATTGGTCTAATCCAATATGGCAAATCTTATGTTCTTATGTGTCTTTTTACAGTTTTTTTTTCCTTATGCCAAATTTCATCCCATTCCATTTAATTTTTGTAAAGTTATTTTGCTCCTACAAAGAGAAAGAGAAAGACATTTCTCAATCCTTTTTGTACAATTCTTTCCAAATGAGAAGAATATAAAGGAAACTAATCATTTAGTTTCAAATTTAACATGCTTATACTTAAGAATTGCATTTTTTAAATAAAAAACTTATAACACTTTGGGGGGGGGGGATTATACCAGACATCAGAATCTCAGTTTTAATCACTGGCATGCATAAAGTCTACAGTCTGTGAGGTCTTTCAGACTGCAAGCAAATGAGAACATTCAGCAGAGGATGTAGCACTTTGTAGATATATACATTTTTTTATCATGTTGTAGGTGACTGCATTATTTTTATACATATATTCAATAATTTTTCATGCTGATTTGAAGATTTATGGGATTTGTGCACACACAGCAAAAGCACTCCGAGCCTGATATTGAAAGGGATTAATACGATTAGCAGGTCTGCTAACCGCGTTAATCCCCTTTGACTGGTTAGTGTCGCTGAATATCCGCAGGTACTGCCGTTGCATGCCCTGATGCTGACCGGTTAGCATCGGAGCGTTTCGGGGAGGTGCCACCTGGCGTTTCGGGGAGGTGCCACCTGGCGTTTCGGGGAGGTGCCCCTGCCCGGTTATCACAGCGCAGCAAAGGTCAGGCACAGTAAAGGCTGGCCTAACCTTTGCCACTGAAGCTAACCGGGCAGCGTCTGAAAATCGGCAACTTGGATGTGGCCCCGGCATTGAATATCCAGGTCTAAGGTTCAGCAGAGGCAGAGGCCAGCGCTTGACATGTGGACCTTTTTTTGCGATGTTATCATTTCATCATCTGTGATTTCTGACTCAAAATACATTCAAGTAGCATTTAAAGAATTTTAAGACCTTGGGATTGTCTGTGTGTGGTTATCCTTGACTTCCTGTTCAGATCTGTTCAATTCACTGTCAAAACATTACTTTTTTTGGCAGCATCAGTAACTGCCTGTGGCGAAGATGATCTTAGAAGATAACGGATATTCTCGGATGTATTTGTTCCTATAGGGCCCGATTTTTGACTAGGCAGGCTATGCGCCGCTACAGCACATAGCCCTGCCCGCTCACCCCTAACCCCAGATATTCAGTGCCGCCGCGACGGCATTGAATATCCAGTTTTGGTGCCCAGAGGAAACCACTGCACAGCCTAACAGGTTAGCAGCAGTACTGCACTGCTAGCTGGTTAGTAATCTGTGGCTAAAACTAGGCCAGCCAAAAGTTGACTTAGGGGTATGTTTACTAAGATCCCGTTAAAGTGCGGGCCGCGGTAGAGTGCGGATGCCATATAAGGAGTGGGCGTTCCGTCCTGAAAAAGAAAAGCCGGAATTTAAATATGCGCTAAGGTGCGCGGCGCCCTTGTGCGCCCCGCACCTTAGCGCATCAGATGGCTGCGCGGGAGGCATATGTGGTACACTGATGTGCAAACAAAAGAGTAGAGCCACAGCACAATGGTGAAGGCACTTACCAACAGCGCAGGGATCAGGGGTTCAATCCCCCACTGTGCTCAATGACGCTGGCTGAGGTGATATTTTAGGAGGCATACAAAGAATGGGCGGCATTAGGCGGTGTGCTATTGATTTAGGAGGCTGTTCTATTATTGGGAGGCATAAGGCGGCATGCAGATATACAAGCACAGGATCAGAGCCACAGCACAATGGTTAAGACACTGACCAATGATGCAGGGATCAGGGATTCAATCCCCCACAGTGCCCAATGAGCAAGGCTGGCTGAGGCATTGCGTATTATGGGGAAGAGTGCTTTAGGGGGCATGTTATTTTTAGTTTAATTATCGTTACTAGCCAAACGCACCCTCAAAGCGTGTTAATATAAGGCGCAATATAAGGCACATTTTAAAGTGCACTGTCCGCCAAGGCACCCTAGAATGTTGCTTATAGGGCGCTTTAGAGGGTGCCGTATGAGGTACCGCAAGGTCAGAGTACTGTTTTTGATGGCAGCACTGTGCAGTTTAAGGAATGAAAAGCATACATAGGTGCGCTGACATGCATGGAGGAGCAGCAGTGGAGCACAATGGTTAAGGCACTGACTGCTGATACAGGGGGTCATGAGGTAGCTCCCCAGGGTGCCTAATATGTAAGGCTGGCTGTGGCATCAGCTTTTCAATGTACATATCTGTTCCTGCAGCACCGTATGTGTATTTTATTAATTGCTGCCAGCAAACACGCCCTCACGTGCCGTAATGGAAGGTGCCGTAAAAGGCACCCTATATGGCACTCCATAGGGCACATTATAAAGTGCACTGTCCGCCACGGCACCCTAATATATCCCCTATAGGGCACCCTATAAGTTGCATCACAGGATAATGTATAGTGCACCTTATATGGACGGGAACCATAAGGTGCCCTATAGGGTGCCCTATAAAGTGCTCTCAGAGGCACCCTATGGGTACAGTACGCTGAGGGTGTTTTTGCTGGCATCAAAATATGTACATTAAAGAAAAACAATGCTTTGGACAAACCTTTCAAATAACCCCACTGTGGGTTTGAACCCATAACCTCTGCTTTTACAGGCAGTGAAGTAACCATTAGGCTACAGCTTTATAGCTACTAGCAACCCCCTGGCTGGCTGCAGAGAGCCTGCACGTCACCACACAGACAGTCTGCTGTGGTTTCCAGGATAGGGTTAGCCCACCCGTACCCATGATGCACTGCACATGCAAATCAGCTGTCCACAGATGAACACAAGATGGGGAATGCACCCCCACAGCACCTCGGCCTGGTAGGAGGAAGTGACCGGGTGCACCCACACAGCACCTCGGCCTGGTAGGGGGTATGGACCGGGTGTTTTACTGGCACAGAGTAGCTACACACCGTCACATTGTGCGGGTACTGTGCTCACCCTGAGTGTGCGATGAGGCGCCCAGGACCAGGTCCACAACACCTTCGATGGCTTGATGGATGTCCAAAGCAGTGTTAATGTGTAAGATAGGTAGTTTCTGCACAAATGTCATGGATATCTCTGTCTGTCTCAGTCAGGTTAGCCCCCATGGACCCCCAGGTGGGCCATGCACCACCACCTCCCCCCTCCTCAGGGCTGAGGGTGGCAAACATGGCCTTCCATCAATAGATCCACATTCTACCTCCCTGCAAAGGTGGCAGTAGAGGGGACCATCAACCCCAGTCTTGCTGAGGAACAGACACCCCACAGGGCAGTTAATGCAGCTCTATACACATCCATAACACAATAGTAGACAGACATGAGACAAGGTCATGGTAAGCTGTACCCCACCACTATCTGTTATTCTCCTGCAGCAAGCCATCAGCCACCACACCCTGCAAGCCACTGCAGCAAGACACATACCAGCTACAAACAGTCTGCTAGTTAGTCTATAGTGCATGTTCCCAGTGGAGATGCATGCACCCAGAACTAGCCGAAATGCCCTTGAGTAAGGAGCAGACAGAGCATAAAGATGCCAAATTACCCATGCCTACCAATAGCCAGATTAATATGAATAAAATACAGTCTCTAAAATGCTTGTATGCCAATGCTAGAAGTCTAAACAATAAGATGGGAGAGTTAGAATACATAGCACTAAATGAGAGGTTAGATATGATTGCACTCTCAGAGACATGGTGGAAGGAGGATAACCAGTGGGACACTGTGATACCTGGATACAAACTATATCGTAATGATAGAGCTGATCAAATTGGTGGAGGGGTTGCGCTCTATGTTAGAGAGGGCATTGAGTCAGAAAGGATTAAAGTTTTGCAGGGAACAAAATTTGCTGTAGAATCTCTATGGATTGAAATTCCACTTATGAAGGGGAAGGTGATGGCAGTGGGAGTATACTATCGACCGCCTGGCCAGAATGAACAAATGGATGATGAAATGCTCAAAGAAATCAAGGAAGCTAACAAAAGTCACAACAGAGTAGTAATAATGGGTGATTTCAATTACCCCGGTATCGACTGGGTCAGTGTCACGGCAGGACAAGCTAAAGAGGTAAAGTTTCTAGATGGAATAAATGACTGCTTCTTGGAGCAGCTGGTTCATGAACCGACCAGAGGGGAAGCCATACTGGACCTAGTCCTTAGTGGAACACCAGATCTGGTGCAAGAAATAAGGGTGTTGGGACCACTTGGCAATAGTGATCATTGTATGATCATGTTTGATTTAATTATTGGAGGACAAATAGTAAAGGAATCCACAGTACTACCTTTTAACTTTCAAAAGGGAGACTATGATAGAATGAGGAATATAGTTAGGAAAAAACTAAAAGGAGTGGTTCCAAAGGTTAAAGACTTACAGCAAGCTTGGGCGTTATTTAAAACTACTATCCTCGAAGCCCAGACCAGCTGTATTCCACGCATTAAGAAGAGTGGAAGAAAGTCCAAAAAACTGCCAGCATGGTTTAAAGGTGGGGTCAGAGAGGCTGTTGCTGCCAAAAAAGCAACCTTCAGGAAATGGAAAAAAGAGCCAAATGATGAAAACTGGAAACAGCACAAGCACTGGCAAGTTAAATGCAAAGCATTGATAAGGCAGGCAAAGCGGGAATTTGAGAAGAAACTTGCTACGGAAGCAAAAACACGAAATAAAGACTTTTTCAAGTTCATTCGTTGCAAAAGGCCTGTGAGAGAGTCAATTGGACCGTTAGATGATAGAGGGGTAAAAGGGGCAGTAAGAGGAGACAAGGCTATAGCAGATAGACTGAATGAATTCTTTGCTTCGGTCTTTACTGAGGAAGATGTAGGGATGTTACCCAAGACTGAAGTGGTATTTAAAGGTGATACTGCAGAGGAATTGAGAGAAATATCGCTACACCGGGAAGATATATTACAACTATTTGATAAACTGAATAGTAGCAAATCACCTGGACTGGATGGTATACATCCCAGAGTGTTGAAAGAGCTGAAATATGAGATTGCAGACCTGCTATTGGTAATCTGTGAACTTTCATTAAAAACATCTGTAATACCTGAAGATTAGAGGGTCGCCAACGTAACACCAATTTTTAAAAAGGGTTCCAGGGGTGACCCGGGAAATTACAGACCGGTGAGCCTGACGTCAGTACCGGGGAAAATGGTAGAAACCATCATAAAGAACAAAATTACACAGCATGTAGATAGTCATGGCCTAATGGGAGACAGCCAACATGGCTTTAGACAAGGAAGATCTTGTCTTACTAATCTGATATGTTTTTTTGAAAGTGTGCATAAACAGGTAGACAAAGGTGAGTCGGTTGATATAGTGTATCTGGACTTTCAGAAAGCTTTTGACAAGGTCCCCCATCAGATACTTTTGGCGAAGCTAATAAGTCATGGGATAGGAGGCAGTGTACTATTGTGGATCGGGAACTGGTTAAAAGATAGAAAGCAGAGGGTAGGGCTAAATGGCCAATATTCCCAATGGAAAAAAGTGAATAGTGGAGTACCCCAGGGATCTGTACTGGGTCCACTACTTTTTGACATATTCATAAATGACCTGGAAAAGGGAATAACTAGTGAGGTTATCAAATTTGCAGATGACACAAAACTGTTTAAAGCTGTTAAAACCCAAGAGGATTGTGGAAAACTGCAGGAGGATCTGGATAAATTGGAAGACTGGGCATCCAAGTGGCAGATGAAATTTAATGTGGACAAGTGCAAAGTTATGCACCTAGGAAAGAACAACCCACACTATAGTTACACGATGCAAGGCTCCACATTAGAAACCACCACCCAGGAAAAAGATTTAGGAGTCATCGTGGATAACATGTTAAAACCCTCCGCCCAGTGTGCAGCGGCGGCCAAGAAAGCAAATAGAATGCTAGGTATCATAAGGAAAGGGATGGAAAATAAAACAAAGGATATTATAATGCCTCTGTATCGCTCCATGGTACGACCGCACCTTGAATATTGTGTGCAATTCTGGTCACCGTATCTCAAAAAGGACATAGCGTTATTAGAAAAAGTACAGAGAAGAGCCACCAAATTGGTGAAGGGGATGGAAGGCTACTCCTATGAAGAGAGGCTAAATAGGTTAGGGCTCTTTAACCTGGAAAAGAGACGGCTGAGGGGAGATATGATAGAGGTCTATAAATTAATGAATGGAGTGGAACGGATAAACGTGGATCAATTGTTTACGCTATCAGAATATAGGAAGACTAGGGGACATGTAATGAAGCTACAGGGTAAACTATTTAAGACAAATAGGAGAAAATATTTTTTCACTCAACGTGTAACCAAACTCTGGAATCTGTTACCACAGGATGTAGTAAGGGCTGTTAGTATAGCTGGGTTTAAAAAAGGTTTGGACAAGTTCCTGGAGGAAAGGTCCATAAACCACTATTAAAAAGGGACCCAGGATATCAATGCTTGACCCAGTACAAGCATTGAGGAACCTGTGTCTTTTGGGGATATTGCTAGGTACGCATGACCTAGATTGGCCACTGTTGGAAACAGGATACTGGGCTTGATGGACCTCGGTCTGACCCAGTATGGCATGTCTTATGTTCTTATGGGATGTCAGCATACACAGCAAGCAGATATATCAGTGACTAGGCCCCAAAAGGAAACCCATAACTATCACACAAAAAAAGTACTATATAGCACTATGGGGGTGCCTAGCCATGCTGTGGTCACTGCACAGTCAGGGTGAGAGTGATCTCTCAGCAGGACATACTGAGGTCACCCTGTCCGTGTAGGTGGTGGCTGGGCACTACAATGTCCCAGTCAGTGCCCTATGCACTGTGCAGATGCACCCTGGCTAGGCCACCCAGTCCGGCCTATACCCATGGTACCTTGCTCCTCATTATGCACATTGGTAGCCCAATACTGGCAACATTGCTGGCAGTGTGGGCTGTGGAAGGTGTTTGCAGCCACCACACACTGGATAGACAGACAGCCACCCCCACACCTATGCCAGCATTGTGCTATTATAGATGAGGTCAGCAGCCATAACCACCACACCAGTCCTGGGCACAGTACAGGCATGGATATGGTACTCAATACTGTTGGGGGTCACCCCCCAGGGTGGTAGACACTGTCAGGGACCAGACCTGCAGCACACACCGCAAACATCAGAATGATTGTTATGGTGGAGCTCAATGACCAAAATGTGCTTAACGTAGGAATTGATATATGGCAGTTATCATAGGAAGCGTTTGATAGCTGTGTACCGTATACCCAGGTGTAGGGTGGCATTGCTAAGGTTTGCAACTGCTAGTATTGGGAGATACAGGCAGGGCCCAATGTCCTGCTTCTCCAGGAGGCATTGGCCAATGCGGCCTGTGGGGGGGTGTGTGGGTGTGTCTGGCCCTGTTGGCTGCTGCTTTACGGCAGGGTTTCCCGACTCCAGTCCTGGTGTTCCAAACACTGTTCGGGTTTTCATGCTGTCCCTCATAGATATGCATGAGCTACATCAGCATACCATGGGGGTGGTGCATAGATATGCAGCACAGGCATCATTATTAGAGGCAGCATGGGACCTGAATGGTGTGGGGCCCTCCAGGACTGCATTTGGGAGACTCTGCTCTAGGTAATGCGCCTGTTTATGGTGTGGTAAAATATAGGCGTATTAACAATGCATATGTTCGCAGCTATACAGTTTTGTCCTTACTATCACGGTTTAGTTGTGGGAAAAATATGTGGACAGGTTTGGCAGTAGCCCCAGCTGGGCTTTGAACCTGTGCCCTTCTGTTCTTGCACACACTGTCTGTGTGCACTGCACCACTGTGTTGCCACAGATGTGCTGCATTCCCTGGGGAGGCCATGACTGTACATGCGACAGAGCCTGTCTTGCGGTGGACCGTGCCAGCTTGCACAGGCCTAGGCCACTGTGTGCTGTGGCTTGCAGCCACTGGTCCCTCCGCCACCTGTACCCTTCCGCCAACATGCTGACATGTTCTTATCTTGGAAAAAGCATGTGACCGGATTGAGTTGTGGCACTCCAGGATTGTATTTGGGGGAATTGGCTGTAGGTAATGGCCATTGGTATGGTTTGTGTGCGGTGTAGGGTAAAATATGGGTGTTTGCACCATGCTTATGTGCTCTGCAATACAGGGGTGTCCTGACTATCACTGTTTTGTGGTGGGTAAAACTATGGGGACTGGGTTGTCATGAGCCCTAGCTGGGATTTGAACCTGTGACCCTCTGGTTTTACAGGCACTGGCTGTGTCTGCTACACCACACTGTGGCCACAGAGACAGTGCAGTCCCTGGAGATAGATAACCTGACCGAACGGCTCAGAAAACCTCTGCACAATTTTACTGTGGACTCATTCACCTTGTATGGTGACAAAAGGGCAAATAAACCTCAGAAATGACCTCGAAAAAAGGGGAAAACAAACATAACCAAGCTGGGCACCAGTAATATCAATGGGCAACATTAAAAACACTCCCAGCTAAGCTCCAAAAAAAGAAATGATTTTTGGAAGGGTCTATGCTCCGTCTATGAGCATCGCTAGCCCTCCATAGCCCTCCGTCTATGAGCATCGCTAGGGTCTATGAGCATCGCTAGCCCTCCAACCACCTTGGTGAAGCTCCTGCCCTATCCGGGCAGTGGGAGCCTTCCCTCCACACACTCCTGCCCTATCCGGGCAGTGGGAGCCCTCCCTCCACACACTCCTGCCCTATCCGGGCAGTGGGAGCCCTCCCTCCACACACTCCTGCCCAATCCGGGCAGTGGGAGCCTTCCCTCCACACACTCCTGCCGAATCCGGGCAGTGAGAGCCTTCCCTCCACACACTCCTGCCCAATCCGGGCAGTGGGAGCCTTCCCTCCACACACTCCTGCCCAATCCGGGCAGTGAGAGCCTTCCCTCCACACACTCCTGCCCAATCCGGGCAGTGGGAGCCCTCCCTCCACACACTCCTGCCCAATCCGGGCAGTGGGAGCCCTCCCTCCACACCTTCCTGCCCAATCCGGGCAGTGGGAGCCTTCCCTCCACACACTCCTGCCCAATCCGGGCAGTGGGAGCCCTCCCTCCACACACTCTTACCCAATCCGGGCAGTGGGAGCCTTCCCTCCACACACTCCTGCCCAATCCGGGCAGTGGGAGCCCTCCCTCCACACACTCCTGCCCAATCCGGGCAGTGGGAGCCTTCCCTCCACACACTCCTGCCCAATCCGGACAGTGGGAGCCCTCCCTCCACACACTCCTGCCCAATCCGGGCAGTGGGAGCCCTCCCTCCACACACTCCTGCCCAATCCGGGCAGTGGTAGCCCTCCCTCCCCACACTCCTGCCCAATCCGGGCAGTGGGAGCCCTCCCTCCACACACTCCTGCCCAATCCGGGCAGTGGGAGCCTTCCCTCCACACACTCCTGCCCAAACTGGGCAGTGGGAGCCCTCCCTCCACACACTCCTGCCCAATCCGGGCAGTGGGAGCCTTCCCTCCACACACTCCTGCCCAATCTGGGCAGTGAGAGCCTTCCCTCCACACACTCCTGCCCAATCCGGGCAGTGGGAGCCCTCCCTCCACACACTCCTGCCCAATCCGGGCAGTGGGAGCCTTCCCTCCACACACTCCTGCCCAATCCGGGCAGTGGGAGCCCTCCCTCCGCACACTCCTGCCCAATCCGGGCAGTGGGAGCCTTCCCTCCACACACTCCTGCCCAATCCGGGCAGTAAGAGCCTTCCCTCCGCACACTCCTGCCCAATCCGGGCAGTGGGAGCCCTCCCTCCACACACTCCTGCCCAATCCGGGCAGTGGGAGCCTTCCCTCCACACACTCCTGCCCAATCCGAACAGTGAGAGCCTTCCCTCCACACACTCCTGCCCAATCCGGGCAGTGGGAGCCCTCCCTCCACACACTCCTGCCCAATCCGGGCAGTGAGAGCCTTCCCTCCACACACTCCTGCCCAATCCGGGCAGTGGGAGCCCTCCCTCCACACACTCCTGCCCAATCCGGGCAGTGGGAGCCTTCCCTCCACACACTCCTGCCCAATCCGGGCAGTGGGAGCCTGCCCTCCACACACTCCTGCCCAATCCGGGCAGTGGGAGCCTTCCCTCCACACACTCCTGCCCAATCCGGGCAGTGGGAGCCCTCCCTCCACACACTCCTGCCCAATCCGGGCAGTGGGAGCCTTCCCTCCACACACTCCTGCCCAATCCGGGCAGTGGGAGCCCTCCCTCCACACACTCCTGCCCAATCCGGGCAGTGGGAGCCTTCCCTCCACACACTCCTGCCCAATCCGGGCAGTGGGAGCCCTCCCTCCACACACTCCTGCCCAATCCGGGCAGTGGGAGCCTTCCCTCCACACACTCCTGCCCAATCCGGGCAGTGGGAGGCTCACACGCACGCAGGCAGAACCTCATAAAAGCGGCGTCCCTACTTCGTGGGAGCTGCTGAGCATCGCTAGCCCTCCAACCGCCTTGGTGAAGCTCCTGCCCTATCCGGGCAGTGGGAGCCTTCCCTCCACACACTCCTGCCCAATCCGGGCAGTGGGAGCCCTCCCTCCACACACTCCTGCCCTATCCGGGCAGTGGGAGCCCTCCCTCCACACACTCCTGCCCAATCCGGGCAGTGGGAGCCTTCCCTCCACACACTCCTGCCGAATCCGGGCAGTGAGAGCCTTCCCTCCACACACTCCTGCCCAATCCGGGCAGTGGGAGCCTTCCCTCCACACACTCCTGCCCAATCCGGGCAGTGAGAGCCTTCCCTCCACACACTCCTGCCCAATCCGGGCAGTGGGAGCCCTCCCTCCACACACTCCTGCCCAATCCGGGCAGTGGGAGCCCTCCCTCCACACCTTCCTGCCCAATCCGGGCAGTGGGAGTCTTCCCTCCACACACTCCTGCCCAATCCGGGCAGTGGGAGCCCTCCCTCCACACACTCCTACCCAATCCGGCAGTGGGAGATCCGGGCAGTGGGAGTCTTCCCTCCACACACTCCTGCCCAATCCGGGCAGTGGGAGCCCTCCCTCCACACACTCCTACCCAATCCGGGCAGTGGGAGCCTTCCCTCCACACACTCCTGCCCAATCCGGGCAGTGGGAGCCCTCCCTCCACACACACCTTCCAAATCCGTGCAGGGGGAGCCCTCCCTCCACACACTCCTGCCCAATCCGGGCAGTGGGAGCCCTCCCTCCACACACTCCTGCCCAATCCGGGCAGTGGGAGCCCTCCCTCCACACACTCCTGCCCAATCCGGGCAGTGGGAGCCTTCCCTCCACACAGTCCTGCCCAATCCGGGCAGTGGGAGCCCTCCCTCCACACACTCCTGCCCAATCCAGGCAGTGGGAGCCTTCCCTCCACACACTCCTGCCCAATCCGGGCAGTGGGAGCCCTCCCTCCACACACTCCTGCCCAATCCGGGCAGTGGGAGCCTTCCCTCCACACACTCCTGCCCAATCCGGGCAGTGGGAGCCTTCCCTCCACACACTCCTGCCCAATCCGGGCAGTGGGAGCCCTCCCTCCACACACTCCTGCCCAATCCGGGCAGTGGGAGCCTTCCCTCCACACACTCCTGCCCAATCCGGGCAGTGGGAGCCCTCCCTCCACACACTCCTGCCCAATCTGGGCAGTGGGAGCCTTCCCTCCACACACTCCTGCCCAATCTGGGCAGTGGGAGCCCTCCCTCCACACACTCCTGCCCAATCCGGGCAGTGGGAGCCCTCCCTCCACACACTCCTGCCCAATCCAGGCAGTGGGAGCCTTCCCTCCACACACTCCTGCCCAATCCGGGCAGTGGGAGCCCTCCCTCCACACACTCCTGCCCAATCCGGGCAGTGGGAGCCTTCCCTCCACACACTCCTGCCCAATCCGGGCAGTGGGAGCCCTCCCTCCACACACTCCTGCCCATAAAAGCGGCGTCCCTACAGGGCACGCCCGCGCCTTGCGGGCCCGCGCCTGAGGGCCTCGCCAGAGGGCCCTTTGGCGGTGGCCCTTAGGCGGTGGAGATTAGGCGCAGTGGAAACATCATCCACTGAACCGCAACAAGGCTGCAAGTATCAAGAAGCCTGACTCACATGACCAAAACTCCGATAACGGACAGAAAACGAAAGTGCAGCAATCAAATGACTGACGGCTTGAGCTCCCCAGGCCGGGTCTGAGCTCGCCGGTCCCGACCACCACGCTCCACGAGATTCCTATAGCTGGACCAAAATTCGACATCAAGAGCTTTCAACTACAACGATATCACCCAGGTAATCAATTACTGGACTTATCTACCTCCTGATGCAAAAGACCACTGTGCAACCCTGGCCTAACCCCCCCCCCCCCCCAAGTAGGAGCCAACATACCTCTGTATATATAATGTGTAAATTCCCCACTGTCACAAGCCCTGTTCTCCTCAAGCCAGCTGTTACATTGTAAACCCCTACCAACTCTAAAGGCTACTACTGTTTATTTAGAGCTAAATGAAACCAAGTATCTCTAACCAGCAAGTTGTTACATTTCAATGCAGTAACCCAATAACCTTCTTGCAATAACCTTAAGACTGTATCGCACAATACTGTATCTGTTTATACTGAGTGATAGGTAACGATAGGACTGTATCGCACAATACTGTATCTGTTTATACTGAGTGATAAGGAACGTTAGGACTGTATCCCTATTTTGTTAAAGTAATAAGAAACGCTGTACCCCAACCCATCTATCCTTGCTAGACTGTTGGTACCCAACAACTATCTTGTCGGCCTACACTAACACATCTCTAGGCCAGCTGCCTTGACTTCACCCCACACTGCGCCACTCGAATCCAAAATCCAAATATTTCTGGCAGACATAAAATGGAGCCTGCTCACACCTTCCTGATTTTGTGCATGTGTATACTAACATCTTCATATAGAACCATCCCACACTCACAATACTGCATTCCTCTACTATATACACCAATCTACCTTCTCCACCCCCCCCCCTCCATTACCCATCTTGCATCAATACAACTTAAATCCTATCACCACCACACAAACACCAAGTAAATTACCCCAACGACACACCCATATCAAAGGGAACAAATCTCAAAAACACCCTAAAACCAAAGCAAAGAACACTATTGGATCTCAAATACAACTCACACGAACCACACACCAAGAACATCACACATGTAACATTATCCTTATTAATGCTAGGTCAATAAGGAATAAAACGCATATTATCCACAACATTCTAACTGACGAACAACCAGATATCCTATGCATAACAGAAACATGGCTCACTGACTCAGACTCTGCAACAATGAATCAAATACAGAAGCCCGGATACCAACTATACAACTGCCCACGCATCAACAGAAGAGGAGGCGGAGTCCTTATAGCAGCCAAAACCAGCCTTCAACTCACAACCACATCTACGGTCACAAATCCCGATCTTGACCTACTTAAAGTCGAGAGCATGGCATTATCCATCTGCCTAATCTATCGACCTCCCTCACCACAGCACGAAACACTAGCCACAGCACTAGAAACCATCACATCCACACAAAGCAAAAAATTCCAGATCATCCTCGGAGATTTGAACCTAGCATCAATTCCTCCGTCCCACACGGACTCCTTCTATGAAGCCATCGACCAATTGGGTTTCCAACAAATAATAAGCAACCCCACACACGATAGAGGAAACATCCTAGATATGATTTTCATACCCAGAAATCCACAACAAAGCAATGAACCACCTATAATAAACATAACTCAAGTACCATGGTCAGACCACCACCAAATCAACTGTAAACTTAAACTACAGTGCCAACCCAAAAACTCAAAGGAGATGAGAATGACCAACCCCATTAGGAAATTCAGCAAACTCAACGAGGAACACCTCATAAGCACCATTGCATCCCACATAAACCTAGATTCCACAGACCTAGACGAACTAACTAACAGATGGAACACACACATCCAAAATACATCTAACCCAACTTTGAAACACACATCAAACCCACATAAGATCAACTCGGAACCCTGGTACACAGGAACTCTAATAAAATCAAAAAGGGAGCTCCGTAAAATAGAGAGAAAATGGAGATAAACCAAATCCTCCGATCTCAAAACTAAATACATGGCCCATCTTGCAAAATACAAAGACGACGTGAACAATGCAAAAAAATTACATCACACCAACATCCTAAACAAGGCAATCAATCGCCCACGAGAGTTATTTGAACTAGTCAAATCACTAACCAAAACCGACCAAAATGCCAACCTCAACAAATCCATCAAGGTCCAAACACTGGCAAACCACTACGCGACCAAACTGACGGCCCCTGGTCCTCCACCCCCCCCCACCAACACCACAAATCAGAAGTGAGAACAACACAACGCAAAACCAGTTATGGGAGCACTTCCACAAAATAGGAACCCAGCAAATCACAGCCATTGTCACAAGCCTGAAAAGCACCACCTCCCCACTAGATCCCTGTCCTGCATCCTGGATCAAGGCAGTGAAACAAGACATAGCACCTCACATAGCACACATAGTTAACCTATCCCTACAACAAGGAATCATGCCCTCAGAACTAAAGAAATCAGTCATTAGACCAATCCTAAAAAACACTACACTCAACGGAGAAGACCCAGCCTCCTACCGTCCCATATCAAGTATCTCATTCCTGGCAAAGATCATAGAAAAAACGGTCCTTCTACAACTCCAAGACCATCTGACTGACAGTGCTCCTCTTGATGACCAGCAATATGGCTTCAGGCAACATCATGGAGTTGAAACCCTGTTACTAGTTCTACTTAACAACCTCCTAAAGGGCCTTGAAAACAAAAAGAAAATGTACATTCTTGTATTCATTGACATCTCAGCTGCCTTTGATACAGTTAATCATGGGACCCTCATAAATAGGATAAAATCAATAGGAATAACAGGAACCCCACTAAAATGGTTCTCATCCTACATCTCAAATCGAACACAACAGGTTCAATTCAACGGAGAAAAAGCAGAATCTTTCTCACAAACACAGGGAATCCCCCAAGGCTCTGCTCTCTCAGCACTTCTGTTTAACATATATATGCAGCCACTATGCAAAATTTTCTCACGGCACGAAATTAATTACCACATCTATGCCGATGATATCATGCTATACACACAACTAGACACTAAAAACCCAGACTACAACCCACTGGAGACATGTATCGGAGAGATGCAAGACTGGTTACAACAAAGTAGCATATCAATTAATCACAAAAAAACCGAAGTAATGTATATCTCCAAAGAACCGAATTTTGACCCTCCCACATCAATAACACTATGTAACAACACTTACCAAACAAAAAAAGAAATAAAGTATCTAGGAGTCACATTTGACTGTGACCTAAAGATGGAAAAACACCTCCGAAAGACCAACAGAGCAGTTTTCCACAAGCTTAGAGTGCTCCAACCCATTCGGAATATTATTGATCCCCAAGACTTCAGAACAGTGGCCCAAGCACTCATCATGCCACATTTTGACTACTGCAACGCCATCCTACAAGGTTTACCTAAAAAAACCCTAAACATATTACAAATGGCACAAAATGTAGCTGCCAGGGTCATAATGAAGAAAAATCTAAGTGACCACATCACACCAGTGCTAATTCAATTACACTGGCTACCCATAACAGCTCGCACAAAATACAAAATACTAACAACCACCTTCAAACTCATCCACAACTTAGCACCTTCCTTCCTCAACAACCTAGTAAGATTGCAACCTCCTACCCGAAACAGAAGAACCCACAATTCCAACATCCTTCACACTCCAACAGATATAAGATCTGCCAAAACTAACACCAGCCACAGGGCTTTCTCATATGTGGCGCCAACACTGTGGAACCAACTCCCACCAGAACTACGAGCTAGCAATGACCTTCTAGACTTCAGAAAGAAACTCAAAACGCACATTTTCCAATCACATTTCAACCTGAACTAAACCCACAGATGGAGCAGCCCCTGACCACTGTGTCCAAGAAGATTATCCTGTATATATGTATTTATGTATATCTGTAAATGAACTCCCCCATAGCTAAGAAGTGTTAACTCTGTATGATGTGCTTTTCTGACAATCTGTATGTAAGCAAAATTTGTACCTGCCTTGATTCGACAGTCCAAGAAGATTATCCTGTATATATGTATTTATGTATATATGTAAATGAACTCCCCCATAGCTAAGAAGTGTTAACTCTGTATGATGTGCTTTTCTGACAATCTGTATGTAAACAAAATTTGTACCTGCCTTGATTCGGCAGTTTCACAATAGTAATCCTACCCGCTTCTGATCGCTGGAAGGAGCGGGCTACAAATGCTTGCTAAATAAATAAATAAATAGATCATTCCTTTTTTTTGGAGCTTTCCTGGGAGTGTTTTTTATTGTTGGCCATTGATATCAATGTTGCCCAGCTGGATTATAATTTTTAAAGGTTTTTTTGTGGTCATTTCCATTGTTTATTTGACATTTTGTTCTGTGCACATGTATCACACTGCTCACGTATTTTAGGTTTCCCCGGTTTTGCTGTACATTGCTGACGGAAATGGTTTCTCTTCCCTTTAAATGCAGTAGTTTTTACTTGTAAATTCGGCCCCGATCCTGTGCGGGGAGCCTCTCCCCTCCCACTTTCCACCCATTGACCCCGTCTCTCCGCCCCTCGGGGGCCTTCCTCCGCCCTCCTTTCGCCTTTCCCCGCCTCTATCGCACAGTACCGCACCGCACACGTGCGTGTGTTCGTCGCACGTGTGCGGGGCCCGTTAGTGTGACGCGCACTCATGCGGGGCACTTAAGAGCACTTAAATGCATCATTTTCGCACGCTCAAGTGCGCCCCGCACAATTACGCGGTTTAGTAAACATACCCCTTAGTATTAGCCGCACATTGCTAACCGGGTAGAGGTGCAATATTGCCGCTATCTGGTTAGAGTACTCCTCATCTCTGCTCTGCCCTGGAACGCCCCAACACGCCCCGAAGCTAACCCGATAGCATCATGGCGCATAGGGGAGTTAGGAGGGGATATTCAATGGTACTAACTGTCTAAGTGCCATTGAATATCCGGGCTTAAGGCATTTACACAGTTTACAGGGCTGTAAAACATGTAATTGCCTTTCTAATATCTGGCCCATAATGATTTTTTTGTTATTTCTAAAAAAAATCAGCTATTGGGCATAAAAAACAACTGGCTGTCTGTGCATGGTTAATTACACACCCAGAGCTTCGTCTTCTCTAACAACTGTTTATCTAATGATTTATTTTCCAAGTGTGCTTCAATTAACATTCACAGTATTGCGCAACATCTTATCAAAACAATAACTACAAAGATATTCCATTAATGTGTTGTGGGCATGTTTGCTAAGGCCGCACTGGTAGCACACGATTGTAATTCCTCCTTTCTCAGTCTGTGTGGATAACTCTGTACTCCTTCCTATTTCCTCAGCCCGCAATCTGGGGGTTATGTTTGATTCCGCTCTCTCTCCACACATATCCATCTGATAGCTAAGACATGCCGTTTCTTTCTCTATAACATCAGCAAAATCCGCCCTTTCCTTTCTGAACATGCTACTAAGACGTTTATCCATTCCTTAATCACCTCCCGTCTTGACTACTGTAACCTACTCCTTGCTGGTCTCCCTTTGAATCATCTCTCTCCCCTTCAATCTGTTCAACACTCTGCTGTGTGGCTAATCTTCCGCCAGCCTCGTCATACCCATATTACTCCTCTTCTCAAGTCACTTCATTGGCTCCCTATCTGTTTCCGCATCCAGTTCAAACTTCTCCTGCTGACCTATAAATGCATTCACTCTGCAGCTCCTCACTACCTTTCTTCTCTTATCTCTCCTTACAACCCCCCTCGGGAACTCTGCTCTTCTAGCAAACTGCTTCTATCTGTGCCCTTCTCTTCTACTGCTAACTCCAGACTTCGCTCCTTTCACCTTGCTGCACCTTACGCCTGGAACAAACTATCTGTGTCTGTACGCCAAACACCTTCTCTAACCCTCTTCAAATCCAGGCTGAAAACTCACCTCTTCGCTGCTGCTTTTGGATCTTGACCCACCTGATCTCCTTTTTCTTTCCCTTGCTTTATCCCTGCCTACACCTTCTGTGTTTGGCTTAACTAGATTGTAAGCTCTGATGAGCAGGGACTGTCTCTTACATATCTGTGCAGCGCTGAGTACGACTTGTAGCGCTATATAAATGCTCAGTAGTAGTAGTAGTAGTAGTAGTAGTAATAATATCAGCAGGGAGACTTTCAATAAAGTTTGCAGGTGTGTGATACGGTCCCTTGTGCCAATAACACGTTGCAGTCATGCAGCACTGCGCTAACTGACAGATGGCTGCACTTCACACCACCCACTGAGGTTGCGTTAGAAGCACCTATGCTAACCGCAACAGGCACGATTAGCATGTACCTATAAGGCCGGCACCAACCATAATGTGCCATCAACACCCATATTCTGCCCTGTCTCCGCCCACTAATGTACCAGCCGGGTAGCATGGGGTCACTAATGCAATGCCCTACACTTAGGGGTATGTTTACTAAACTGCGGTAATATCATTTGCGTTAGCTTCCGCGGTAAAGGTCCAGATGCCCATATAAAGGCGTGGGAGTGGCATCATTATGGCAAGCCGTCAGGTAACGCGCGTTACAACACACATTATAAGGCACCTTATTAGGCACAGTACAAGGCACGTGCCTTAACGTGCTTTGTAATGTGCCTAATACGGAGCCCTATAACGTGCCTTGTACTGTGCCTAATTAGGAGCCTTATAACGCCTTATATGGATTGCTGGCAACTGTGGTGGGGGTACTATGGTCTGGCAGCATGGATCTGCAAAGATATGACTGTCACAGACAAGCAAAATATCAGCCTTGGACCAGAGGGAACAACAACGGATTGAACCCATGACCTCCACCTAGAATGTCAGTGTACTAACCAGTAGGCTATACCTCTATGGCCTGTTGCACAGCAATGGCTGGAATCAGAAGGACTGCAGGTCTCTGCACAAACCATCTGCTCTGTGTGCCAGGATAGGGTAACCCCACCAGCACCCATGATGCATTGCACATGCAGAACAGCGGCCTACAGCTGACCACCAAATGGGGTCTGCACCTCTCCGGTACTGCAGCGTGGTAAGATGGACTGACAGTGCGTGATACTGGCACAGAGTAGCTACGGACCATGCCATTGTGCAGGTTCTGTGTTCATCCTGAGGGATAGGATGGGCGCCCAGCACTAGGTCCACAGTACATGTGGTGCTAGAGATAGGTCCTGCTGCACATCCCCAGCACTGTCAGTGTGTGACAGGTGTTCCTAGCAGTGCAACTGAAGGTGCATCTGTTCTAGCTGTGTTCTGAAGTCACATGTGGGACCAGACACCACCTAGATTAGTGTGTGCCTGGTGTTAAGGTCTGACTGCCATGGGTACCTGTTATCAGGGCAGTGGGGTGTCTAGACTCGCATGAGGGTGATGTAGCACTGCCACTATGGGTCAAAGTGGGATGTGCTATATACCCCAAGGGCCTCAATCACCCCTTTTGTAGATGAGGGCATGGTGGGACAGGTGCTTGCACACTGCAGCATGGCTGCAGTACCAGCAACCACAGTCCTGCTGACAGATGACAGCCCTCCAGGGCTGCTGGGCCAGTGCCATACCTGTGACCATTGCAGACCAGCAGTGATGCTTGAGGTAGGCTCAACTGCCCCACACCACAGTCTGCCATTCATCAACAGACAGCACAGTCAGACTGCACCTGCAGCATCCTACAAGGTGCTCCCACCATGCACAGGCAAACTGCAGACAGTCCACTAACCAGTCCATGGTGCATGCTCACAGGGGAACCCTGTGCATACAGAGATGGGATACACAGCACAAACACCAAGCAGGTAGCTCTGTGCTTGGGCCCCAATACTGAGAACACACAGGTATCACTGGAAACAAATAATGTGTGGCACTATGTGGGAACATAGACATGCCATGGTCACTGCTTGGTCAGAGTGAGAGTGACCCCCAGCATGACATGCTGTGGCCACCCTGTCCATGCAGGTGGTGGTCGAGCACTACAGTGTCCAAGCTATTGCCCTCCACCCTGTGCAGATGCATCCTGGCCAATCCGCCCTGTCTGGGCCATACCCACAATACCTTGGGGCACATTTGCAGGCTAACGCTGGAAGCAGTATGTGCAATGTGGGCTCAGTGAGGTGTTGGCAGACACAAAACAATGGAGAGACATACACACATTCCCACACCTATCTCAGCATTGTGCAGAGATGGAGGTGGTTGACAACTCTACCCACTGCACTGGTCCTGATCACAGTGCCAACATTGCTAATCTGTGCAGGGGGTAGTATTAGAGCTCTGGTGATAACTGCAGCTCTGTGCTGGGGCCAACAGCCCGACACTCCATAAAGCTGTGGATGTTGGAGCCCTTGTGAGTGGGTGTCCGTACCCCTGTGCAACACTGCTTTGGAGTTTTTCCATGTTGTTGTTGTGGCTGCATTGTGGGCTAAAACTATGGGGAGATGCTCTGCAGGATCCACAGATGGGACCTGAACCTCTGACCCTGGACATGCTGGCTGAGTGTACTGCACCACACTGTTGCCACAGCAACATAGTGGTCCCTGGGGCAATTTTTACATTCCTCAGCCAGATCTCTTCTGTTGCACTGCACACCACATTCTGGTACAGGGCATGGCCTCAGTCCACTGCAGGCGGGTGCCACTGCTCCCTCCAGCACAATCACCCACCCCCTCTGCCATGCCGCCATGACCATATGCTGTCGGTGCTGGTGGTGTGCCATCCCAGGCCATCCAGGGGGCAGGTAGGAGGCTGCCTAAGGTGTGGGTTCTGGGGTAGGGGTGGATACATAGATGTGCACGCTTCCCCAGGCACTGCCTGTCAATTTTTTGCGCCCCTTGGGGTGCCTTCTGGGTAATGTTTCCTGGATGCGACACTGTGGGCCACAGACTCATGGGCATGTCTGACCCTGGTCAGTTGCTGTCTTGCTGGTTTCCATTTTCTGCATTCCTATGTGCCACCTCGGCAACCGCCTAGTCCACCCTGTGGTCCAGTAGCCCCCACTGCATGTCCCGCCTGCAGCCCCCATGCCCCATTTGCGCCATCACCAAAGTGGCCTTTCATACCAGGGCACTATGCTGTTGGTGCAAATGTATCACTACTATCACTTTTCTGGGGCTCCCTGGCTATGTTGTACATTGCTGACACAGAACTGGTTTCTCTCTCTTGCAAGTGTGTGCTAACGCCAGGTTTTCAGTTGCGTTAGGATTCAGCCCTTAATTTCTCCGCGTTAGTGTGAAAGGGGCCTCTCCCCGCCCATTGACCCCTTCTCTCCGCCCTCTCTCCACCCTTTTCTGGACTTACCGCGGCTGGGAACGTTAAGGTGCGTTATGTAACGTTAAGGTGCCTTAACATTACATAACGCGCCTTAACGTAGCCTCTGCTAAGTTACCGCAGTTTAGTAAACATATCCTTAAATGTCAGCATGGCACAGTTAGCATGAACTGAGCCTCGGGTTACCCAGTAGCCCGCTTTAGTATGCATGCCCTTGTAAGTATAATATCCACAAACCGATAAATAAAACAAACTCATCCTTCAATAAATACCAAATCCATTAATGTATACCAATAACTCACAACTATAAATATACAAGAAACAATTAGATCTGAAAGCAACGAAAAGCAGTGTCCCCTAAGAACAGTCCAAAGTACATGTAAGAATCAGATAAATAGTCTAAGATGTTTCTGTTTAAAATCAGAGCACAGGGAGTATGCAATGGACAAATCTTATATGTTTACAATAACAATAATTATAATAATACTAATTATGCTAAATTTTCATCAACATTTGGAAGTTAATGACATCTGGTTTGCTTAGTTAACAGCAGAAATGAGTTTATAGAACAACTCTCATGTCAACAACAAAGCCTCTTTGCACTGCCATCAATCCTACTCTTTGCAAAAGGTTTTAATCAAAATCTAAAGCTGGCCACAGGACAAAACTCCTGCATAAAACTCAGTGCTGAGACCATCAAAGCACTCTTTGCATCATTTGCTGCAAGTGCAGAGAACAGAAGTACGTCACAGCAGCTGGTGACTTGCTTTAGAAAGTGGTTACCCTAAAACACTTGGGAACCCGGTGAGAATAACAGAGGCAGAAGTGGATGAGCTGATACATTCAGTAGAGTGTTTGCACAGCACAGCTGCCAAAATAAATATATTTGCAGTTTGCACTCCAGGTTACAGACATTTGCGAAGCCAACCATGTCTGTAATCATTAATTCCTCTGGGCAAAATCTCTCACGTCTTGTACCAAAGCCTTGGAGACCGACCCACCTACTACAATAAATACTAAGGAAAAGGCAGAGGAGTAAAAGCTTTAGTGAGATGCCATACCATGGGAGTCTGCGACTTGCATCTTGTAGACACCATCAGAGGCTGATATTTAATCTTATTACAGTAAAATCTACAATTTCTGGCAAAAGTGTTGGAGAAAGTAGCTTTGTAGTTACATTAAAATAATCTTGAGGATAAAAAAATTCTAGATGTGCACCAATATGGCTTCATGGATTAATTTTTGTGTTGGATGCACTGTATTGTAGCTTACATCAGTATAATGGAATTTTAGAAATTTTAACAGCCTTCAACACTGGATCATAACATTTTGCTTCATACAGTAAACCAGGAGCATAGCCACAGGTGGGTCTGGAGGGGCCCAGGACCCTCAACTTTAATATCAAGCCCTTCTGGGGCTTCCCCCAATTTGCTGACATAATGCGAATCTCTTGTTTTAATGCACCAATGCAAATCAAGGAAGAAAGGCCTGAAAGCTCTTGCTGCGTTGCAGAATAGGTGAGTGCCATGGGGGAAGGACATTGAATACCTATTGGACACCCCCCCCCCCCCCACTTTAACCCTTTGCCTCCCCAAAACTTATGTTTTGGTTATGCCCCTGTCATAGGCTAAGAGACCACATACACAGATACACACCTGAAAGCACGCACAGATACACCTGCAATGATACAAATATTTGTACATGCTAATAAATACACACAGACTAGCAACCCATAACGATAGACAAACACACATAAAACTGATATATATACACACACACAGACAAAAGAGATAAACACAAAACAGAGATATATACACACAGACAAAACATGGACACTAGACATACAGATACACAGGTAGCACAGCTACAAACAGATAGGTGTGCGTGCACACACACACACACACACTTGGAATGAATTTCTTGAGCCATGCTCTGCATGCTTTCTCTACTTGTTAGATGAGAGATTATAGCAACTAAAATTTGATGAAAATATTTCTACATAGAAATCACTAAACACTGACATTCTTCAAGGCTCTACTTGTCAGAAGTCCTGTTTAATATCTTTCTTCTTCCATTATGTATCTTGTTATGGAAACATGAAGATTCATTTAGGCTCAATGCAGACGACATCATTATCTTTGGTCACTGAGCATTGGTGTTCATCTGAACACCTGAACGTTTTTAGTGACAATGGGGTATGTTTACTAAACTGCGGTAATGTCATTCATGTTAGGTTCTGCGGTAAAGGTAGAGATGCCCATATAAAGGTGTGGGCGGGGCATCATTATGGCAAGCTGTCAGGTAACGCACGTTATAAGGCACGTTATCAGGCACGTTATAGGGCACGTTATAAGGCACAGTACAAGGCACGTGCCTTAACGTGCCTTGTACTGTGCCTAATAAGGTGCCTTATAACGTGCCTTTGTAACGCGCCTTACAACATGCCTTATAATGTGCCTTGTACTGTGCCTAATAAGGTGTCTTATAACATGCCTTGTACTGTGCCCAATAAGGTGCCTTGTAACGTGCCTTATTAGGAGCCTTATAACGCCTTATACGGATTGCTGGCAACTGTGGTGAGGGTACTATGGTCTCGCAGTATGGATCTGCAAAGATATGACTGTCACAGGCAAGCAAAATATCTGCCTTGGACAGGAAGGAACAACAAGGAATTGAACCCATGAACTCCACCTAGAACATCAGTGTACTAACCAGTAGACTATACCTCCATAGCCTGTTGCATAGCAATAGCTGGATATAGAATGACTGCAGGTCACTGCACAAACCGTCTGCTCTGTGTGCCAGGATAGGGTAAGCCCACCAGCACCCATGATACATTGCACATGCAGAACAGCGGCCTACAGCTGACCACCAAATGGGGTCTGCACCTCTCTGGTACTGCAGCGCGGTAAGACAGACTGACAGTGCATGATACTGGCACAGAGTAGCTATGGACCATGCCATTGTGCAGATTCTGTGTTCACCCTGAGGGATAGGATGGGCACCCAGCACTAGATCCACAGTACATGTGGTGCTAGAGGTAGCTCCTACTGCACTTCCCCAGCACTGCCAGTGTGTGACAGGCATTCCCAGCAGTGCAGCCAAAGATGCATATATTCCAGCTGTGTTCTGTAGTCACATATGGCCCTGTGGGACCGGACCCCACCTAGATTAGTGTGTACCCGGTGTTAAGGTCTGGCTGCCACGGGTACCTGTTACCAGGGCAGTGGGGTGTCTAAACTCACATGAGGGCGATGTAGCACTGCCACTATGGGTCAAAGTGGTATGTGCTAGATACCCCAAGTGGCCTCAATTACTTCTTTTGTAGATGAGGGTGTGGTGGGACAGGTGCTTGCACCCTGCAGCATGGCTGCAGTACCAGCAACCACAGTCCCACTGACAGCCCTCCAGGGCTACTGGGCCAGTGCTGACCAGCAGTGATGCTTGGGGGAGACTCAACTGCCTCACACCACAGTCAGACTTCACCTGCAGCATCCTACAAGGTGCTCTCACCATGCACAGGCAAGCTGCAGACAACCCACTAACCAGTCCATAGTGAATGCTCACAGGAGAACCCTGTACACCCCCAGAAGTGGGATGCACAGCACAGACACCAAGCAGGTATCGCTTTGCTTGGGCCCCAAAACTGGGAACACACAGGTATCACTAAATACAAATGATGTGGGGCACTATGTGGGAACATAGACATGCCATGGTCACTGCTCGGTCAGAGTGAGAGTGACCCCAAATGTGACATGCTGTGGCCACCTGTCCATGCAGGTGGTGGTCAAGCACTACAGTGTCCCAGCCATTGCCCTCCACCCTGAGCAGATGCATCCTTCTCCAATTTCCTTCCGGGGATGTCATCTTTCCTCCCGATTTTTCTTCCTCATCCACTGAGTCCCAGGTCCAGTCATGGCATTCTGTCCTTAGCAGTCACCTTGACCGTCTGGCCCCCTTATGTACTTCTCCCTACTCACCGCTCATCATGACATCACCCTTGGTTCATAGCTGATCTGTCCCTCCTCCGGGCTCAGCTTTGTAGAGCCAAGTGCCGCTGGCAGCTTCACCCCACCTCCCCCAGTCTGTCATACTTTCATTGTTGCCGCCGCCACTACAAAGTACAAATCTGCTCTGCCAGAAAATCATACTATTCCTCTGCTACAAACTCTTCCAGACAACTATATTCTGTGTTCTGCTCTCTCTCTCAGACTACGGCCGGTTCTACATCCCTTGCCCCCCCCCCTTTTGCCGGCCCCAAGTTGCCTCGCCAAATACTTTGTCGAGAAGGTTGATGAGTACTGCTCCATACATTCCATTAGTCGCTCTCCAGTACCAGAGTCCTCGCTGTCCCCCCCTAGCCCTAGCCCTGAGTCAGAGTCTCTGTCCCTTCCCCCCACTCCTTCTGCCACCTTCTCCCATCTTTGCCTCTCCTTCCAGCCTGTCACAACAGCCGCTCTTTTGAAGTTTCTCAACTTGTCCCACAAAATCACCTGCCTTTCCGACCCCATCCCCTCATCCTGGATTACAGAACCCTCTCTAACTCTTCTTCCCTTCGTGCTTTCTATCTTTAACTCTGGTCTCACTTCTGGTGTCTTCCCTCCCTGTGGAAGCATGCCATTGTTCGTCCCATCCTTAAGAAACCCTCTCTGGCCTCCAATATTCTGATCAACTATCGCCCCATCTCAAATCTTCCTTTTCTTCCAAAATTTTTGAGAAACTGGTCTTTGCACAACTATCCTCACACCTTGATTCTACTCACTTTCTGCACCCAAGATACCGTCAATCTTGTTTTTGCTCCGGCCACTGTTTTTCTCTCTTTGCTAAACAAAGTGCACACTGTTCACAAGCAGGATAAGATCTCACTCACGGTTTCTCTGAATCTATCCTCAGCCTTTGATCTGGTGGATCACTCGTTATTACTCTCTCATCTGTCTGATTGCGGACTCCGGGTACAGCACTTCAAAGGTCCTGGTCTTTCCTATCCCCCCGTTCCTTTTCTGTGATCTGTGGAGCAGTCTCAACCCCTCCCATTCCCCTCACTTGCGGTGTCCCACAAGGGTCACCCTGAGGATGGGACGATATCCCCCTATTTCCTTGGAGATCAGAAAGTACCTGGAATAAAACCCCCAACCTCTTTGCTTTGGTGGCACGAGCTTGATCACAAGATCGGACGAGAGGGTGGTGATTCCTCTCTGAAGCAGTTCCTGATGTAGAGGGTCGAGATGATGCACCCTAGGGAGGCAATTTGGTGGTAGTTCCAATAAATGTAGTTTGTAACCACTTTGGGTGATCTGTAGAACCCACGAATCTGAGGTTATAAGGGGTCACCTTTGTGCAAAAAGAGTGAGCCTTTCCCTAGACTGAAGGGTTTTCTAATGCGGTTATTGGAAGAGTGGCCAAGCTCCAAAGGAAACGGTCAAAATCCTGCCCTGGCTGGGAGGTCTATGGCCTAGGAAAGTACCTTTGCCTACGAGAGTAATGGGTCTTTTTCTGTCTCCCCCACCCTTGGTACCTTCTGAAATAGGAGGCCAGCTTGAACGAGTGCCTTGAGAGATTATGAAGAGTAATGTGCTGCTTTTCTATGAAGTCAGCCTTCTTTTCAACCTGTTCCCTGAAGAGGTTCGCTCCATGGCACGGCATGTTAGCAAGCTTGTTCTGCACTGATTGTTCCAGGTTTGAGGACTGGAGTCAGACGAGTCTCTGGGCACTAATACCTATGGAAGAAGCTCTCGATGTCATAGGTCGCCAAACCATGAACTTCGGGCAGTCTTTCCGTGAGTCACTAGGAACAATACTGTTCCAATTTCCCTGGAGGGAAAGATTGAGGCAGCTCTACAAGGTCACACATGATGTTCTTCAGGAACATGTCCATGTAAAGCTGGGTAAGAGGCCACATGGGCTATTAGCATGGAGCTCTGAAAATACCTTCTCCCTAAAGAGTCCAATGTCCATGCCTCCTTCTCCGGGAACACCTAGGAATGAGTCTTGGGTAGTCTTAGATCTCTTTAGGGCAGATTGGACCACCAAGGAATGGTGAGGAAGCCGAGACTTTTTGAATTTGGGAGCCTTCTGAACTTGGTACATGGACTCAAGCCTTCTGACTGGAGGCACAGTGAGGGGATTCTCCCACTTTCTCATCTGCACTCTCTGCAAGATATGGTGCACCGTCACTACTTTCTTTGGGGTCAAGGAGTACTACAGGATCTCCAACTCTTCTGCCCTAGGCTCATCCTCAGTCTCAAAAAAAAAAAATGGTATGGCCTTTGCCATATCCCACACAAAATCCTGGAAGGTCATGTCCTCAGGAGGAGGCCTGCACCGCTCATGAGGTGGAGAAGGGTCTGAAGGAAGCTCAGGAGACCTGCCCTCCAACAGGTCTTCTAATTCCACAATCTGTCACCCAGACTTCTGAAAGACTCAGAGAGGAAGTCAAAGTACTTCCGAGTCTCTGCCTGATCTGCTACTATTACTCCTAATCCTTGTATAGCACTACAAGGTGTACACAGTGCTGAACATATAGATGTAAGACACAGTCCCTGCTCATCAGAGCTTGCAATCTAATGAGGACAAAAACCATCAAAAAACTGGGACTAAAGTACAGCAAGATGCACATAGGTAGTGGACAAGAAAATGAGGAGCATCAGGATCCAAAATCAGATCTCTCTCCTAGTCTGAAGGGATTGGGAGCTCCTTTGGGAGTGATGATGTACTGAATACCTAAGACACTAGAGAGGGATATCAGCCAGGCAGGCACCAATGTTGGGGCCATTTGATGTCCCGATGTTGATGTATCGCCCCCAAGCAAGGAATTTGTTACCGGAGAATGTAGTAAAGGCTGTTAGTGTAGCTGGGTTTAAAAAAGGTTTGGACAAGTTCCTGGAGGAAAGGTCCATAAACCATTATTAAGAAGGGACCCAAGATATCAATGCTTGACCCAATACAAGCATTGTGGAGCCTGTGTCTTTTGGGGAAACTGCTAGGTACGTATGACCTAGATTGGCCACTGTTGGAAACAGGATACTGGACTTGATGGACCTTGGTCTGACCCAGTATGGCATATCTTATGTTATGTTATGTTCTTAAGGGTCAGTACTGGCCCATCTCTTTTTTTAACATATTTTTGGCCCCTCTTGCTCTACTGATCCAACAATTCAGCATCTCCACCTATCTTTATGCCGATGATATCTTTCTCTTCCACACAGATTCGCACTCCCCAGATTTAGCTCCCTTAAACTCCTGCCTATCTGCTGTCTCCGACTGGCTTCTAGGCAATCGTCTTTGTCTCAGCCCTTCTAAATGTTCTGCAATTTGGCTCACCTTTAATATCCCAAGGCCTACAATAGCCCCCCTGTTATCTCATTGCCTAATCCTCCTTGCTCAATCTCTCCGCAATCTCGGCGTCATTTTGGATGCTTTCCTAACATTTCATGACCATCTCTCTTCCCTGGTTCAGCGGTCTTTCTTCTTTCTTCACCGGATTCATGCCCTTCATTCCTCTCTTGACTTGCATTCTCTCACAACCCTTCTCCTATCACTAGTGATCTCAAGACTCAATTATTGTAATGGTGCATTTGCTGGTCTCCCCAATTAAAAACTCAGCCGCCTCCAAATCCTTCTAAATACAGCAGCCCGGACCCTCACATACTCCTCCCATCTCAAACACATAAGTCCTACCCTCATCTGTCTTCACTGGCTTCCTATAAAATTTTGCATTAATTAAAAAATCCTCACCACAGCCCATCAGGTGATTCATACTGGCACTCCACAATACCTATCTGACCTTCTCCAATTCCACTCCCCTCACTGCCTCTTCGGGTCCCTCCACACCCACCGCATGGCTCTTCTCCCCGTTTCCCATGCACACCTTGAACAGATGCGCCACTCTGTTTTCTTCTTTCTCACCCCAACTCTATGGAACTCCCTACCTACCTCTCTGCATGTAGAACCCTCATACATCCAGTTCAAAACCCTCCTCAAAACCCACCTGTTCCAGCTCGCTTATGACCTCCCCCCTTCCCTAGATTAGCTCTTGCCTCTTCCTTGTCCCCCATAGGCTAGTTTCCCTCCTACCCCTCCCCCCCCCCCCCAATCTGGCTTTCCTTTCCTTTTTCAGTCAGTCGCTTGTCTTAACTGTCCTTTCTATAACTGGCGTTATAGCAGCTCCGCTGACTGACCTTTTCAATGCCTCGTTGGAGTCGGGAGTGGTGCCAAAGGACTGGAGAGAGGTTCATGTGGTTGAAAACTACAGGCCAGTTAGTTTAACTTCAGTGGTGAGTAAATTATTGGAAACACTGCTGAAAGAGAAAATAGTGGGATTTCTGGAGTCCAGAGAATTACAGGATCCGAGGCAGCATGGATTCACCAGAGGCAGGTCTTGTCAGACAAATCTGATTGGTTTCTTTGACTGGGTGACCAGGGAGTTGGACCAAGGGAGAGCCCTAGATGTGGTGTATTTAGATTTCAGTAAAGCCTTTGACACTGTTCCTCACTGGCGACTTATAAACAAACTGAGCACCCTAGGGATGGACCCTAAAGTTACTGCTTGGGTTAGAAATTGGTTGAGTGGGAGGCAACAAAGTGTACGGGTAAATGGAGCTCACTCTGAGGAGAAGGAGGTTACCAGTAGTGTGCCCCAGGGATCTGTCTTTGGTCCAATTCTTTCTAACATCTTTGTTAGTAATACAGCGGAAGGGCTGTCGGGTAAGGTTTGCCTCTTTGCGGATGATACCAAAATCTGCAATAGAGTAAACACCCAGGAAGGTGTAGATAACATGAGGAGGGATCTAGCTAAGCTTGAAGAATGGTCTAGAATTTGGCAGCTGGGATTTAATGTTAAAAAATGCAAGGTCATGCATTTGTGCTGCAGCAATCCAAGGGAGCAATATACTGCAGTATAGGGGGTGAAGTACTTTTGTCCACTAAAGAAGAGCAGGACCTCGGTGTGGATGTGTCTGATGATCTTAAAGTAGCTAAACAGGTAGAAAAGGCGACAGCAAAAGCTAGAAGGATGCTTGGGTGCATAGGGATAGGAATGGCTAGCAGAAAAAAGGAGGCAACAGTGCCTCTGTATAAGTCTTTGGTGTGACCTCATTTGGAGTTTTGTGTGCAATTCTGGAGACCGCACCTTCAAAAGGATATAAACAGGATGGGGTCAATACAGAGGGTGACTACTAAAATGGTTAGTGGTCTTCATTATAAAGCATATGAGGACAGACTTAAAGATCTTAATATGTACACCTTAGAGGAAAGGCGGAATAGAGGTGATATGATTGAGATGTTTAAATACCTCCATGGCATAAATGCACAGGGGGAGAGCCTCTTTCGATTGAAAGCAAGTTCTGCTATGAGGGGACATGGGATGAGGGTGAAAGGGGATAGATTCATGAGTGATATGCAGAAATATTTCTTTACGGAAAGAGTGGTGGATCCGTGGAATAGTCTCCCAGTGGAGGTGGTAGAGATGAGGACAGTATCTGAAGCATGGGACAAACACAGAGGATCTCTAAAGGAAAAAAGGGGAGTGTTGTAGTTGTTGATATGGAAGGACAGACTAGATAGGCCATGTGGTTTTTTTCTGTCATCATTTTTCTATGTTTCTATTCACCCTGATGTTTTTTTTTGTTTTTTGTAAACCGCTCTGACGCCTTGCTGCCTAGAGCGGTATATCAACTGACAATAAAGATGAAGATAAAAGATATAATTACACAAAAGGACTGCTAGCAGAAATAGCATACAGCATATACAAGTCTTAAGGAGATAAACCAGAATACTAAAAACTATTGTTGTTTTAAAATAAGGGATACCAATGTAGTATCTTCCAAAAACAGAAATAACTTGCCTTTCTGGAAATCAGCATGTCATATGGTTCCGTCTAGCAGGAGAGTTCAAGAACAGAAAAAGTTCTTTTAAATAGCTGAAGTTCCCACCAAAAAATCCACCCAAAAAATGAGAACAGGCAAACCAAAAGGCTGCCCTGTGTAGTTCCTGATTGAGAGGGATTTGAAAAAAACAGCTATAAATAAAGTTATCAAATTGCAAATCCGAGGCTTAAATTAGATAGAGGAGGGTTTGGGAAGCTTGGGAAAATGTTTAATTTGCTAAAAAAAATGCTTTATATACAAAATGTAGGGAATTTGAAAGTCTGGGGGCGGGGCTTACTCTGAATTACAGAGTATAAATTTTAAACTTAAAAGTTCTAATGGCAAGAATTCAGGTTTAGAAGAGCTGGGGACTATGGAAAAGTGTGTATTATGATTTTTGTTGCTTCAAATTCTCCTGATTTTGTGATACTGGTGTACAGTCAATAAATATGGTTTAAACGGACTTAAAAGTTGGGCATTAGACTGTTTTCATGTTTTAAAACATGTTTCTGACAAAAATTGGGTATAAAAAGGAATTTAGGTATAAATAAGTTGTTAAAACATTCTGGATACCGGGATATAAAGGGGGAGTGGAGGGATTGCAAAGCGAATCCATAATTGTAAAGAGGCACAGATAAATGAGTGCTGATTGTGATGCAGTTTGGAAAAACCTATTAGTTTGAAGTTTTTCTGAAAGAAACAACACAGAAAATTTCCTTTGACGTTGGAAAGAACAGATAAATATGGTTTGGGTTAAAGAAAAAGACATTAAAAATTTTATTTTTAGTAGAATGGGAATGGGTGATGACATCAGAGAGTAGAAGAGTGTGGGGAAGAGAAGATGGAATGTCAGTGACTGTGAGGAATCGTTTCGGTTGGTGAGTGGAGAAGCCTGAGAGAGGATGCATATTTGAGTGTCTAAGGTCCCGGGCCTGTATAAATGTGTTTTTTTTAAAGTTTGAATGGAATGGATGAAAGAGGGAGTGAAAAGATGAAGGGAATGACTGTGGCTAGGGTTTTTAAAGTTATTTTTTAGTTCTTTATGGGAGTGAATGAAGTAAGAGTGGGTGAAAGGGTGAGGCTGATAGTTTAGGAAAGGTTTAGAGAGAAAGGGAATGGAGTAAGAAAGGTGGGAATTCCCCAGATTTGGTTTAGGGATAGAAAGTGTCCATTATAGGGGATCTGGTTGTAATTGAAAAAAAATCCATAAAGAATAAGGAAGCCTGAAAAAGTTCACTCTAACCAATAAAGAAAATAAGAAACATTTATGTCTAAAACATTTCTAGTAAGGAAGTGAAGCTAGAGAGAAATCCCTGTAGTAAACAGAGGTGAGAGTAATAGAATGTGAGAAAGGAAGGGGAGAATGAGGTATCGTGTGGAGAAGAAAGTGAGAGTGGGAAAAGAGAAGCTGCAAAGGACAGTGTGGAGGTGTGCAAAGGAATGGTGTCTGAATTGTGAAATTGGTACTAACAAATAAGTCCACTTGCAAGCTGGCAGTAATTTTTTTGTTAGAGAGATAGATTTTTTTTCAAGGGAGGAGCGAAGGAGGATGAGGTAGGCATAAATTTTCTCCAAAAAGACTTCCAGCTGAAGTATGCAGAGTTCCAGAGACTGTGAGGTATCACTGTGAGGAGAAGGACCTGAGCTGTGATCTGAGAAGGAGGAAGGAGAAGAATGGGCCCCAACAAAAAGAAGAAGACTACTCTGATAAGTACCTCATATGAACTGTTCTCATTTATTTCAGCTCAAATAAGCTAGCATAAACTCTAAATACATGTTAAGAAATTATTTTATTTCCTGTTTTAGTTGTGTTGATTTATACATGCATTCGATCAGTCATCTATGTAATTAAAGAATGCTAATATCCAAACTTACCATCTATACTTACCCATAAATGGAGTAAATAAACTTTAATTATACCAATTAGATGCTCCAAGTTCTTTAACTGAATCCTAATATAATTCGTTTTTTATACCCTACTGTGTTCCCTAGAGGTATTCCAGTAGGCCTTAGGTATTCTTGTAACACGTGGACTCTGGGAGTGTTAATGATCATTCTTATATTTTCTGGCTACACCAGTGACAATCATATAGCAGAGAAAAAGAACAAACCTTCTAACAATCCTTGAGAACTCCCGGATAGGTTTTATTAACAAATATTTCTGTTCTGTGAGCACAGATGAAGGGCCAGGAGCAGGACCTCAGAAAACACCAACAAATAAGAACAAAAGCAACAGCGATCTCGAATTTTCAGAAGACTGCGTTCAGAAGGAACTAGCTAAACTAAAAGTAGACAAAGCCATGGGCCAGATGGGATACATCCAAGAATAATGAAGGAATTTGGGGATGTTCTAAGGGCTCCACTATCTGATCTTTTCAATGCCTCTGAAGTCAGGAGAGGTGCCAGAGGACTGGAGAAAGGCACATGTGGTCCCTTTACCTAAAACTGATCGTAAGGATGACATTACTACTACTACTACTACTACTGAGCATTTGTATAGCACTACAAGACGTACGCAGTGCTGCACAGACATGTAAGAGACAGTCCCTGCTCATCAGAGCTTACAAGCCAGTCAAGACAGACAACTCAGTAGGCGTAGACATGGGATACATCTAAGGGAAATGTAAGGAAACACAAAGGAGATCAGGTGAGTCAAGATCCAAAAGCGGTGGCGAAGAGGTGAGTTTTTAGCCTAGATTTGAAAAGGACCAGAGAAGGTGCCTGAAGTACAGACTCATGTAGTTTGTTCCAGACATAAGGAGCAGCAAGGTGAAAGGAGTGAAGTCTGGAGTTAGCAGTAGAAAAGAAGGACACAGATAGCAGTGATTTGCTAGAAGAGTGGAGTTCCCGAGGACAGGCGTAGGGAGAGATAAGAGAGGAAAGGTAGTGAGGAGCTGCAGAGTGAATGCACTTATAGATCAGCCTGACAAGTTTGAACTGGATGCAGAAACAGATAGGAAGCCAATGAAGAGACTTGAGAAGAGGAGTAATATGAGCATAACGAGGCTGGCGGAAGATTAGACATGCAACAGTGTTTTGAACAGACTGAAGTTGAGAGAGATGATTTAGCGGGAGACCAGCAAGAAGTAGGTTACAGTAGTCAAGACGGGAGGTGATTAAGGAGTGGACAAGTGTCTTAGTAGTGTGTTTAGAGAGGAATGGGCGGATTTTGTTGATGTTCTAGAGAAAGAAATGAACCGCCTTAGTGTGAAACCGCCTTAGTGTGAAACGCAAGGCGCCAATATTATTAGCGTTGGGATTTGGACAATAGTCAAGTAGCAACAAATTTTCTATGCTGAAGTGTGCTGGGTCCCATTTTGATTACTAAGCTAAGTATTTTTCATATTTACAACATTCGAGCTTAGAACCCAGTTGCATCGCTAACTTGAAACTACATTGCTAATTTGAAACTACTGGCAAGTGTATTTGATAAGATAAGTAGAAAACTCAGCAGATCCTTGATGTGAAATCGGCACACCGTTGAAGTTTCTTTGAAACGTGAGAGTGATGCACGTATTGATCTGAGATCAGCTAGAGAATTCTTTCAGATATTATAACTCTGTTGAACAGGTTGAATGAGCAGTTATATAGATTTAGTTATTGGATATATTCATTCAGAAACATTTTAGACCCATTGTACGTTGTGTTACTAGAGAAAGAAATGGCATGTCTTAGCTTTCAGATGGATGTGTATGGAGAAGGAGACAGAGGAGTCAAAGACGACCCCAAGGTTGCGAGCCGAGGAAACAGGGAGGAGTAGAGAGTTATCCACAGAGGCTGAGAAAGGAGGAAGAGGAAAGGAGGTTTTAGGGGGAAAAATAAGAAGCTCAGTTTTGGCCATGTTCAATTTCAAGCGGTGGTGAGACATCCAAGCAGCAATGTCAGAAAGGCAGGCAGAAATCTGGGTCTGGATTCATCGGCATAAATTTGGTACTGAAAGCCATGAGAAGAGATGAGCGCACCAAGGGACTGGGTATAGAGAGAGAAAAGAAGTGGACCCAGGACAAATCCTTGTGGTACACAGAGCGGGATAGCAGCAAATGAGGATCCACCAGAACAAACACTGAAAGAGCAATGGGAAAAATAAGAGGAGAACCAGGACAATACAGAGCCCTTAAAACCAAGCGAGGATAGGGTATCAAGGAGAAGATTGTGGTCAACAGTGTCAAAAGCAGCAGAGAGGTCAAGAAGGATGAGGACTGAGTAAAGGCCCTTGGATTTTGCCAGAATAAATCACTGGAGACTTTGGCAAGAGCCATTTCAGTAGAATGTAGAGGACAGATTGCAAAGGATCCAGGAGGGCTTGAGAGGAGAGAAAGTCAAGGCAATGGCGGTGAACCACATGTTCAAGTAGTTTAGAAATGAAAGGGAGGAGGGAGATGTGTCGATAGTTAGAAGGACAGGTAAGATCAAGTGAGAGTTTATTGAGGACAGGTGTAACTACAGCATGCTTGAAGGCTGCAGGTACAGTTGCAGTGGAGAGCGATAGGTTGAGAATATGAGACATGGAAGGGACAACAGTGGAGGAGGTGGGTCTTAAGAAACAGGTGGGGAAAGGATCAGAGGACTAGGTAGTGAGTTTGGAGAAGGAAAGAAGCTGTGCAGTTTCCTCCTCAGAGATCATAGAAAAGGAAGAAAGGGTAGAGGTACAGGTTGAAAGATGGGAGTGAAGAGGGGGTGGAGGGGAAGTAGTTGACTTTGTGGGTACTTGGAGGGTGATCTTGTGGATTTTGTCATGGAAATAGTCAGCCAGGGTTTGGGCAGAAAGGGAGGGAGGAGTCAGAGGTGGAGGCACCTTGAGGAGAGAGTTAAGAGTAATAAAGAGACGGCAAGGGTTAGAGGCAAGAGAGTTAGTCAGATGAACATAATAGTCTTGTCTGGCGAGTGCTATGGCAGAATGGAAAGAGAAAAGCATGAATTTGAAGTGTAGAAAGTCTGCAAGGGAGCAGGATTTGAGCCAAGCACGCTCAGCTGAACGGGCACAGGAACGTAGATAGTAGGGAGTGGATGAAAGCCAGGGCTGGGGTATAGTACGCCTCACAGAATGTGGCATGGGTGGAGCTAGAACATCCAGAGCAGAGGAGAGTGCAGCGTTATAGGAAACTACTGCCTCATCAACAGACTCAGATGAAACAGTGGAGGAGGGTTCCAAAGAGTCAATAGCATGAAGATTTCTAAAGAGATTGGAGGAGAATGGGTAAGGTTGAGATGACGGGTGATGAAAAGTGAAGCTTAGCAGGTGATGGTTGGATAAGGGAAGAACTGAGGTACAGAAATTTGAGGGTAAGCAATTAGAGAAAAATAAAAGGTCAAGGCCGTCGCCATGCTGGTGAGTTGGGGCAGTAGAGCAAAGCTGGAAGTCGAATGAGGAGGTAAGGGAAAGGAGCTTTAAAGCATAAGGATCAGAGAGGTTATCAACATGAATGTTAAAATCCCTGAGAATAAGAGTGACGGAAGAGGAATCCAGAAAGAATGAAAGCCACGAGTCGAAGTCAATGAGAAAGGTAGAGGTGGACTTGTCAGGCGGTCGATAAATAACAGCTACCCGGAGAGGCAGTGGAGTGAAAAGGCAGATAGAGTGGACTTCAAAGGAGGGAAAGGAGTGGGACTGAGGCAGCAGGAGGAGTTGGAATTGGCAGGAAGGAAAAGAAGCCCAACACCTCCACCACAGCCAGTGGGACGAGGCGTGTGGGTGAACTGATAGCCACCATGACAGAGAGCAGCGACTGATGCGGTGTCTTCTGGGTGGAGCCAGGTCTCAGAGCAAGAAGATGGAGAGCATTAGAGATAAAGAGATCCTGAGTAAAAGCAAGTTTATTTGAGATGGAATGTCCACCTTGTACATGAGAAAGGGAGAGAGGAAGGGGAAAGGGGAGGGATATGAATAAGATCAGAGGAGTTGTGTGCAGATCTCTTCTCAGAGTGTGACAAAAGTCTAGGGGGCCAGGGTTGGGGTTGATATCTCCGGATGAGAAAAGTAGAAGGAGTAGAAGAGAGTGGGGCTGAGGAGACAGCATGGTGGAAATGAGGGTGAGGTTGTCTTAGAGAGAGAGGAGATGGTTAAATGAGAGGGAGAAAGTGGTGAAGCTTAAGAGCTGAAGACAGGGTAGAGGACAGAATGGTGGGGGAAGTGAGGATGGTAAAAGGGAGATAAGGAGGGGAGGGTGCAGATGTTGGTAGAAGGGGAGTAAATTAGGGAGTATGAAGAATAGGAAGACAAAGTGATAAGGAGCCATAGAAGAGAGATGGAGAGGAGAACAGAGGCTCGAAGAAGTAGATAGGTGAGAGAGAGCCCACAGGGGATTAGGTGCACCTGTGAATACGTGAGGTGATGAGCAGATGACAGCTAAAAGAGACTGAGTGCCAGGGGGTGGGTGGGTAGAGGGGAGGGGGGTGGAGTATAAGTTATTCAGCTGAGAAAGGTGAATAATAGTGCAAAAGGTACAAACGAAGTAAAAGAGCACACTAACAATGATAAATAAATAGATATATAGAGAGAGGTAGACAGCACTCACAAAAAGCAAAATGCAAGCAGATCCAAAGTTCCAGCAATGCTTGCAATGGGGCTCTTCTCTTCCCAGAGGAGAAAGAGACAAACAGAGCTAAATGCACTTGGAAGACAGGAAAAGGGGCTATACAATTCCTCAGTGGGAGGTGGGGGAGGAGGGGTTAATCACTCAAGTAGATTAGAACAGAGACAGGAAAAGGTTTTAAACTCTGCAGCAATGGAGACAGAGTTAGGATAGATATTGAATTAAATGATAACCTGGCCTCCACAGACAGACAAGACGGGAGAAGTAAAGTTGCAGTTAGTTATGGAGAGGAGCAAGAGAGAGCTGAGAAAGCTGAACAGTAGTGCAAGAGGGTACAAATAAGGTAAAAGAGCACACTACCAATGATAAATAAAAAAAATATAGAGAGAGAGGCAGACAGCACTCACAAAAAAGTAGGCAGATTCACTCACAAATAGCATAAAAGCAAGCAGATTCAGAGTTCCAGGAGAGCTTGCAATGGGGGTTCTTCTCTTCCCAGAGCAGAGACAAACAGAGCTATACACACATGGAAGACATTGAGAACTACAGGTCGGTTAGTAAATTACTGGAAAGGCTACTAAAAGAGAGAATTATGAGGTTTCTGGAGTCCAATTGTTTGCAGGATCCAAAGCAGCATGGATTCACCAGAGGCAGGTCTTGTCAGACAAATCTAATTGACTTTTTTGTCTGGATGACCAGGGAATTGGAGGGAGAACCCTAAATATGGTGTACTTAGATTTAAGTAAAGCCTTTGTCACCGTTCCGCACAGGCGACTTATAAATAAACTGAGCAGCCTAGGGATGGACCCTAAAGTTACTGATTGGGTTAGAAATTGGTTGAGTGGAAGACGACAAAGGGTACATATAAATGGAGCTCACTCTGAAGCAAAGGAGGTTAGCAGTGGTGTGCCATAGGGATCTGTCCTTGGTCAGATTCTTTTTAACATCTTTCTTAGAGATATTGCAGAAGGGCTGTCAGGTAAGATTTGCTTGTTTGCAGATGATATATCCAGGAAGGAGTAAATAACACAAGAAGGGATCTAGCTAACTTGAAGAATGGTCTAGAATTTGGCAGTTGAAATGTAATGCTAAAAAATGAAGGGTCATGCATTTGGGCTGCAAAAATCAAAAGACGAGTGGGACCTGGGCGTAATTGTTTCTGACGATCTTAAAGTAACTAAACAGGTAGAAAAGGTGATTGTGAAAGCCAGAAGGATGCTTGAGTGTATAGGGAGAGGAATGGCCAGCAGAAAAAAGGAGGTGATAATGCCTCTGTATAAGCCTCTGATGCAACCTCATTTGCAGTATTGTGTACAATTGAGACAGCACCTTCAAAAAGGATATAAGCAGGACGGAATCGGTGCAGAGGGTGGCTACTAAAATGGTTAGTGGCCTTTGTTATGTAGCATAAGAGGACAGACATAAAGATCTTAATATGTATACTTTAGAGGAAAGGCAGGATAGGGGCGATATCACAGAGACATTTAAATACCTCTGTGGCATAAATGCACAGGAGTGTCTCTTTCAATTGAAGACAATCTCTGCTACGAGGGGACATCGGACGAGAGTGAAAGAGGATAGACTCAGGAGTAATATGCGGAAATATTTCTTTACGTAAAAAAGATAGATACATGGAATAGTCTCCCAGTGGAGGTGGTGGACACGAGGATAGTATCTGAATTCAAAATAGCATGGGACAAACAGATGATCTCTAAAGGTAAAAGGCAGACTATTGTAGTTGATATGGAAGGATAGACTAGATAGGCCATGTGGTCTTTTTCTGCTATCATATTTCTATGCTTCTATGTTTCTATAGCTGCCAAGCTTCTTTTTGGTTCATGCCTCTCTACTTAGTTCCCTTCCTTAGCTACCGGTTTCCTCCTCTCTTCATTTCAAGATCGTGATCTTAGTTCACCAGGCCTTTTCAGTTCCTCCCCTCCCTACCTTGCATCCCTTTTTATCCCTTATTCTCCAACCCAGACTCTCCACTCCTCCCAGGCCTCTCCCTTTTGGTTCCTCCCCCCTCTGCCCTGAAATCTTCGTCATCACTGTTTCGCATATCTTGGCCATCTTCTGTGGAACTCCCTTCTCATTACCCTCCACCAAGAATCCTAATTTCTCCGCTTTTAAGAAACAACTCAAGACTTGACTGTTTTGTTCAGCCTTACCTAAGGTTGCCTTGTACTGACCCTCTCTCCCTCACTCCGACTTGGCCTCCCTCCCTTCCTTGGTCCCAGGACCTTTTCTCCTTTTCCTTTTCTTTTCCCCCTCCCTTTGATATTGTAATTGACCTTCCTGTTCTCTTTTTTTCTCTCTCTCTCTCTTCTGTATCATTCTTTCCGCTTTCTTTTTATTGTTTTTTTGTAAACTGCCTTGAAGACTTTGCTTATTGGCAGTATATCAAATGCCTATAATAAATAAAAATTCTTCTCACCCCCTAAAAGTATGGCCTGCAACCAGGGCCGGATTTACCTTGAGTGAGGCCCTACGCCAACAAAAATTGTGGGCCCCCAGCAGGGGCGGCCCAAGGGGGGTGAACATAACATAAGAACATAAGATATGCCATACTGGGTCAGACCAAGGTCCATCAAGCCCAGTATTCTGTTTCCAACAGTGGCCAATCTAGGTCATACGTACCTAGCAGTTTCCCCAAGGGACACAGGTTCCACAATGCTTGTATTGGTTCAAGCATTGATATCCTGGGTCCCTTCTTAATAATGGTTTATGGACCTTTCCTCCAGGAACTTGTCCAAACCTTTTTTAAACCCAGCTACACTAACAGCCTTTACTACATCCTCCGGTAACAAATTCCAGAGTTTGATTACACGTTGAGTGAAAAAATATTTTCTTTTATTAGTCTTAAATAGTTTACCCTGTAGCTTCATTGCATGTCCCCTAGTCTTTCTATATTCTGATAAGGTAAACAATCGATCTACGTTTACCCGTTCCACTCCGTTCATTAATTTATAGACTTCTATCATATCTCCCCTCAGCCGTCTCTTTTCCAGGTTAAAGAGCCCCAACCTTTTTAGCCTTTCTTCATAGGAGTAGCCTTCCATCCCCTTTACCATTTTGGTGGCTCTTCTCTGAACCTTTTCTAAAATTGCTATATCCTTTTTAAGATATGGCGACCAGAATTGCACACAATATTCAAGGTGCGGTCTCACCATGGAACGATATAGAGGCATTATAATATCTTTTGTTTTATTTTCCATTCCTTTCCTTATCATACCTAGCATTCTATTTGCTCTCTTGGCCGCCGCTGCACACTGGGCCGAGGGTTTTAACATGGTATCCACAAGGACGCCTAAATCTTTTTCTTGGGTGGTGGTTCCTAATGTGGAACCTTGCATCGTGTAACCATAGTTTGGGTTGTTCTTCCCTAGGTGCATAACCTTGCACTTCTCCACATTAAATTTCATCTGCCATTTTGATGCCCAGTCTTCCAATTTATCAAGATCCTCTTGCAATTTTCCACAATCCTCCTGGGTTTTAACAACTTTAAATAGTTTTGTGTCATCAGCAAATTTGATAACCTCACTCGTTATTCCACTTTCCAGGTCATTTATGAATATGTCAAAAAGCAGCGGACCCAGCACAGATCCCTGGGGTACACCACTATTCACCTTTCTCCATTGGGAAAATTGGCCATTTAGTCCTACCCTCTGCTTTCTATCTTTTAACCAGTTCCTGATCCACAGGGGCCTCATTTGCATAAGGGGCCCCATTTGCATAAATATTTGCATAATGTTACCATATACTAACTTTTAGTAAACGTGCCTCTTAATGAGTGTATGGATAAAGAAAGACTAAAAGATTTCTACATTACTATAATCCAGTGCCAACTGCCAGACACATTAGGAACTACTACAAACACTGCCCATTTAGAACCCATAGTAAACCCGCCGTATCCTAACAGCACTACCAGGACTCACAAAGCACCATACTCTACCAATCAAAAGGCAACACTGCAAATATTAAACCAATACATTTCAGAGAACAACAATACATGACCTACTGGGGAAAGAGAACAAGTGGCAATGTCAAATAGGAATTATATAAACAGAACACCTCAGCTCAGTTACACATGCAGAACATAGACCATCACCAAACAAGGAATCACAATTTAGAAACAGGAAGACAATAATTAAACTGGGAATCCCAAAAGCCAAACTTGGAATGTACAACACTGTAGAAATAAAACTATACATTAATTTGCTCTTGTACTAAACAAAGCGCAGACGTTAATGATGCACATTTACCAGAGCTGACATATTCCAATTAATAATTCAAAATAAAGAGATATTTTTCTACCTTTTGTGCATTTTTTTCAGCTGCAATTGCTCCAGCCACTTTCTTCTGGTTTCTTCGTGTCTTCTGCTAACTCTCCATCGTCTGCTGTCCATTTGTCCTTTCTTCTCTCTTCTAGATTTTTTTCCATTCTCTCTCTACATCTGCTTTAACATACTAATCTTTCTCCTTTTGCTCTTTCCTCATTCCTATTTCATCCACTCAAATTTTACCCCTCCATCCTCAATCCCCACTTACTCTCTCAATACCCGGCCAATTGTAGATATTTATCCCTCCCACACAAAATATTTTTCCCTTCTCCATTTTACTCTTCCAGCCCCATCCCATTCTAATCCTCCCCCAACATCAGCTCCCTTCTAGTTCCAGCCTCACCCAGCATCCATTCCCTTCTAGTCCCTGCATCAGCCCATTTCCAGTCCTAGCCATCCATCAGCCCATTTCCAGTCCTAGCAACCCCCCAACCCAATACCAGTCCTAGCCCCCCATCAACCCACTTACAGTCCTTAACCCCCCATCACCCCATTTTCAGTTTAAGCCCCCCCTATAACCCATTACCAGTCCTAACCCCCATCAGCCCACTTCCAGTCCTAATCCCATCAACCCATTTCCAGTCAGCCCCCCATAGCCCATTGCCAGTCCTACCCCCCCAATCAGCCCACAGCCCATTACCAGTCCTAACCCCATCATCCCACCTCCAGTTTTAACCCCCCAGCCCATTTCCAGTCCTAGCCCCCCATAGCCCATTACCAGACAACCCCCATCAGCCCACAGCCCATTACCAGTCTTAACCCCCCCAAAGCCCATTAGCAGTTCTAACCCCCCCCCAACAGCCCATTACCAGTCCTAACCCATAAGCCCACCTCCTGTTTTAACCCCCAAGCCCATTTCCTGTCGTAGCCCCCCATAGCCCATTACCAGACACCCCCCATCAGCCCACAGCCCATTACCAGTCTTAACCCCCCCCCCAAAGCCCATTGCCAGTTCTAAGCCCCCCCCAACAGCCCACAGTCCATTACCAGTCCTAACCCCATCAGCCCACCTCTAGCCTTAACCCCCCCCCAGCCCATTTCCAGCCCCAGCCCCCCCAATAGCCCATTACCAGTCCTACCCCCCCAATAGCCCATTACCAGCCCGACCCCCCCAGCCCATTTCCAGCCCCACCCCCCCCAATAGCCCATTACCAGTCCTACCCCCCCCATAGCCCATTACCAGTCCTACCCCCCCCCCGGCCTAAAGTAAAATTTAATTTTAAAAAAAAACCTGGTGGCTGCCGCCGCGGGGCCCCCTCTGCTGCCGCGGCAGCACGGACTGACCCGCGGGGGCCCCGTCTACAAGCTGAAGCGGTCGGGTCGGGTCGGGTCAGTCCTCCCTCCCTCCGTGCAGGCTGCAGGCTGTGAGAGACGCGAAGGGAGAGCGTCTCCTCGCGTCTCTGTTAAGCCCGCAGGGGCTGATGGGAAATCCCATCAGCCCCTGCGGGCTTAACAGAGACGCGAGGAGACACTCTCCTTTCGCGTCTCTCACAGCCTGCAGCCTGCACGGAGGGAGGGAGGGAGGGAGGGCCGACCCGACCCGACCCGACGGCTTCAGCTTGTAGACGGGGCCCCCGCGGGTCAGTCCGTGCTGCCGCGGCAGCAGAGGGGGCCCCGCGGCGGCAGCCACCAGGTTTTTTTTTTAATTAACAAAAAATGAACTTCTTCTTTTTTTGTGGGCCCCTGCCGGCTGTGGGCCCTACGCCATGGCGTACATGGCGTATAGGTAAATCCGGCCCTGCCTGCAACAGCCCTAGCAGGCCACACACTGCCCCAACCCCAAAAATAATTGCCCCCATAACTGCCCACCACCCCACAAACTGACCTACTCCAAAAACAACCCCCTGCAAACTGTTCCATCAACCGACAAACTCTAACCACCAAAAACTATCCCCTTGCAGCTGAACCATCCCTAAAAAAAAATACCCCAACACAACTTCCTTACAACCTTGCAAACTGCCCCAACCCCAAACACTGCCCTCACAAATGCCTCACTTTTTCACATACTATCCATCCCCCCAAAACCACCACCCCTGCAAATGCTCTATCACCTTATATGCCACCCCCACCCTCAAAACATACTCCTTGTACTTACATGCCTCTGAAAAATAGCCCCTGAGAAAGTAGCTACCTTCCCGTATCTGCTCCAACACCATGCAGCTATCCCCTTCCGATGGCGTTCATCAGGAGGAGCAGCCTCAGATAAATAAAAATACAAAGACAGAAAGCATATATTAAAATCCAATAAATATAAGTGCTACAACAACACTTTATAAAAACATAAAGTGGGAGCTGATGCACTAAGGAAAATGCATAAATTGCCCAAACTTGACAAACCAATGTAATAAAAATCACAAGTAGTGGAGAAGTGGAGGAGTGGCCTAGTGGTTGGGGCAAAGTACTTCAGGCTGGAAGTACAGGGGTTCAAATCCCACTAGAGGACAGCAACCTTGTGCCAGAAGGACTGGGGTTTCTAGTCCCACAGGTGCTCCTTGTGGTCTTGGGTAAGCCACTTAACCCTCCATAGCCCATGTTCCCTGTAAAATAGTTATCTCCAAGTTATAATGCCCTGTTCAATGTAATTTCAGTTTGATCAATGTAAACTGCACTGATGCATAATAGCACAGTATATAAGAGAGTGTAAATAAGAAAAAATATATATGTAAGAAAAAAGGGGGGGAGGGGAAAAAACCAATGTATTCAATATGCAAATAAAAAAATATATATACATAAAAGAATACCACTAATAAAAAAACATATTTAAATAATTAATGAAGCATAATCAATATCATGGGACCAAAGATGCAAACTACAATGGAGACGCACCAAGGTAAAATGAAACTATATATAGACCATCTAAAAATGTGTTCATGCGAAAGATGAAGAACCTTAAGGGATGAGGAGGACAAATACAATACATTTTTTCTTGCTCAGATAAGATGAAAAGATTTTAAAACTTATAAATATTTTAAATCTGTATATATGTTTAAACTATCTATATACCTAATCAGCATTTACTAAGCATTGTAACCCTCAAATTACCTTTTCTATTATGTACAATTTAATGTTCGCTGTAATTTCAATTGTTTGAATAAGTTTCAATGTAATGTTTCAAGTTTTGCTCTATGTAAACCGCTTTGATTTTTCTGAAAGGCGGTATATAAAACCGTTCAATAAATAAATAAATAAATAAATACAACACAAAACTAAAAAAAGTGAGTCCATGTCCAGTAAAATCTAAAAATACCTGTGTGTAGAGACTGTAAAGGTAATCTAAATAGTAGAAGAATCACCCATAAAACAAGCCACAATGGGTCAGACATGAATGAAAATGCTGTGAAAACAAAAAAGTATATGTGTGAGCAATACCAGCAAATAAAACCATGATCTAAAACCCAAGGCAAACTAAGCATTCTCCAAAATGCTTCCTGTTCCTCGCGCAGGACCCAAAGGCAGGCAGAGCTTCGGAGTATCAATGCATGGAGGAGACGATGGGGCAAGGATTTGTTAGCAACTGGGGAACATTCTGGGGAAAGGAGGGGCTCTTCCGAATGGATGGGCTTCACCTTAACCGGGATGGAACCAGGGCTGCTGGTATTAACCTTTAAAAAGGAGATAGAGTAGCTTTTAAACTAGATAATAGGAGAGAGCCGACAGTCGCCCAAGAGCGCATGGTTCGAACAGTGTATCCTTGAAGGATACTACCAAATGAATGAAGTTAGGGCATATCAGCAGAAAGGTTCCAACTAAGACAAAAGTAGCCGAAATGCCCTTGAATATGGAGCAAACAGAGATTAAAGATTCCAAATTACCCCTGCCTCCTGATAGCCAGATTAATATGAATAAAATAGTTTCTAAAATGCTTGTATGGAAATGCTAGAAGTCTAAAAAATAAGATGGGAAAGTTAGAACATATAGCACTAAATGAGAAGTTAGATATGATTGGTATCTCAGAGACATGGTGGAAGGAGGACAACCATTGAGGCACTGTGAAACCTGGGTACAAACTATATCACAATAATAGAGCTGATCAAATTGGTGGAGGGGATGCGCTCTATGCTAGAGAAGGCAATGAGTCACAAAGGATTAAAGTTTACAGGAAAGAAAATTTGCTGTAGAATTTCTATGGATTGAAATTCCATGTAAAAATGGGGAAGGCAATGGCAGTGGGGGTGTACTATTGACCGCCTGGCCAGAATGAACAAATGGATGATGAAATGCTCAAAGAAATCAGGGAAGCTAACAAAAATTACAGCACAGTAATAATAATGGGTGATTTCAATTACCCCGGTATTGACTGTGTCAGTGTCACGGCAGAATGTGCTAGGGAGATAAAGTTTCTAGATGAAATAAAAGACTGCTTCTTGGAGCAGCTGGTTCATGAACCGCCAGAGGGGAAGCCATTTTGGACCTAGTTCTTAGTTGAACACCAGATCTGGTGCAAGAGATAAGGCTGTTGAGGCAACTTGGCAATAGTGATCATAGCATGATCACGTTTGATTTAATTAATGGAGGAGGGATGGTAAGGAAATCCACAGTACTACCTTTTAATTTTCGAAAGGGAGACTATGGGGTATGTTTACTAAAACCCTGTTAGGGTGCGCGCCGCGCTAGTGTGCGGATGCCATATAAGGAGTGGGCGTTTCAGTCAGAAAAAAGCAAAACCGGGATTAATCATGCGCTAATGTGTGCTGCGCTCATGTGCGCCGCGCTCATGTGCGCCCCTCACATTAGCGCATGAAAAAGTTGTGCGAGAAGCATAAGTGGTGCGCTGATGTGCAAGCACAGGAACAGAGCCACAGTACAATGGTTAAGACACTGACCAATGGTGCAGGGATCATGGGTTCAATTCCCCACTGTGCTCAATGAAGAAAGCTGGCTGAGGCATTACCTATTATGGGGAAGATTGCTTTAGGAGGCATTTTATTTTTATTTTAATTATCTCTACTAGCAAATGCACTCTCAAAGCGTGTTAACATAAGGCGCCCCATAAGGCACATTTTAAAGTGCACTGTCCGCCAAGGCACCCTAGAATGTTGCTTATAGGGCACTTGATAGGGTGCCGTATGAGGTACCGCAAGGTCACAGCACTGTTTTTGATGGCAGTACTGTGCAGTTTAAGGAATGAAAATCATAAGTAGGTGCGCTGACATGCTGTCATGGGTTCAATCCCCCACTGTGCATAATGAAGAAGGCTGGCTGAGGCATTACCTGTTATAGGTAATATTGCTGTAGGGGGCATTTTATTTTTATTTTAATTAGTGCTTCCAGCAAACACACCCTCAAAATATTGTAACATAAGGTGCTGCATAAGGCGCCTCAGAGGGTACCCCAGAGGGCACATTTTAAAGTGCACTGTCCGCCACGGCACCCTATAATGTTGCTGAAAGGGTGGCCTATAGGGCGCCATAAAGGGTGCCCTATGAGGCACAGCAAGGTCTGTAGGGATTACAAGGTTTAGGGATATGTTCCTGGTTCATAATCACTGAATGGCCTTTATTCTGCTCTAATAAAAATATGTCAACCAAACTACTATATTGTGGACAAAGAAAAAAACCCCAGGCCAGCATAAGGATATCATAAGCCTTAGCAGAGTGTATGCCTGGACTAAAGAGTCCATGCAGAGGCTTTGTGCAGAAGGCATGTACACAGGAAACCATGCAAAAAAGTATAAGCTGAGCCGTTAGTCCTGAAGACAGTAGATGGTTTTGACAGTTGGTGAGTATAAGCAAGACAGAGAGGCCTGGGGAATGTTGAAACAGGAACATAGAGGAGACAGAAAGGTCAATGACAGGAAACAGAAGGAGGGAGGAGGGGAGAGGACCCAAAGAGGAATGGATTTGGAAACTGTATGCATACACGGAAGCAAAAAATGTATATATGTAACATGATTATTGTACTCGGGGGAGGAGGAATTCTGGAGGTGTCTGGTGTCTGATGACTGACAGAAGCTCTCCTCTCCGCTGCCTGTATTGTCCATCAGTTATCTAATAAACAGAGATTCTGATTGCACCTGTACTGACTTTTGGATCTGGACTATACAGGAAATTAGTGATAATTAGTAATCGGTCTTTTGTGAGTAACAGGGCCTCACAATTGGTGCCGAACACCCGGGATTGGGGTACGGGTGGGTCTTTATGACCAAGATACAAATTTAAAGATTTGGATTCCCCTCAAGAAAGAAGAGGGAGGTACGTTTCCGGTGCGTAGTAGAGACCGGAGGAGAAGAAGTGAGTGATGGATTCCCTAGGAAGATGGCAGCTGTGACGACGGCGTCGTGAGTATAAGTATTTTTAACCAAGCTTGGTAAGTGTTGTTTAAGTTTTGTTTTGTTATATGAATAAAGTGTAAGAAAAATTTGCTGTTATAAACTGGGACTGAATGATAAGTGTTTGAGACTGTACGTGTCGTCTGACACGAAGCGTGTGTGTGTTCTTGCTCACGGTTCCATACCTCCGCGAGGAGATTGGCTGGGCTTGAACGAAGCGAATTCTTGTTTGAAAGGTGTCCTGGACATTTTGTGCACTTCCTTCCTCTGTAAATAAAGAGGTTGGATATTTGAGATCTTTAAATAAAAGGTTGCACATTGGAATCATGTCTCTGTTTAGGAGAAAGAAAGATGGCAATCAGGACATAATGGTAAATCAAGTTTCCCCAGTGACTCCGGTCAAACAGATGATGAGAGATAATCCCTTATTAGGAAAGGAAATATTGAAAGTTTGCCTTAAATGGGCAAAATGGAGCGCTGCTCCTGGAACTCCTCTCGGCTGGCCACCGGAGGGGTCCTTTGATGGTCGTTGTTTAGTAAAAATTAGGGATTATGTTCTATTCCACAAGACTGGGGCTAGTCAGCTGAAACACTTAAGGTACATTTCCATGTGGATGAAACAGGTAGATCCAAACACCCTCAGTAGTGATGATCCACCCCCCTATTGGATGACAGAGAGTCGTACAATGGCAGCGATAGGTTATGCAGACCCTTCCATAGATCTAGACACCAAAGAGACAGAATTAGAGGACAGACCTAAAGATAAAATTAAAGATAAAAGACCAGCAGAAACACACAAGGAAAGAGTTAGATACTGGGATGAGATAAAAACACCATCTCTTATTGAGACTCCCCCATGTAATCCAATATATCCCCATCAGGAATTGGAAGACATAATGCGAAATAATAACTCCCAACCATGTAGAAGATCCCGGTCTGCATCTCCCCGCCGGGAACAGCATACGGGATGGGTCCAGGTAGCAGGTAAATTACATTTTCCCCTGATCCAATCCCTGAGCCCCCGGTGTGTGACCAGTCATTGCTGGGAGCCACAGGGAGTGATCAAACCCAAGTACAGTCCACTCCCTCTGTCCTTGACTCCATTAATTGCGATAAGTTTCCCGTGATGTCAGCGGACAAATTCCCTGGTAGTATTGATTTACCAGAAGGTCAATGGGATCTTGATCATTTTTCTAAACAACCATGTGAAAGTAGGCAGAATGTTAGGAACCGGACAACCAGAGCCCATGAATATCACTTAATGCCCTACAGAGTTCTAAAGAACCAGTTCAACCTAAGAAAACCCCTGTAGATTTTGTTTTTAATGAAGAAGGAGGTGAAGGTTTCTATGAATATCATTGGAGTTCAAACCTACATGGATGGATCTCGGCATGCGCCCCGCAAATGAGAATTTGGCCAGAACAAGGGTCACTGAATACTACAGATTTAAACCTTGCTCGTAGATGTATCCGTGGAGGGGAGGGAGATCCACAATGGGACTATAAACTGATACAACAAAAGAAAACTGTTTCCGTTTTTCTTTTGACCTTCAAAGTAGAGGTTAAGAGCCCTGCAGGATAATGTGGTATTCTGGGCCAGTGGTTGCCAGATTGCAACTTGGGAATGGTTTAAATCCTGAGTGAATAAGAAGTTAATCATGTTTGGATTTTGTTCTGATTGTTATGCTATTAAGCAAAATTAAAAGTTAAACAGGGATTTTATATATTATGGCAAGCACCTCATGGAGGTCAAGGTTGGCTGTAACTCTCAGTGATTTGCTTTGAAATAACTTCAAAGGGAAGTGTTTGCATTCCAGATGTCCACCAGTCTTTTCATGAAAAAGTATCAGTTTTAAATGTCTGCTTCCCCGAACTGTAAGATTCAAGGTAAATTACTGTGTGTTGTTAAGCTCTGCACTGATGACTGATGAACAGGCCAGTGACACCATGGGCGTTCACTCATCTTCCCAGTTTTATTTGCTATGATATTGGATTTTAGGATACATTCACCTGTTTTAAAGTTATGTGTTAGTGTCCAGAACAAAAGTGTACTTTGTTTTGGAAGTCTTTTAAATTTCAGTTCCAGGAGTTCAGTCTTTAGTTGCTGTTAGAATGAGCACATATAACCATTCAAAACTACACCAATTAAGTTTGTGGGACTGGGAGACTGTTGAAGAATCTAAATTTATATTTTCTGCCTCCCATTTGTTTGCCACAATACTGACTTTTAACAATTGTTTTAGAAGCAGGATTAGCTGTTGTGTGCGAGCAGCAATCCCAGAAAGCAATCCAAGAAGAAGAAGGGGGGAGGGGTGCTGCATTCTTTTGTTTGTACTTGTAGAATTTCAGGCAACTGAATTGGTGGAGCGAGTGAAGGACATTCTGATAAGAAGTTATTTCAGATCTGATGCAGCACACCTGTGGACAACAGCGACCCCTACTGCAACTACATAATGCTGACTTTTGTGTGACCTTTTGAACTGGTTCAAGCTTGTTTGCAATTTATGTAGAATGGTATAATGGCATAAACAATATTGTGTGTTCTCTCCTTCTGCTCTCTCTCTCTGGAGAGTGGCAAGTGTCTGCTGCATTATGTTTTAAATGCTATCATGTATCCAGGAATATCAGGGTTTCACTGCTGTTGTACTTAATCCTTTTTATGCCTGGAAGCTAGTGTATCAGGCTGTATTTCTGTCCTTTTTCTAAGCCATGCTTTAGGCTTACCTCTTTAAGGCTACTTTTGAATAGGTGATTCCCACATTGTCTATTTGATTTGGCTAATTACATTAGAGAGGTTTGACCAGAGCCTCCGTGATTTCCCTTGCAGGGCTTCGGATCACGTTCCAAGAAATTGCTGATCGGGTGGCTACTACACAGTCTGTATCCAGCTCGCCATTGTCAACTTTATTTTTCATAGGGACTACTGTATATAAAAAAACTGTGTCTGTGCATCCTGAGATTGCTCTACTTTCACAGGACCTCACATTGTCACTGCACTTGGACTCATGTCAGTCAGTTGAAGGTTTCTCCAGCTATCACCTCTGTTTGATCTACTTCCTTCCTGTATGAACTGTTGTTGACCAAGATGATTGCTGCCAAACCTGCTCCTTGGGACACCATCTGTTTCCTTCATCCTGATGGACAATTAATTTTACTTCTGCGTGTTCACAGTACAACCCACATCTCCAAAGAAGTTCTCACTTCAACCCTGCCTTGAACTGAACTCTTATCGGGACATTCTGCTGAACTTTTTGATACCCTTGTGTTCTCCATTGCTATTAAACGTAGGTTAGATGCTGGACTTCCTTGGTACCTTTCCAGACCCCTGCCCTCACTGCTGAATTAGCAATGGCTATACGCCGGTTACAATGTTTGCTTCATGTACAAATGAAAGCTGTTACTGATTCTATAACTAAGCTATCAGATTCCTTAGAGCAGAATACCCAAATGACCCTACAAAATAGACAAGCGCTAGATTTGCTCCTTGCATCTGAAGGAGGCCTGTGATTTTTTTTAATGCCACTAATTGTTGTACGGTCATAGCGAATCATTCAGTGTCTGTGCTTAATGCTATGGATAAAATACGCCACCTGTCAGATTTACATATTGATGACTTTAAGGGAGGACTGAATGTAGGTAATTGGTTCTCATCCCTTACCTCCTGGTTTCACTCGCTAGGTGCTGGCCTAAAAGGCCTTTTAATTTCTGCTGGCATCTTTTTAATTTTTGCCTTGTCCTTTTGTTGTATTGTTTCTCTTGACATCTCCTGTTGTAAGAAACAGTGTACCAAAGTGTCCACCTCCCTTATGCCTGTTCAAACATGCCATACACGTGAATGTTTCCTATGCTGCGGTCCCCACTTCTGAATTCTCTGACTTGGTCTTATCTCCTCCACAAAAAAAAAAAAAATGGGAGAATTGTAGGGATTATAAGGTTTAAGGATATGTTCCTGGTTCATAATCACTCAATGGCCTTTATTCTGCTCTAATAAAAATATGTCAACCAAACTACTATATTGTGGACAAAGAAAAAAACCACAGGCCAGTATAAGAATATCATAAGCCTTAGCAGAGTGTATGCCTGGACTAAAGAGTCCATGCAGTGGCTTTGTGCAGAAGGCACGTACACAGGAAACCATGCAAAAAAGTATAAGCTGAGCCGTTAGTCCTGAAGACAGTAGATGGTTTTGACAGTTGGTGAGTATAAGCAAGACAGAGAGGCCTGGGGAATGTTGAAACAGGAACATAGAGGAGACAGAAAGGTCAATGACAGGAAACAGAAGGAGGGAGGAGGGGAGAGGACCCAAAGAGGAATGGATTTGGAAACTGTATGCATACACTGAAGCAAAAAATGTATATATGTAACATGATTATTGTACTCGGGGGAGGAGGAATTCTGGAGGTGTCTGGTGTCTGATGACTGACAGAAGCTCTCCTCTCCGCTGCCTGTATTGTCCATCAGTTATCTAATAAACAGAGATTCTGATTGCACCTGTACTGACTTTTGGATCTGGACTATACAGGAAATTAGTGATAATTAGTAATCGGTCTTTTGTGAGTAACAGGGCCTCACAAGTCATAGCACTGTGTTTGATGGCAGCACTGTGCATTTAAACGCATGGAAATCTGAAGTAGGTGCGCTGACATGCAAGGAGGAACAGCAGTGTAGCACAATGGTTAAGGCACGGACTGCTGATACAGGGGTCATGAGTTTGCTCCCCAGTGTGCCTAATATGTAAGGGTGGTAAACACTGTCAGAGACCAGACCTGAAGCACACTCCCTGCGTGCATCTCCCAATACTAGCACTTTCATACCTTAGCAATGCCACCCTACATCTGGGTATACGGTACACAGCTATCAAACGTTTCCTATGATTACTGTCAGATAGCAATTCCTACGTTAAGCACAGTTTGCTCATTGAGCTCCATCATAACAATCTTTCTGATGTCTGTGTAGTGTGCTTCAGGTCTGGTCTCTGACAGTGTTTACCACCCTGGGGAGTGACCCCCAACAGTATTGCTTACCATATCCATGCCTGTACTGTGCCCAGGACTGGTGTGGTGGCCAGGGCTGCTAAACTCCTCTATAGTAGCACAATGCTGGCATAGGTGTGGGGGTGTCTGTCTGTCTATCCAGTGTGTGGTGGCTGCAAACACCCTCCACAGCCCACACTGCCAGTATTGGCCTGCCAATGTGCATAATGAGGAGCAAGGTACCATGGGTATAGCCCGGACAGGGTGGCCTGGCCAGGATGCATCTGCACAGGGCATAGGGCACTGGCTGGGACATTTTAGTGCCCGGCCACCACCTACACAGACAGGGTGGCCTCAGCATGTCCTGCTGGGAGATCACTCTCACCCTGACTGTGCAGTGACCACAGCATGGCTAGGAACCCCCATAGTGCTATATAGTATTTTTTTCATGTGATGTTTATGGTTTTTCTTTTGAAGCCCAGTCACTGACTTATATGCTTGTTGTGTATGCTGACATCCCAGTTCTGGGTGCATGCATTTCCACCAGGAACATGCACTATGGACTAGCTAGCAGACAGTTTGCAGCTGGTATGTGTCTTGATGGAGTGCCTTGCAGGGTGCAGTGGCTGAAGGCTTGTTGCAGGAGAATATCAGATAGTGGTGGGGTGCAGCTTAGCATATACAGGCCTAATGTCTGTCTGCTATTGTGTTATGGATGTGTACAGAGCTGCATTGACTGCCCTGTAGGGTGTCTGTTCCCCAGCAGGACTGGGGTTGATGGTCCCCTCTACTGCCACCATTGCAGGGAGGTAGAATGTGCATTTGTTGATGGGAAACCATGTTTGCCACCCTCAGCCCAGGAGGAGGAGGAGGAGGGTGGTGGTATATAATCCTCCTAGGGGTCCATGGGGGCTACACCTGACTGAGACAGACAGATATATCCAAGGTGTTCCTGCAAAAACTACCAATCTCACACATTAGCACTGCTGGGGTCCTGCAGCATGGCCTATTTCTGGCATAGAAGGTGCTGTGGACCTGGTGCTGGGCGCCCCACCCCACACTCAGGGTGAGCACAGTACCCGCACAATGTGACGGTGTGTAGCTACTCTGTGCCAGTAACACACATGGTCAGTACACCCTACCAGGCCGAGGTGCTGTGGGGGTGGACATGGTCAGTTCCCCCTACCAGGCCGAGGTGCTGTGGGGGTGCATACCCAATCTTGTGTTCATCTGTGGACAGCTGATTTGCATGTGCAGTGCATCATGGGTACAGGTGGCCTAACCCTATCCTGGTGACCACAGCAGACTGTCTGTGTGGTGACATGCAGTCCCTCTACATCCAGCCAGGGGCCTGCTAGCAGTTATAGAGCTGTAGCCCACTGGTTGCTTCACTGCCTGTAGAGCCAGAAGTCATGGGTTCAAACCCACAGTGGGGTTATTTGATAGGGCTGCCCAAAGCATTATCTCTTTTTAATGTACATTATTGCTGCCAGCAAAAACACTCTCTGCGTACTGTACCCATAAGGTGCCTCAGAGGGCGCCCTATAGGGCACCTTATGGTTACCGTCCATATAAGATGCACTATACATTATCCTGTGGAGTGACTTATAGGGTGCCCTATAGGGGACATTTTAGGGTGCCATAGCGGACAGTGCACTTTATAATGTGCCCTATGGAGTGCCTTATAGGGTGCCTTATGCGGCACCTTCAGTTACGGCACGTGAGGGCGTGTTTGCTGGCAGCAATTAATAAAATACAAATGAAGTGCTGCAGGAAACAATACGTACATTGCAAAGCTGATGCCTCAGCCAGCCTTACATATTAGGCACACTGGGGAGCAAACTCATGACCTTTGTATCAGCAGTCAGTGCCTAAACCATTGTACTACACTGCTGTTCCTCCTTGTATGTCAGCGCACCTACTTCAGATTTCCATGCATTTAAATGCACAGTGCTGCCATCAAACACAGTGCTATGACCTTGCTGTGCCTCATAGGGCACCCTATATGGCGCCCTATAGGCCAATCTTTCAGCAACATTGTAGGGTGCTGTGGCGGACAGTGCACTTTAGAATGTGCCCTCTGGGGTACCCTATGAGGCGCCTTATGCAGCACCTTATGTTACAATACTTTGAGGGTGTGTTTGCTGGCAGCACTAATTAAAATAAAAATAAAATGCCCCCTAAAGCAATATTACCTATAACAGGTAATGCCTCAGCCAGCCTTCTTCATTAGGCACAGTGGGGGATTGAACCCATGACTCCTGCATCATTGGTCAGTGTCTTAACCATTTTGCTACACCTCCTTGCATATCAGTGCACCTACTTATGATTTTCATTCCTTAAACTGCACAGTGCTGCCATCAAAAACAGTGCTGTGACCTTGCGGTACCTCATACGGCACCCTATCAAGCGCCCTATAAGCAACATTCTAGGGTGCCTTGGCGGACAGTGCACTTTAAAATGTGCCTTATGGGGCACCTTATGTTAACACGCTTTGAGAATGCGTTTGCTCCCCATAATAGGTAATGCCTCAGCCAACCTTCTTCATTGGGCACAGTGGGGGATTAAATCCATGATCCCTGCACCATTGGTCAGTGTCTTAACCATTGTACTGTGGCTCTGTTCCTGGGCTTGCACATCAGCGCGCCACTTATGCTTCCCGTGCAACTTTCTCATGCACTAATGTGCGGGGCGCACATGAGCGCAGCGCACATTAGCGCTTGATTAATCCCGGTTTTGCTTTTTTCTGACTGAAACGCCCACTCCTTATATGGCATCCGCACACTAGCGCGGCGCGCACCCTAACGGGGTTTTAGTAAACATACCCCAAGGTATCTTGGAAGCCCAGACCAGCTGTATTCCATGCTTTAAGAAAAGTGGAAGGAAGTCCAAAAAACTGCCAGCATAGTTTAAAGGTGAGGTTAGATAGGCTGTGGTTGCCAAAAAAGCATCTTTCAGGAAATGGACAAAAGAGCCAAATGACGAAAACTGGAAACAGCACAAGCACTGGCAAGTTAACATAAGAACATAAGATATGCCATACTGGGTCAGACCAAGGTCCATCAAGCTCGGTATCCTGTTTCCAACAGTGGCCAATCTAGGTCATACGTACCTAGCAGTTTCCCCAAAAGACACAGGTTCCTCAATGCTTGTACTGGGTCAAGCATTGATATCCTGGGTCCCTTCTTAATAATGGTTTATGGACCTTTCCTCCAGGAACTTGTCCAAACCTTTTTTAAACCCAGCTACACTAACAGTCTATACTACATCCTCCGGTAACAAATTCCAGAGTTTGATTACACGTTGAGTGAAAAAATATTTTCTTTTATTAGTTTTAAATAGTTTACCCTGTAGCTTTATTGCATGTCCCCTAGTCTTTTTATATTCTGATAACGTAAACAATCGATCTACGTTTACCTGTTCCACTCCGTTCATTAATTTATAGACTTCTATCATATCTCCCCTCAGCCGTCTCTTTTCCAGGTTAAAGAGCCCTAACCTTTTTAGCCTTTCTTCATAGGAGTATCCTTCCATCCCCTTTACCATTTTGGTGGCTCTTCTCTGAACCTTTTCTAATATCGCTATATCCTTTTTAAGATACGGCGACCAGAATTGCACACAATATTCAAGGTGCGGTCTCACCATGGAACGATATAGAAGCATTATAATATCTTTTGTTTTATTTTCCATTCCTTTCCTTATGATACCTAGCATTCTATTTGCTCTCTTGGCCACCGCTGCACACTGGGCCGAGGGTTTTAACATGTTATCCACAATGATGCCTAAATCTTTTTCCTGGGTGGTGGTTCCTAATGTGGAGCCTTGCATCGTGCAATCATAGCTTGGGTTTTTCTTTCCTAGGTGCATAACTTTGCACTTGTCCACATTCAATTTCAACTGCCATTTTGATGCCCAGTCTTCCAATTTATCAAGATCCTCTTGCAATTTTCCACAATCCTCTTGGGTTTTAACAATTTTAAATAGTTTTGTGTCATCTGCAAATTTGATAGCCTCACTCGTTATTCCCTTTTCCAGGTCATTTATGAATATCTCAAAAAGCAGCAGACCCAGCACAGATCCCTGGGGTACACCACTATTCACCTTTCTCCATTGGGAAAATTGGCCATTTAGCCCTACCCTCTGCTTTCTATCTTTTATCCAGTTCCTGATCCACAGTAGTACACTGCCTCCCATGACTCTTTAGTTTTGCCAAAAGTCTCTGATGAGGGACCTTGTCAAAGGCTTTCTGAAAGTCCAGATACACTATATCAACCAACTCACCTTTGTCCACCTGTTTATTCACACCTTCAAAAAAACATAACAGATTAGTAAGACAAGATCTTCCTTGTCTAAAGCCATGTTGGCTGTCTCCCATTAGGCCATGGCTATCTACATGCTGAATAATTTTATTCTTTATGATGGTTTCTACCATTTTTCCCGGTACTGACGTGAGGCTCACCGGTCTGTAGTTTCCCGGATCACCCCTAGAACCCTTTTTAAAAATTGGTGTTACATTGGCGATCCTCCAATCTTCAGGTATTAGAGAAGATTTTAATGATAGTTCACAGATTACTAATAGCAGGTCTGCAATCTCATATTTCAGTTCTTTCAACACCCTTGGATGTATACCATCTGGCCCAGATGATTTGCTACCCTTCAGTTTATCTAATACTTGTAATACATTTTCCCGATGTATCGATATTTCCTTCAATTCTTCCACACCTTTAAATACCACTCCAGTCATGGGTAACATCCCTACATCTTCCTCAGTAAAGACCGAAGCAAAGAATTCATTCAGTCTCTCCGCTATCGCCTTGTCGCCTCTTAGTGCCCCTTTAACCCCTCTATCATCTAATGGACCAACTGACTCTCTCACAGGTTTTTTGCTACGAATGTACTTGAAAAAGTCTTTATTTCGCGTTTTTGCTTCCGCAGCAAACATCTTCTCAAATTCTCCCTTTGCCTGCCTTATCAATGCCTTGCATTTGACTTGGCAGTGCTTGTGCTGTTTCCAGGTTTCGTCACTTGGCTCTTTTTTCTATTTCCTGAAAGATGCTTTTTTGGCAACAACAGCCTCTCTGACCTCACCTTTAAACCATGCTGGCAGTTTTTGGACTTCCTTCCACTTTTCTTAAAGCGTGGAATACAGCTGGTCTGGGCTTCGAAGATTTTATTTATTTATTTATTTAACAATTTTTATATACCGTCTTTCTACAAATCAAGACGGTTTACATAGAACATTTTGTGGCAGTATGTTTCAACTGTTTACATGGAACAAATTAACAGGGATACATAGGTAAACAATATGAACTAATTACAATGAACAATGATCAACTATTTACAAAGATACATACAGGGATACCACATGGTTGCATGATAGATTTTTGAGAGGGCCGGGGAGGGGAGGTGGATGTAAACGGTTAGGTACTAAGGTGGTAGGGAAAAATGTTAGAGGAAGAGATGAATTTTTAACTTCTTTTGGAACTTGGAGTGGCTTGAACAGTTTCGCAGTTCGTGAGGAAGGTATTCTATAAGGATGGAGCATAGAGGGAGAAGGCCTTGTTACTAGTGGATTGTTTGCAATGTCTCTTAGGGGTATGTTTACTAAACTGCGTTAGTGCAAATCGCGTTAGGAGCCGCGTTAGTGAAAGGAAAGCCAAAAAAGGACATGGGCGGGACATCGTAATGACTAACGCGCATTCCAAAAACTAACGAGCGGTACAGGGCGCCGTGGCGCGTTACTGCACGTTAGTCATATGAAGGCGTACAGACACCAATCATTGAAACAGAGCTGTAGCACAATGGTTAGTGTACTCACCGCTGTGACAGGCAGCATGGGTTGGAGTCCCCAGTGTGCCTAACGCAGAATGCTGTCCCAGGCAGCACCCTGTACATTACATAGGGAATGAGGAGGCATGTTTTTCTTTACGTTCAGTAGTTGTTAGTGAAACACACTCTCGCAGTGCGCATAGCCATGTACGTTGGTACGTGCGTGGCTACGTGCGTTGTTACGTGCGTAGCCACGTGCGTAGCCCCGTGCGTTGGTACGTGCGTACAATCGTGCGTTGGTACGTGTGTTTTTACCAGCGTGGGCACCTTATAGTAGAGACACTTCAGGGTGTCTTGCACCTATGCACTATGCTAACAGATGTACGTGTGATGGCCTATGGTTTATCAGAGCCTGAGAGCAGGCGCTGGATCTTCCCAGGGTTGGATTGTGCCAGTCACACCCATGATGCACTGCACATGCAAATCAGCTGTCCACAGATACACACCATGGGGAATGCACCCCCACAGCACCTCGGCCTGGTAGGGGGAAGTGACCATGTGCACCCCCACAGCACCTCGGCCTGGTAGGGGCTACTGACCGTGTGTTGTACTGGCACAGAGTAGCTACACACCGTCACATTGTGCGGGTACTGTGCTCACCCTGAGGGTGCAGTGAGGTGCCCAGCACCAGGTCCACAGCACCGTCCATGGCACAGGTCTAAAGCAGTGTTTATGTGTGAGATAGGTAGTTTCTGCACAAACACCTTGCAGTCAGGTGTAGCCCCCATGGACCCCCCCCCCCAGCGTGGCAAACAGGGTCTCCTAACAATAGATCCACCTTCTACCTCCCTGCAAAGGTGGCAGTAGAGAGGAACATCAACCCCAGTTCTGGTGAGGAACAGACACCCCACAGGGCAGGTACTGCAGCTCTGTACACAGACAGACATCAGGCCTGGATATGGTAAGCTGCACCCCACCACTATCTGATATACTTCTGCAGCAAGCCATCAGCCACTGCACCCTGCAAGCCACTCCATCAAGACACATACCAGCTGCAAACAGTCTACTAGTTAATCCATAATGCATGTGCCCAGTGGAGATGCATGCACCCAGAACTGGGATGTCAGCATACACAGCAAGCAGATAAATCAGTGACTGGGCCCCAAAAGGAAACCCATATCTATCACATAAGAGAAATACTATATAGCACTATGGGGGTGCCTAGCCATGCTGTGGTCACTGCACAGTCAGGGTGAGAGTGATCTCTCAGCAGGACATACTGAGGTCACCCTGTCTGTGTAGGTGGTGGCCAGGCACTAAAATGTGCCTGTCACTGCCCTATGCCCTGTGCAGATGCACCCTGGCCAGGCCACCCTGTCCGGCCTATACCCATGGTACCTTGCTCCTCATTATGCACATTGGCAGCTCAATACTGGCAACATTGCTGGCAGTGTGGGCTGTGGAAGGTGTTTGCAGCCACCACACACTGGATAGACAGACAGACACCCCCACACCTATGCCAGCATTGTGCAACTATAGAGGTGTTCAGCAGCCATACCCACCACACCTGTCCTGGGCACAGTTCAGGCATGGATATTGTACGCAAGACTGTTGGGGGTCACTGCCCATGGTGGTATGCACTGTCAGAGACCAGACCTGCAGCACACACCACAGACAGCAGAATGATTGTTATGGTGGAGCTCACTGAGCAAACTGTGCTTAATGTAGGAATTGATATCTGCCAGTTATCACAGGAAACGTTTGATAGCTGTGTACCATATACCCAGGTGTAGGGTGGCATTGCTAAGGTTTGCAACTGCTAGTATTGGGAGATACAGGCAGGGCCCAATGTCCTGCTTCTCCAGGAGGCATTGGCCAATGGGGCCTGTGGGTGTGTCTGGCCCTGTTGGCTGCTGCTTTACGGCAGAGTTCCCCAACTCCAGTCCTGGTGTTCCAAACCTGTTCGGGTTTTCATGCTGTCCCTCATAAATATGCATGAGCTACATCTGCATACCATGGGGGTGGTGCATAGATATGCAGCACAGGCATCTTTATTAGAGGCAGCATGGAACATGAATGGTGTGGGACCCTCCAGGACTGCAATTGCGAGACTCTGCTCTGGGTAATGCGCCTGTTTCTGATGTCTGTGTTTGGTGTGGTATAATATAGGCGTATTAACCATGCGTATGTTCTCTGCAATAAAGGGGTGTCTTTCCTATCACTGTTTAGTGGTGGGTAAAGCTATGGGGACTGGGTTGGCAGGAGCCCCAGCTGGGATTTGAACCTGTGACCCTCTGGTCTTACAGGCACTAGCTGTGTCTGTTGCACCACACTGTGGCCACAGAGATGCTGCAGTCCCTGGAATTAGTTAAAGCGGCCTGACGAGTCAGAAACCCTGCTCTGCACAGGTTTACTGTGGGCTCATTTACCTTGTATGGAGACAAAGGTGCACATAAACCTCAAAACAGACCTCAAAAAAAGGGGCAAACACCCATAACCAAGCTGGGCAACAATGATATCATTGGGCAACATTACACACCACTCCCAGGAAAGCTCCATCACAATGAAATGATCTTTGAAAGGGTCTACGGAGCGTAGACCCTTCCAAACATCATTTCTTTCTTTGGTGCTTTCCAGGGAGTGTTGTTCATTGTTGCCCATTGCTATCACTGTTGCCCAGCTGAATTGTGCTTTTTACAATGTTTCTTGTGGTCATTCTTAAGGTTTTATGTGAACTTTTGGTCTTTGCCCTCTGTACGCAGGCTCACAGTCATCTGCCTGCCAGTTGGTTCCGCCCATCCCGGAAGTACCGCGGCCGTGTGAACGCGGCCGCGCTCAACGAGTCCTCCCCTCTGTACGCAGGCTCACAGTCATCTGCCTGCCAGTTGGTTCCGCCCATCCCGGAAGTACCGCGGCCGCGTGAACGCGGCCGCGCTCAACGAGGTACGCTGCACCTCCAGCATAAAGCCCCAGCGCCTGCGGTGCTCGTCACCGCGGCGCGCGACGGGGGCACGCACCGAAGGAGCGCACCTAAGGAGCACGCCGTGCTCCTTAGGGGCGCTCCTTGGGGCCGCTCCGGCCGCGGTGACCGCGTCGCTGTTCGTTCTTGCTTCCACTTGGTGTTTCTTCTCCTTCTCGCCCTCCAGTTTCCTCCGAACGACGAACCTCCAGTTCCAGTTTGCTCACCTTCTAGTGTCGTTCCTGCTCCGTCTCTAACAGGTGCGTGGTCTTCTCACTCTAATCATCCTGCACCACCCATCCTAGATCCTATGGCCGCTATTCCTGTGGCCTGGGGCAGACGGCCGGGCAGATTGTTTAGTACTCGTACTCGCTGCATCTCCAATCTTCGCCTTATTCCTTCCTCTCCCTCGGCACCCTCTTTTTCTCCTGACCCGGGTAATCTCTTGTCTTCCCCTCTTTCTATCGGTCTTCTCAACTGTCGCTCCCTGCGTAACAAGTCCCTCCTTGTCCAGGATCTCGTCATCTGCTCCTCTCTTAAACTTACCCTCCTCACTGAGACCTGGCTCAGGGACGGAGAGGATGCTCTACTCGCTCGATGTCTTCCTCCTGGATACTCTGCAGTGTCTCTTCCCCGTAGTGGACGATCGGGTGGGGGTGTAGCTGCCTTACTTCACCCCACCATTTCTTTCACACAAATCTCCTCCCCTCTGTTGCATTACCCCGAGTCTCTTCTCCTCCTTCTCCATACCTCACCGCCTGTCCATGTACTTCTTATGTATTCCCCACCTGCCCTTCGCTCTGAGCTTTGGGACGCTCTACTTCTAACCCTTACTGACATCTCTTTAGCTTTCCCCCACATTCTCATAGCAGGGGATTTTAACATCCATGTAGACTCTCCTTCCTCCCCCCGTGAACACTCTTTTCTTTCCCTTCTTCACGACCTATCCCTTGTTCAACATGTCTCCATTCCCACCCACCAGGCAGGTCATACTCTCGACCTTCTTCTAACATCATCCTCTTCCTCTCTCACACTTTCTAGTATCAGCTCCACTTGTCTTCCGTGGTCGGACCATGTTTGCCTCACCTCTTCCTGCTCTTGGTCCGGAGTTCTTCCTGTCGCATCCTCCCCTCCGCAATCCTCTTCTCCCTCCATCCATCACACTCGGCCCCTTACCTCCCTCACCCTTACACAATTTCCTCCAGCAGCTGAGATTTTTCCTTCAGACTTCCCCCTCTTGTCACCCAACTCCCAGGCTGCCCTTTGGTCTTCCACTCTTTCTTCCACACTTGATCAGATTGCCCCTCTGCGTCCCCCTCCCACCCGTCGCCGTCCATCACATCCTTGGTACCATAGTGGTCTACGGCTGCTCCGTTCCCAACTCCGAAGAGCGGAACGGCTGTGGCGTAAGGCCCCCTCTCCCACTTCTCTAGCGGTCTTCAACTCTCACCACTCTTACTACCGGTCACAGGTCCATTCTGCTAAGCGCTCCTTTTTCTCCAATGCTATCACCACTGCTCCAAACCAGACTCGGCACTTGTATTCTACTTTTCAATCTCTCATATCCCTACACACTTCCATGTCAATCCCTTCATCTTCCCCAGCCCCCCCCCCCCCTCACAACTAGCCTCTTTTTTTTCTAATAAGGTCAAATCTCTGAGAGCATCTTTACCGTCCTGTCCTGACCCCCTCACCTCCCCTCCTCCTGTTCCCTCCCCCCCACCCATCTCACAACTTTCTCACTCTTGGGCTTCCTTTGAACCTATTTCCACTCCTGAGCTCCATCATCTTATCTCTTCTTCAAAAAAAACTTTCTGTGCTCTAGACCCCATCCCCTCGTCTTGGCTTCTCACACCCTCCCTGGGTCTCCTTCCTTATATTCTAGCAATATTTAATTCTAGCCTGTCCACTGGGATTTTCCCCAATTCTTGGAAGCACGCTCTTATACGTCCTATTCTAAAAAATCCATCACTTGATCCCTTGGTCCCTGCCCACTTCCGTCCTGTCTCTAATCTTCCTTTCCTATCTAAACTGCTTGAGAAATTCATTTTTGCTCAACTCTCCCATCACCTTGATTCTATTAATTTCCTTCACCCCCGTCAGTCTGGTTTTCGTCAAGGTCACAGCGTCGAAACTGTTCTTTTGGCTTTCACAAATGCTCTACACACTGCACACGACCGTAGTGATATATCGGTGGCGGTTGCTCTTGATCTTTCTGCAGCTTTTGATCTGGTTGACCACTCTCTTCTTCTTCAACGTTTGCGGGATGCGGGCCTTTGTAGCACTGTTCACCACTGGTTCCACTCTTTCCTCTCTTCTAGATCTTGTGCAGTCCTCTCATCTTCATCTTCCATCCCCCCCTCTGAACCACACCACCTTTCTTGTGGGGTCCCCCAGGGATCTGTCCTCGCCCCACTCCTTTTCAACCTTTTCCTTGCCCCTCTCGGCTCCCTGATCCAACAGTTTGGCCTGTCTGCTTTTCTTTACGCTGACGATATCCTCCTGTTACATCACACCTCGCCCATTTGTCCCGATCTCACAATTCTCGACTCCTGTCTCTCAGCTGTGTCACAATGGTTAACTCTTAACCGTCTCCACCTAAATCTTACTAAGACTCTCGCTATTTGGTTCTCCCACAACAGCCCTCCTCCCACAATGGCTCCTTCCTTTTCTGGTGCTCCCGTCCCTCTCGTCTCCACATTCCGCTATCTAGGTGTATATTTCGACTCTGATCTATCCTTTCGTTCGCATATTTCTCACATCACTAAAACCTCTTTCTTCTCCCTTCGTCAAATTCGCTCTATTCGTCCCTCCTCTCCCCCTCTGCCCTCACTACTCTGGTTCTATCTCTGGTTATGTCTCGTGTGGATTTTTCTAACTCCCTATTTATCGGTCTCCCTAAATACCAACTCTCTCGTCTTCAACGTATTCAAAACACTGCGGCACGCCTCCTCACCCACTCATCACCTCGGGACCATATCACTCCCCTTCTTTTTCGTCTCCATTGGATGCCTGTCCCCTTTCGTGCCATCTTTAAACTTCTCATCCTGGTACATAAAGCATTTCACACTAGCACTCCACAGTATCTCACGGATCTCATTTACTTTCACTCCCCCAGGCACACCCCTCGATCCTTTCATCTTAACCGCCTTACCTTGCCTTCCCCTTCCCGTGCTCACCTGCAATCCACACGCTCCTCCGCCTTCTTTTTTGCTGGACCCGCTGCTTGGAATGCCCTCCCCCCTCCCCTCCGTTTGGAACCACACTTCAACATATTCAAAAAGAACCTGAAGACCCACTTGTTTTCCCTAGCGTTTGATGTTCCTTCCCCTTTCGTGTAACCTCCCTCTTCCTCTCCCCTCCCCCTATTATCTTCTCCCTATGTCTCGTCTTACTTTTACTATCTCTGTCCTTTTGAAGAATTGTACATTTCCTTTCTTTTTAATTGGCCATTGGCCTCCTTTTACGAATTATTTTAATTGTGCACCGCCTTGACTGTATATGAAAGGCGGTTTTTTATCAAATGTAATAAAACATAAAACATAAAACATCACACTGCTCACGTTTTGTAGGTTTCCCCGGTTTTGCTGTACATTGCTGACGGAAATGGTTTCTCTTCCCTTTAATATGCCTTTAACGACAGGTTTTCATTCGCGTTGGAATTGAGCTCAGAAATTCAGCGCGTTAGTATGAGGGGAGCCTCTCCCCGCCCACTCTCCACCCATTGACCCCTTCTCTCCGCCCACTATCCACCTTCTGCGCTGTTTTAACGCGCCGCGGAGGTTTACGATCGTTAACTGCGGTTAACGCGCGTAAAGTACGTTTAACGATCGTTAGCACGTCAGAACGCACGTTCGGATGTGCGAACGATCGTTAAACGTACTTTACGCGCGTTAATCACGATTACCGCACTTTAGTAAACATCCCCCTTAGTTGTTGGGATGGTCAGTAGGTTTTTGGTAATGGAGCAGCGTGTTCTTGTGTTATTGGAGAAGTGAAGGAGTGGGCAGAGGCATGGAGCTGACTCATTGGAGATGATTTTATGTGTAAGGGTAAGCACTTTGAATTTAATTCTGTATTGAATGGGGGGAGCCAGTGGAGATCATAGAGGACTGGTGTGATGTGGGATCGTCTGGGGTTGTTGGTTATAAGCCGCGCTATCGTGTTCTGAGCTAGTTGGAGCGGTTGTATGGTGTTCTTAGGAAGGCCATGATAGATATGGTTACAGCAATCAAGAGAAGGAATTGTGAGGGCCTGACAGACAGTACGAAAAGAGTCAGGGCTTAAGAGAGGTTTGAGGTTCCGGAGGGTATGTAGCTTTGCGTATATTGTATTGGTGTTTCTCTTTATTTGATCAGTGAAGGAGAGGTTCTGATCAAGGATAATACCAAGATATTTCACTTGGTTTTTTATAGCGAGTGTGAGATCGCCAATAGTAAGCGTTGGAGGTGGGGTGTATGAGGTATTGGAAAATAACTGGAGAACCTCAGTTTTGGACTGATTAATTAGGAGGTTGTGCTGGGAGAGCCAAGATTTTAGGCTGGTTAGGCATTCACTTAGTTTAGTAAAGTTAGGGTTAGAAAGGTTAAATGGGGTGAAGCACATCATGTCATCCGCATATAATTGGTACTGAATGCCATAGCTTTGGAAAATCTTGCAGACAGGTTGAAGGAAAATATTGAATAGTAGAGCAGATAGACTAGATCCTTGGGGGACACCTTGTTTTAGGATAAATGGAAGGGAGGTATCATTTCCAATACGGACCTGTTGGGTTCTGTAGTATTTTTAAATAGTATTTTTCAACAACACCCAAGCTTGATGTAAGTCTTTAACCTTTGCAACTGCTTCTTTTAGTTTTTTCTTAACTATTTTCCTCATTTTATCATAGTCTCCCTTTCGAAAGTTAAAAAGTAGTACTGTGGATTTCCTTACTATCCCTCCTCCACTAATTAAATCAAAGGCGATCATGCTATGATCACTATTGCCAAGTGGCCCCAACACCCTTATCTCTTGCACTAGATCTGGTGTTCCACTAAGGACTAGGTCTAATATGGCTTCCCCTCTGGTCGGTTCATGAACCATCTGCTCCAAGAAGCAGTCATTTATTTCATCTAGGAACTTTATCTCCCTAGCATGTCCTGCCGTGACACTGACCCAGTCGATACCAGGGTAATTGAAATCACCCATTATTATTACTGCGCTGTGACTTTTGTTAGCTTCCTTGATTTCTTTGAGCATTTCATCATCCATTTGTTCATTCTGGCCAGGCGCTCGATAGTACACCCCCACTGCCATTGCCTTCCCCTTTTTACATGGAATTTCAATCCATTGAGATTCTACAGCAAATTTTGTTTCCTGCAAAACTTTAATCCTTTCTGACTCAATGCCCTCTCTAACATAGAGCGCAAGCGCTCCACTAATTTGATAAGCTCTATCATTACGATATAGTTTGTACCCAGGTACCACAGTGTCCCACTGGTTGTCCTCCTTCCACCATGTCTCTGATATTCCAATCATATCTAACCTCTCATTTAGTGCTATATATTCTAACTCTCCCATCTTATTTTTTAGACTTCTAGCATTTGCTTACAAGCATTTTAGAGACTGTATTTTATTCATATTAATTTGGCTATTGGTAGACATGGGTAATTTGGGATCTTTAAGCTCTGTCTGCTCCATACTCGAGGGCATTTGGGCTACTCTACTCTTTTTTGGAACCTCTCTGCTTTTGGTAGTATCCTTCAAGGATACATTCTTCCGAACCATCCGCTCTTGGGCGACTGTCGGCTTTCCCCTATTATCTAGTTTAAGAGCTGCTCTATCTCCTTTTTAAAGGTTAATGCCAGCAGCCTGGTTCCATCCCGGTTAAGGTGAAGCCCATCCCCTTCGGAAGAGCCCCTCCTTTCCCCAGAATGTTCCCCAGTTCCTAACAAATCCAAAACCCTCATCTCTGCACCATTGTCTCATCCATGCATTGAGACTTCGGAGCTCTGCCTGCCTTTTGGGTCCTGCGCGTGGAACGGGAAGCATTTCGGAGAACGTTACCCTGGAAGTTCTGGATTTCAACTTCCTACCTAAAAGCCTAAATTTTGCCTCCAGAACCTCCCTACCACATTTTCCTATGTCATTGGTACCGACATGTACCAAGACAGCAGACTCCTCCCCAGCACTATCTAAGACCTTATTTAGGTGGCGCGTGAGGTCTGCTACCTTCGCACCAGGCAGGCATGTTACCAGGCAATCCTCACGTCCACCAGCCACCCAGCTATCTACATGCCTAATGATCAAATCACCAACTATAATGGCTGGCCTAACCCTTCCCTCATGGGCACATGGCCCTGGAGAAACTTCCTCGGTGCGAGAGGGTTTTACATCACCTGGAGGACAGGTCCTAGTTACAGGATCACTTCCTGCCACACCAGGGTGATGCTCTCCTGTCACGTGACCTCTCTCCTCCATGGCAACAGGGATGCTGCCAGACTGGAGGTGGGACTAGGATGTAAGGCATTGATAAGAGAGAATTTGAGAAGAAGCTTGCTGTGGAAGCAAAAATGCATAATAAAGACTTTTTCAAGTAGACACCCATCAAAAATCCTGTGAAAGAGTCAGTTGGACCATTAGATAATAGAGGGGTAAAAGGGGTACTAAGAGGAGACAAAGCCATTGCGAAGAGACTGAATGAATTCTTTGCTTCAGTCTTTACTGAAGAAGATGTAGGGATGTTAGCCATGACTAAAGTGGCATTTAAAGGTGATACTGCAGAAGAATTGAAAGAAATATTGATACACCGGGAAGATGTATTACAACTATTTGATAAACTGAAGAGTAGCAAATCACCTGGACCGGACGGTATACATTCAAGGGTGTTGAAAGAACTGAAATATGAGAAGATCTTGTCTTACTAATCTATTATGTTTTTTTGAAGGTGTGAATAAACAGGTAGACAAAGGTGAGTCAGTTGATAAAGTGTATCTGGACTTTCAGAAAGTCTTTGACAAGGTCCCTCATCAGAGACTTTTGGCAAAACTAAAAAGTATTGGGTTAGGAGGCAGTGTACTATTGTGGATCAGAGACTGGTTAAAAGATAGAAAGCAGAGGGTAGGGCTAAATGGCCAATTTTCCCAATGGAGAAAGATGAATAGTGTGTAGAATCTATGCTGGGTCTGCTGCTTTTTAACATATTCATAAATGACCTGGAAATGGGAATAACGAGTGAGGTAATCAAATTTGCAGATGACACAAAGTTATTCAAGTTGTTAAAACCCATGATGATTGTGGAAAATTGCAAGAAGATCTTGATAAATTGGAAGGCTGGGCATCCAAATGGCAGATGAAATTTAATGTGGACAAGTGTGAAGTTGTGCACCTATGGTTGCACGATGCAAGGTTCCACATTAGGAACCACCACCCAGGAAAAAGATTTAGGAGTCATCGTGGATAACATGTTAAAACCCTCCACCCAGTGTGCATCAGTGGCCAAGTGAGCAAATAGAATGCTAGGTATCATAAGGAAAGGAATGGAAAATAAAACAAAGGATATTATAATGCCTCTATATTGTTCCACGGTGCGACCACACCTTGACTATTGTGCGCAATTCTGGTCACTGTATCTTAAAAATGATATAGCGTTATTAGAAAAGGTACAGAGAAGAGCCACCAAAATGGTAAAGTGGATGGAAGGATACCCCTATGAAGAGAGGCTAAAAAGGTTAGGGCTCTTCAACCTGGAAAAGAGACGGCTGAGGGGAGATATGATAGAAGTCTATAAATTAATGAATGGAGTGGAACGGTAAACGTAGATCGATTGTTTACGTCATCAGAATATAGAAAGACTAGGGGACATGCAGTGAAGCTACAGGGTAACCTATTTAAGACTAATAAGAGAAAATATTTTTCCACTCAACGTGTAATCAAACTCTGGAATTTGCAACCGGAGGATATAGTAAAAGCAGTGTAGGTGGGTTTAAAAAAGGATTGGACAAGTTCCTGGAGGAAAGTGCGGCAGGCTATGGCCTATAATAGTCTGCAAATGTGAAAGGCCTGTAAGTTAGGCCCTGATTCCATCCCCCATCTCAGTAAAGAACCAAAGTCTGTAAAAGTTTGAGAAAATTGTTTTAAACTGCTTAATAAGAAGTTTTTATGAATGCATAAATCTTTCATTATTCTCTTGTGCTATGAAAATAGAAATGTTTCAATACTTGCATTCCTAGAGCCAGGGACGACCTTGCAGTAGAGAAGTATCCAAACCTAGAAACTGCACCATTGTTAGAACAGTCCTAGAGGAGGGAGCTGGGTGCTAGGCCCAGGAGGGATCTCTGACTGGACAGGTGCAGGGGGCGTTGGAACCAATAGAAAGTTTGCATGTATCAAACTGGGGAAAAAGGTATAAATGAATATGTCTCTGTAAGAACTTCGCTCAGTCCTTTTTGAAGCTTTGACTAACTGGGCCTTGTGCACAATAAACTGGCTTGGACCCTGTAAATTGACTCCTGGAATTATTCATTGTCTGCACTTCGCTGCTTCAAAAGGTCCATAAACCATTATTAAAAGGGACCTAGGATATCACTGCTTGACCCAGTACAAGCATTGTGGAACCTGTGTCTTTTGGGGAAACTGCTAGGTACATTGACCTAGATTGGCCATTGTTGGAAACAGGATACTGCGCTTGATGGACCTTGGTCTGACCCAGTATGGCATATCTTACGTTCTTATGTTCTTATCATTTGTTTATATTGTTCTGTTGGTATTTTATCTTTTTATGTGGAGTTTTGAATTTATTTTTTATTGTAAACTGCTTTGATGCCTGCAAAGGCAGTATTGCAGATTTTATAATACACAATCATAGACATAAAGAGGCCAATTCTGCTCGGAGCACGTCCGTCCCATCCGGACATCCAATATCTGGATGGGCCAGATTTGCACCTTATTCTGCACCCACAGGAGCTATACATTCCCGTGGGAGCGGAATCGGGGCAAAGGGATTGGACAGGCAGGACTTGCCCCGATTCAAACTCAGTGTACCTACTGCACCCTCCCTGTCTAACCCTCCCAATCCTCCTGCATAGAGCCCAGTGCTGTGGTGTCCCATTGCCATGGTAGCGGGATGCCATGCAGAAGCCCAGATCTGCCGTACAAGTTAAAAAAGTGGTTTTCACCGTCGCACGGCCCCTAAAGGGCCTGCTAAGGCCGGGATCGGGCTGCAGGAAAACTCAGGCTGCCACTCACCTGTTTTGTGGTGCCCTCCGTGGCTGGCTGGCAATGTCAGGGGGAGTTATTCCACCTTGGAGGTGGAATAATTTCCCCGTCTATCCCCTCAGAGCCGGATGTACAGTGCCGCGACTGGAATCGGCCCTGTACATCCGGGTTGTGCACCCCTCCCCCACACCACCAACTCTCCTCGCCATCGCTGCCGCCTCCCTCCCCTGTCTGGAGCTCCCTGCACATATGCCCTATACGTGCAGGAAGCTCCTGGTGCTGAACCGCAGAACAGGGAATAGCGGGGGTTATACATCTGAACCAGACATACATTACCGCTATTCCCTGTTCAGAATGACCCCCAAAATGTCTAGCATTTGTACAGATTTTTACATTAATACCTGGATGCTAGAAGTATTGTAGCAGCTGATAAGCATGCAATAAATAAAAACAGGAGTCTGTTCAAAGATCCAAGCCAGTTTATTGTGCACATGGCTCAGTTAGTCAAAGCTTCAAAAGGAACTGAGCAAAGGTTTTACAGAGACATACTCATTTATACCTCTTTTCCAGTTTGATACATGAGAACTTTCTATTGGTTCTAGCTTGATACATGCAAACTTCTCATTGGCTCCAACGTCCCCTGCACCCGTCCAATCAGAGATCCCTCCTGGGCCTAGCACCCAGCTCCCTCCCCTAAGACTGTTCTAACAATGGTGCAGTTTCTAGGTTTGATACTTCTCTACTGCAAGGTCGTTTCTAGCTCCAGGAATGCATGTATTGAAACATTTCTTTCTTTTGCACCCAAGAGAATAATGAAAGACTTATGAATTCATGTAAAACTTCTTATTAAGCAGTTTAAAACAGTTTTCTCATTTTGCACAGATTTTTGGTTCTTTTCTAGCTATAATGGGGGTTGGAATCCAGGCCTAACTTACAGGCCTTTCATATTAGCAGACCATTCTAGGCCATAGCCTGCCACATTCCCCCCTTTGATTATTCTCACCTGCAAGTGAGAAAGGGTGAGAATTAAATCACTCAATAATTAAATCACACATTATACTGATGTAACAGCATCATCTTGGGGTATAGGGTAATATTGCCACATAGCTAGTATCTTTGTAGCTGTCTTCCTTTCTACATTGCTATCAATGGCTGCTGACTTTATTCGACTGTGATGAATCCAGGGTTCGAGTTCTGCAACTTTAACTGCTGTTGGGGTTAACAAGATGACAACATAAGGTCCCTTCCAATGCGGTGTCAACGGTGTCTTTCTCCACTCTTTGATCCACACCGAGACTCCAGGCTTGAGAGGATGCAGGGGTTCTGTTAGTTGGATGGGCAGCTGGTCTTGTACCCACGTATGAAGACTCTGCAAAACAGAACTTAAAACCAATAGTTCTTGTCTAGTAATTTCAGATCTAATCTGTTCCATATCTCCCTTTATTTCCTATACAATAGGCGGGGGTCGCCCATACAGAATTTCAAAAGGGAAAACTCCTAAAGACTTAGCAGGGGCTAAGTATATCCTAAGAAGGGCTATAGGAAGAACCTGGGGCCACTTCAGGTGAACTTCTTGGCAAAGTTTGGACAACTGAGATTTCAGGGTTCTATTCGTACATTCTACTTTTCCTAAATTCTGAAATCTGTAGGCAGTATGCATCTGATAATGTCAATATCTCGGGGCCATACTTAATGGACTTGCTTCCTGAGGTGATCAACCCTCATTCTTTGTACAGGGCCCCATGTGCATGCAAGGTTGTAAGGGCATATTTGGAATCTGGGTACACATTTAGACAGAGCCCTTTTCCTATTGTTAGTGCTCTAGTGAGGGCTATCAGTTTAGCTTTCTGTGCTGAAGTTCCTGGGGCCAGGGCTGAGGACTCAACTACCAGATCAAGGGTCACCACTGCATATGTGGCACAACAATGTCCATTAATGATGACAAGACTGCTTCCATCTACAAAGAAAGTCCGTCCAGGGTTCTCCAAAGGAACATCAGTCAAATAAGGGTGACTTGAGAATACAGTGTCCATAATTTCTAAACAGTCATGATCAGGGGGGGTCAAGACCAACTGGTAACAACGTAGCAGGATTCCAAGCTTGACTGACTTTCAATTGTATCTGGGGGTTTTCACACAACATACTCTGATACTTCAACATTCATGGATTTGTTAGCTAGAAGTTTCCTTTGTGTTTCATAATGGTAGAACAGAGTGTGGTACAGTAACTTGAAGATTCTGTCTCAAAGTGAGCTTGTCAGCTTTGCTCACTAGGAGGGCTGTAGCTGCAACTGCTCTCAAACAAGGGGGCCAGCCTTTTGCAACTACATCCGATTGTTTTGACAAATAGGCTACTGGCCGTTGCCAAGATCCAAGAGATTGAGTCAACACTCCTAGAACATTTCCTTGTGACTCATGAACATAGAGACTGAAAGGTTTTCTGGACATCTGGTAGACCCAGAGCTGGTGATAACATCAGAGCGGTTTTCAAAGATCGAAAGGCTGCATCCTGTTCAAGTCCCCATTCCAATGGAGACTTTTCCATTCCTTTGGTAGCTTGATACAATGGTTTTGCTAGCAGCGCAAAATTGGGGATCCATATACGACAGTACTCTGCGGCACCCAAGAAGGCTCTCACTTGCCTTCTGGTGGTTGGAGTAGGAATACTGCATACAGCTTCTTTGCGTTCTGGTCCCAGGCATCGAATTCCGCTGGACAACTGGAATCCTAGGTATTTAACTTGTTTAACATAATTGCGCCTTGGCTCTTGAGACTTTGTATCCAGCCTCATTAAAAAGGTGCAAGAGTTCACTGGTGGCTTGTAGATATTCACTTTCTGAGTTGGTGGTTATGAGCAAATTGTCCACATACTGGAGAAGAACCCTTTCTCCTGGGTTCACATAGTAGCTTGAAATATCCTGATTTAAAGCAGCACTGAAGAGAGTAGGTGAATCCTTGAGGTAATCTAGTCCAGGTGAGTTGGCCCCGCCTTCCTGTTGTGGGGTCTTGCCATTCAAAAGAAAACAAAAGTTGACTGGTGGGGGGCTAAGCGTATGCAGAAAAAGGCATCTTTCAGGTCCAGGACAGTGAAATGAGTAGCCTCAGCGGGGATCAGTCCCAAGAGAGTATAGGGATTTGGCACTACAGGGTGTATAGTTTCAACTGCGTCATTTACCCGCCTCAAATCTTGTACTGGGCGGTAATCCCCTGTCCCAGGTTTCTTAACTGGGAGAAGGGGGGTGTTCCAAGGTGACTGGCATTCCTTGAGAAGTCCATACTTAAGCAGTTTCATTAAATGGCAGTGGATACCTTCAATGGCTGGTCGGGGAAGAGGATACTGCTTCACATGCACTGGTTCCGCTCCTGGCTTGAGGGTGACAATGACAGGGGCTATGTTCTTTGCTAGGCCAGGTGGATTATCTTCTGCCCATACTTCAGGTGGGGCTATAAGGTTGGTGGGTATACAGGAACTAGCTGGCTTGATTGGAGATGCACTATAGAACCGCTACTCTTCTTCTCGGGGAACAGTCAGCACCATCAATCCAGCAGGCTTTGGGTTCACAGTCATTTTCATTTCTCCCCCTTCAGCAAAGGATATTTGTGCCTGGAGCTTTGCATGCAGATCTCGGTCCAAAAGTGGAATAGGGCATTCAGGCATATACAGGAACTGGTGCGTTATTTTCTGTCCCCCTAGTTCACACATGCGGTTCTGCAGGAATGACTTTGTGGCCTTAGCCCCAGTAGCTCTGACAATGGTGATGCATCGAGAAAACAAAGGGGCTACTGGCTCTTGTATTCTACTCCTGTATCCCCCATAAAGTCCATATATTGGTCCACTATTTTCAGACTGACCATAGGCTCCTGGGGACCCAGGGAAACCTGGAGCCCGGTCTGGCCTAGTCTTCATCCATGCTGTAGCCCTCTTCAGCTGCCACTCACTCTATAGCTGCTTCCCTCTCTTGCTGGAACACTGTGCTCGGTTTATTCTTTCATGACTCTAAAAGCCACCTCCTGTTCTTCAAATGCTCCCTCCTCCCTTCCTGGGGGTGGAGTCAAGATGCGGGTATTCACTTCTCTAATGTCCTTCTTCTCTGCAATGGGCACACTGATTCGCACCCAGTGGGGGCCGATCATTTTCACGACCCCTTTCACTTCCTCTGCTCCTTCGATTAGGAAAACCTCCTGCACGTCATTCAACTAAAGTATCAGCAAGAAGATCTGTTTTCTTCTTCATCTTATGTTCACTTCCTCTGTCACATTCATTTCCACAATTCACAAAAACATTCTGAGCAACTTCCATTAACTGTGCTGTATTCATACCCGCAAATCCATTCATTTTCTGTAATTTTCGTCTTACATCTCTCTGGGAATGACTGACAAAAACTGCATCTACCATACACAAATTCTCCTGGGCTGCTGGATCGCATGGGGTCTTTTACTGGTAGTTGTACTTTTGAAGGCATACGGCAATCGGGACTGTCTGAGTTCCACTTCATGTTCTCGGGCGCTGGCTGTGAGTGACCCTGAACTGGCAAATGAATCCCTGCTTGTAGTGTCATTGGTGGACTGTGCCCACTCGGAGGGGTGGTGCCAGAGCTGAGGGAACTGACCTATAAAGATAATAAATGGGCAGGTTTTTTTTTTTCCTCACAAACATTCAACCAGGAGTCTATGTAGGGGAACTGATCAGGGAACATTTTCTGTACAATCTGATGAACACGGGAAACTACGGGGCCATGAAGTAGATAACACTGGCCACCCCCTTTCACAGAGCATTTCTAATAGGGACGAAGACATTTTAAGTCCGTAGTCTCCAGCAAACCCCTTGCTAAAATTCCTAGTCATACATTTCAACAAAATCTGCGTGGACTCTGACCCCCCCCCCCCCCCATGGTGACGTATTTGACAACAGACAGAGGGGGCGGGCAGTCAGGCTGTATTTTCTTATGGACTAAACATAATGGATGTGTGTGCTCATTCTAAATAAGAACAATTTAGATAAAGTCCTTAAAATATAAAACTATTATTTTGCAACATGTTATAACAAGAAATCCAATAGAAAGAACTATGGCTCCTAACATGACGGCCACATATCTGTTACATATGACTGGAATGAAATTACTTAGCATGGAAACTAACTGCCAGCTGTAATCAGCATTTAAGCGGAACAATGTCTCTGCAAAAGAAATTACTTTAAATCTTACAGTTTAGGAAGCAGATATTCACAAGACATTCCGGATACTTTTTTCATAAAGTGGGTGGATATCTAGAATACATATACACCCCTTTTTCTTCCTTTTTATTTTTATTAACAATAAGTATGTCTTCTATGAGGTGCTTGCCGCAGTATATCAGGAACTAGAATTCAAGCATGATGAACTCCTTATTCACTCAGGATTTAAATCACTTTGCAATCTGGTAACTACTGGCTCGAAATGCTTCATAGTCCTGTCAGGGTTCTTAACCTCTATTTCATAGGGCAAAGGGAAAACAAAAGCAGTTTCTGTTTGAACCATTACAGTGCTTGCTGAAGATTTGAACACATAAAAAACACAAGACAAGGCTAAGCCCACAAATGCATTATACCTATAGCTTTACAGAAATCCTTTTCACTTGGTCCGTACAAGTACAGGAACTCGAAAGGGGTTAATAAGAACTTAACCCTTTCCAGACTAAGCCCAAAACTGTCGGGATCCACAATCCTGACTAAATATTCTTATTAAATGATATATAATACATGACCATAGCAGAAGGAACACCACTATTAAAACATATTGAATAAAACAGGTACAATTTTCATGAAATAAGCACAAATTAACCCAGCTGCAGAGTGTTGAGATTAAGCCTTCACAGGGTTAAAAGACACTACACATTCCTTTCTCCAGACACGCCCCTTCTCTGCTAGCCAGTTTCAGGCTGTGTGGAAGGAAAAAACTGGAATGAGTGAGACAGCTTCTTTACTGAAAAAGTGACTCCTGAGTTTGTTTCCTTCTGTCTTCTTTTCTGCTTAATACTATTTCTTAATCGGTAAACTGTTCCACAAATTACCCAACAGAATAATCTCACATTATACCAGAAGGGAAACTCGCGGTTTCAACAGATAACAGAAATCAGATACAAAAAAACACATAATAAGGACAGACAAACACCAAACGCTTCCCCCTTTTCGTGACCTGGGCGCAGTCGCCTGGCCAGGAACTGATACACTTGCATCGATACACACAAACACGTGCACATATACAGGGCGGCCCAAAGAAAGCGAGAACATCTCGTAGCCTATAGGTTAGTTAAAAATTCAAAAGACAGGTGTAAATGATTGACAAATTAAAAGAAAAAAGATGGCGAACGGAAATTGTCGAAATAAAGACGTTATATAGCTAAAAAGGTAAATAAGTAAATTATTTAAGCTTTTCATTTATGAGATGTTCTCACTTTTTTTGGGCCATCCTATATATACACACACACAGACATACCAGCTCACAATGATTTACATAGATACACAAAACAGAAAAACACACAAAACAGAGATATACAGACATAGACAAAACATCGACATAAGACACACACACATACACACACACATATACAGGTAATGCAGATACAACTGCTACTACTACTTATCATTCATATAGTACTGCAGACATATGCATATAAGATGTAAGAGAGTCAGAAAAGGCACAACCGCCCACAGGCGAGACAGTAAACAGCAAGAGTGGAGCGGAGTAGAAACATCTCTATTGGGCCAAAACAGTTTTATTAACCTATAGAGGTGTTTCTACTCCACTCCGCTCTTGCTGTTTCCCATATAGACGTAAGAGACAGCTCCTGCTCATTAGAGCTTAGAATCTAATCAAGATGAACAACATCCCAATACTGGGAACTAGAGTATGTTAAGATACAGGGCCGACGGAACCGTTAGGTAAACTAAGCGCCCAACTAGAGTGTCAGTGGTCTAGCTCCATGGGAGCAGAATTGGATGCGTATCTGAGCCGCCCAGATTTTGGATATCCGAATGACCCAGACGTGCCCTGATCAGAATTGGCCTCTTCGTGAACAGGCATCATACTAGGTGTCACAGTGAATATCAAATTTACTATGTGGCATTATGTTCCAATCGAAGTGATATTTGTTGGCTGAGTTATATTAGTGAACAAAAAGTATAGGTCATGAGCCTGGGTCTACTACCGAGTAGGGGGTATGCATTCATCACCATACAGTTGATTTGTTTCAGCATCATTCCTATAATTTCATGCACATACAATCGATTTGCATGTGCAAAACATTCTTGTGGGCATACCATGTGTACAAAAAGCAAGAATATATGAACAAGTAGTGTTGTGCATGCACTCAAGAGAGAATTTTATAAGAGGCCTTTATGCATGAAAGAGATTTATAAAATTATCTTCAAATTTGTGGAATATATTAGGCTCTAGAATACTTGAATTGCCACCGGGCACAGGCAGACCATTGGCAGCACTTTGGCCAGATACATCTTTAAGTCCAGATTTGTGGGTGCCCCCACTTCAGCCATTGTTGCAATCCCCACGGACTGCCTTTGGCTGCAGGGACAGTATCATCAGGTTCTCCATGCAAAGCCGCAGAGGAGTGAGCTGTTGCTCTGGGAGCTCGGGCTTCAGGGACAGACACCGCAGCGGAGTGGCATTTCTTTCACCAATGCAGAAGACTCCAGAGGAGAGATGAGATTAGGGAAGTGCTCCAGGAGGTATTACTTTCTGAGCTTAATTATTTTTAATGTAATCTTTATTAAACTTGTACAAATTACAACTCCTAAGCGCTGTGGAGACACTTGCACAGTACCTGCCAATATCATATAAGAACCAAACTTTACAATGTTTCTTTTATGTGTATCCGCCCGCCCCCTCCCCCCCCCAGCCTTCAGCGACCTTCTCAACACCCCCTCTCACTCCCCTCTTTCCCCCTCCCCCCCCTCACATTAGCCAATTCGTCTCCCTCTCTGGATCACCCTTCCCCTCCTTCAGCCCTCCTGAGCTCACCCCATTCCCTTAAAAAGTCAAAAGTTCATTCCGCGCTCGAGGCGCCAGGCTGAGACTGTGTCATTCACATAAGGCCAAATAGGCCTCCCTTTTCTGGGTGTTCCCCTTTGCTCGGAGTTAAACTTTTATCCCATGTATCAATATTAATTTTATCTTTTCTGTGTGTTTATTAGTGTACATATTCTTTTACTAGAAGCTGTTTTCTTATTTCTAACTTTCACAATTATCGTTGCATAAAACAGACAGTTGAGAGTGTCATAGGGGTCTCTGGGTGCATATTTCCACCCCTCTACAGTGGTGCCAGGTGGTGGTAGTGAGGTGGGCCCTTCCATGCAGCACAGTCAGCCCTTCTCCACGCGTACATATACAGGTATCACTCTGGCTTACTTTCTCCTCTTAGATGTAATACTTTTGTAGTCATGGCCTCTACCTCGCCCAGAATGATGACACTAGACTGATCTTACTAAGCTTATCTCTCCTGATTATAAGGAGACAGAAAAAAACTAAAAGGATTTTGCTAAATGGGTAGGATGATAAACCACTGTAAGAATATTTAACATATTTTCTTTTAGACCTTTACAGGTAATGACATTCACCACCACAGAGGAACTGCAGTTCAAGTGATATTTATTTCTAAATACCCTGATGGTAAGTATAAATGATTTTACTCGGGTACAAGTATATTTTAAACAAATGCTTAAAGTACTGTGTTAACAGCAACTAGCCAGAACAATTAAGAATCTTCAAAAAGGAATTTTGCAATTAGATATTTAAATATGCAACAATGCATAATAATTAATCACTTTTCCATTGCACAGGAGAATTATGATGACACCAGTCTTCCTGGAATTCTCCTGAGGCAATTTCAGATAAGTGTCTTCAATACATAATTTCACCAAATGTTTAACTTTTATCTGTCAAGTAACAACAGGATTCTTTGTGAAAATGTTTCTGGGTCTTTTTCCCTTTCAAATAAGCAACAACAAACAAGCTTACTAGGACCCAATGTCAGTAAGTATATTTTATTTTAAATACTTTTCCCCCTTTTTAAATCCTTGCATCCAAAGTATTTTAAATAAAAGCTTCCAAGGGAAAACTTAAAACCAAAATTGGTAAATTAAATTGAAAAACATGAGTGCACTCAAACAGAAAAAATAACACCTCCCCCACCACATCAGTGAGTGTTCAGAGTAATTACTTCTCAGTTCCAGCCTTCCATAGAAGTTGGTGTCCATCTGTATCCTGCAGTCCAGGTTTCAGTCTTTCTTGCAAAGGGGCCTGTTAGTAAGGGTTCTGGTTCCGCTCCACTTCTCAGGGTCTTCTAGTCCAGAGGATGTTTCTATTTCCTATCTCTTAAAATCAAATAAAGAACGCTTAGAACTGGCTTTGTTCCCCTTCTTAGGGGTATGTTTACTAAACTGCGGTAATGTCACTCGCGTTAGGTTCCGCGGTAAAGGTACAGATGCCCATATAAAGGCGTGGGTGGTGCATCGTTACAGCAAGCCGTATCAGCTAACGCATGTTACAAGGCGCCTTCGACTAACGCGCCTTACAAGGCGCCCTACAAGGCACCTTATAAGGCACCTTACAAGGCACATTACAAGGCACCTTGTAAGGCGCCTTGTAAGGTGCCCTGTAAGGTGCCTTGTAACTAAGGTGCCTGTTAGGTGCCTTATAAGGTGCCTTGTTAGGTGCCCCATAAGGTGCCCTGTAAGGTGCCTTATAAGGTGCTCTGTAGGGTGCCTTATAAGGTGCCTTGTTAAGTGCCCTATAAGGTGCCTTATAAGGTGCCCTATAAGGTGCCTTGTTAGGTGCCCCATAAGGTGCCTTATAAGGTGCCTTGTAAGGTGCCTCATAAGGCGCTTTGTAAGGTGCCCTATACAGTAGAGCTCCTTAGGCTAAGCGCCGTATTAGGCACCCCTGGACAAGGCACCTTAGAAGGCACCCTGGGTTATGGAACCATAGGTTAAGGTGGCCTAACAAGGTTATGGTGCCCTAGGTTAGAGTGGCCTAAGGGCTGCAAGGTGCTTCAGGATGACATGCATGACCTGTGAGGAACAGAGACAGATGTAACCCTAATGCTAGATAGAGCACTCAGGAAAGGCAATGAACAGGTGAGTGAAGGAGGGAGAGCTGGGAACCGCTGGACCTTGCCATATCTGCGGGCATCCCATGTGGCTGCCAGTACTGATGACAAACATGGTGGGGGCAACTGTACCACAGCACAGGGTGTTGGCAATGTAAAGTACTGGAAAGACAGTGGGTGGCAGACGATGGGAATATGTGTCCCCCAGTGGAGGCGGTGGTGGCAGGATAGTTACAATGATGGGTGGACAATGGAGTGGTGGTGCCATGCAGATCAGGCACAGGCGAGGCAAGCATGAAGAGGCGCAGTGCAGGAAAGGGTAGCAGTGCAGGACATGGGGTGGCAGCCTGCACAGGCAGATGTTAGGGAAATCAGAATCCTATATATGTGCCCTTTGTAATAATAATGCTTAGTTTAAGTGCATATACAGGAGGCCTGCACAAGAGAAATTAGAATCCTATAGAAATCAGAATCCTATGTGTGTGCCCTTTGTACATTCTGGTGGGTATGGAAAAAGGAATGTGCTGTGTAAGCTAAACTGATTGTTCTACTCAAGGATGACTTGTATTTGCATTAGTTACTGATAAACTACAGTGGGCCCCCAGAAGATGGGTGAATGACGTATGACTATGTTTCTAAGAATGTATAAAATACGGACAATCCATCCACCCTTTGGAATAAACTTGCATACTTTCCTTCTGTGTGGTCTGTGAGTTTTATTCCCCTGGATTCCAGCCAGCCGGAGCAGCACACCGCAGATGAGGGTTCGGGATTTCCTGGCCTGGAGTGACCAACAAGAAACAGACCCTTTACATTTGGTGTCAGAAGTGGCGATACTCCCGTGGGCCAGGGATCCCTGTGCTTTGGTAGCACGGGTTAAATTAGAACTGGTATTCTCCCTTTGGTTGGGAGTGTCCCTATTGCTTTGGTAGCATGGTTGAATGGTAATTAAGCATGGTTAAATGGTAATTAAGACTTTCCTGTTCCCTGGGTGGGAATCGGTGGGAAAGCTATATCTCTTTTCTTTCTCATCTGCGGCTGCTGTGAGGGCTGTGTGTGTGTGCTTGTGTGTCTGGCCAGCTGTGCGTTTGTTGTGAATTAATTAGAGGATGGGGGGGTCCCAAGGTGAGGGGGCCACTCCAGAATCCGCGGGAGTGCATGTTCTTCTATATGTTGTGATAAGTTTTAAAACTGCAGCTAAAAAACAGCCATTCTACACAAATTGTCAGTGTACGTTACAGGAGTCTGTTAGCATGTTTATCTCTGTGCCTATACGACACCCCCCCCCCCCTCTCTAGAACTGATGACTCTGGAATGCAAGTGACAAGTGGTGTTTGTTTATTCTTCCACTGCTTTGCTTTTCCCTCCCCCTCCCTTCCTGTTCTTTGTGTTCAAAGGTTACGGACAGGCAGACAGAACAGAAACTTAAAGTTAAACAGCATACTAAAACGTAAATTATTATTTGTTTGCAGAGTGTCTATTTATTGCCATATTGTAAGAAGACAAGCTAAATAGAAAGAAAATTACTTTTGTACTTAACAACGGTATAACTGTCACTGAAATATGTAATAGGGTGTGTCTGTATTTAGACACCCATTGCTATAGCAATGTACTGAATAATGACATACTAAAAGAGCTCTTAATCTGCTTCACAATATCCCTCTCAGAGTCTCATTGGCCAGGTTGGCTAAAGGTGAATTGGCCACAGGTAAAAGTGTAAATAACAGCTGGGGCTCGCCGGGATTTTCCCACAGTGGAGTGACTCCTGCTGAGTGGAGGTGCGAAGACGCGTCCTGTTGATTTCAACAGTCTCACCTCCTTCTCTGCGGAGAGGTCTCTTTACTATCTGGTAATGGTCCTGGGTGACTAGAGGTATTGTGAATCGGACAGACAGTGAATTAAAAGCAGGCACTGCAGCAACCAAGTGAATTCTGTGCACAGACCGTGGTAAGGAAAAGGGGGAGAATGATAAGAACTGTAAGATGCTAATGATGAAATACTGTTGTTTCCTTTGCACAAAGGAATGTATCTCTCCTCCTGCTGTTTTGGTTGCTTGGATTTGTTAGGTGTTAACCCTTTATGTGACTGGCAAGTCTGAAGGGGAGAAATCAAGGGAGAGGGTCTAGTTCATTATGCAGGGCGAAATTTCAATAACCCCAACCACTTTAATCCTTATATGTTGTGTCACCCCTATTCAAAGTAAACCCAATTTGTGTATCCCACCACTTTGATTGAAGGAAAAAGTGGTATACAAATCTGGATAAATAAATAAAATGAATAAAAATAGCTTTCTTTAGATCCCTATGCTTAATAGGAAAACTCTCAAATTATGATGGATTATTGCTAGATATTTTATTTATTTATTTGTACATTTTTCTATACCGCCTCTTCCAGTGATCAGGGGTGGTTTACAGCGAACAGAAAGATAATAATAATAAATATTATTATTATTTACAAAGAACAATTTGAAACATGTCAACTGTTTACATTGAACATTATAATGTAACTTAATAACTTCATAACTAATTACATGAAACTATTTACAGGCATATATAATGACATATGGTTTAATTAGCCTTGTTTGATTTACATGGAATGGAGTGGTGCAGGGTAAAGATGGAGAGAAGGGAATTGTGCTCGACATGGGAGAGTCTAGGTGGGGTCGACATGGGGTTGCTGATCAATGAGGACCTGTGAAGTCTGATCATTAGTGAGCTGAAGACTGTAGAAATGTTGTATAAAAAGGTAGGTTTTTAACTCCCTTCTAAAAGATTGCAGGTCTCTAATCTCCCTTAGGTTAACTGAGAGATTGTCCCATAGCAAAGGTGCAGAGTAAGAAAACGCCGTGTTGCTAGTTTTTTGCCTCATTCTACGAATGGATTCGGGAACTAGCAACATGTTCAGATTCGTTCTTCTTCTCGACCTGCTTTTAGGGGAGGTTTGAATTAGAGTTGAGAGATGAGAAGGGGATATTTTATTTATGAGCATGAAAGTAGTGATAATTGTTTTATATTTAATTTTACTGGCAACAGGAAGCCAGTGGAGGGCGTATAGGATGGATGAGACATGGTCAGATAATTTTGCTTTGGAGATAATCCTTGCAGCGACATTTTCTGCCATTTGAAGAATGTGAAGGTTTTTCTTGGAGGTGCCCTGCAGAATGCCGTTGCAGTAATCTAAGGGGGATGTTTACTAAACTGCGGTAATGTGATTCGCGTTAGGATCCGCAGTAGAAGCAGAAATCCCATATAAGGACATGGGCGGTACATCGTTACCGATAACGCGCGTTACAAGGCGCCATAAATTAACGAGCGCTACGTGGCACGTTACCGCGCATTAATCTTAAGAAGGCGCGCAGGCATACAAGCACAGCAACAGAGCTGGAGCACAATGGTTACTACACTGACTGATGGTACAGAGGTCACGGGTTCGATTCCCCAGTGGGCCTAATGTATAAGGCTGGCTGAGGCAGCACACTTTACATTTAAGTAGTGATTGTTGAGGCATTTGACCTGTATTTTAATTAGTGCTGCCAGCAAACACACCCTCACGGTGGCATATCCTAAGGTGCCGCATAAGGCACCCCATAACGCACTCCATAGGGCATATTATAAAGTGTACTGTCCGCCAAGGCACCCTATAATGTCCCCTATAGGACACCTTATAAGGCTGTGAACAAAGCCCTGGCTGGCTGCAGAAGGACTGCACATCACCACACAAACTGTCTGCTGTGGTTACCAGGATAGGGTTAACCCACCCGTACCCATGATGCACTGCACATGCAAATCAGCAGTCGACAGATGGGCACAAGATGGGGTATGCACCCCCACAGCACCTTGGCCTGGTAGGGGGAACAGACCGTGTGTGGTACTGGCACAGAGTAGCCACAGACAGTCACATTGTGCGGGTACTGTGCTCACCCTGAGGTTGAGGTGGGGCGCCCAGCACCAGGTCCACAGCACCTTTCATGGCTGAAATATGCCATGCTGCAGGTCCCCATCAGTGTGTGATAGGTAGTTCCTTTAGACACACCTAGGATACATCTCTGTCCTTCTGTATATCTCAGTCATGTCTAGCCCTTATGGGCGATGATGCACCCAGAATAGTGCATATCCTGTGTTGGTGCCATGGTTACCTGGTGTAGGTGTAGGTGTAGGTGAAGGGAAGGGAAGGGAAGGGGAGGGAAGGGGGTTTAGACCCATAGGCAGATTATGTACCACCACACAACCCACCCTCTGGGGCTCAAGGTGAGAAACAGGATCACCAACCAATAGATCCACATTCTATCTCCCTGCAATGGTAGCAGTAGAGGTGACCATCAACCCCAGTCCTGCTGGGGAACAGACAGAGCGTTACACATCCATAACGCAATAGCAGACAGACAGTAGGCCTGGAAATGCTCAGCTGCCCCCCACCATTATCTGACATTCTCCAGCAGCAAGCCTCCAGCCACTGCACCCTGCAAGGTGTTCCAGCAAGACACATACTAGCTGCAGACAGTCTGCCAGCTAGTCCATAGTGCATGGTCCTGGAGAAGATGCATGTACCCAGAACGGGGATGTCAGCATACACACCAAGCAGATAAGTCAGTGATTGGACCCCAAAAGAAAACCCATAAATATCACACAAAAAAAATACTATATAGCACTATGGGGGAACCTAGCCATGCCATGGTCACTGCTCAGTCAGGGTGAGAGTGACCTCCCAGCAGGACATGCTGTGGCCACCCTGTCCGTGCAGGTGGTGGCCGGGCACTACAATGTCCGAGCCATTGCCCTATGCCCTGTGCAGATGCATCCAGGTCAGGCCACCCTATCCAGGCTATTCTCACGGTACCATGCTCCTCATTATGCACATAGGCAGGCCAATACTGGCAACAGTGCTAGCAGTGTGGGCTGTGGAGGGCGTTGGCAGCCACCTCACACTGGATAGACAGACACACACTTCCCACACCTATGCCAGCAGTGTGCAACTATAGAGGTGTTTGGCAGCCCAGGCCACCACACCAGTCTTGGGCACAGTGCAGGCATGGCTATGGTACGCAATACTGTTGGGGTCACTCTGTCAGACTCAAGACCTGAGGCACACTCCACAGACATCAGAAAGGTTGCTATGATGCAGCTCAATCAGCGAATTGAGCTTAACTTAGGAATTGCTATCTGCCAGTGATCATAGCAACCTTTTGATAGCTGTGTACCGTATTCCCAGGTTTAGGGTGGCATTGCTAAGGTATGCAAGTGCTAATATTGGGAGATGCACGCAGGGCCCAACATCCTGCCTCTCCAGGAGGCATTGGATAATGGAGCCTGTGGGTGCGGGTGTGTCTGCCCCTGTTGGCTGCTGCTTTACGGCAGAGGTTCCCAACTCCAGTCCTGCGGTGCCAAACACTGTTTGGGTTTTCATGCTGTCCCTCATGAATATGCATGAGATACATCTGCATACCATGGGGGTGGCACATAGAAATGCAGCACAGGCATCTTTATTAGAGGCAGCATGGAACCGGAATGGTGTTTGGCCCTCCAGGACTGCATTTGGGAGACTCTGCTCTAGGTAATGCACATGTTTATGGTGTCTGTGCTCTGTAGGGTACAATGTAGGTGTCTTGGGCATGTTTACGTCATCTGCAATAAAGGTGCTGTCTGTATTAGCACGTTGTAGTAGTGGGTAAAATATGGGGACTGGGTTGGCAGCAACCACAGCTGGGACATGAACCTGTGACCTTCTGCTTCTGAATACACTGGTTTTGTGCACTGCACCACCTTGTTGTCACAGAGTCAGTACATTCCCTGGTGATACCATGACTGTTCGTCAGACAGGGCCTGTCTGTTGTAGTACACGGCACCCACCTACACAGGGCTAGGCCACGGTCTGCTCTGGGCAGCTGCCACTGCCCCCTCCACCACCAGTATCCCTCTGCCACCATGCTGACATGCCCTTCTGCTGGTGGTGCTGGTGGTGCGCAGTCTCAGGCCATCCAGTGTGCAGGTAGACGGCTGCCTATGGTGTGGGTTTTGGGGTAGGGGTGCCTGCATAGACGTCCACGCTCCCCCCCAGCCCCACCTGCCAATATTCCGTGCTCTTGGGGGTAGCTGTTGGGTACTATCCCCTGTGACACTGTGGGAAACACTCGTGCCCATGTTGGGCCTTCAGCAGTTGCTGTCTGGCTGCTCTGCTGTTTCAGCTTTCGTATGGGCCACCTAGGCACCCTAGTCTGCACTGTGGCCCAGCTGCACCACAGCATGTGCCGCCTGCGGCCCTCTGTATCCCCTTTTCCGGCATCTGTCCAGTTGCCGTTCCGACATGCCCGCCCTGATGTTGCGGGACATGGGCACGCCATAGGAACCCTGTCCAATGGAGGGGAAAACCCTGAACAGTGCTATTTCACTGTGGGCTCATTCACCTTGTGTGGGGACGGAGCATAGACCCTTCCACGAGTAATATCTTTTTTTGTGGAGCTTTCTCGGGGGGGGGGGGGGGTTGATATTTCCCATTATTATCACTATTGGCCAGCTTGGTTATGGGTTTTTTTCCAGTTTGTTGGGGTCATTTTCAATGTTTCTGTGCCCTTTTGTTCTGGGCACATGTATCACACTTATCACTTTTTGTAGGTTTCCCTGCCTATGCTGTACATTGCTGACACGAAATGGTTTCTCTCCCCTGCAAATGTGCATCTAACGGCAGGTTTTCAATCGCGTTAGGATTCAGCTCTTCAGATCAGCGCGTTATTGTGAAGGGAGCCTCTCCCCGCCCACTCTCCGCCCACTGACCCCTTCTCTCCACCCTCTCTCTACCTTCTGCGGTGTTTTACCGCGCCGTGGAACTTTACGATCGATAATTTAGGTTAACGCGCGTTATGTAATGTTAATGATCGTTAACACATCATAACGCGCGTTATGATGCATTAACGATCGTTAATGTTACATAACGCGCGTTATGTAACGTTACCGCAGTTTAGTAAACATACCCCTAAATGTGCCGTTATTAGCGCTTGTGCGACAGTTCTTAAGTCATTTATGTCAATCAGCGGTCTGAGCTCTGAATTGTCCTTAGCTTGAAAAAAATGGTTCTGACAGTTTGTTTTATATGAGGGGTTAGACTAAGTGTCCGATCCAGTATGACCCCTAGATATTTTAGCTCCGATTTAACTGGTAGGGAGATATTCCTAAGGTTAATAACTGAGGGGGGAGTGAAGTTGGGATTTCTAGATGTAAACAAAACGTCAGTCTTTTTGAAGTTAATATTCATGTTCATAGATTGGCGCCACCTTTCTGCTTCTGAGAGACAGAGTGCTATGTTGTTATAGTTAGGGTTGGATACGTCGAATGGTGAGAACAACATAATGTCATCTGCATAAATGTGGTAGTTTATATTATGGCTCTTAAATATGGAGCAGATAGGTTGAAGATACAAGTTAAAAAGTAGGGCAGAGAGGGCGGACCCTTGTGGGATACCCTGTTCTTGTGGGAATGGCAGTGAGGAGACCTATCTACTTGTACAAACTGGCTTTGGTTATTGAAGTAGGATGTAAACTACTCAAGGGTCTTATCCTTAATGCCTAGTTGAGTAAGTCTAGAGATGAGCATAGCATGGTTAACATTGTCAAAGACCGATGATAAATCTAAGAATATGAGCATAAAAGCTTGCTTAGTACTATCGATGCCCTTGATAATAGTGTCAAGTAGTGCAAGTAGAAGGGTTTCCATGCCATAGAATGGGCAGAACCCATATTGGTGCTCATCTAGAGGTGTAGATGAGTCTATAAAGTCCTGCAATTGGATTTGCACAACTTTCTCAATAATCTTAGAAAGGAAAAGAATGCTAGCAATAGGGTGATATGAGGTAGGGTCACTATTGTCCAGGGATTTATTCTTTAGTAATGGGCAGATCACTGACCGTTTAAGGTCATTTGGTATGAGGCCTTGAAGTAGTGATTGATTCACTATGTTCAGTATATGAGGGGCTAGTTCTGATTTAGCTGCTTTGATCCATGCTACTGGACAAGGATCTAACAGTAAGGTTGTAGTATTGAGATTTGATATTGTCTGAATCAATTGTTTCTTTGAGATAGGATGGAACGAGCTCCTTTCATTAAGGTTGTCAGCTGGGGGAGCTAACAGGACTGGTATAAAGTGGTTATTCTGCTTGAGTTTGTTAGCAAAATGGTTTGCTAGAGTTTGAGGGCTGATGGGGATCTTGTGAGGGCTATTAGTGGGAGCTTTGGTCAGAGATTTAATAATTTCAAATAGCTCTCTAGGACGGTTTATGGCCTTTGATAAGACATTGGAATGGTGTTGTTTTTTGGCGTTGTTGATAGCGTCCTTGTAGGGTTTAAGGGATGAAAACGAATGTAATCTAAGTTCTGTCATTTTCTTCCTTTGCCATCTAGATTCTAGTTTCCTAAGTTCCTTTTTTTAGAGTAGTTAACTCAGCAGCAAACCATCTCTCATTTATTTTATGTTTGGACCACTTCTGTGAGGACAATGGTTCTGATGCCGACCTTAGAGTTGAATTCCAGCTTGTTACTAATTCGCTAAGAACTTTTGAATTGGAATCTATCTTAGTAAAGACTGATTCTAAAAAAAATTCTTTATCAAATGTGCGAAATCTGTGGCCTTTGTGTGTTATATCAGAATGGACTGTGGAAGAATGAGGATAGTGAAGGGAGAACCGTATCATGAAGTGATCAGACCAAGGCACTTGAGTTATGGTGGGAGGGTTTTGTTGTAGTAGTTCAGTATAGTGTACTGGAAGGAATAATAAGTCAAGGATGTTGCCCTTGATGTGCGTAGGCTGATTAATTGTTTGTCTAAAACCCATTTCCTCCATAGCTTCCATGAAGGAAGCTTCTTGGTCATTGGTAAGAGATGGGAGGTTGAAGTCACCTAGCATTATAAGGGGTTTTCTTACAGAGGAGCTAGAGGCAGATTCAAGGATGGTGGCTATATTCTGATTAGTTGAAGTGGAGGGTCGATAGATAAGGCAGATTGCTATATCTTTATTTTCTACTTTGAGAATATTCGTACCATCCTGGTTGTCACAAACTGTGGGGGCTAGGTTAAGACACACTTTTGCTAACATGAGCGCACCCCCTCCTTTTGAACGATCCTAGTACAGTTGAAAATGGAGTATCCTTGTATGTTTAGCTGGTTTAGAAGTACTGTGTCAGATTCAGCTAACCATGTCTCAGTGACACATAGGAGATCAGGCTTTTCATCTTTAAACAGGTCAATTATGAGTGGAATTTTATTTCTAATTGACCTGGCTTTAATGAGGATGAGGGAAAGAAGCGCAGCAGAGTTAGGTATTTTCATGAGGCTGTCTTTAGGAATTAGGTTTATATGGATCAGTCTGTGATTCTGTGCATATTGGTAGGGGTTATTTTTTCCCATTAAAGGAATCTTATTGTATTGTCTGAGATGTGCGTGCCTTTGGCTATAGGGGATAATATGAATGTAAGAGGATTCAAGCTGGTTCAAATGGGAAGAAAGGGTGTGGGCGATGGGGAAGGATGAAATTAAAAGGCTAATTGTAAACATGAATACATTCAGGGAGAGTAAAAACATTTTTTTAAGGTTCATTCTAGACCGAAAATACAAAAAGATGTGTAGAGATTGCTACAGGCTATAAACAATTTGTAGTGTTGTCCAGTACAAATGGAGATATTTAATAAACAACAGCTTGCTAGCTTAGATGTGTTACAATATTCTGTCTTACCTCGGTTCACACCGAAGGGCCACACCAAAGGCCCTCTGGCGAGGCCCGCAAGGCGCGGGCGCGCTGAATGCGTGTTGGCTTATAAGGGCTTCTCCGAGTTGCTGGAGGAGCTCAGGGGGCAGAGCCAAGCAGCCTCATGTGGGAGCAGGAAACCCCTATGAAATCTGCAGCAGTGGTAGAAGAGCAGGCAGAGTCTTTGTTCTGATCTCACCTCGTAGCATTCAGGAGAGCAGAGGGAGTCCTGGAGTGTAGTCAGCGATGGGTTCTCAGTTCAATCGCAGGTCCGATGCTGAAGAGGGCTTTCCCCTCCGAGTGCTGGCTTATAAGGGCTTCCCCGAGTCGCTGGAGGAGCTCAGGGGGCGGAGCCAAGCAGCCTGTCTATTGGTGTCTATTGCTGTTCAGCATGTTTTGCGCTGCTGGAAAGACGCATCTGACCTTAATGTCATCTTTTGGTGGCACTCTGTCAGATTCGTAAATTTGAAGGTGCTGATTCAATTTCATTAAATTGTATAGGGAAAGTGGAGCGGATCTGGAAATCTCTTGATGAGTATCTATCAATGTCTTGAACATGATTGCTGTGATTTGTATTAGACAACCTCTGGGTACTGTTTTTTTTGGGGGGGGGGATATAGTTTGTACTTTTTAGTGTTAAAGACTATCTGTTAAATGAAAATCTTTAAATAAATTTTTGCAAAAACAATTTTGCACACAAATACCCTTCACCACATACATACACTCACCCTGGCAGAGCAACAGTGGGAAAACCCCAGTTCTGTACTTGAAATCTGTTATTAGTCCTTCAGACTTAAAGTTAAATGCTTAAGAAGCAAAATATTGCCAGTTCAATTTAATCCAGATACTTTCAGCACTGACACCCTTCTTCAGTCAGACTCAGCTTTACTCAGACTCAGAGAAAATTCCAAAAAAACAGTGTATCTCACTAAAGCTCTTATCAGGCAAAAATAAAATTCCATTTTTTTTTCACAACACACTCTCACATACCGACCAGTCTCTCATACACCCAACTCTCAGCCAAGCCAGGTCCCATCTGTCACAGATTCACTCAGTGTTCCGCATTTTCTCTAAGGACAAGCAGGATGATAACCAGCCGCACAGATGGGTGATGTTCTCCCTGACAGCACCAGGCTGGACTTGCTCTCCAAAAGCCTAGAAGAATCTAGAAAACCCTTCTGGGCATGTGCGAGTGACTCCCTCAGTGTGTCACTAGCTCCACCCTTTCAGTCTTCTTCATCTGCAGCCAAGTGCAGCCATAGCTCTCCTTTAGTCATCCGTTTTCCTTTAGTTTTCAAATGTCTTCTTTTTTTTATCTCCTCCTCCCAAAGAAACTCACCTTTTGCTGGCAATGCTGGCCCAGACCACAGCAGACCTCTCTGGCAGTGGCAGCACTAAGGAGTCCTCATGTCAGCCCCAGCCAGAGCAGACCTCTCTGGCTGTGGTGAGATTCAGAAGAAGGCACTCCGAAGGCCTTGGCCAGCCTGCCCAGTCTAGAACAGACTTCTGTGGCAGACGCAGCTACATTCCCTCAAGAAAGAGTAAACAATTGCTTTTCTTAAAAAAAAAAATAAAGGTGCTGGTTGGATTTCTTCTGTCATCCGTTATAGCATATCTTCTCTGGCGGGGAGAGGCATAGGATCCAAAAAAAAAAGAAAGAAAAGACGAGAACAAGGGGACTGGCTCGGTTCATAATGGCCGACCATATTTTCATCAGCCTCCTGAGGGTTCCTGCCTCTCCGCTGGCCATGGGCCTGACATCACTGGAACAAAATTAATAAGGCAGACCAGCTTTTCAGACAGACCCTCTGTGCCTTTTCACAGTCTTCCCATATCACCGCAGTCTCGACTCCAGAGGACTCTTGGGGGATAACAAAAAGAATAAGAAGGCAGACCTGGTTCCTAGATGAAAACTCTGGGCCCTCTCCAGACTCCCAGTGAGACTGTGTTTGCCTTCCATTGTAGCAGCGAAGTGCACGCAATGAATAAAACCAGGAGTCAATTGCAGGTTCCAAGCCAATTTATTGTGCACAAGGCTCAGACAGGAAAGCATCCAAAAAGCCTGAGCAATGGAGAACAGGAGCAAATTCCTTATATACAATCTTTACAGTTTGATACAGGCAAACTTTCTATTGGTCCCAACGCCCCTTGCACCTGTCCAATCGGGGACCCTCTCTGAGCCTAGCTCCTTGCTCCCCCTGCCCAGACTATTCTAACAAAGGCACAGTCTTAGACATAGATACATTTCTACTTCAAGGCCATTTCTAGCTCAGAGAATGCAGGAACATGTCTGTCATCAGTATAGAGAAATTAATAAAGAAGTGCAAACGTTTCAAAAACAGTTTTAAAACCGGTCAAAAGCAGTTTCTCAAACTCTGGTTCTTCTCAGCACTACTTTCAGATGGGGGTTGGGGTCTAGGCCTAGTTTACAGGCCATAGCCTACCACATTCCCCCCTTTGATTATTCTCAACCTGACTAAAAGGAGGGTGAGAAACTAATCACAAATCAGACCCTAGTTAAAGGGATGCTCTCATCTTGGGGTATAGCTTGATACTGCCAGATGGCTAACACTCTGGCTGCTGCCTTACGTTCCACCGTACTATCAATAATGGAGGTAAACATGCGCACACAAAGAGGCAGAAAACACGGGAGAAGCAAGCACATAGCGATCATTAAAAGAACTGCAAACATAAAAGTCTTTAATCCACCCAGACCGGAAAATAGAGTCCCAGACCATCCACTGAGATCAAGGCCATTCCAAGTCTGGTACATATGCATGCCTACGCATATCATCAGCTATTTCTTCAACGACCTGACCTTGATCATCAATTTGCAAACAACAGTTAGTGAGATTAAACTTACCACACACACCACCCTCAGATGCTAGTAAATAATCAAGTGCTAAGCGATTCTGGTAAATAGCTGTACGCATTTGGGTACTCTGCTTTGCTAAAAGAGCGAGTGCTCTACTAGTTTCATTGGTTATGATTTCTACAACAGCTTGTAAGCGTATAATACGATTCAACTTATAAACAGGAGTGCGGTATCCCCAGGTCCCATCTTGTGTCCAGGTGGCTGGGCCATAATACGAGATAATTCGCTCAGGGGGCCACTCATCACCCTCCCACTTATCCCATTGTCCAATCTTGAGGGTGCTGCGGTTCCGTCGACCATTGTAGATGGGGAAGCCTAACTGCTCCCCTTGAGAAAGTGGGATAAGGAAGAATGAAGGTCGTATTGTTCCCAAGACACATACCCCTCCCCAGTTAGCAAGGAGTCGGGCATATGCTTGAGCGCCACAAATCCAATATAGCCCAGGAGGGGCTTCCCAGGTGTTGGTCAGGGCGAGGTTAGCCCATAGCTTGGCTAGATGAGGGAAAGAGATCAAAGGGTTGGAAGGTTCTGTAGCATTAACACCTGACCACCAGGATGTCTTCTTTGTGGTGTTATTATAAATTCATTGGCTCAAGCAGATCAGCTGTCCCACTGGTATGGTGAACTGTGGTCCCATTCGGACGAAACAGAGACGGCCAACGATGGTGTTGGCCAACACCCATTCACTAGCAGTCTTGTTCAGGGCGGTCTGGTTATAGGGGATGGAGTAGTTAAGTTCTCTCGCTTCCCAGGGCCATTGGTCGCCCATCTTGGTTCCACCACAGAAGAAACAATTAGAAATGTGAAGACTTGAGGCTACAGCTACAGCAAGCTCAATGAATAAATTCTGCATAGTCCGAGGAAGTTCTACCTCCGTCTGCATAGCTTCATAGAAGGTATGGTGGATTTGATATGGGGAAGAAATTTGGGTCTTGGTATTAAGTTGTATATGTAGGAAGGTTCCAGGGTCCACTCCTCTTCTATACGTAAGCCAAATCGATATCCTGGCTTCCATTGGCTGGGGTTAAACACAAGGAGCTTCATGGGATTACAGGTACCCTTCAGGCACTTAAGGGGTGTCAGTAATTGTAGTCTCTCCAAATAAGCTCGACGTTGGTCCCCGTCTTGCCCCTGAGGTGCATCAGTCCAGGTGGCATAGTATACACACTCCCACTTGGGGCAAAAGTAGGCGTCTTCGGATGCTTTGACATAAGTAGTTGGGGCATGCGTCCCGGTACAAATTCCCCACCGGTAGGCTCCTTCGGGACACATGTATTTCTCATCATGGTAGTAAATTCGCTCATTGTCAACAGATCCACAGCTATAGTAGCCATTGCTGTTGATGGCCTCACAGGCATCAATGTAAAGAGGGGCCGGTTTGGTGGGATCCGCGAGCTGTTGGGTAGCATTCAAGAGGGCTCCATCCTCGTTGTTCCATCGCAACTCTAGAACATGGTATGAGGGGTTCTGTCGAGGGTTAAAACAAGTTCTCACGTTGCCTTTGGTACAGATACTTAATTCTGTGCCATTATACACACACCGGCTAGTCACGCCCGTGCAGGTGTAAAAGGAGTGATAGAGCAAAGTCTGGGAAACTTTTATGCCGACTCGGGTAGTGGTAATACAGGCCGCACAGGGAGGTAAAGCAAAAGTCATTTTAAGGGACCCCAGGGTTACCGCAAGCACTACATAAACATATAGAGAAAACATGATTACAATGTCTTAATGACTTCGGCTAGGAATTGCAAAGTCTTTACTGTAAGTCTCTGTTGCCACAAGTAGATTCCTCAGGCTTCTGCCATACGTAGACCTGCCAGCTTCCAGCCGTGTGGCAGAAGTAGGGCTGAAGATTCCTCAAGCTTCTGCCGTACATAGACCTGCCAGCTTCTAGCAGTGTGGCAGGAGTAGGGCTGTAGACTCTCACAGCTGTGGTTGTCATCGCAGCATGAGTCGCAATGGGGACGCTAGATGGGTGGTTGAAGTCCAGGAATGAGGTTTGGTGGTCGCTGCCGGCTTCACTCGATTGTGATGGATCCAAGGTTCCAGCTCCGCAACTTTGATGGCAGTAGGGGTTGACAAGATGACGACATAGGGTCCTCTCCAATGAGGTGCTAGCGGGGTGTTTCTCCACTCCTTGATCCACACCGAAGTTCCAGGCTGATAGGGATGCAATGGTTTGGTCAGGTTGATTGGCAGCTGATTTTGTACCCATGCATGGAGACTCTGCAAAACAGAACCTAAAGCCACTAGTTCTTGTCTGGTGATTTCAGACCCAATTTGACTCATATCCCCTTTTATCCCTTGAACAATGGGTGGAGGTCGCCCATATAAGACCTCAAAAGGGGAAACTCCTAATGACTTAGTGGGGACTGAACGTATCCTGAGGAGGGCTATAGGAAGAGCCTGGGGCCACTTCAGGCGTGCTTCCTGACAGAGTTTTGACAGCTGGGCCTTCAGGGTCCGATTCATGCGTTCTACTTTTCCTGAACTTTGGGGCCTATAAGCTGTATGTAACTTCCACTGTACCTGTAGGGCCCGGGCCAGCTGCTGGGTTACTTGGGATACAAATGAGGGCCCATTATCTGATCCTATAACTAATGGTATACCAAACCGGGGAATGATTTCATGGAGTAGGACTTTGGTAACTTCCCTGGCTTTCTCAGTTCTGGTGGGGAAAGCTTCCACCCACCCAGAGAATGTGCAAACCAGGACTAACAGGTAATGGTATCCATTTGCTCGTGGCATTTCAGCAAAGTCCACCTGGATATTTCCCATGGGAGTAACTCCTACTGACTGAACTCTTGGGGGTGGATTAGGACCCTGCCGGGCATTGTTTTTGGCACAGGTTATACATCTTCGGGCTACTGAGGCTGTCAGGGGTCCTAATAGTGAGATGCAAAAGTGAGGTTTGAGAGCTTTCTCCATTGCAGTTTTCCCATAATGTGTGGCTTGGTGGAAAGCTTGGACAAAGGCAGGACCTAACGTTTCAGGGATTACAGTTGGGCCAGGAGGAAGACTACCTGTTGGCGGTGATAGTACTATCCACCCGGTTTCTGATAACACTCCTCCTTCTGTTTGGCAATAATAGTCCAGTTCTTTGGAAATGTATCGGTCCATACGTTGAGGGGCACTGGGAATATGGCTGCCTGGACCGTAGTACTAAAGGTAGAAGCTTGTTGTGTGGTGGCTGCTTCTCGAGCCACAGTGTCAGCAAATCTGTTCCCTCGTGAAACTTCTTCTCCTATCTGATGACCCCGGCAGTGCATCACTGCAACTTGTTTGGGGGCCCACACAGCATCTAACAATATCAATATTTCTGGGCCATACTTGATGGACTTGCCTCCCGAGGTTATTAATCCACTTTCCTTGTACAGGGCTCCATGTGCGTGCAATGTTGTGAAAGCATATTTAGAATCTGTGTATACATTTAAGCGGAGCCCTGTCCCTATTATCAGTGCCCTAGTGAGGGCTATCAGTTCAGCTTTCTGCGCTGAAGTTCCTGGGGCCAAAGCTGAGGACTCTATTACCATATCCAGGGTCACCACTGCATAGCCAACATATCTTCGTCCGTTGTTGACAAGACTACTTCCATCCACGAAGAAAGTTCGGTCAGGGCGACTGGAGAATACAGTGTCCATTACCTCCAGGCAATCATGATCAGCTGGGCCTGGACCAATTGATAATAGTGTGGCAGGATTCAAAGCTTGACTGATGATCAACTGCAATCGGGGGTTTTCACATAACATACTTTGGTACTTCAGCATTCGTGAATTTGTGAACCAATAATTTCCTTTGTGTTCCATAAGAGTTAAGACAGAGTGTGGTACTGTAACTTGGAGACTCTGACCCAGAGTGAGCTTGTCGGCCTCACCTGCCAGGAGGGCTGTAGCTGCGATGGCTCTCAGGCAAGTTGGCCATCCTTTCGCAACAGTGTCTAGTTGTTTTGATAGATACGCCACAGGTCGCTGCCAGGATCCGAGGGATTGAGTCAATACTCCCAATGCATTTCTGCTTGACTCATGTACGTAGAGGCGAAATGGTTTCTGTACATCTGGCAGGCCTAAGGCTGGTGCTGACATCAAGGCTGCTTTCAGCAATCGGAATGCTATATCTTGTTCTGGGCCCCATTCCAGGGGAGATCGCTCCATTCCTTTGGTGGCCTGATACAATGGCTTCGCCAACAGCGCAAAATTGAGTATCCATATTCAACAATAGCCTGCAGCTCCCAGGAAGGCCCTCACCTGCTTCCTAGTGGTGGGGGTAGGGATGCGACACACTGCTTCCTTCTGCTCTGGTCCCAATCTCCGGATCCCTTTGGACAGATGGAATCCCAGATATTTTACTTCGGTTTGGCACAACTGCGCTTTGGCTCTGGAGACCTTGTATCCAGCTTCGTTCAGAAGGTGCAAAAGATCACTGGTGGCGTGCATGCATTCGTTTTTGGAGTTGGTGGCTACTAGCAGGTCATCCACATATTGAAGGAGAACTCTCTCTCCTGGAGTCACAGAATAACTTGACAGATCTTGATTTAGGGCCGCACTGAAGAGAGTAGGTGAGTTCTTGAATCCTTGGGGTAATCGAGTCCAGGTAAGTTGGCCTCGTCTCCCTGTGGCTGGATCCTCCCATTCAAATGCAAACAGGAGTTGACTGGTGGGTGCTAAATGTATGCAGAAAAAGGCGTCTTTTAAATCCAAGACGGTGAAGTGAGTAACCTCAGTGGGGATCAGTCCCAGGAGAGTATATGGGTTCGGTACTACTGGATGTATGGTTTCAACTACATTGTTTACTCGTCTCAAATCCTGCACTGGGCGGTAGTCACCTGTCCCAGGCTTCTTTACTGGGAGGAGGGGGGTATTCCAGGGTGATTGGCACTCTCGGAGAAGTCCGTACTTCAGTAATTTCATTATATGACAGTGAATTCCTTCAATCGCCGGTCGCGGGAGAGGATATTGTTTCACGTGCACTGGTTCCTCTCCTGGTTTGAGGGTGACAAGCACAGGGGCTATATTCTTTGCTAGGCCAGGAGGATTATCCTCCGCCCATACCTCGGGCGGAGCTGAAATTGTGGTGGGCATACAGGGACTGGCTGCCTTGGTCAGAGATGCACTATAGAACCGCCATTCTTCTTCCCGGGGGACAGTCAGCACCATCAGGCCAGCAGATTTCGAGTTCACAGTCATTTCCATCTTCCCTCCTTCAACAAAGGATATCTGCGCCTGGAGCTTGACAAGCATATCTCGGCCCAAAAGGGAAATTGGGCACTCGGGCATGTATAGGAACTGGTGCGTTATCTTCTGTCCCCCTAGTTCACAAGTGCAATTCTGCAAGAAAGGTTTTGTGGCCCTAACTCCCGTAGCTCTGACAATGGTAGTAGATCGAGAAGATAGAGGGGCCACTGGTTTTGCTACTACGGAATGTTCTGCCCCTGTATCCACCATGAAGTCCATATATTGGTCCCCAATCTTTAAACTGACCATAGGATCCTGGGGACCTAAGGGAAACTTGGAGCCTGGTCTGGCCTAGTCTTCATCCATGCCATAGCCTTCTTCGGTTGCCATTCCCTCTATAGCTGCTTCTTCCTGTTGTAACTGTGTACGACTCATTCCTCCCCGCTGCCGGAATCTTCCCCCCGCTCTCCGCATGAGGTGAAATTCAAATTCGGGCAGTCATTCCTCCAATGTCCTTCTTCTTTACAATAGGCGCACTGATTCGCGCCCAATGGGTTAGAGATACTTCCTCCGCGTCGTTCGACTAAAGCTGCAGCTAGGAACTCAGCTTTCTTCTTCATCTAACGTTCACTTTCCTTCTGACGTTCTTGATCACGATTCACAAATACTTTCTGAGCAACTTCCATTAACTGGGCCGCATTCATGCCTGCAAATCCTTCTAACGTTTGCAGTTTTCGTTTTATGTCTCCTTGGGACTGACTCACAAAGGCTGCATTCACCATGCGTAAATTTTCCTGGGCTGCTGGGTCATATGGGGTATAGAGTCTGTACGCTTCAGATAAGCGTTCATAGAAGGCTGCTGGGCTCTTATCTGGATGCTGGAGGACTTCAGCTACTTTTCCGATGTTCATGGCCCTCTGGCCTCCTCTCTTCAGGCCTTGCAGTAGGGCCTGACGGAATTGAGTGAAGGCCGTTGCCCCGTCGGTACTGTTTGGGTCCCACTCGGGATCGTCATTTGGAAAATCTGCGGTGGCTGCTTGCCGGGGATCTAGGCCTCTGTCTCCTATGGGATTTTCTTCTAACCATCGGGTGGAGGCTTGCACAAGCCGTGCTCGTTCTTCAGTAGTGAAAAGGGTAGACAGGAGCTGGCAGCAATCAGACCAGGTAGGCTGATGGGTTCGCATGATGCTAGACATTAATTCTGTCAATTCTTGGGGCTTCGCAGTGTAGGACGCATAATGCGTCTTCCAATTCAATAAATCTGTGGTGGAGAAGGGCACATAAACGAGACTGGTGGGCCCCACCACAACCTGGTCCTGATCGTTAAGGATAGGTAGTCCTGGGACCTGGTGCAATGGCATCGGTGGACTGGGGCTCTTCCGAGTCGCTCGGGCCAGTGCTAGGGCTCCCGCTCAGGAGGGGGTGCGTCTCCTCCGGGTGCACAGGGGGTGGGAGGACTAGAGGCAAGTTGGGAGGAGTGGATCCTCCTGCACCAGGCTCTGCTCGGGGCTGCGGCGGAGCCGAGGGAACTGGCCTATAAAGGAACTGGGGTGGATGGGTCAGGATATCTGGCAATTCTGGGTCAAAATAAATGGGCAGCTTTTCTCCTTCAGACTTCCGGGCCCCCCTTGTGGTCACTACCATTATCCTACACTGTTCCTCGTGGCAGCGCTTCATCCAGGAGGGCTCTCTTTCACAAATATTTAACCAGGAATCTATATAAGGGAACTGGTCAGGGTGTTTTCTCTGTACAATCTGATGTACTCGGGATATAATTCTAACATTAAAGGTACCACCAGGGGGCCACTCGGTGACCAGCACCAGCCACTCCCTATCACAAAGTATTCCTAATCAGGACGGAGACATTTTTACTCCATAGTCACCGTCAAAACCCTTCTTAAAATTCTTAATCATACATTTTAGCGGAGTTTGCGTGGACTCCGCCCCCCCATAATGACGTACACAACAACAGACAGTAAGGGAGGATAGTATGGCTGCATGTAAGGGGTCCGTACAGCCCTAGGAACAAATAGAGAGACAAACACCAAACGCTTCCTCCTTTTCGCGACCTGGGCGCGGTCGCCCGGCCAGGAACTGCGCTACTCAGGAGTCCGCTCTCACGTGGTCTGTGTTTCAAGACCTCTCATTCACGCACACACAACCAAACATGCTAGCAATGTTTTCCCAAATTTCCCAGACCCTATCTAACTAACCAAATGCAGCCGGTCTCGCGCATATTCATGCAAGACGGGTTCGGACTGCTAACAAACCAAGAAGAGGGCGGTAGTTTGGGCCTCGCGCATACTCATGCAAAGCTTACTCGGACCTGCCCTGAGAGGTGATCAGGCTCTCGGTACCCTATACCAAATCAGTCTCACGCATACTCATGCAAGACCTACCCAAACCTAACTGACTAATGAACAAGGAAATTTTACTCACCGGATCCGGTACCCGATACATAACCAGCTCTTGGGTTGAATCCTGGACTCCCCTCGGGTTCGAAGGTGTTGGCCGGTCAGACCCGGTGATCCGCCGAGGCAAGGCGGAAGCCTCTCTGATACAAGAGGACCGGTGGCGTCTGAGGTTTCCCCTGCGGTCGGACAGACATGGTTCCAACCGGACCAAGCCTTGAGGTGGTAATACGTGGTATATTCACTTGAATACCATCCACTACTCGCACTTCCCGGCCAACGCACCAGGAAATGTACCAGCGAAGTGCACGCAATGAATAAAACCAGGAGTCAGTTGCAGGTTCCAAGCCAATTTATTGTGCACAAGGCTCAGACAGGAAAGCATCCAAAAAGGACTGAGCAATGGAGAACAGGAGCAAATTCCTTATATACAATCTTTACAGTTTGATACAGGCAAACTTTCTATTGGTCCCAACGCCCCTTGCACCTGTCCAATCGGGGACCCTCTCTGGGCCTAGCTCCTTGCTCCCCCTGCCCAGACTATTCTAACAAAGGCACAGTCTTAGACATAGATACATTTCTACTTCAAGGCCATTTCTAGCTCAGAGAATGCAGGAACATGTCTGTCATCAGTATAGAGAAATTAATAAAGAAGTGCAAACGTTTCAAAAACAGTTTTAAAACCGGTCAAAAGCAGTTTCTCAAACTCTGGTTCTTCTCAGCACTACTTTCAGATGGTGGTTGGGGTCTAGGCCTAGTTTACAGGCCATAGCCTACCACACCATGGCCTCTGGAGCTCAAGAAATGTTGTTTCTGGGGATTGGGGGGGGGGGGGCAGCATCACGCTGCCTCTCCAGTTCCTGAGGCCACACCTGCCACACTACTTTTTGCAGTAGACACTCTCTGCTGTATAGACTTATCCAAAGTCAGTCCAGCTCCAGGGGCAGCATAGCAACAGGCAATCCTTCAGCTGAGGTCATGCCAGATAGGCAATGGAGCCCTGCTCGCAGCCCTGAGAACAGACTGGACCAGTGCTGGATCAGGCTGTCTCTTGCTCCTGCCGCAAAGTGTTTGGAGTTAGAAAGTGATACAACTGAAAGCCGGGTATGTGGTCTCTCCTTGTATGGGAAACATGTAGAGTTCATGAATTCGGTATATTATATTTGAAGTGTGTATATGTTGTGAGCACAATTATTATCTGTATTGTAGTGCTTTCAATGCAACCCCCTGAAGAAACTGAAATTCGGTGAAATGCGGATACAGTGCAGAAGGTGGCGTTGGGGAAGACACTGAAAGTTAAGCACAGCTCTAAGTTTTCACTTATTTAAACAATTGATCTTAAGCAACTGTTGTATAAGAAAAAGGTCATTGATGCAAATTAGGGCGTTTTTCAGCAAATACATAAAAGTCTGAATATTTATAACGCCCGATAAGTCTGAGACCTATCAGTTGCTTAGACCAGATAGACAAAAAATAAACTTAAAATCAAGAGTGAGAAATAAGATGTATGTGACATCAGATACAACACACTTCTATGATTGATATCAGAGTGTTCGATTAACCAGAATTGACAAAGTATATTACTCTGGATAAGTGACCGTTGTGGGATTTGTAAGGCAAAAAAAAAACTCAGACAAGGAGAGAGAACCAGTGTTCTCACAGTTGCAGACACCTGCCACTTCTGTTCCTGTTGCAGTGGGTAGGGATATTATGGCTGGGTGGCCTCCAAGCGGGCAGGGTTGGGGAAGTGCTGCATTGGCCCCCTGCTTAGGCACACCTCTGCAAGGGGGCAGTATGGGTCTACATCTCTGGTTAGGCCCACAAACCGGCTTTGGAGAGGACTTGCATGAATTGGGAGACAGTTAGCTCTCCCCTCAATCAGAATTGAGATGCAGTAATCTACCACGTTTGTGAAGGGAAGGCATTGGCAAGCTGTCTTTCATGTCTCAAGTCACGGTCAGTAGTCAGACTGGAGCCCTTGCTCTCTATGGCCCACACGGCCTACCTCATTGGCTAAGGCCAGGCTCCTGCAAGCTGTCTTTCAGGGCCGAAGTCACACTAGGCCTTGTGGGGATCTCCCTTCTCCTTCTGTGGCCCCCATGGCCTTGGGCGGAGGGGTGTTTGCTACCCTCCTACAGAGCCTCTCCGTTCTCGCCCTCCCCAAAGTACCCATCCCTGCAGGCCAACGCTTCAGCCACAAGGTTCTTCACACCTCCTCTGCCACACTCAGTATGGGGGTCCCTGAGTGACCCTTTATATAAAAATACAGTTTTTGCAAGTGATCATATGTGTAATCCTTCAGGAGCAAACACTAGGTCACCCGAACACTACCACGCATTCTGGTTCACTGCGCACAACACCCACTAAGAAAGGCACAGAGGGAGCCATGCCCAGATCCAGAGAGGAAACCACCCCCTTGACGTATCTTAATCCTGACTCTCACGGCCAAGACCAGGGCCAAGCTCACACTAACCATGTTCTATACAGTCAAATGCACCATCGGGGTCCCCGCAGCTGGTACCTGGGCATATCCCACAACAACCATTTACCCATCAGTGAGTTTCTTCTAAATCCTGTGAAGTATGCATCCTCCTAGTACCACAGGCATTGTTACGGGCCTTCAAACACCCTTTCTGCTACAAAAGCCACACAACCTGACCACAAATGCTACACCAACTTTGCCTCTACCCTAGTCTCATACATAAAGACAAATTAATCAGAAACCCTGACGCCACCTGAAAAAAAAAAAAGACCTGGGAGTACCCACTCTTCCTAAGCCACACACAGCACTGTTTCGGGCAGGGGTGGGTTGTCACAATGTCAGCAAGAGGTTGGCCCTGACCACAGCAGATAAATGCCCTCTCTGGGACTCGCAGTCTCCTCCAGTGGTATCTACGCTTTCAGAATAATTACAGGGATCCCAGCATTGCTGTCGCCTCCATCTCCCTGCCATGGCCATGACACTTATGTGCCTCAGCTAAGGCTGTAGACCTACCCTTCATTTCTTCTCTTGCTATGGGAAGAAATGCTTCTTGAATCTTTTCTGGACAGCTGCAGTTCTGCATCCAAGAGCAGAGATCCCAGCCATTAGCTGCTGCTGTTTCTCACACTCTTTAAAAAAACTCCAACACTCTCAGTAAGAGCACTGGCATTGGAACTTGCCCCAGCTGAATGCATCTAGCCCAACATGGTCATAGTATCTAGCTCAGGGCTTGCCAGCAAAGGATGGTACTGACCACACACAGGATTCCATCTATCTTCCTACTCCATATCACAATTTACTCCATGCCTAGAACTGCAAGCAGGAGCTATTCCTAGAAATTCACCCCCCAAAAAATAAATAAACAAATAAAAATAAATCACTGCAGAGGTCCTCTGCTACATCTATCTTCACAGGTCTTCCCCGTTATCAACTCCGCCATATTCAGCTAGTTCAGAACACCGCTGCTCGCCTCATTACCCATGCCCCTGCGAACGCTCATGTCACTACCTCCCTTTTCTCTCTTCATTGGCTTCCCATCTCTGTTTGTTTTATCTATAAACTTCTCACCATCACCCATAAAGTACTATACACCGGTGTTCCGCAATATTTAGCTGATCTTATCCGCCTTCAATCAGCTCCCCGTCTCCTCCGTTCCTCTCACGGTAATCAGCTCTTTCTCCCTCCCCCATCTCAGGCCCACCTTGAACTCACCTGTCACTCTGCTTTCTTTTTCCTCAGTCCCTCCCTCTGGAATTCTCTCCCGCACTCCTTTCGCACCGAATCCTCCTTCCCTCAGTTCAAATCATTCCTTAAAACCCACCTCTTTCTTCAGGCCTACGACCTCCCTGCCCCCGCCGATGGCTCGGACCTCCCCTCGTCCTGTCTCCCCTCCCCACACCCAGTTTAGTTGTCTCCTGTTTAATCTGCCCACAGCTCTCTAGTTACTCCATATCTCTGTTTTCTCTCATGCTGCTCTTCAACCTGCTCATTGTTTCGTCTTACTTTCCTGTCTTTTAAAGGCGTTCCTTTTCTTTCTTTCTCTCATAGCCCACAGTTTGTTGTATTGTACACCGCCCTGACGCTTTGGCAAGGGCGGTATAGCAAGTTTTGCAAATAAAGATAAAGATCTTCGTGGTTGGATCTGAATATCCAACAACGGCATATGTCAACCTCTCCGAGGGCACAAGCCTACCTCCACTTCGACTTTACATCAGATAATCTGCTAGTAATTTTGCTCTGTACCATGCCTCTGGAAGAACAGGGACCTGGCTACCACCTGGACTTCCTCATCCAAGAAGCTGGCTGCTGCCTGGATTCCCCATCCAACAGGTGGTTGTTAGTATGCTGCCGACTTTTAATGTATTGTACACTGCTTGAATGCAGTTTGCATATAGAAACATAGAAACATAGAAATATGACGACAGAAAAAGACCACATGGCCTATCTAGTCTGTCCTTCCATAACAACTACAACAGTCCACTTTTTGCCTTTAGAGATCCTCTGTGTTGGTCCCATGCTTTCTTGAATTCAGTTACTGTCCTCATCTCTACAACCTCCACTGGGAGACTATTCCACGGATCCACTACTCTTTCCGTAAAGAAATATTTCCGCATATCACTCCTGAATCTATCTCCCTTCACCCTCATCCCATGTCCCCTCGTAGCAGAACTTGCTTTCAATTGAAAGAGGCTCTCTCCCTGAACATTTATGCCACGGAGGTATTTAAACATCTCAATCATATCACCTCTATCCCGCCTTTCCTCTAAGGTGTACATATTAAGATCCTTAAGTCTGTCCTCATATGCTTTATAATGAAGCCCATTAATCATTTTGGTAGCAACCCTCTGCACCGACTCCATCCTGTTCACATCCTTTTGAAGGTGCGGTCTCCAGAATTGCACACCATACTCCAAATGAGGTCGCACCAAAGACTTATACAGAGGCATTATCACCTCCTTTTTTCTGCTAGCCATTCCTCTCCGTATGCACCCAAGCATCCTTCTAGCTTTTGCTGTCGCCTTTTCCACCTGTTTAGCTACTTTAAGATCATCAGACACAACCACGCCTAGGTCCCGCTCTTCTTTAGTGGACAAAAGTACTTCACCTCCTATACTGTATTGCTCCCTTGGATTGCTGCAGCCCAAATGCATGACCTTACATTTTTTAACATTAAATCCCAGCTGCCAAATTCTAGACCATTCTTCAAGCTTAGCTAGATCCCTCCTCATGTTATCTACCCCTTCCTGGGTGTCTACTCTATTGCAGATTTTGGTATCATCCGCAAAGAGGCAAACCTTACCCGACAGCCCTTCCGCTATATCACTAACACTATGGTGGTATAGAACTTAGAACTTCGGAGGAAATGGTCGCAGATTAGTGCAGCTCCGTATTCAATCCCCTCTGCTGTTTGGTTAACAGTGTGAAAAACGCAAGAAAGTGCACCGAAATAATAAAAAGAACAAGGGGAAAAGATGTGCTGCAGTTTCGTAGCTGCGATTGCTGTTTGACAGCTTTGCCGGGTCTGAGATAGTGCCGATGGCAGTTGGACAGCTCCGCTAGGTTTCTTAACTGCTCTAATGTGAATAAAAAGTGAAATTCCAGGATGAAGTGGATCTGATGTGATAATACCGACAGACTGTATTTGAAGCACGTACAAGTTAAAAGAAAAAAGAAAGATTCGGAGAAGTTTGGCTGCTTTTGTGCGGCGGCCAGTTCAATAGAGAAAATAAATCGGGATTTAAACAATATCATGTAAGCTTAATTGATGAACATACGAGATTTAGTATAAAAGTTTGATAAGCAGAGGATTTTTGAAAACGAGGAAGGTCCTGTAAGTCTTTGTCATCGCATCTCTGATGCCTTTGGATCTGATAGTACTGCACACATTGACAGTTTAATTTAGAATGTTTTTGCGTTAATACTACTGCCATTAGATATAGTTTAAATAGATATCTGTAACTTTCATGTGATGATAGAATATATATTATAACTTGTATAATATAATATAGAGTGGGATTATAATTGTAATTTTTAATTAGTTTTCTTCAAAACCTATTGTGCCTTTAATATACTATGCCATATGTTATTTTGCCAAATTGATTCTTTCTGGCCATAACGTCTGTATTTCTGAAATGAAATGCCTTTGAAACAGTGAAAAGATTAAGGGGTAGAAGTCTGCCGTGTAGATGAATTAGTGCTGATGGGGCAATTACACATGCCTTCTGGAAAGTGAAAGAGCTGGAGAGAATTTGCTAAATTGTAATTGGATGAAAGTGCAGTCAATAATTAGCCAACAGTAAAAAAAGGAATTCTGGAGGGTTAGCAGCGACAGACATCGGTGGTTAAAGGCAGAGTCCCTACTCCCAGGGAAGGACAACATTCAACTATCATGGCCACACTTACCTACCACCCTGAATTTCTCTTCATCACCCAACTCTACCCTCATCAAATAGGAACTCGACACTCACACCCCCTGTATATTTGGTTTCCAACAATCATACCAGCATACTATATGCTTCTATGCACCTCACTGAGCTCACACACAAAAACCAGAAACAGACACAACGACATTAAGCACCACAATCATACAAATCCAAAGGCACACCCTAAAAGCCTTACACCCCAAACACCACCTCCATAGAACTCATGAACACGAGATCAGTAAGAAACAAGATTCATACAATCAGAGACCACATTGAGGACCAACACCCAGATATCCTATGCATCACAGAATCTTGGCTCACCCCCACTGACAACGTCCTCCTCAACCAACTGGTCCCCCCCACGTACTCCGCCTTTAACAACCCTCGCACTCAGAAAAGAGGAGGTGGAGTTCTGATCATCGCAAAAGATTCACTACAGCTACAAACTATCACTTCTAACAGCTCTGACCAATGCAGCTCTATTGCAGTGGGAAACAAGCATATAGCCATTTGCCTTATCTACAGGGCTCCCCACGCTCCAGCAGAAGAACTAACCACCACTCTAGAAACCATCTGCGCAATCAACATGAACCACAAACCTCTAATCTTACTAGGTGACTTTAACCTCAGCTCCTCCACCAATTATGACAAGGAAACCTTCCTGCAAGCAATGGACTCTTTACAATACACCCAGCTAATAAACACTCCTACGCACAGATACGTATCAATGCCGGACCTCATTTTCGCCCCAAACCACATTATAGATAAGGGCAACATCTCTTCACCCGTAGTCACAACACACCGGTTCCATGGTCAGACCACCACAGAATCAAAGTGGAATTCACAAACAAAATGGGTAAGCTTAATAAGACACAAACCGCTTCATTTGGACTAAGAAGATTCAAAGCTTTCAACAAAGAACAATTCCTACAAGACACACTACCTTACCTTAACACAGACGAACTCGATCTGGACAAACAAGTTGACAATTGGTATAATACCATCAGTACAGCAGCGAAAACTAAAGCAGGCACAAAGACGAATAACAAGAGACATCACGCACCATGGTACTCCAAAAGCATACGCAACGCTAAAAGAGAGTTAAGAAAGCTAGAACGCCACTGGAGACGATCCAAATCTCATACCTCACATGACTTATATTTAACACAGCAAAAGAAATACAATGATCTTATCAATAAAACAAAACGAGAGCACCACACAAACACTATCCAGAAAGCATATAACAAACCCAGGGAACTTTTGAGATAGTAAAAAATCTAACCAATGAACCAAGCTCTGACAAAGACATACAGGTCAACCCACAAACATATGCAGATTATCTTCAGGAGAAAATAGGCCACACTCCGCCACAAATACACACAGAAACCAACAGCCCTATCATACCCATCACAAGTTGGGACAAGTTCCACACTCCTTCAACTATGCAACTATCAGATATCATCTCCGCTCTCAACACAAGCATTGCACCCACGGATCCTTGCCCAGTCCCATGGATCAAAGCAACCAAGCAAAACTTCCTCAGTTATATACACAACCTCGTAACCAACTCCCTAACTCGAGGAACAATGCCAGAACAGCTGAAACTAGCCACAATAAGGCCTATCCCCAAGAAAAACAACCTAGAAAAGAGCAATCCAGCAGCATACAGGCCAATCTTCAGCATACCGCTCCTAGCCAAAATCATAGAAAAGACAGTACAACTACAACTCCAGGACCACATTGACGAGCATGCTCCGCTCGATATACATCAACATGGCTTCCGCCCCAACCATGGAGTTGAAACACTGCTGCTATATCTATTCAATGACATCATCCAGACCATAGACAACTACAATCGAGGAACCCTAATGATCTTCATAGACATATCAGCGGCCTTCGATACAGTGGACCACAGAATCCTCCTAACCAGACTACAGAGCATTGGAATAACCGGCACCGTCCTAAGCTGGTTCAACTCATACTTGACAGACAGGCAGTTCCAGGTTAAAATAGAAACCAACACCTCACAACCCACGAAGATCAAACAAGGAGTACCACAAGGATCTGCGCTCTCCTCACTTCTATTTAACATATTTATCCAGCCGATCTGCCACATCATGGCAGCCCATCAAATAGATTACACAATTTATGCAGATGACATCATGATTTACACGCCAATCAACCTTAACAGCCCCGACTACAACAAGATAACGAACTGCCTTGACAACATGTCCGCCTGGCTAACGCACAACAACCTAGCTATAAACTTTAACAAGACAGAGGCACTTATTATCACCCGAAACACCGACTTCAGCCCCCCACCATTCATCATAAGCAACAACACAACAATACCAATAAAGGATGAAGTTAGATACCTCGGAATAACCCTTGACAAAGGACTCAACCTACAGTCCCACATAAGAAAAACTGTTAGAAACGCATACTACAAAATGAAAATAATCAGACGCCTCAAGCCTCTACTCTCCCATGAACACTTCCGCACAGTCTGCCAAGCACTAATAACTCCCATACTGGATTTCTGTAACCCGATCTACAATGGAATATCAAAACATTCACTCAAACCGCTTCAAATGGCTCAAAACACAGCAGCCAGAATATTCACCGGCTCCACAACTCATGCCCACATCACCCCCATCCTCAAAGAACTCCACTGGCTCCCAATAAGCCACCGCATCAAATATAAGATGATCATAAATATATTCAAAATCAGACACAAGAGCTCTGCAATCAGCCTCCAAGCCCTCTTACTCCCTAACACCAACAGCAGACCAAGAAGGAAAAACCACATCAGACACCCTCAGCACCCCAAGTAACTACACAAAATCATGCAAATTCACTACACAAAGAGCACTTTCTTTAGCGGCCCCATTAATATGGAACTCTCTCCCTCCCGACTTACGATCAATCGAGGATATAAAGGACTTCCGAAAGCAATTAAAGACTGTACTATTCACAGAGCACTACGGCTCAAACACCTAACTAGAATCCTTTTATTGTAACCTTTATGTAAAATGATTGTCTGTAATGATTTACCTATGTTATGTATCCCACCTTACTACTTCAATGTTTTGATCAAGCAGTGCATGTTTCCCTTGCTTTTGTATAACCTTTGTTTGTCTTTGTAACCGCTTTGATTGAAGGAAAAGGCGGTATAAAAAACTTGTTAAATAAATATAAAGGTTTTTAAAAAAAAAATAAATAATAAATATATACTTCTCTGAGATGTCCACTATTTTTGAGATGTCCACTATTTCCCCATGCAGGTATGGTCTGCATAGTGTTGGTCATAAGAACAATAGGAATGCCATACCAGATCAGACTTGATGGTCAGTCCAGCCCAGTGTTCAGTGGCCAACCCAGTTCAAGGGCACCCACCAGATTCTCAGGAGGTAGTCAGATTCCATGTTGTTTCCCCAGCTGGAGCACGGAACATTCTTACTTCCCTCTTCCGTGACCACTTTTTGCACCCCCCCCCCCCCCACCACCCCCCAGCTCATTTCTGGCCCTCTCTCTCCCCCAAATTGCACTAATTCACAAGTTTGACTATTATCTCAATCTTGCTGGGCCACTCTATTCCCAGGTCATGGGTGGCCCATTGACCAATTCTGGATCCCTCTACCACAACAGGGAACCCTCCATGCCCCCTTCCCCCCCAGATCAAAAGACGAACATGAACAGAAGCAGAAAACCTGCGAAACAGTATATACACAACTTAGTCTCCTTTGCAGAACTAACTAGCGACAGTGCAAGGCTGCATCCCATCCTGCAAACTAAGGCATTATTCTCCTGCCTAAGCCCTCCTGAATCTCACTTTAAGTCCTCATGAATCTGACTTGCGTCTAGGCCCAATGGGTGCCCAATGGAACTACAAACAGATGGAAATGTGTGGAGCTCATCTGCAAGAGGTTTGCCTTCCAACCCACAGGTCACTGAGGTAGACCCAGCCTCTGACTGGGAGATGAGCAACCAGTGGAGTTTTTACTTGTCTGAAACCTCTAAAACCTTTCAGCTATGTTTGATTAAAAATACAAAACAAAACAAAAACAGGGTACACTTATTATCACGTGCCAGCTTTGAACATATTCATGATAGCCCCCCTCTTCTGGGTTTGGGTCTTATTAAAACACATAGAGCCCAATATTTAACACCGGTGGCTAGGCGTGAGTACAGCGCCTAGCTGTCAGTGCTGTACCTTAACCTGGATATTCAATGCTGGGGTCATATGCAGCCCCGGCATTGAATATCCAGGGCTGCCGCACATGCTCTGGAGCTGCAGAGGTTAACTGGGTAGTGGCGATATTGCACCACTGCCCAGTTAGCTCCCACAGATAAAAGATAGACCAACGTTTGCTGTGCCTGTCTTTTACCCACAGTACCTAAACAATAGCGATGCAATATCTACTGTCACCACTCATGACACAACTGGATGCTAAGCGGTTAGCATCGGGGCATATAGCGACGCTAGTTGGGGATATGCAGTGGCACTACCTGTGTTAGTGCCATTGAATATCCGGTTCAGCGGCATTTACATGATTTACAGTTCTGTAAATCATGTACATGCTTTGGAATAATTTTTATCATAAAATTAGGCTCCTAGAGCTTTCCAAATCTCATCCCACCAGCCGTTACTAAAACCAAAGCTCTGTAGCTCACCTTGAGTTCCAGGTTCACTCAGTCCTGATGTATACTCAGCTGTCACAGTACCTGTTAGGTTCCCAAAAAGGGACATAGGTTCCACAATGCTTGTCCTGGGACAAGCAGGGGCAGTTCTATCATTAGGCCAACTGAGGCGGTGGCCTCAGGCGGCAGTTTCTAGGGGGCGGTACTGATTCGCCGCTCCCTAGAAACTGCCTATGATAGAACTGCCATCCATCTTCCTGGAGCCGGCGCTACCCGGTAAGCTGGGTAAGCGCGGCTTGAGGGCGCCGGCAGAGGGGGGGAGGTCCAGGTCATCGCTTCCGCCGCCCTTCACTTCTGCCACCACTGCCGCTGCTGCTGCTGCTTCCAAAAAAGAAAGCAGCCATGGGAACATTTCTCTGTTTCCGCGGCTCTGTTTTTAAACTGCTGGGTCGTGAAGTTTTAGAAACTCTGTGATCTAGCAGTTTAAAAGAAGAGCCACGGGAACATTTCTCTGTTCCCGTGGCTGCTTTCTTTTTTTTTTAAAGGATGAATCAGCGAAGGGGGGGAGGAGGGAAAGGCTCTAGAAGAGAGCAGACAGGGGGGCCGGGAGGGGAGCAGAAATGGGGGGGGGGAGCTGGAAGGGAGCAGACGGGGGGGGTGGGAGCTGGAAGGGAGCAGACAGGGAAGCCTGGAAGGGAACAAACAGGGGGGTCTGGAAGGGAGCAGACATGGGGGGAGCTGGAAGGGAGCAGACAGGGAGGACTGGAAGGGAGCAGACATGGGGGGGGGGGAGCTGAAATGGTGCAGACAGGGGGGCCTGGAAGGGAGCAGACAGGGAGGGAGCTGGAAGGGATCAGTCAGGGAGACCTGGAAGGGAGCAGACATGGGGGGGAGCTGGAACGGAGCAAGCAAGGGGGCCTGGAAGGGAGTAGACAGGGGGGCCTGGAAGGGAGCAGACATGGGGGGAGCTGGAAGGGAGCAGACAGGGAAGTCTGGAAGGGAAAAGGCATGGGGAGGAGCTGGAATGGAGCAGACGGGGGCTGGAAGGGAGCAGATGGGGGGAGCTGGAAGGAAGCAGACATGGGGGGGAGCTGGAAGGGAGCAGAGAGGGAGGAGCTGGAAAGGAGCAAAGCAGACATGGGGGGGGGGGGAGCTGGAAGGGAGCTGACACCCGGGGATGGCACTGGAAGGTGGATGGACAGGAGAGAGGGTGACTGGAAGGGAACTGACATGGGAGTGGACACTGGGACTGGAAGTTCTCTGATACCTGTGATGGTATTTTAACTAGAAGGGGCTGGACGATGGGGAGGGAGGGGGACTGGAAGAGAATAGACACCAGTGGCAGTACAGGGAAAGCAAGGGGGTTGGTACTGGGAGGGGAGGCTGTAAAAGGGACTGATACTAGGGAGAGTTACTGGGACTGAAAAAAAGGCTGATGGAAGAAAATGAAAGCAAAAGGAGAGACAAGAAATGGCAGATGGACTATAGACCATAGAAAAAGAACTAAGAGAAGACAGAGGAAAACAGAAACCTCAGATTGGGAACAGCATGATCAAAAATCATCAGACAACAAAGGTAGAAAAAATAATTTTATTTTCAATTTAGTGATTGGACTTTGTGCTATCTATATTTCACACAGTATGGGGAACTGCATCTCTTATCTGGTGTGGCACCGCATGCGGAGTCTGGCTTTTTGGGGGGTTCATTTTAATTTTTATCTACATATTTTTATTTTTGCTTTAGGTTGTGGTCACTTATTCTGTACTTGGTGAGGGTCTGTGTTCTGAGTGTGTGACCAAGGCCAGGTGTTCTGTTAACATGGAATTTGTATGTAGGGATCTGTACTGTAGTAATTTGACTTGTTCAGCTTTTCAAATAGGTGTATGGATGTTTTGGGACCCATTGCAGTGTTTATAGTGCTGCTTTTTTCTTCGTAGGCCCCTTATTGTATGAGTGTTGGAAGTGTATGCTGGTATGATATGGTAGATTTGGCCTTGCAGATCTTAGTGACTTTAGTAGGGTTTTATATTAGTTCCCAATATGCCTGGTACTGGAGAATGTTTGTTGTTGGTGAGATGACCAGAATCAGATTTTTTTTTTTAATATATTGAGTTCTGTGGGTAACGTCTTATTCCTGCTCTGCATCCATTGTTGAGGAGGGGGTTCTGTGAATGCAAAATTTATGTTCAAAAAGAAATAGCAAGCACCATAACGCAGTTTATAACAACAAAATACAAATGAATTATAATTTGAAGTTATAAACTGCTGTGGTTCTCGCTCTTTCTTTTAGTTCCTTGGTGTGCGAACATCTTGCATTTCCTCCACATTATCTAATCAACTTTTTGATTTGGTTCAGTCCCTGACTGGAGTTTTGAGAAAGATCCCCACCTGGGAGGGGGGGAGGGTGCGCCATCTCATCCCTCACCTCAGGCAGCAGATTGCCTTGAGCCGCCCCTGGGGACAAGCAATGGATTTCCAGAGTCCTATTTAATAATGGTTTATGGACCTTTCCTCCAAGGACTTGTCCAAACCTTTTTTAAACCCAGCTACACTAACAGCTTTTACTACATCTTCCGGTAAAGAATTCTAGAATTTGATTATGCATTAAGTGAAAAAATATTTTCTCTTATTAGTCTTAAATGGGTTACATTGTAGCTTCATTGCGTGTTTCCTAGTCTTTCTACTTTTTGATGGTGTAAACAATCGATCTACATTTACCCGTTTCATTCCATTCATTATTTTATAAACCTGTATCATATCTTCCCTCAGCCTCTCTTTTCCAAGTAGAAAAGCCCTAACCTTTTAAGCCTCTACTCATAGAGGTATCCTTCCATCCCCGTTACCGTTTTTGTGGCTCTTTTTTGTATCTTTGTTAATTTTGCTATATCCAATTGCATACAATATTCAAGGTACAGTCTCACCATGGAATGAAACAGAGGCATTATAATATCCTTTGTTTTATTCTCCATTCCTTTCCTTATGATTCCTAGCATTCTATTTGCTTTTTTGGCCGCCACTGCACATTGGCCAGATGGTTTCAATATCTTATCCACGATGACACCTAAATCCTTCTCCTAGGTGGTGGTTCCTAATGTGGAACCTTCATTGTGTAACTATAGTTTGTGTTATCTGCAAATTTGATCACCTCACTCATTATTCCGATTTCCAGGTCATTTATGAATATGTTAAAAAGCAGAGGACCCAGTATAGATCCCGGGTACTCCACTATTCACCTTTCTCTACTGAGAAAATTGGCCATTTAGCCCTACTCTCTTCTTTCTTTTAACTAGCTCTTGATCCACATTAGCACACTGCCTTCAATCCTATGACACAAGAGTCTCTCATGAGGGCCCTTGTCAAAGCCTTTCTGAAAATCCAGGTACAGTATATCAACCGGCTCTACCTGTTTATTCACATCTTTAAAAAAATATAACAGATTAGTAAAACAAGACTGTCCTTGGTTAAATCCATATTGGCTTTCTCCCATTAAACCATGACTATCTATTTTATTATTCCTCCACATGGCCCCAATATCCAGGTATCCTGGAACCTACAGGATCCCAGACTCACTATTTCCATTGCCCCCATTACCCTCCATGACCTGCTCTGAGGCATTCTGATCAGGCTTTGGCCTACTTCAGTTTGACACCACCCCATTATAAGGCCTGCTTAAGTGCAAGAGACTTGAATTTTGAAATCTGTAATCCTACAATCCTGAAGCAAGACCTGGTGTTGGACTCAAAACGTGGGACTTCATATGGAGTTCCTAAGTTGCCATTTATCTTCATCAGTGCTTTTCTTTATGAGCAGAGTAATTTTGTTAAATGAAACACGATTAAATGGAGCTACCATCTTGGGGGAGGAGATTTTGGTTTTCCTCTCCTTGTGGGTATCTCCGCCACACAGTAATTAATAATGTGTCCTGCTACTTATCATTGGGAATCTTTTCACATGTAGACTAACGTCAGATAAGCAGGCAGATATCTGGGCCTAGATTCCCAAAGAGATTTCAAGTGCAGAGAGGTAGATCTGAGAGTTAGCAGCATAGAAATGATACTAAAATTCATGGGAGGAGATAAGTGCACCAAGGGACTTAGTGTATGAAGAAAAAAGGAGAGATCCTAAGATAGGGCCTGACTGAAAGCAGGATAGCAGTAGAGGAGGATCCACCAGAACACTAAAAGTACGGTGAGAGAGACAGGAAGAAGACCAGGACAAGACAGAACCCCTAAATATAAGCAAGAACAGAGTATCGAGGAGAAGATGGTGATCAACAGTGTCAAAGCAACAGAAAGGTCAAGGAGCATGAGGATCGAGTAAAGGCCTTTAGATATGGCGAGGAACAAGTCATTGGAACTATGGCAAGAGCTGTCTCAGAAGAATGTAGAGAGCAAAAGCCAGATTGCAGTGTATCCAGAAGGGACTGAGAGAAGTGAAAGTCAAGACAGCAGCAGTTAACTGCACGTTCAAATACTTTAGAAATAAAGAGGAGGAGAGAAATGGATCGATAATTAGAAAAGAAGTTAATTTTACATCTTCTCCTACCAGAATGGAGAAGACTGCATTTTGAGGGGTATGCAGGCGAAGTAATGTCCTTTGTCTCTATCCCCACTGAAACCAGGGACAAGAAGTGGTTGTAGTCCATGGAGTCTGGGACATTACCTCAAAATTGGGACAATGTCTGAAATCGGGGACGACTGGTAACCTTACACATACACCAAGACAGTCTCAGAAATCATTTCAAGTGATCATATGGTGGGATTTTTTTCTTTTTTTCTTGACATCTAAGATAAAAGTAGCACAAGAAAAGAAAATCATACCACAAAATATTTTCCTGCAATCAAGGCCAGAACAACTCCTTCAACTACAACCAAATACAAACAGGCTTAGACAGGATGGAGAAAGAGCTCCACTCCTAGTGTTCATTATGCTTAAGAAACAGAAAAGCGAATTAGCATATCTAACCTTGTCAGCAGTAAGGATAAAACTTACATAACAAACTCTAGCCCAGACATATTGAAAAGGGGGGAATGGGGAGGAAGAAGAAAGTGGTGTTGGAAAGGAGTTAGTTCCCCCAAGAAAATGCACTTACAAACAATAGAATGATTCAATTCAATTTGTGCTTTATTGGTGCAACTTTCATATTCTAGAACAGAACTGCACTAAGGGAGCGAGGACATTGGTTAGTCAGAGATAAAGAGCCACAACTTGCTGAGCTCCTCCTCTTTTTCTTTTTACACATTGGAAAAGGTGAGTTACCCTCCTGCCTTGTGAGCTAGAATGAAAGCCAGCTCCAGAAAAGGCCCAAAGAGAGCTCACTTAAACCTAAAAACTAAATAAATAAAAATTACAGCAAATACGCTGTAGGAAAATCATTTCTCATGTTACTTTTATTTTCACATCACCTGCAGTCGGCCTGTGAACCTTGCATGGTGTATAGCAGGAATGCCGGTATCATCTAATGTATCTGAGAGATTCCTTTCTATCCTTCTTTTTCATGCCAGTGTTGCCTCCCATATCCTCAGGACAGTTGAAAACCAGATTAACAAGGCTGAATCTGGAATGCTGACTTGAACAAGGCAGACGAGATAGACCTAATAAAGAAATTTCTCTACATTCACATATAGTTGTTCTGGCCTTGATTGCGGGAACATTATGCATGTTCTTCATAGTATGACATTCAAACAAGTGTTTAGAAATGTTCATGTAGCAACTAAGTCTCAAAAGCTGGCAGATGCATAATAATAATAATTTGGAAGTACTATATATAGTGTTTCATCCAAACACCATCCCAACACACTATATAATGTGGAGGTTAATTTTATGGCAGGGCACCTAGACTGTGCAGGCACATAGGTGCATAGTTGGGTTTAGACAAATTCCTGGAGGAAAAGTTCATAAACCATTATTTGCCTTGTAGGCTTTGGAAATCCACTGATTATCTCTGCATATGAGCAATAGGGAATGAATCTACTCCTTGGGATCCTACCAGGTACTTATGACCTGTATTGGCTATTGTTAGAGAAATGATGGTGGGCTTGATGGACCTTTGGTCTGACGCAGGATGGCACATGTGAAATGGCATTTTAGAAAGGACATTTGGGTGCAATCTGGGAGGTTCAGAGCAAAATGTTTGACAAAACCCCATGGATATTTATATTTCAGCCCAATTTTAGAAACATGGATATGCCCAAATGGATGGCTGAAGAAACGGCTTCTTAGACATCCTGGCCATAAATTTCCAGAAGGAGACGTCCATGTTCATTGACAGTGCAGACACTCAGCCATGTGGTGGTGGATTAGTAATCTCTTTGGGGTGTGTATTTACGTGCAGGTTGCTTTGCCTAGGAAATATTGACAGAGCCGATGGCAGTACAGTGTGATCTCCCCACTGGCAATGTTGTCACCCTAAAAAGAGCACTTTTTAGATCCTTATTCATGGTCAGGAGCAGGTATAGGCATAAACACCTCAACCAGCAAGGCCAGACATGTGTGTGCCATTTTGGAATCATACCACGGCGTGCATTTTCATTGCCCTACCCAGGCCACTCCTCTAGTACGCCCTCATTCTACTTGGACGTTCTTACACTAGGGATATCCATATACTCAGTTTCTAAAATGGCTCCAGGAATCGCCCTTGTGATCTGGATATCTGTGCATCTGTTTTCAGACGTTCAAGACACAAATAGGGCTTCTAAAATAACCCCTCCCTCCTTATGTTTTTATGTTGCACCTATTTTAAAGAAGCAATATATGCACTTATGTGCCTGTCTAAAATAGCCCCTCAAAAAACAGATGCAGGCATTTACACCTGCTCTGAATCATGCACAAAGAGGTAATTTTATAACAGGGCCCGTGGTTAAAGCAGTCAAATGTGCCTATTTTAAGCCTGTTTTATAAAGACAAATAGGTACCTGCTTGTCTTTATAAAACACTAGCGTAAATCCTGCACAAATTGTGGCTACATTCCACTGTATGTATGTAAATTATGGAACTTCATAATCTACGCACACTCTGGCCAAACCGTGTCCTCAGCAATGCCTACTGAAAAAGTATGTGCCTAAATTAAATTTATTTTTATTTTTAATTTAGTGGTATTTCATATACCACCATTCGGCTAAAAATAATAATCAATACGGTTTACAAAAATGAGTAGAAGAGGAAAATAAAATAAAAGTAAGACACACAAGAACCTAAAGTCTGAGGAGCGAATAGCACAACAATTGAATTCCTAGGACAAAACATTTTTATGTATTTATTTAGTGGTATTTAGCTCAAGCCTTTCCAGTACTAGTTCAAAGCAAGTTACAATCAGGTACAATCGGTATTTCCCTGTCCAGAGAAGGCTTAAAATCAAACGCACTGATGCAGAAAGCCGACACTGAAGTAGCACGCTAATAGCTATGTACGCATCTATGTAGCGTGCCAATAGTGCGCAACTTCAGCACTGGCATGCAGAAAGGGGTGCATATGCAAATAAGCCATGTGTAAAATTTCGGTGCAAATGTCAGCTTTAAACTAGGAGAGCAAGCCAAGCATATGCACTCAGAAGTTGGTGCAAGTTTGGCATACTCTCCCAAAGAAACAGGGTCATCTGAGGGGATGTTTGACACTTCACCTCAGATGATCCAGGCATCAGGGAAAGCCCCCGATGCCATCAAAATACTGTCGGGGGACCGGTGCCCCCAACACCGACCCCCTGACAGCAGGGGCGGCCCAAGGGGGGTGCGGGGCCATGTGCGGAGACTCGGTGCGGGGCCTCATTTGCATAAGGGTCCTCATTTGCATAAATATTTGCATAATGTTACCATACACGAACTTTTAGTAAACATGCCTCTTAATGAGTGTATGAATAAAGAAAGACTAAAAGACTTCTACATTACTATAATCCAGTGCCAACCGCCAGACACATTAGGAACTACTACAAACACTGCCCATTTAGAACCCATAGCAAACCCGCCGTATCCTAACAGCACTACCAGGACTCATAAAGCACCATACCCTAACTATCAAAAGGAAACGCTGCAAATATTAAACCAATACATTTCAGAGAACAACAATACATGACCTACTGGGGAAAGAGAACAAGTGGCAATGTCAAATAGGAATTACATAAACAGAATACCTCAGCTCAGTTACACATGAACAGAACATAAACCATCACCAAACAAGGAATCACAATTTAGAAACAGGAAGACAATAATTAAACTGGGAATCCCAAAAGCCAAACTTGGAATGTACAACACTGTAGAAATAAAACTATACATTAATTTGCTCTTGTACTAAACAAAGCGCAGACGTTAATGATGCACATTTCCCAGAGCTGACATATTCCAATTAATAAATTCAAAATAAAGAGATATTTTTCTACCTTTTGTGCATTTTTTTTCAGCTGCAATTGCTCCAGCCACTTTCTTCTGGTTTCTTCGTGTCTTCCGCTAATTCTTCATCGTCTGCTGTCCATTTGTCTTTTCTTCTCTCTTCTAGTTTTTTCCATTCTCCTCTCTACATCTGCTTTAACATACTAATCTTTCTCCTTTTCCTCTTTCCTCATTCCTATTTCATCCACTCAAATTTTACCCCTCCATCCTCAATCCCCACTTACTCTCCCAATATCCGGACAATTGTAGATTTGTCTTCCCTCCCACACAAAATATTTTTTCCCTCTCCATTTCACTCTCCCAGCTCCATCCCATTCTAATCCTCCCCCAACATCAGCTCCATTCTAGTTCCAGTCCCACCCAGCATCCGCTCCCTTCTAGTCCCCGCATCAGCCCATTTCCAGTCCTAGCCCCCCATAAGCCCATTTCCAGTCCTAGCTCCCCATCTATTTGCAGTCCCATCCAAGTCCCTCCATCAGCTCATTTCCAATCCCAGCCCCCCATGAGCCCATTTCTAGTCCTTTCCTAGCCCCACCATCAGCCCATGTCAAATCCTAGCTCCCCTCCACTCAGCCCATTTCCAATCCAAGCCCCCCCATGAGCCTACTTCCAGTTCTAGCCCCTTCATGAGTCCATTTCAATCCAAACCCCCACCACAGCCCATTTCCAATCTTAGCACCCCCCAACAGCCAATTTCCAGTCCTATTCTAGCCCCTCCATCAGCCCATTTCCTGTCCTAGCCCCCCCTCACCCATTTCCAGTCCTAGCTCCCTCCCCCTCACAACCCATTTCCATTCCAAGCCCCCGTACCCATCAGCTATTTGCAGTTCAAGCCCTACTTCCACTCAGCCCATTTCCAGTCCTAGCCTCCTCATAGCCCATTACTAGTCCTAACCCCCCTTCAGCCCATTACGTCCTAACCCCCCATGTCCCTATTTCCAGTCCTAGTCCCCCATCAGCCTTTTTCCCGTCTTTGCCCCCCTCCCATAGCCAATTACCAGTCCTACCCCCCCATCAGCCCATTTCCAGTCTTAGCCCCCCATAGCCCATTACCAGTCCTAACCCCCCCATCACCCTATTTCCAGTCCTAGCCCCCCCATCAGCCTATTTCCAGTCTTAGCCCCCCCCATAGCCAATTACCAGTCCTACCCCCCCCATCAGCCCACTTCCAGTCTTAGCCTCCCCCCCCATGGCCCATTACCAGTCCTAACCCCCCCCCCATGGCCCATTACCAGTCTTAACCCTCCCCCCCATCAGCCCATTACCAGTCCTAACCCCCCCCCCCCCGGCCCATTACCAGTCCTAACCCCCCCCATTGCCCATTACCAGTCCTAACCACCCCCCCCCCCCATCAGCCCAATTCCAGTCTTAGCCCCCCCATAGCCCATTACCAGTCCTAACCCCCCCCATCAGCCCATTTCCAGTCCTAACTACCCCCCCCCATGGCCCATTACCAGTCCTAAACCACCCCCCCCCCATCAGCCCATTACCAGTCCTAACCACCCCCCCCCATCAGCCCACTTCCAGTCTTAGCCCCCCCATAGCCCATTACCAGTCCTAACCCCCCCCATCAGCCCATTTCCAGTCCTACCCCCCCACTTCCAGCCTTAGCCCCCTCCCCATAGTCAATTACCAGTCCTACCCCCCCATCAGCCCATTTCCAGTCTTAGCCCCCCCATCAGCCCATTTCCAGTCCTACCCCCCCCACTTCCAGCCTTAGCCCCCTCCCCATAGCCCATTACCAGTCCTAACCCCCCCCATCAGCCCACTTAGCCCCCCCATAGCCCATTACCAGTCCTAACACCCCCCCATCAGCCCATTACCAGTCCTAGCCTCCCCCCCCATGGCCCATTACCAGTCCTAACCCCCCCCAGCCCACTTAGCCCCCCCCATGGCCCATTACCAGTCCTAGCCTCCACCCCCCATGGCCCATTACCAGTCCTAACCCCCCCCATCAGCCCACTTAGCCCCCCCCCATAGCCCATTACCAGTCCTAACCCCCCCCCCATCAGCCCACTTCCAGTCTTAGCCTCCCCCCCATGGCCCATTACCAGTCCTAACCACCCCCCCCCTGGCCCATTCCCCGTCCTAACCAGCCCCCCCCGGCCCATTACCAGTCCTCACCACCCCCCCCCATCAGCCCACTTCCAGTTTAGCCTCCCCTCCCATAGCCCATTACCAGTCCTAACCACCCCCCCCCCGATCATTCCAAATTAAAATAAAAAAAAAAAACCAAAATAGCTGCTTCTGCCGCGGCAGCAACAAGAGCTCTGCCGCGGCCGCATCAAGAGCTCTGCCGCGGCAGCATCAAGAGCTCTGCCGCGGGCCCCCCCCTGCCCGGCAGAGCCTCCATGCATCCTCAGCAGCTTTCTTCATGTCCAAAACACGGGCTTCTTTCAGAGCCGCGAGAGTTTCTTTTCTCGCGGCTCTCTTAAACCCGCGGGGCTGATGGGAAATCCCCTCACCCGCGGCGGGATTAACAGAGCCGCGAGAAAGGAAACTCTCGCGGCTCTGAAAGAAGCCCGCGTTTTGGACATGAAGAAAGCTGCTGAGGATGCACGGAGGCTCTGCCGGGCAGGGGGGGGCCCCGCGGCAGAGCTCTTGATGCTGCCGCGGCAGAGCTCTTGATGCTGCCGCGGCAGAAGCAGCCGGTTTGGTTTTTTTTTTTTTAAACTTGGGATGCTGAAGAATGTTTTTTGCGCGGGGCCCCCTGAAACGCGGGGCCCTGTGCAAAAAACATTCTTGCTCAATGGACGGGCCGGCCCTGCCTGACAGAAACCAGAACCCTGTCCACCCATCCTCCTGATAAAAAAACCCTGGTTAGCCAGCGGTCCCGATCCCCCCACCCACCCACTGGGTAGCGTGAGGTTCAGCGCATGTGACATGTGCTGCAGTAAAATGTACCATGCACTAAAAATGCAGCTAAAGATCTCGTACTCCTCAAGTAGCGTGGGCTGGGGCAGAGACTAGGTGGTTCTGGGCACAGTGTGCTGGTGTTTTGGCACATGCTCACCTGCGATGTTGCACTTACCGCCACCTTAATGGGTGATGGTAAATGTACCTGTACTGATCATGCTAAACAGTAGGAACAAGGAGGTGGAATGAAATACACACTAATAACTTAGCAACATGCCGGGAATACCTCCATTTGGTAGCATGGGTCAAGTTCCATCCCGTGCTCATTTTTGAAGATTACTGTGCACTACTGGCCCAAATCTTAGTAAACATGCCCCTGAATGGAAAGGTGTAAATGTGTGCATGTACTCTACGTGTGCACTCGTGCATTTTATAAAATATTTATGTAGCAAGTTTATATACTGTATTTCTTAAGGTCAGTACGGTTTACAGGGAACAATTTAAATTATCTTTACATAGAAATGGGAATAAATATGTAATAATATTTAACAATGGAAGACAAAGGTATTTACATAGAGCATGGAAGGTGGACATGCCATAAGATTTAAGTTATTTACGTAGAGGCACATTCCAATCTGTATGCCCAGGGGCATTGTGTGTCCAGTCAGAAACAGACGCACAGCGACAGATGTGATTCTGATCCCGTAGGGCATGTCTAGCCCCCCGTGGGATCAGAATCACATCTAAGTCTGTACGTGCAGACCGGGACCCGATTCTGGTCGGCCTGCATGTAAAGGCTGCTGCCCGGCTAACTTAGTCAGGCTCCTGAATGGAGCCGAGACGCCATGGCACCATGGCTCCTCAAAGGCCAGGGTCAGACTGCGGGGAATCTCCTGCACCCCCTCCATCTTTTGTCGCACCCCGGGCCTGCCATCCCCCATCTAGTCTGCCAGCCCCGGACGTACAGAGCCGACATCAGACTCAGCCCTGTACGTTCGGGGCTGCGGACCGCCTACTCTGACTCTGACTCTGCCTCCGCACCGCCCCCTTCCCGCCCCATCTAGCATACCTGTACAAACTCCTTGTTTGTATGGGGAGGCTTCGTCAGCAATGGAAAAGGGGGATGAATAGAGAGGATGGACGTCCCAATGGGACGTCCATCCTTGCTATTCGTTTTACAGAATAGACCCGATAGAGCATGGAAAGTCAACATGCCATAAGAATTTAACGAACAAGAGAATGATTGATAATTAATAATATGTGGTAAAGAACTTCTTACAATATGAGAGATCAATGTTGGTTCTTGTGGTTTACATATATGGTGGTTTGGGTGATCAAGGTGAGTGTTTGGGATCAAGGTTGATTTCAGAGTGTTGGTGAACAGAATGGTGGTAAGGTATAGAGAGGTTGTGGTTGAAGCTGAGTCATATTTTATCCTCTAAATGTTCTTTGAATAGCAGAGTTTTCAGTTCCTTCCTTAACTGGTAGATGTCATCAATGTTTCTGAGATTAGGAGGTAAGTAGTTCCATAGTCCAGGTACATAAGTATAATGAGAAGGACCTTTCACAGGTTGTTTGATTACATTTCAGCCTTTCCGTGGGTATTAGGGTATTTGAAGAGCATGATCTTGTTCTGTTTACTGGGAGTTTGTTCAGCGTGATTTGTAGATGAGTGGAAGACATGTTGTGTAAAATTTTGAAAATGGTCATAAATGCCTTGTATTTTATGCAGCAGATGAAATGGAGCCAGTGTAGTTTTATATGATGCACTGCAATTCTGCCTTCTTTTTATACATGCATGTGGTCATGCAATTCGCATGTGTAAAGCAGGCCTTACCAGGAGGAAAAGCTTGCACAGTCCGTTCTTCAATGTCCGGCAGCAGTTACCCTGGATTCCCTCTGGGAAGGTCTTCAGGCCTTGGAACGTTCTTTTTTGTCTCAATTTGGAGTTCTCCAAAGTGCCTCTGCTCTTGTGCTTCAGGCTGTTGATCATCAGAAGAAGGAGGTAGCCACAGTAGTATAATGGGTACACTACTTGTCAAACTGATTGACAGGTGAGATAAGGATGGCGGGAGCCAATCAGCGTTCACTTCCGGTCTATGTCCCGCCTTAGGCCACGCCCCCTCCCATAGAAGTGAATGGTGAGTTAGCCCCGCCCACTCCCGCTCCCAAAATGTTGACAGGTACCAATCAGCGCCCACTTCCGGTGTATGTCCCGCCTTAGGCCACACCCCCTCCCATAGAAGTGAATGGTGAGTTAGCCCCACCCAGCCCCGCCCACAAAATGTTGACAGGCACCAATCAGCGCCCACTTCCGGTGTATGCCCCGCCTTAGGTCATGCCCCCTCCCATAGAAGTGAATGGTGAGTTAGCCCCGCCCAGTCCCGCCCCCAGGCGTGGCCACCGCTCCCCACTTGACACACCCCTGCCCCCGCCCCAAGGATGACATCATCCAATCAGCATACACTTCCGGGGGTGTGTCACACCCATGCCACGCCCCACAATATGGCATTAGCCAATCAGCACCCACTTCCGGGGTTTGTGCTACGCCCACAGCCTCCCACCCTCCTCCACGCCCCCTGCCTACATCATCGGAAATGACATCACCGGAAACAGGGCGTCATCAGAAGAGGGACTGTCCCTTTTTTGCTGACATCAGCGGAAACAGTATGGCTGACTCCGGAAATGTGTTTTTGCTTCTGCTTAATACTGAAAAACAAAAATGCTTTTCTCTCTGTCTCTCTCCCACACAGACTCAGTTGTTTTTTCTCACACAAAAACTGATTCCTAGCACAGAGAGACAGGCAAGCTAGAATCTTTTTTCTTTCCAAAATGCAATTAGCACATCTTTGTTAGAGGGATCACCCTCTCACCCTCAACCACGCCCCTACCTACATCATCGGAAATGGACTGTCCCTTTGTGCTGACATCAGCGGGGAGCAGTGTGACTGACTCTGGAAATGTGTTTTTTGCTTCTGGTTAATGTTTACACCTGCAAAAAAAAAAAAGCAGGAACCCTGGAAAAATAAAATGCTTTTCTCTCTCCCACTGTACCAGTTCTTATTTCTCACAAAAAGATTCACGGCACAGAGAGACACAATTTTCTTTACAAATGCAATTACAAATGCAATTGTTAGAAAAACTAGTGCGGTCCATGTGATAGAATTTTACTTTTAAGACCTCACTGTTAGAAGTATTCTGACAGACCTGTAGAGTTCAGACTGAAATACACAGAGACCTGAGTTCAAATCCCCCTAATACAGCTATTTTTTTGAGAGAGCCGAGTTCAAATCCAAATACAGCTATTTTTTAGTGGCTTTGAAAAAACCAATACAGAGAGACAAGCCTGGACATGTCTCTCTAGGGTGTGGTAACACGTGATTGGTTGAAACAAGAGGTCTGTTCTGAGCATGCTCCAGGTGTTCTGAGCATGCTCCTGCTGTAAGGGGAGCATTTTAACACAGACTTTCAGAAAGGAAAAAATGGCTCTTTTTGGAACACCAAGCAGAATTTCCAGCAGGGCACACAACATTAATTACTAAAACCATTCTGAAGATGTTGGCAAAATAAAAAGAACAGTCAAAGCACGGCAATCATGAAGGAAACCTTATTGAAGAGCATTTACTATAACCCCAAAGCAGCAGGGAGCTTTGGGGGCATAAATCCTCTATTTCAAGCTGCTAAAAAGCAGGATAAAACAGTCAACAGAAATGATGTAGTTAGATGGGCTACCGGACAAGATGCTTATACTTTACACAGACCTGCTAGGGTCCGTTTTAAAAGAAACAAGACGATCGTGTCAGATGTGGATGCGCAATGGCAGGCTGATTTAGTTGATATGGCAGCCTTGTCCCATTATAACAATGGCTATAAATACATATTAACAGTGGTAGACATCCTGTCAAAATATGCATGGGTTGCAAGTTTAAAATCGAAAACCGGTCATGAAGTTGCTAAAGCCTTTGAAAAAATATTTAATCTAGGTCGTATACCTGAAAAATTACAGACAGACAAGGGTAAAGAATTTTTAAATAGGTCCCTGAAGATTTATTAAAACAAAGAGGGGTTCATCATTTTGTAACCAATAACGATGTTAAAGCAGCGGTGGTAGAAAGGTTTAACAGGACTTTGAAATCCAAAATGTGGCGTTATTTTACTACACACAACACCTTTAGGTACCAAGACGTATTGCAGGCTTTTGTGCACAGTTATAATCATAGTTTTCACAGAACAATAAAGATGAGACCTATAGATGTGACACACACAAATTCTCTGCAGATCTGGAAAAGAGTCTACGGTGATAGCATCAAGCGTAAGCACACCAAGAATCCCTTAAAGAAAGGAGATCATGTAAGACTTTCAAAAACTAAAGGAAAATTTGAAAAAGGTTACGAGCAAACGTGGACTGATGAGGTATTTATAATAACGGACATTTTAAACAGGGGCCAGAAAGCAACATACAAGATACAGGATTATGACGGTGAAGCCATACAAGGTTCTTTTTATCCTGAAGAATTGCTAAAAGTCACGCAGCAACAGGACAGAATATACCGAATCGAAAAGGTTCTAAAGGTAAAAGGATGTGGCAGGAACAGATTCTACCTCGTGAAATGGAGGGGATGGCCTGTTAAATTTTAACAGTTGGGTTAAGCATCAGAGATTCAAGACATCTGATTTCTTTCTTTCTTTTGAAGCAGCATTAAAATAAAATTGAAAATGAATGATGGTGGCTTTTATATCACCCTGCCTAGCAATGCCTCAGCAGATGTGTTTTCCCAAAATACCAGCTCTAATTTTACTATACAACTAGCAAGGCCTTTGGACTTACAAGGACAGTGGGAAGTGGGGCTCGTGGAAATACAATACCCCAACACCTGGGAGAATATTAAGGAAGACCATAAGTATGTTGTCGTTTCCGCAGCAGGAAATATACAGCATCTTATAGTCAGGAAAGGACATTACGCGACCATGCAGCGTTTAGTGGAATCCATGAATCAGGACATTAGCAACATCTATAAATCGGCGGCACCCCTAATCATTTATGAGCCCCATGCGCGAAGAATCCGGATAAAATCGGAAGATAGGTCTACTATTTATGCGTATGGTGATTTGGCAACCATTTTGGGAATAGAAGCATACGTTAATACACAACGTTCCCATTTTCCAACGGATATCACGGCAGGTTTTAATACACACTACATTTACACATAAATTGTAGAGCACCAGTTAGTAGGTGACCATTTTGTGCCACTGCTGCGCTGTGTTCCAACTAAAGGGTTTAGGGATGAGTTTATCACGTTAACTTATGATAAGCCGCACTATGTCCCTGTGAACAAACAGCATATTGATACCATCACATTTGAAATAAAGACGGATCAGGACAAGTACGTCTCATTTCGTTACGGGAAGGTGATTCTTAAGCTTCATCTGCGACCCCGGAGGGTGACTGTTTTTTAAAATGGTTGTGGCTAAAGACTACGGAGACCCCAAAGCATACAGGCATTATTATACAACACAAGCCGGCTATGGGCTTTCAGGATATCATGGAGTACCGGTCATGTATGGGGCCGGTGTAGGTGGTGTTTTTCGCAGCCTCTTTAGAAAAGCTATGCCGTTTTTGAGAAGGGGTTTTGAAATTATTAAACCACACGTGAAAGGCGCCGCAAAAAACATAGCCAAGGATGTCATGAGCCATGTCACAACGGCCGTTCTAAATAAAATGAACCAGGCTACAGAACAGGCAGGATCAGGACTGGCTGTGATTAGAAGAGCTGTTAAAAGAAAGAGAACCGAGTCTCGGGAGTTACCACAAGGACCGCCCAAACCTTTTAAAAGAAAGAAACCCGTGGGTGGCAGGTCTCAGAAGCTTAACCGCCGGTCTAAGAAGAGAAGCGCTAGCTCTAGGCAGCGAGATATATTCTAAAAAGCACCATGGCTTTTGTACACCACGGCTCTGAAGAGTGTGTTAAATCGGAACTGGACCTGTTTCAACTAGCACCGACTCAAACAAGTATCGAAAAAAGTATTTATGTGGAAATTCCGCCATTATCGGCTTTGTCGGAAACAGCCCCTTTGGACTTCTATATCGCAGGTCATGGTGAAGACTACATTGATTTAAATAGTACACTTTTGCACCTGACCTGTAAAATTGTGGCAGAAGATGGCTCGAACATCGAACCGGCAGCCAAAGTAGCGCTGGTGAACTACCCAATCGCAGCTCTGTTTAGCCAGCTGGATGTTACACTGGGTGACCAACTCATTAGCCAGAGCAACAACTGCTACCCCTACAGAGCCCTCATAGAGCTGCTTCTCAATTATGGCAAAGGATCCCTCAAATCACAGTTTACAAGCGGTCTGTTTTATAAAGACACAGCCGGGCAGCATGAGGTGAGAGAGATAGGATCTCACAACATCGGCTTTACTGAAAGGGCTCAATTTACGGTCTCTAGCAACAAGGTAGAGCTATTGGGGCAATTACATAGCGATCTATTTTTTCAAGAAAAGATATTGATTAATGGCGTGGATCTCAAAATCAAATTGACCCGCAACAAAAACTCTTTCTGTTTAATGAGCGGTGATGCCGAAAAAAGTTATAAAATCCTTATCCTAAACGCTGCGCTCTTTGTAAAGAGAGTTAAAGTTTCCCCCGGAGTGCGCCTGGGACATGCGGAAGCTCTGCTGAAAGCTAATGTCAAGTATGCTATTGACCATGTGGGGCTGAAGGTGTTTAGCATACCAGCCGGTGCCCGTGTGACTAACCAGGAAAATCTCTTTTTGGGGCAGCTACCAAAACTCATTGTGCTGGGATTTGTGGATAATGATGCTTTCAGCGGTAATTATGCTAAAAACCCCTTCAATTTTAAACATTATGATATTAATTTTGCCGCTCTATATGTGGATGGTGAACAAGTACCCGGGGAAACCTCTTCAACCTGACTTTCAAAACGGATGTTGTGTAAGAGAATATATGCAACTGATACAAGCAAGTGGTAAACATCTGAAAGATACAGCATTGCTGATTGACCGTCAGGAGTTTTACAAAGGTTATACCCTGTTGGCGTTTGACCTTTCACCGGATCAGGAGTGTGCAGACCATTACTCGCTGATTAAAACTGGTAACCTGCGGGCTGAAATACGTTTTGCCAGCGCCTTACCCCATACAGTTAACATGATTGTTTATGGGGTTTTTTGACAATGTGATAGAAATTAATCATAGAAGGAATGTTCTTTTTGATCATTCGTGAAAATGAACACCCTGCAGATCTTCCGTATTTTAAAGAAGGACCCCTGTGTTGCAGATTTCTTTTTAGATGTGCTACCCAGCGATTGGTTAGCGGATGTACAAATATCAAGGAAGCCAGTGTGTTTGGTGGTAAATACACACCCTCATAACCTACCTGGAGAACACTGGTTAGCCATCTATATATGTGGAGATGGAACAGGGGAATTTTTTGATTCTTATGAACAACCACCTGATAGCTTATTCTTTCCTACCAGCATTATGAGCTTTTTCAACAAGCATTGTAAAACTGTTTTATACCACAACAGACAATTACAGCACCCAATGTCTACGGCTTGTGGATATCACTGTGTATTTTTCTTGCACCACCGCTGTAAAGGGGTGCCTTTTGAAAATATTTTAGAAATGTATTCTGAAGATTTAATGCAAAATGATGATATGGTGTTACATTTTGTAAAACGCAACAAACAAACTTTGTGTAGATCTTTTAGAAATCCGTTCCATAATCAGCAAGTGTGTGTTTCCTATCGTGAATGTTTTGATGCTTCTAAATAAAAAGTAACCCCTCTAAGGAGGTTTTTTGAAAAGAAACCACTGTCTAGTCTTTTATTTTTGTTTTTAAACATTTTATTGAAAATACATTTTTACACACTCAACCACCGGTATCTGTGGGATAATTTACGTTTTTTGTGAGGGAGTAGCTCTTTGCTCTTTATCGGACCCGTGTACATTTTAGTAGCCTTCACAGATGGGTTCTCTTTGAGGCGTACCAGTACATCTCTGTTGGCTGCATTACCCATTACCGTAGAGGGCATATTTAATTCGGCTAGGGTTTGCATGAACTCCTCCCAGCCCCGGGGTATTCTTCGTTGTGAAAGAGCTTGGGGCTGCGTAGCCCCACGAACGAGGTCGAGTAGGTTAGAGCCATTGACGGGGTTTCCCCGGTATACAAATGTTCCATTTCCCTCCCAGGATGCCACATTCTTGTTTTTTAACAGTTTATTAAGCAGCAACTCAGCATTTTTCCTATAGCGCATATTGATGCTGTTTAACACTTCTTGTATTACAGGGTCTGGAGGTATAATATTTTCTAGAGGTGTTGCCGTTGATGTCTCATCTTGTGCCTGTAGATACAAGTTTATTTTTTCTTTTTCCATATCCCTCTGTCTGTTAAGCACGAGATAGCGCTGTAGCACTTCTGAGTAACATTTAGCCTTTTCGTGTTCAGACATACCATACCGACGCTTTGCAGGATGTTTTTCATTTCTTCATCTAACTTATGGATGGTCGTGGTTCTAATATTTTCATCCCGATCTGGCGGGTTTCTCAAGCGCTCAAGTTGTTGACTAGGGACTATGTACATTTTTTTAGCGTGATGCATTAGAGGTTTGTCAGAAGCCCCGTTATCAATGGTAATGCAAAACTTAACAGGGGCCCGATAAAGCCACCCGACTGTCTCACCAATTGCTTCTTTTTTTTAATGGGTAGTCTTTTATCGCACAGACTCTTTATGGCATGACGCTTCCCTTTTAAAAACTTTATCTGTTGTTGTGAAAGAGGAATGTTACCTTTTAGGGTGTTGAGAGCGATTTCAACTATAGCTGCTACCAAATCATTAGAAGCTGTATTCAGGATGGCTCTTCTGTGCTGCGGAGAGGCTTGAACCAAAAGTTTTAAAAGGGGCAGGTTTCTCTTTACACGGCGAGACATGTTGTCTGAGACACACAGGCATGTATGAAGGGGTTGGTTACATATTCATTTCTTTTTATGTGAGATTTGTGGTTTTTCACAGTATACCGTGGTCCAATCTGGCGGGAAGATATCCGTCCTCAGTCTGTAAGCCTCAGGCGTTGTGTTATTTAAATCCACGACGAGATACCCAAACGGCTTTCTGGTTGCATCTTCAAAGACTTCTAAAAAGAATTTTGATTTTCCAGGGTACATCTGCCTGGCTAGAATGGCAATCTGTAACTTATCTCTAGGATTCTTAAAGAGCACCATGTATTTGGTATTTAAAGTTATAGTTCGGCTTGCTTTACCTTGGCAGAAAACATTTTGAACAATATATATGATGCTCAGGTTTCTGTGATGCACATACTTGGTAAAGGCTTTCTCTATTTCATCACTTTTACAGGCAGAATCCATTAGGTCATCAACAATAACCAAGTTTACTTTATTGGTTGGAAACAGCCGTTCATCATTAAAAGTATCAGGCAAAGTGTCCATAAATGTAATAAAAGGATATTTATTTAACATTTCTTTATACAGAGGTTGCCAGCAACTGTAACACCACACAATATTGTTAGGCATGACAGTCAATACATGACCAGCATGTTCTAACATCTTTTTAACAAAGAAGCTCTTGCCTGAATTGGACGGCCCCGCTAAAAATACAAGAAAAAGGATGTGACCAGCGCACATCCACCACGCTAGTATCCATAGGGTAATGTGCTAAAGCCATCCTCCAACTTCACCCTTTTGTCATACACAACCTTTTGTGTTTTTTAATCACACCAGTCTCTATTGTCCAACCCTTTTTGTTTCTTATAATACCAGGTTGTTGTACTCCTATCTTTTTCTGGGATAAATCTGCTGTCCCAGGCTTGTAGTCCAAAACTAGATCTTTCAAACTAGTGAAATTGATTTTCTGGCAGTTTTCTACGTCTAACGTAATCCCTTTTACTTTCATACAGGTCTTCCCGCTTGACAGCTTGTAGCCGTATGTTTTAGGCCCCGCTGATACAAACTCTGTGATATGTTCATCTGAGGGTATCTCGCTTGTGAGCTCACCTAAATAATCGCCCAAAGATGGGTTCCAATCACCCTCTCGACTTAGAAATATCACAGAATCTGTATCATGGTACAGACAGCGCTCTTGCAAACTATCTAGAAGGTTGTACAACTCCAGGCGTGCATAAACCGTTGTAAAACAGGCAATGAAAACGTTGGTGCTACCCGACAATATACACTGGTCTTTTGAGTGCCTACAAGACACACAGGCTGTTTCATCATCAATAAAATCGCATGATGAAACCTCGAATTCAGGAGAAAACAGATATTTAAAGAGATCATCAGGTTCTTTCACAATGCTTGTGGTAGGCAGGTTTGTTCTTTGACCAAATTTACCCCACAGGGAATTTAAGAAAAGTTTTGCTATTTGACGCTTAGCATGGTTTACATTAATCTGGTCTGTACGCAAACACACCCCCTCTTTTCTAAAGAAATCAGCTATGTACACATTTTGTTTTTCAGTATCATTGCATCATCGAGGGTAGCCAGAAGCCTCTTGTTTTTGACGGAGGTGCATTTTGATGTATTCGGAAAAGAGATGATCAGATTTTTGCTCTAAATGCCAGATTTCATAGATTTCAACAACCACATACCCTTTTGCAATGGCTAAATTCATCTCCACCGTACACCAAGTCCCCACAAAAGCTCTCTCCTCATCCGTGTGGGCACACATTTCCTGTTGCCGTGTGTCAGCACACGTGTGACACAGCGGAAACATAAGCTTACCGCCCAACCGTATGGGTAACACTGGGAAAAAGAGCTTTCGTGGGGGATATACTTTTGCTTTTATAAAACCAAAGTACTTTGTAGGGGGGCCAAATTTGTCATAAATGATTTTTGGATGGCCTATTGGATATTCCTTTGTTTTATTGACAAAAGGGTATAGGCTGGTAAAATCATAGTAGTGTATTTTTTCCCCAGGCCTTGTTTTGTGGTACAGACAAATGGCATTTGTTCTACCCCCGAAAAGGGCATCTCGTGGAATCAGAGGTTGCGGTAATGCGGAGTCAGCCAGGAAATCTGCGCAGCCCCCATCATTTTCTTTTACCATCCGCTTCCACTCGTGCTCCCATAGACTTATGACCTTGAACCCACGGCTTTCCAGGAATGCAGCTTTTAGCTGTGTTTTGTAATAAAGAAAACCATAGGTCGTGGCTGCTATAGGATTCTGGTCTTTATCATTATAACAGCTCGGACAGCCGTGGTGAAAACAACCATTAAATTCAAAAGCTGTTTCTACCCCACCGATCACGGCATAGCCATCAAGAAAATAAGCCCCCACCTTTTTTTCATCACCACCTTTCAGAGCATGTGTGATCTGTATATTTTCTTTGGCCTCCACATACATCAGCCATTGAATAGAGGGGGTTGAATATCTCTTTGTCTGCCGGTGATAGTTATCTGGTGGGATGAGTGCCACAGTCTTGGGTTCTAAAAACATGAATCTGAACATAGCCATACATACAGATGCAAGGGTTATATATTGGAAAGGGTCTAAACACCTTGTTTGAATTTCTGAGATGTCACCCTGCTCTACAAACACTTCTTTCTCTGTCATTTTCATGATTTCAGCTCGGTAGAGAACACAGGCCTGTCGCAAAATAGATACATCCTGCTGGCAGTAATAAGCCAGCTCTTTTTGCAAATTAAAAGTTTTATGCCGATTGTCCTTGTACCATTGTAAAAATTCATCTTTTTCTTCAGGCAACATGTTACTCACACCGTAATGTTCAACACCCGGCATGGGGCCCACATAATTTTGATTTTCCAGCGTATTAAAAAAGTGTGGAAAGTACCCCTTGCTGCCTGTAAAACCCATGGCTTGTGGAAGTTTGCTAAGTTTCATAGGCAGGAAATTTAGAGAATCTATAAAACGGATAGTCAGAGGTTCAACGGTAATTTGTAAAAGTTTAGCACCTTGAACCAACAGCCCCGTGTCCATCTTTTCCTTAAGCAGTTGTTTAAGAACAAAATATCCATCATAACCTTTGGAATTATGGGCTATGAAGGTGTAACCTTTAAATTTTTTGTCACAAAAAATCTGTATAAAGGCAGAAATACATTCGAGACCCTTGAATTCCCAGTTTCTTTCATCATTTAAGTCCGTCGCATATATGTAATTAGGGACATGCCAGCCTGTTTCTTGCATACATTCACAATCATAAAAAATATACTTTTCAGATGTTTCAGTTTTACCAATAGGGGTCATAAAACATAAGTGGACGCCATCCCCGGTTAGGGGCTCGCGACATAGTTTACAATGACGGCCCTTGCACTTATGTTTCTTGTCCACATAAGACTCACATTTCTGGCACAGTATCTTAGATAAACACGCCACTTCTTTTTTCAGAGCCAGATCCGCGTGTCTATCTAAACACTCTTTAGAACGACAAAAGAGTTTGCAATTAGGGCATCTCTGTTGTACACCAACATTATTCGTACACGTTAGTGTCAAACAAAGACGGCACCATAATGTGCAATTATGATCGTGACTGTACGGTTTCTGACAGTAACTACAGAAGTTGCGCTCCCCATAGAATTTTTTGACATTGGTTATACCATAGAAATGGTCATCGTGTAGCAACAAGAACACAGTCTTAGGGAACACAGGTCTGTCTGATGTCTTAAAACAAACCCATGATTTTGTGTAAAGCACAACGCGTATGTTTATCTTTAAATGCTATTCAAATATTGCTACATCATCGAGCATGACTTTTCTATGTACCGGCCACCCCAATTCGTTATGTAGTTTTTTAGCACCTTCTAACAATTCGACATCTGTCATTTTTACCTGTGACATGAGGGCTGTGAGGCTACCTGCAAAACACAGGCTATTATCAGTGTTGTTCAAGTCTATCAAATACATCCTTTTCTTATGAATAATATGGCTAAACGGTATGGTCTTTAAGACCCTACGAGCACCCCCACCCCGATTTCTTATGACAAGTACAACAACCCGGAATATATCACAAACCTGGATTTCTCTGTGACTCTGAAGGAGTTTAGCGATCTGATTTAAGAAATCGTCAGCGTCTAATGCTTTGGGGTTTAACTTACCAGAATATAAGGAATTGTGGAAAAGAGATGAGTGTAGATGCACCTGTACATAATCACCGGGTGAAACCCGGCTGCTAACCTCATCCAGAATATGTTGAATACCTTGCCGAATGGCGAATTGAGCCTCAGATAATGATGTTATCCTGTCTAAATTAATAAACCGAAATTCCTCTGAATAAATTACACCATTAAACTTGTCCAATTTACGATCCCACCTTTTCACAAACTGAACATAGCTAACTGGTTCTGATTCTTCAGCGAGGCCTAATGCATGATTATTTGCGCTGTCCTCTGAAACACTGTGATCAAAGACACGGCTTTCACCACGCCCTCCGTATTCTGTACCGGCGTGTGTAGATTCACCGTCAGAAAAACTATCGCTGCGTGATCTTTTCCTGTTAGACTTCTCTCCCACAGCCGCTGATTTTCTAACATTTTCTCGGTCTGAAAAAGAAAACGTAGGGGCTAATACTTTTTTTCTTTTACAGCGACCTTAAAATCTATGTGCTGGATAAAACCGGAATACTCACTATGCTGCTTATCTTTTGGTTTTCGGTATGGACCTGTTTGCTCTTCTGTACCGGTGTGTGTAGATTCACCGTCAGAAAAACTATCGCTGTGTGATCTTTTTCTGTTAGACTACTCTCCCATAGCCGCTGATTTTCTAACATTTTCTCGGTCTGAAAAAGAAAACGTAGGGGCTAATACTTTTACAGAGACCTTAAAATCTAGGTGCTGGATAAAACTGGAATACTCACGATTCTGCTTGTCTTTTGGCTTTCTGTAAGGTACCGTCTGTTGGTTAGACTGGCCATCTTGTTTTGTAGCATCTTCTTGGTCTAAAATAAAAAAGATTACAGGTTGAGGCTGTCCTCTGAAACACATTATAAAGAACATAGCTGTTAGAAAATTAAAACAACACAGGACATACCTTTTAAATTTCTTTGCCGCCTTCTTTTTGTAAGAGAAAGTTTATTTGTAACCCCCTTTTTCTGCTCCTATTTTTTAAAGACAATCATAAGAGACAGAAACATTACATAGCCAACAATATTTTTAAAAAAGTAAGACTCATATCTACTCACCATGTCTGAAGAAAAAGTTGCAGATGATACAAGCTATAGAGACTGTGTGATCTTTTCTGGCTGCTGAAATGTACTGGATCTCATAAGCTTATCATACGACCTGGCTAATTCACAATGCCTTTTTTTCGCAGACAGTACAGTGTAATAGATGCTATATATCTGTGTATGTGGCTAATACACATTCCCACCCATTTCCCAGACGTCTTAAGTGGATTTTAGTTACACGACAGTTCTGCACATTCTTATCTTAGGGCCTATTGTTTAGGACACACCTGGAGGCCCCATTTTTTTTCCAAACCATTGTAGGTTTAATTAACTAATCATTCCTAAAACACACCACACATAGGTTCAAAATATTTTATTTCAAATAAAATGTTTTCATCTTGTGAAATTCATTTGAGCATTACAAGTTTTTAAAAAAAAATAAAAGTCATACATATAATTTTTGTTCATCTGTATGTTCAACTGTATGTTCAACTGGAAATACATACATTTTCATAAAAAGTCAATTTTTACAGAACTTGGTGTTTTTTAAAGAACGATCTATAATCTCTGTCACAGATTAAGCCTTCCACTATTTCTATTTCGCTGTCTGCCACAGAATTAAGCAAAATTTTGAGCAGTTGTCCTGGATTTCTACTGTTGTTAAAATCTCTGACAAGTTCAAACAAAAATTCAAATTTTCATAAACTAGGACAGTTGCTTTCATTTTATGACCCGCAATCATGGCAACATTTAAAATAGGTCCTAGACACAACCTGTTACAAGCTTTATGGATTTTCTGATGTATTTCATTGCGTTCCCACTTTAAACAGTCATGGTGTCTTTGGCCTGGAGCATGTATTACACATGCTGCACAGTCTCTATGCATAACGCCTTGCCAGCATTTCTTGATAATACAGGCCACCGTTGTTTGTATAACAGATTTAAATCTGTTTATTTCATCAGGTTTTGTGTAGTCCCTTTGACTGGCTATGACATCAAATGCCTCCCTTTGATATGTACAGAGAAAGCACAAACAGCGTAGATTGGCAGTCTGTATGTGCCCCTGTAGGAGCAGAGATTCGTCACTTCCCTACAAAAAACAAAACAAAATAATGTCAGTGTGAACTGCTGTTTCTTCTATAACACTTTTCTAAATAAAAAAACTTCTCTTACCTCTGCTGATCCTAGGTCTTCCAATAAACAGTTTGTTTCTGCATCTACAGTGGCGTGATATAATTCTATATCCTCTGGGTCCATTGTGTTGTCAGATGTTAAGCCAAGTTCTGTGCCAGAATCGTAGGGTTCTTGAGAGTTGAAAAATATTTGGGCATCTGGATAATGCACAAAAGCTGCTATTTCTTGCTGAGGATCTGCCAGATTCTCCTGTAGTTCAAATGGATTTTCAATCGGTGGATACCCCTCTGCAACGGCATCATGATCCTTAAGGAAGTAATTAATGTTGTGTGCCCTGCTGGAAATTCTGCTTGGTGTTCCAAAAAGAGCCATTTTTTCCTTTCTGAAAGTCTGTGTTAAAATGCTCCCCTTACAGCAGGAGCATGCTCAGAACACCTGGAGCATGCTCAGAACAGACCTCTTGTTTCAACCAATCACGTGTTACCACACCCTAGAGCAGGGGTCTCAAACACGCGGCCCGCAGGCCGCATGCGGCCCGCGAGACAACTTTGTGCGGCCCGCGACAGAGGAAAACAAAAAAAACACAAAACCCTGGCTTCTGCCGTTGCCGCCGTGGCAGCGGCAGAATCAATTGTCAAATTTTTAAAAAAAAGACTTCTGCTGCTCAAGCAGCAAAATCAGCTGTCCTGCGGCCCCTTCCCCTGTGCCCGGAGATCCGAGTCTGCTCTATCAGCGGCGTGCTTTTCAAGCCGCGAGGAGAGTATTCCCCTCTCGCGCGGCTTTTAGTCTTTCTTTATCCATACTCATTAAGAGGCATGTTTACTAAAAGTTAGTGTATGGTAACATTATGCAAATATTTATGCAAATGAGGCCCCTTATGCAAATGAGGCCCCACGTCTTATGCGGCCCCCGGGTTACTTTACAAGTCCTCATTTGGCCCTCAAAGCAATTTGAGTTTGAGACCCCTGCCCTAGAGAGACATGTCCAGGCTTGTCTCTCTGTATTGGTTTTTTCAAAGCCACTAAAAAATAGCTGTATTTGGATTTGAACTCGGCTCTCTCAAAAAAATAGCTGTATTAGGGGGATTTGAACTCAGGTCTCTGTGTATTTCAGTCTGAACTCTACAGGTCTGTCAGAATACTTCTAACAGTGAGGTCTTAAAAGTAAAATTCTATCACATGGACCGCACTAGTTTTTCTAACAATTGCATTTGTAATTGCATTTGTAAAGAAAATTGTGTCTCTCTGTGCCGTGAATCTTTTTGTGAGAAATAAGAACTGGTACAGTGGGAGAGAGAAAAGCATTTTATTTTTCCAGGGTTCCTGCTTTTTTTTTTTGCAGGTGTAAACATTAACCAGAAGCAAAAAACACATTTCCAGAGTCAGTCACACTGCTCCCCGCTGATGTCAGCACAAAGGGACAGTCCATTTCCGATGATGTAGGCAGGGGCGTGGTTGAGGGTGAGAGGGTGATCCCTCTAACAAAGATGTGCTAATTGCATTTTGGAAAGAAAAAAGATTCTAGCTTGCCTGTCTCTCTGTGCTAGGAATCAGTTTTTGTGTGAGAAAAAACAACTGAGTCTGTGTGGGAGAGAGACAGAGAGAAAAGCATTTTTGTTTTTCAGTATTAAGCAGAAGCAAAAACACATTTCCGGAGTCAGCCATACTGTTTCCGCTGATGTCAGCAAAAAAGGGACAGTCCCTCTTCTGATGACGCCCTGTTTCCGGTGATGTCATTTCCGATGATGTAGGCAGGGGGCGTGGAGGAGGGTGGGAGGCTGTGGGCGTAGCACAAACCCCGGAAGTGGGTGCTGATTGGCTAATGCCATATTGTGGGGCGTGGCATGGGTGTGACACCCCCCCGGAAGTGTATGCCGATTGGATGATGTCATCCTTGGGGCGGGGGCAGGGGTGTGTCAAGTGGGGGGCGGTGGCCACGCCTGGGGGCGGGACTGGGCGGGGCTAACTCACCATTCACTTCTATGGGAGGGGGCATGGCCTAAGGCGGGACATACACCGGAAGTGGGCGCTGATTGGTGCCTGTCAACATTTTGGGTGCGGGAGTGGGCGGGGCTGGGTGGGGCTAACTCACCATTCACTTCTATGGGAGGGGGCGTGGCCTAAGGCGGGACATACACTGGAAGTGGGCGCTGATTGGTACCTGTCAACATTTTGGGGGCGGGAGTGGGCGGGGCTAACTCACCATTCACTTCTATGGGAGGGGGCGTGGCCTAAGGCGGGACATAGACCGGAAGTGAACGCTGATTGGCTCCCGCCATCCTTATCTCACCTGTCAATCAGTTTGACAAGTAGTGTACCCATTATACTACTAGCCACTATTTCATCTAGGGTGGCCCAGTTGGAAGAAAAAGTGGAGGGCATATCAACCATGTCAGGTACTGTTTCTCATGATTTAACTGTTATCCATGGGAAGATTGAGATGTTGGAAAACTCTGTTTGTAAAAGGAATTTGCGTTTGTTGAATTTTCCTCAAGTGCCCACTGTGTCTCCAAAGGAGCTATTCAATTCTTATGCTACATCTATATTGAAGCTTCCTGTTTATTCGGTCCCTCCTTTGGCAAGAATTTACTATCTGCCTACTGCCAAGCGCAAGACCCATGGTGCCTCTTTGCCTGTCCATTCACCGCCGATGGACTCTTTGGACTTAACTGGGTTCTTGGAAACCACAGATCCTGGATTTATTCCATGGGCTACTCTCCTTCTTACTGTGGCTTTGGAGCAGATTGGAACTTACTTCTGAGACTTTATTTCAAGGCAAGGAATGAGACCTTTATGGGGGGGGGGGAACAATAAGGATGTTTCCGGATGTTTCTAAACCTACTCAGAAACATAGACAGCAATTTCTTTTGCGAAGACCTTGGGTTTTGCAGCTCGGTGGTTTGTTTTTTCTACGCTATCCGTGTAGATATTTAATTAAATATCAGGGAGTTAGTTACACCTTTTTTGAGCCTGCGCATTTAGCTCAATTTGTTGCTATCCCTCAATAAAATTATGTTTCAGTGATGGATAAAGAAATCTCTCTTCCTCTTTTGTCCAAAATCTACCTCTTAAGAGCTTTGCAGTGTTGACCTTCAGTGCAAAAATACTACACGAAAGCTTCTAAAGTGCATGAAGGAATCAGTGTCATTGTTACTTTACTACAGGTGGGAGAAGTGAAGTATAATGAAATAATATCTTTATTTAACAGGTTTTATACACCGCTTTATTATTTCAATCAAAGCGGTTTACATTGAAACTTAAACTTGGTAATGTACATTAAACAGGGACATTGATAACTTGGATTTTTATGAGGCAATGAAGGTTTAAGTGACTTGCCCAAGGCCACAAGGAATGCTAGTGGGAACTGAACCCTGGTCTCTAGGTTCCCAAGCCAGTGTTCTTAACCATTAGGCTACTTTGACTTGGCCAAGGTCAAATAGAATTCTTGGAGTACAGAGAGTGTTCAGACATGGGACCCCTTGGCAGCTAATCTTCAGCACTAGCCACCAAAAGGCCTCTTTTCACTGGGCACAAAAGAGCTGTACCCAGGGTCTGATGCAGAAACACATGGCAGGTGAGTTGATGCACTGGTGTCTGCTTTTCTGGCCTAATTTATGCTGGTTATATGTGGCACAAAGTCCAGGATTGTTTTTTCACTTAGGGGCACTCATAAGTAAGAAACAGAATTGAAATGCAATCTGAATGCTACTACCTCATGCTCTTTCTCTTCCAAATATTTATTGTGTAAGAACAAGCAATCCACCTCTACCTTTTTAGAACATAAGAAATGTCATACCGGGTCAGACCAAGGTCCACCAAGCCAGTATCGTTTCCAACAGTGGCCAATCCAAGTCACAAGTACCTGGCAGGTTTCCAAAAATGTACACAGATTCTACAGTGCTTATCCTGGGATAAGCAGTGGATTTCCTTGGTCCTCATTATAATGGTTTATCACTTTTCCTCCAAGAACATGTCCAAATCTTTTTTAAACCCAGCTACATTAACCGTTTTCACGACATCCTCCGGTAACGAATTCCAGAGTTTGATTACATGTTGAGTGAAAAAATATTTTCTCTTATTAGTCTTAAATGTGGTACATTGTAGCTTCATTGCATGTCCCCTAGTCTTTCTACATTTTAATGGAGCAAACAACTCATCTACATTTACCCTGGTCCACTCCATTCATTAATTTATAGACCTCTCCTCAGCCATCTTTTCTTAAAGATGAAGAGCCCTAATCTGTTAAGCCTTTCCTCATAAGTGTATCCTACCATCCCCTTAACCGTTTTGGTGGCTGCTCTCTGTACCTTTTCTATTTCTGCTATATCCTTTTTAAGATATGGCGACCAGAATTGCACACAATATTCAAGGTGCAGTCTCACCGTGGAACAATACAGAGACATTATAATATCTTTCGTTTTATTCTCCATTCCTTTCCTTATGATCCCTAGCATTCTATTTGCTTTCTTCGCCGTTACTGCAAACTGGGCAGAGGGTTTCAATGTATATTCCATGATGATGCCTAAATCCTTTTCTTGGATGGTGGGTTCCTAATATGGAACGTTTCATCATGTAACTGTAGTTTGGGTTTTTCTTTCCTAAGTGCATAATTTTGTACTTGTCCACATTAAATTTCATCTGCCATTTGGACATCCAGTCTTCCAGTTTATCAAGATCCTCTTGCAAGCTTTCACAATCCTCTTGTGTTTTAACAACTTCAAATAATTTTGTTATTTTCTATTATTTTCTTTCTAAGTTTTCTTTTTGGGACCTCAACCATGCTCTCCTCCCTTTAGACAAGATGGGGATCCAAAACAAGAGTACCATAGGGAAAAGTAGGGTTATCAGTTTTTTGGTGAGCAAATATGGGATACTTATTCTCCCACCCTAGTGAAAACCCTTGGGAGTCCATGCTCCGGGAGTAATAAGCAAAAGAGGATATGTAGCAACAGAAGATCGGTTCCATCCATTTCAATTCCGGGAAGACAGTCTGAGACTCAAATCACTACCATAGGATGAAATAGTGTGATTGCCATCGTAGTCTACTTTAATGGTGGTTAAATAAAAAAGACAAAAAGGAAAATAAGGATATACATTTTTTAGTGAACTAAATATATTTTTGGACTACCTTTCAAAGAATGAAACCTTCTTCTTCAGGTCTGGACAATATGAGCAACAGATGACAATATCATAATACATAAGTGAATAATTAAAGCATTCCACTGACAGTCTCAGGGGAAGAGGATGTGGAGGAAGGAAGTAGGAGGGATGGATAGGCGATCAGAGAATGGGCAGAAGCATCCTGTGGACCATAGTTTGGCCACCTCTTATCACAAACTGTTAGTGACCCAATTTAACATATCTGGGTATGTCCTACATAGAAGAAAAATAGACAACAGACCGTGCCAAATCATGAGAATTCAGCTTTTTTCAGAACATAGCAGACCGCAATACTTTTGGATTGCGTCCTAAGACTCTTTTATTGGTAGATTAATATTTTCTTTCAAAACATAAAATATTTTACTAACTTTTCTTTCCGGCTGTATTTTCTTCTCTGCTTTTCTCTCTTTTCTTATTCTCTGTTCCATTTCTCTCTGCACGTTTTATTCATTTCTTTCTGATGTCTCTTTGTTCTTCTTCCTTTTTATTTTATTTTCTGTTTCTCACTCTTTATTTAGATGACTTTTGTGATGAAGAATAGGATAAGAAGAAGCCTTAAAGGCATTGGAAGGGTTTCTCTGACCCTGACAGAGGGAGAAATGAAAAGGAAAGGAATCCTGACAAGATCCCTGCCAGACACAGAAGAGTGCCCTTCAAGAAGAGGACAGGTGGACCTAGCAAATATCCCAGATCAGCTAAGAAGGCAAAAGAAGCACAGGTTCACCTAAGAAGAAGAGCAACACTCCCTAGAACCACATAAGGGAGGGGTGTATCCCCCAGCTGAACAGGTTCGTGACTAATCAGCTGACCAAGAGAATGCAGAACAGAGTATGGATCTGGATGCTGACAGCATGAATCTCTTTGAGGAGGGACAGCAAGAAGAAATGGAATTTTTGGAACAAGGTAGTGAATGCCAGTGATACCAAATATTGCTAAGCAGGTTTACTTTCTTTTCTGTTTTACGTTTGAGTAGCTTTGGGGAGGTTGGCAGTCAGAGCTAGAAATGCCATGGGAGGTGCTGCAATTTCCCTCCCTTCCTTAGACAAACAGAGAGTTGAGAACAAGAAACACTGTGAAGAGAAGTAAGAGACTGATATTCTGATGGATAAAGGTGCTGATCACAATATTCAGTGGCACTATCCAGATAGTGTCATTGAATATCTCCACAAGCTCCCCCAGCACTATCAGGTTAGTATAGCAGACGTCAATGGGTGTAGCAAGGGCAGGTCGGTACTATCTGGATAAGTGCTGACACTTATCCAATCAATGCAATATTCAGCTGGCACTGATCCATACAGTTTGGGCTGCATAAAAAACAGGCCTGAATTGCAATATGGATAAGTGTCAGTAGACCATCGCGCTGACTAGATAAGTGTCGGTATAAATCCAGATAGCACCGCTCAGCCTAGATATTCAGAGGCAGCTCCTTTCCAGATATTTAAATTTCATGATTGACCACATGGTATTTGAATATCAGTCCTTTAGTGTTTTTGTTAATATCGGTTCCTTTGCACAAGAAGCTGTAATTGACTTAAAGTAGGGGAGTACAGCTGTCCTTCTGCCCATGGAGGCGCTAGCCTCACCTTACTGCCTGAGAAACCTGAGCTGTAACAGCTTGCCATAAATCTCCTTCTGGCAAACTAGCTCAGGTTTAAAAGGACTGGGCTGCTGTTTAGCTGTTGACACTGATGAACATTATATTAGCAGCACCCCGTGGTGAGAAGCCTTAAAAAGAGACCGGCTGAAAAGCCAGGACAAATTCAGCACAATGCTGTACCTTGCTTATTTGAACTTTTAAAGCCTGACATCAACATTTAAAGTGCTGATTGCAAGCTGCTGATCATTTTGTGTTGGAAGCCCTAGGGTTGTGCAGTGGCTGGCGCTCCTTGAGAGGCAAATGCTCTTTTGGTTCCCTCTATGTTCTGTTTTACGGTTGAGCAGTAAAATACTCATGCTCAGTTTTGGTGTTGTCTAGGAGCTGCTTTGTTTTTCTTGTTGAGAATTGTTTCTGAGAGGGGGAGTAGAAGTAACAGCAGTACTGAAACAGGGTTAAGACAACCGGGATCAACTTGTGGTGCCCCTTACCTGTGATACTTTTCAAAATTACACCAAGGGACTGCATGTATAGAGAAAAAGGAGAGGTCTCAAGACACAGCCCTGGGGTATACCGACTGAAAGCAGGATAGCAGTGCAGGAGGATTCACCAGAACATGCACTAAAAGTAGTGGAGTGGAGCACTGGCTTAGAAATCAAGAGACCAGGGTTCGAATCCCACTAGCACACCTTGGACAAGTCACTTAACTCTCATTGCCTCAGAAGAATCCAAGTTATCGATATCCCTGTTTAATGTACATTACCAAGTTTAAGTTACAATGCAAACTACTTTGACTTAAAATGATAAAATGGTATTAAAATAAAACCCTGTTAAACAAAATAAGTGCAATGGGAGAGATGATAAGAAAACCAGAACAAGACAAAACCCCTAAATTCAAGCAAGGACAGGATATCAAAGAGAAGGTGGTGATCAAGTGTCAAAAGCAGCAGAAAGGTCAAGAAGGATGAGGACTGAGTAAAGACCCTTGGATTTGGTGAGAAACAAGTCATTGGAGACTTTGGCAAGAGCTGTCTCAGTGGCCTAAGAGGGAGAAACTGCTCAGGCTGAGAGGTATGACGAACTCCTCTCAGGCAGATATCCCATTGCCTAGCCCTACTCTGGATCTCAAGTGGAGGAATGCTTCTTTAAGCAGCAAGGGGCCTCATTAACTAACACGCGTTGACATGTTAATGCTCATTAGTTAACTTTTCCAGTTACAAGTTTACTTGATATACTGCATATCATGACAATGTCTAAGCAATTAAGCAACTGAGTTAAAAGAGAGACTAAAAGACAAGATCACTGGGCAAGACATGATAGGCATTCCCATTATTCTCACAATGGCACCTATTTACTAATTAGCCCATAACTCATATTAACACACGTTAGCACATTAGCACACATTAGTAAATAAAGAAAAAATCCTAGCAAATAAGCCCTCAATACCTATGCAGTTCTTGGAGTCAATGTTGCTCTAATAGGCATGGTGACGCTAATCTTCTCCTGCGTAAATTCAAAATCTGATCTTCATGCCTTCAAATGCTACTGCTAGTACTAGTATAGGTCTTCAAGGCCTACGCTGCGCTGTACATATAGATGTAAGACAAAGGCCCTGCTCATCAGAGCTTACAATCTAATCAAGATGAAAAAGCATCGCACAACTGGGGACTAGAGTACGGCAAGATACTCATAAGCAGTGGACAAGAGAATAAGGAGCATTAGGATCCAAAAGCAGCCTCAAAGAGCTGGTCTTCAGCCTGGACTTGAGTACTTCTAAAAGTTGTATTGCATTCCTCTAACCCATGCTCACAGCACAGCCAGAGCACCGTGCAAGGGGGATAATCTATCACTGAGACTGCTTCAGACGCAGGGAGCCACCAGCACACATTTAGGTGGATTGAAGTTTTAATTAAAATGTCGATTATTTATTACAGTTGATCTCTTCAAATGCCCCTCTGGTAACAAATGCTATAGACTGCAAATCTCAGGCTGGTACTTTCGGGAGCTGACAAGAGGGTGGTCATTATCTGATGGCATCTCCATGAAATAATCATTGTATACTTTCTCGTGATTGTTACTGTGCAATGGCAATTTGTTTGTTTATTGTGATTTACAAATTTCTAATATAAAAATGTACCATAAACAAAACATAATCACTAAAGCAATAAATTACAGAATCAACATAGAACATTTACACTAGTATAATAGCATCTCAGTAAGTGACCCCAGTTAATTTAATAAACAAAAGCTGATTTACACAACTCGGCATTTAACAAACCTCTGAATACAAGAAAATCTTTTTCTAATTTGATGTTTATCTAACATGTTTATCTATATAAGAAATGTTAGATAAAGCCCACTAAGGATTTGCATACACATTAATTGCAAAGCCTCCACGGTAGCTGCCAGGGGCGTCAGCATTATGGCCCTGTCAAAGAATGTGTGATGAGCCAGTCTAACATGGGCGGACCGGTAGGCTCACTTAACAACTCTCATATAAGGGGTAATTTTATTAAGGCTTTTTCATGTGCACAAAATGGTTCTTACAAAATTATCTCACACAGGGAAACCATGCAATAGGATACAGGGGCACAAATTACCAAACTAACAGTATTCCCTTGTATATGAAATACTGCAGTCATTTTATATGCTTCAAACCCCCGAAACAGCCATGGTCTGATGAAACGAAGGCCTCTGTTGGGTACTTGTGACAAGTTAAAGATAAGTTTTGTTATGTGTCTTATTGAACTTTGAAGATTTTTTTAAATGAGAATTATAAAGTTGAAAATACTGTAAAATGAAGGGTTTTGGACCAATGAATGAAAGAAGATTGAAAGTTGGATTCTAAAGCCTGAGAAGTGTTTCTGGTGTCCTTTTTCATTTAAAAATATAACTGCAGTATTTAATATACAGTGGAGTACTGTTAGTCTTGTAATGTTATAGCAATCATTGTTATATGCACAATGGCTTGAATGTGTGTAATGTTACTATTTGTGTTACCAGGGGGGGGGGTCTGGGCAGAAGATGGGCAAAGTCACAAAGTAACTGGATTGATTATAAAATATGCTAATCTATGCTCGTACTTACATACTTTCCATGCAGACATTTATACCTGCTCTCAAGCAGGTGCAAGTGATGTCCAAGTGCAATCTCGGATGTCGAAGCTAGAACATCTGAAAAAAAGCAGGCGTGTCCACGTTCAGGCACGATTCGCACATGTGGACGTGCCCTTTATGGACTTCTGTGGGAGCGTCTACATAGAAGTCCCTAGAATAAGATGCAAACCTGGGAACATCTGGGACTAGCCTAATGGTTTGAGCAATGGGCTAGAAACTAGGAAAGTCAGGGTTCAAATTCCATTGCTGCTATCATTGTGATTGTGACGAGCACTGGGGATGGTGACTTGCCATCTTCTCTACACTCTCTAGATGTTCTACAGCTAGAACAAGCATTTTCCCGATGCCTAGAGCAGGCCTGATCTCGGACGGGATTGCAGACGTCCTCGACATTTCTGAAATCAAGCAATGATGTCTACGTCCATTGCGCTGCTCCTTCACCACACCCCCTGCCTACTTAGCCATCCCTGCATTGGAGATGTTTTTAATCATCTGTACAGTGGCTCCGGGAACATCTGCATGCAGGGTTTCAGATGTCCAAATAGTGACTAAAGTTTTTTAAATGACCCCCATTGGTTTCCTTTAAGTATTACCTACAGCTTAAAATACTGACATTGATATTTAATGTTTTGCATAGAAAATCTTTCTGAATTACAAAGACCGCCTTGGAATACCAGGCGCTGCAGGTTTACTGAGCAGATGAAATATATACCCCCGATGAAATATATACCCCCGTTGAAACCCAAGTTGTAATACCTGTTCCTTGTAAAGTTTTAATGTATGGTTCACCCTACATTGTACGCATTAATGTTACTTGTAAACCGCACTGATGCAAAAGAGCGCAGTATAGAAAAGATTTAAATAAATAAATGAAATGAAATGCCTGGCAATCTACTTCCAGTCGCCAAGAAAACCCAGGGATGGAGAGGCGGAGCTAGCTGGTTTCAAGATGGCTGCCTAAGCCCTGTGCTCAGCATCCTTGATCGCAATCCTGCTCCCTAGCACCCCGTGGGAGGATTTGTTTCGCTGCTTTCTAGCCACGCTTGGTGGAGAAATGTCGGTGAGCAAACCTGTACGTTTAGACTACAGTGCGGCAACGGGATCTGGAACGAAGAGACCCAAACCTGATCCGCCCTCCCCACAAAAGATGGCGGGCACTGGAGAGGGCCCTGCAGGGCTGCGTGAGGTGTTGGCTGAGATCTGCGCAGTGCGGGAGATGGTGGCGGTCAATGGGGAAACCCTGAGTGGCGTGCAGGCTGATGTTGCGGAGCTGAAAGAGCTAAAGCAACAAATTGCTTCTCTGGCAGAGCGATTAAGCGGCCTGGATTGCAAGGTGGCGGCCCACGAGGAGCGCTTTAAGCAAGTGGGCTTAAATACTAAAAGAATTGCAAATCTGGAGCGGAGCCTTGAGGAGCTGAATAATAGAACTCGCAGAAATAACGTCCGCGTCGTCGGTGTACCGGAGGGAGCGGAAGGCAGCGATATTAAAGCTTTTTTAAGGGCTACAGTCCCGAAAATGCTGAGGCTTGAATTTGAGCTCCCCTTTGAGATCGAGAGGGCTCATCGGATACCGTCGCACCCGGGCCCTCAGGTGAAGCACCCAAGGCCTATAATCTTCTGTGCGTTGCGACACTCCCAGGCGGTTCAGATTTTAGCTGCTGCTCGGGCACTTCCTAATACCATGCTGGAAGGCCAAAAGGTTGCTTTTTACCCGGATTTCCATAAGGCGACGGTTGACCGGAGGAAGCGGCTGCTTGCTTTGAGGCCTCAGTTGCAGGCCCTTCAGGCCCGGTACGGCTTGCTCTTCCCGGCTAAGATGCGAATGACTCTCCACAACCAGACCCGGATGTTTGAAGATCCATCTGCGCTGCGCGCCTTCCTGGAAGAACAAGAGGCTGCGGTGATGCGATGAGGGACCTGGACTGAATTTGATCTGGTGCTTTGTTGCTCAATTGGGCTGTGGAGAATTGTAAGGGGGGGCAAATGGTGTGTGGTTGGTTATGTGAGGGTTGTTAAATGTGGGGAACTTGTGCCAACTTGTAGAGATTGTAAATCTGTTGGGGTGCTGGGGGGGAATTAAAAGGGTGGAAGGAGGAGAGTTCGAAGATTGAGGATGTTGGCAGGTAGCTAGGGCGGCTGTAGTTACAGCTGGCTCACCCATTTAGATCCTTGTGCGGGGATAGGTGTATGTCTCCTTGTGGGCTGAGGATGGGTATAAATGAGCATGTTTTACTATATTTTGCTAGCAGTTATGGTTGTGTTTGTTTGTTGTTACTGGTAGTGGCAGTTCGCTGGCCGACTTCCTCTTGCATCTTGCACCGTGGGTTTTCTTAATTTTTTAACCCTGAACGTGAAGGGCATTAATAACCCTATTAAAAGAAAAAAGATACTCCTTTATTGTAAGAAAGAGCAGGCTGACGTAGTTCTCCTACAAGAAACGCGACTCGTGGCCTCTGAAGCTCAGAAACTTGCAACGAAGGATTATATGGTGGTGGCCTACTCTGAGGCTAGGTCTAAGAAGAATGGGGTTATAACTCTTGTTAAGAGGGCTATGGCTCCCAGCATTGAGCACATGAGGGCAGACCTAGAGGGTCGTTGGGCAGCAGTGCTCTTGCAGATAATGGGGAGGAGATTGGCAATATTTAATCTTTATGCCCCAAATGTTGATGATGTTTCATTTTTCCAGAGGGTGGCAAAAGAGGTACAAGAATATGTGAAGGTTGACTTAGTAGTGGGTGGAGACCTAAATCTTGTTTTGGATCCATTATTGGATTGTGCACCCTTCAAGCCCCACAGACAGGGTCGCGCTGCTTCAACGGTACTTTCTATAATGAGAGATTTCTCACTAGTGGATATCTGGAGGCTTATGCATCCCATGGAGAGAGAGTATTCCTTTTTCTCTCTTCCCCATAAATCCCATTCTTGCATTGATTATCTTTTAGTCTCCCAGTCATTAGTCTCTGTGATTGATAGGGTTGCGATTTCTGCTACCCACGTGTCTGATCATGCGGCCGTTACTATGAGGGTTGCCCTAACCTTTGACCACACTCCGCGATCTGGCTTCTTTTTCGACGATCGCTGTTGGAGGAGGAAGAGTTTAGAGTCTCTATGAAGCAGAGTATTAGGGAATATTTTCATCGGAATCACCCAGATGCTACTGCGGGATGGGCCTGGTGGGAGGGGTTTAAGGCCTTCTGTAGAGCGCATATAACGAGTTATACAATCCGGGAGCGCCGGGCAAAGGCAGCTAAGTTGGCGGCTTTGGATCTCCAAATCAAGGCGGGTGAGAGGTTACTCGTGAGGGGGTCAGAGCCCTGTATTTTGTTACGGCTGCAGCGCTTAAGATATCAGTATAATCAACTTCTCAGTGCTGAAGTTGTCCAAAATTTATCTCAGCAGCAATCTGGCTACTACTTTGAGAGGAATAAGGCGGGCAGCCTCCTGGCACGCACTTTGAAGCCGCGTGAAGGAAAGGCGAAAATAGAGGCCATAAGGACCGGTCAGCAGGAGCTTTTACTTAAGGATGTAGAAATAGCGGAGGCCTTTAAGGTCTTTTACGAGCAGCTTTATTCCTCACAAGGGGAGTTGGAAGGAGAGGAGTTTCTCTCATTGCTGGCCCATCTGCCACATCCCTCTCTCACAGTTAGGCAGGCTGCTGAGATTGATAAACGAATCACGGTTGGGGAGATTGGGGAGGTGGTTCGAACAGCTGCTAGGGGGAAGGCGGCAGGGCCCGATGGGATTCCTATGGAGTTTTATCAGGTATTTAGTAATGAGGTGATCCCCTATATGAGGGAATATTTCGAGCGCCTGGAGGCTCAAGCGCCGGCTATAGGAGCCTTTAATGAGGCTACGGTAGTTGTTTTGAGTAAGCCAGGGAGAGATCCGGTGAAGGTCAAAAATTACAGGCCGATCTCATTGTTGAATGCGGATTATAAGGTGTTCTCATCTATCCTGGCGCGGAGAATAGAAATGGCTATGCTAGATCTGATTCACCCTGACCAGTGTGAGTTTGTCAAAGGGAGAGCGACGTCGGATAATGCGCGCTTACTGTTGAATCTTTTGTCGGTCGCTGAGAATTTGCAGGATCCAGTTGTGGGTCTCTCTCTGGATGCTGAGAAAGCCTTTGACAGGTTGGAGTGGGGCTTTCTTTTCTCGGTGTTGCGTTGTTTGGGTTTGGGGAGCAATTTATCCGATATGTTCAGATGTTATACTCTCATCCGTCGGCGAGAATCTTAGCTAATGGGGTGCTTTCTGCCTCCTTCCCCCTTCACCGGGGCACTAGGCAGGGATGCCCTCTTTCCCCACTGTTGTTCAACATTGCTTTGGAGCCTCTCTTGTTGCTGATCCGCCAGGACCCGGGTATACAGGGCATAAAGATTTTGGATTTGGAAATAAAGGTCTCAGCCTACGCGGATGATCTCCTGTTGTTTCTTTGGCCCTCTTCGATTGGGGCAGTGCTGCATGTTATTGAGAAGTACTCGCGGTTGTCTGGGTATAAAATAAACTGGGAGAAATCCGTGGTGTTCCCTATGAACAGATGGATGGAGAAAGCGTTGGTTGAGGGACCACCCCTTTGTTTGGGCCCCGGGTGATTTTAAGTATCTTGGAGTCAAATTTGGTAACACTGTGGATGACGTCATCGCTTTAAATGTTAAGGCAATGACGGAAACTATCAGATCCTTTACTGTTCAGTGGTCGCCACTTCATCTGTCTTGGTGGGGCAGAGTAGAGTCGATTAAAATGGTTCTGATGCCTAAGGTTAATAATGTCTTATAAATGCTTACAATTTAGCTTACCCCACACTTTTATGGTGAGATTGAGCGGTTATTAGCAAATTTTTTATGGCAAGGTAAGCCGTCCAGAATTGCCCTCAGGAAACTGAAGGCTAAAACAAGTGCGGGGGGAGTCCAATTTCCAGATTTTTGAAAGTACCACCATGCGTTCAGACTCAAGCAAGGTGCGTGTTGGGCAGAACCGGATTCGAGGGGAGAGAAACCTATTTGGTTGAGGGTAGAAGAGCGCTTAGTTGCTCCTATTCCGTTGGCATTGTTAATTGGCATGAGGCTCCCGGAGTCCTATGTGGCAGGTAGAGTAATACGGGCCACTCAGCAATCCTATCATGAATTGGGGCAGGTTTTGGAAGACCCCCCTGCTGGTCCTCAACCGTTGTGGTATAATATCAGGCTCAAGATTGGTCATAAATTGACATTGTGGAAGGAATGGGCAAATAAAGGTATCTGGCAAATTGGGCAGCTTGCTCGGTGTCAGAGGTGGAAGACCTTTGAGGAGCTGGCTCAAGAGTTTGCGTTACCTGCACGGCTATATTTTCAGTGGTTACAATTAACCCATTGTCTATTAAAAGCTCATATCCGTGCGGACGAGCTGAGGGAGGAGTGGAAATTAAAAGAGGTGGCCGAACAGCATGCGGGGCTGAAGGGTGCCTCCTCCAAATTTTATGGGATATTACGGGATAAGCCCTCGCGAAGGGATCAGGTCCTGGCAAGGTGTGGGAATTTGAGCTGGGAGATAGTACTCCACAGGTGCAGTGGGAGAAAATTTGGGAGCGAGTTAATCGGGTTTCCAGGGGGGCATCAATAACTCAGGCGCTATTTTTTTTCCTGCATAGAGCTTACATAACCCCGGTTAAACTTACAAAGTGGGATTCGTCTGTAGCAAATAAGTGTTGGTCCTGTGGTCTTTCCCCTGGCACTTTGGAACATATGATGTTCGCATGCCCGCATGTTCAGGTATTTTGGAGGAGTGTTTGGTGCAAGATTGCAGAGAGATTTTAGGTGTTCAAGGACAGTTATCTTGGAAGACTGTAATCCTTCGATCTATGTATGAATGGCATATCCCTAATATAAGGGACCCCAAGTATTTTTGTTTGATTTTTATGATGGCCGTAGCCATTTAAGCTGATTGTAAACTGTTTGGAAGGACTCAACAAAATTCGATGTCATGCACTGGTGGAATTTAATGTGTTGTAATATGCAGGGTATGAGAAAGAACAGTAACAGAAAAAACTGGCAGAAAGGGGACCTTGTTGCTAATGTTGATGGCTGGTAGGAAAAGGGATCTGGCCATCTTAGAAAATCCCAAAATGGCAATGTTTAGAGGATTACGACGCTGTTTAAGGCCAGAGTGGCTGCCTTGTTGATTATGATCATGTTTTTGTCCTTTTCTCTGAGTGTGATGTATTGATGATTTCAGTTTTTTTTTAAATTTTCCCTAGGAGGGGGCTGTTTCAGGGTAAGACATGTGTCATTGGAATTAAAATGTTGAGCGCACGAGGAGACGGGGGTGGGGGGGGGGTTTTGGGGAGGGGATTTGGGGAATTGGAGGTTGGGGGGATGGTGAACGTTTCTATTCTGTTTACAAGTAATATGGTTGTTCAGTATTGGTGTTTGTAATGCTGTGTTTGTTATAAACTCAATAAAAAACAATAAAAAAATAAAAATAAAAAAAGAAAGAAACCCAGGGATGGGTCAACAGAGGTCCAGCCACTGACTCACTGTCACCCACTTAAATTAGCATATTATTGCAACGTGAACTTATTGCATGCAGCAACACTCTTCAATTACAGTGCTCAAATGTGAGGGTACACAATCTTGTAATGCCTTTTCTATTGGTCAGCCTTCAACTTGGAATTCAGCGTTCCCTTGACCCTCATCAGGAAAATAATTTGCGTTGTCGTAAGAAATTAATCGCAACACATCTGTTTGCATTGTTTTTTTCTGTTGCAAAATTTTATTCGGGTCATTATTCATCTGTGGTGCGGTCAGCTTTTTTAAAACACCTGGTTTGCCAAAGCTGAAACTGAAAGTCGTAATCCGTCCATGCCGGAGCATCGCTGGGGTCTGGGTGCTGAATAGCCGCGTTTTCCACACCCAACCCCCCGCCCGTAATGTTGCTATACAGTTAATGTCGATATTCAGCTGCAAAGCCTGCTAATTGAAAGAAACCCCTTTGACGTAGCAGCCTGATTATGTTTTATAATAGTGTCTGATTGTATTAACTTGTTTGTTAATTATTTTATTATACTGGACTGATGTTGTGGAGGAGTACGAAAAAAGCAAAAAAAAATAAACAAGAAAAAAGAAATATTAGGTCTAGTGGGTTAGACGCAAGAGATCCTTGAACCACAGAGACACTTGTGGCCTTGACCCAAATCACTTTACCCGATACTCAAATTAACTCCGTTTGTCTCAGGTACAAATGAGACAAGGAAATACCTACTGTACCTGAATGCAACTCACCTTGAACTACTATGAAAAGCCGGAGCTACACAAAAAAGAAATTATGTAACTGTTTTGCAAGTGTTTACCGAATTGGTAAATCAAGAATTAGTAAATACAAACACATAGCACCTCGGCTCATCGCTAATTACCCACCCTTTTCCTCGAATACACTTTTTTTTGAAGTTCTCTCATTTTAATGCTGACTTCCTCAAATGACCCTGATTTTGCTTGGCAGTGTAACCAGCAATTAGATTGCCAGGTCTTTCTTCTGAGGCAATAGAGGGTAAAGTGACTTGCCTGAAGGTCCACCAAGGAGTGTTAGTGGGATTTGAACCCTGGGTCCCCAGGGCTACTGCTTCTGACCACTAGTCTACTCCTCTGCTCCTCAACCCACTGCTGAAGTAAACTAATAATTTGCTATGTCGCTGGGGGGGGGGGGGGGGGGGGGGGAGAACACAAACAGCTAGTAATTAATACTATGAAATTCAGCAGACCAATTAAGGAGCAGTGACCCGTACCAAAGTTGGGGTGGTACGTGCAGTAAGCACAGCAAGGGGGCGCCAATGTTCAAGGGCTTCGTAAGCTGTCAACTTTCACCTTTAGTCTTACTGACTGAGCAACAGAGAATCCATCCCTCCAC